>OU383782.1:21117280-21798502 GCA_910950805.1 Acrocephalus scirpaceus scirpaceus
TGTCAGGAGCAGAACCACCACGAGCCAGGGCTGGGCACCTTCAGTGGGGCTGGGCACCTTCAGTGGGGCTGGGCACCTTCAGTGGGGCTGGGATTTCGGGGGGCTGGCACACCCTGTATTCCTGCCTCCCTCCTCATTCTCCCCAGTTGTGCTTCATGACTCTTCTCCTTTGGAAAAACCTTGTATTTAAAGTCTAAATTTACAATTCAATGTTGTAGTTGGAGCAACCACAGACTCTTCTGGGGAAGGGATAGTGGCTCCATGCTCCTGCCTGAAATGTCTGCATGCATGATGCATAAAGGCCATCGCTGCACTCGGGTCTCTGGGAGACTCCTCTCTGCAGAAGAAACTTCCAGGCTGTTTTCCCTGGCCATGCCTGCACTTCCCAGGTCACAGCCTCTGCTGACAAAGTCATTAACACGGGAGGAGGAAATGCTCAGGAGAGGGGAGTTATGTAACTGAGTCTCTGTAATGAAATGGAGCTGTGACACCGACAGAGTGCCTGGAGCACAGGCTGGGCTGAACTGGGCAAGGCAGGCAGGGCTCAGGGCATGGCTGGAGCTCCCCTGCAGCTCGGGGTGAAACTGGGATCAATCCAGGAACAGCCAATGATTTTTACCCCAGCATTATTTCATGGATCTTTGGATATAAATGCTTTATCCAATTCTCATTGACATCAGCAGAAACTTTTCCATGCATTCACGTGTCTTCCAATGAAACTCGTGGTGCTCAGAGCCACGGGCAGCTCCACATTGCCCACCCTGGTGTCAGTCACTGGCAGTGGGAGCACAAAAGTCACCCGGGCAGTTTCTCCTTCAGTCACAGCTCAGGTAAAGCTGGACATGAGTTCCGTGCCCATGCCGGTCCCATTAACGAGCACATCAGCCCCTGGACAGCTCCAGCCCAGCCCTGAGCTCCCCTCAGCCCGGCTGTCACTCCCTGCCCTGCCCCTTTCACTCACAGCCTCAGCAAATGGCCCCGGGCACATTTGGAGCTCTTTATGCTCCTAATCTTTGGTCAGACTTGTGAGAGGCAGAGGGGAGCTGGTGTGCTGGACAGAGGCAGAACACAAAGAGTATTTGGGAAGGCATCAGGGAAACAGCTGGGAGTGTTTGGGGTTTCTGTGTTTGGGGTTTCTGCTCTCCCAGGAGCTCCTGCTGTAGGATTGTTTGCAGGGGGAGAGTGCAAGGAGCCCAACGCCCCTGAGCACTGAGAGCTGTGGCTGCTAACAGCTGCCGTGGAGCTGCAGAGAATTCCCTGTCCTTGCCGTGCTCAGCTGCAGGGTGTGACAGGCACAGCACCGTGGGGACAGGTTGGGGCCAGGCTGGGCCCTGCAGCAGCAGCACCTTCAGGAAGTTGGCAGTGTGCTGATGCTCCAGCTCCCCCAGCAGCATCACAGAGTCCAGGTGACACAAAACCCCAACTAAAGGTGTCCCTGGGGTGTGAAAAGGGCTTTTTGGAGGAAAAAATGAAAATATTCCTGGGTGCAAACCTCCCAAAGTCCAGCAGATAACAGCAGGTTCCAGGCAGCGATGGATGTGCTGCAGATTCCCAGGCCCAGCAGAGCTGATGATCCACAAGGTCAAACGCAGCTGGTACATTTTAAACAGAGAGGGAGACAGAACGTGAAGACAAGCTCAAGCTTTATTTGAATTCAAACACAGAGGGAACCAACAGCTACTGAATTCCAACAGGATTCGAGTGAGTGCAGCCTTTGGAGTCCTTTGAAAGCCGTGAATAACTATCCCCAAAGTGTGCTCGCACAGAGTAACCTGCTTCAGTAAATCCCTTAAATCAGCAGGCCCAGGTTGGTGGCAGAACCCTTCAGGACACAGCCAGGAGTGCAGCTACACTGCTGTAATTAGAAGCAGTACAACATTATCACCTGGATATTTCCTTTGAGCCCTCCAAGGTGTTTCTGTTCCGTGTTCCTCACAGCTGTACCAGCTCAGGGCATAGGTGCTCTTGTAGGACCCTCATAGGAGGTGGATAGGGACAGGCATAAGAGCAAAAAAGGATTAAAAATTACAAAACAAACCCCAATACATCTCATGGGTCTCTTTCCCTCAAACTGGGAAGCTCAGTTAATACTTGGGGAATCTTTGGGAAGCAGAGCTCCGGCCCTGTGCCCTCCCTGAGCTGTTCCCATCTGTGTTTGCCAGCACATCCTCCCTGCCCGGGAGCACTGGATCCCACCTGAGCCCAGATGTCACCACAGTCTTTAGGTGATCACTGGGATTTTAGCAGAACTAAGCAAAGTTCAACCCTTTAGGTGATCCCAATAACAACTGGGCTAAGATAAATTCTGCTGCTGCTGTGGTCCTCGCTCTAAGTTCAGCTTTGATTCTGCAGCTGTTGCTGGAGCGGTTTGCAGGAACAAGAGTGGAAATCCCTCCCTGGAGAGGCCCCTGGCAAAACCCCCTGAAGCAGAACGAGGCGTCTCAGCATTGATAACACAGAGAAAGGCGTGTGCAGCTCTCCAGGGCAGAGCTGGGGACACTCACAGGCTGGGAGATGTAAAAGGACACGAGGAGGATGACTTTTATATCGGCTCAAAGGCAGCAGAGCAGCACAGGCACGGTCCGGGAATGGCCTGGGGCACATCAGAAACCAGCCAGGGAGGGAGAAGGGCCAGGAAAGCCAAATTCATTCAGTTTGCTGTCTGCAGGGATACAGCATCGCTGCTTGAGGCCCCCAGAGCAATCTGACCGATTGTGGAGATGATGGGGATGGTGTCACCGGGAGCCATCCGCTGTCAGCCCCAGCTGGCCCTGCTGTCCATCCCCAGCATGGGAAACGCCTCTGGAGCAGAAGGGTCACTCTGGTGTCCATGGGACACTGTGCTGCAGCTGCTGCTGCATTTGCAGTTGTTTTTCGTGGCTGTGGATGGTTCAGGCAGGATGGGGGGTTACATCCACCCTCACTGTGCCTCCTGTGAGCCAGCAGCAATAAAAGTTGGCATAAACAGAAACTTTGCAGCTCTGAGAAACTTTGCCAGCCTTTTCTTCATTGTTTTCACTTTCTGCCTGTCCTGCTTACATAATTCCTGTTCTGTCCTGCTTCTCACAATCAAGGCTCCCTTTTTCCCCTTCCCATCCCTTCCTGGAGAACTCTCCCTCTTATCCTGCATCTCCTTTCATCCACACTGAGACTGGCAGCACAGAGCAATGTGCGAGTTCCCCTCAAAGACTTGAGAGAGTTTTGTGCTTCTGACACAACTTTGTGTTCCTCTGCCTTTGTGCTACCCAGAAAAGCTCTTTGCACCCCCTGGCCTGGGAGGTTCAGCTTGCAGCTTCCAGGAAAGCATCCAGGCGTTGTCAAACACCTCAGCTTTGAGCACCTCACACCCGTGGGGATAAAGCAATTTCTATCAACATTTCTGTTTCTGGGGCTCACAGGGAGTGAGCAGGGCTGGGGGTTGTCCTCTACTGCCACTCATCAGGTTACCAAATCTCTTCAGATTTGCTCAGGTGATGAGGCCTTGTCAAGGCCATGCAGCCTTGTAACGCTGATCTGGGATTTCCAGGTGTCCCACAGAACCCTGGAACAGGATTTGGGATCAGGCTCTGCATCGTCTGGAATCCCAGCCACATTCCCTGTGTGCCAGGCAGATGTCTGGGCACGTCTGAACTTGGGCCCCAAAGAGGTGCTGAGAAGAATTATCATCATTCAACTCCCCTTTCTTTTCAAAGGACCAAAAGTAAACAAAGGTCTTAGTTCGACTCTGGGAGGTAAATCAGTCCAGCGGCTTTAGGGGAGAGCAGATCTGGCATTAAAATGGAATTTCTGAAGTGCCCCGGACCAGCTGTTATTTTGTTTGGGCTCCAAAAGCTCCTGCAGGGCATTATCTGCCGAGTCCCGGGGGATGCTGTGAGTGGGAGATACCGTACAGGAGCTGACATTGATTACCCTGCTCTGCCAGCCCGTGCCCTGCCTTGGAGTTCACACGTCTGCCGTTAACGCGGCGGCTTTTGAAAGAGGATTTGCATTTAAAAACAAATGGGTTTCACTGCTCTCAGTGCCGAGAAACGCCGAGCAGCAGCCGGACTGGAAAGGAGGAGCGATAACCGGACTGGAAAGAAGGAGCGATAACCGGACTGGAAAGAAGGAGCGATAACCGGACTGGAAGGGAGGAGCGATAACCGGACTGGAAAAGAGGAGCGATAACCGGACTGGAAAGAAGGAGCGATAACCGGACTGGAAGGGAGGAGCGATAACCGGACTGGAAAGGAGGAGCGATAACCGGACTGGAAGGGCCCCCAGGTGTGTCAGAGCAGCTCGGGGCGGGCTCGGAGCCGCCGCTCCCCTTTCCCCGGCAGTGCTGCCTTCCCGACCCAAGCGAGGTCCCAGATTTCTCCAGGAGTGATGAGGTTTTGTTCATAAACGCTGTGTTCACCCTGGTTTCATCACCAGCCCTGCAGCTCCACAGGGTTTAACAAGGTGTGTCAGGCGGCACTGAAGGCTCTCCTCAGGCCAATCCTCTAAAATGTCCTTTAGTGCATCCTCGGCTCCGCCAGGGACCGATCGCCTTCCCACAGCCCAGCCGGTGCTCCTGACTCGGGGATCCCTGGAAATTCGGGCGGGCGGTGGCGCTGGGAAGCGGCTGCGGCCCCGAAGTTTTGTCACCGAATGTTTTGTCACAGTGCCACCCGGCGGGGCCCGGGCACCGCCACTGCCACCCGGGGGTCTGCGGGCCCCGTGTGCCCGGGGACAGCGCGGGGGACCGGCACCGCCGCTGGCCCGGCGGGCGGGGACCGGGGGGCACCGGGACGGGCTCCGGAACACCTGGAATTCCGACCCTGCACCGGGACAGCTCTGGAACACCGGGAATTCCGACCCGGGATCTGCTCTGGAACACCGGGAATTCCATCCCTGCACCGGGGCCGGCTCAGAACACCGGGAATTCCATCCCTGCACCGGGACAGCTCCGGAACACCGGGAATTCCATCCCTGCCTCACAGACAAAAAGGAGATGGACACATTGGAGGGATTTGGGTTCTGTAGGAACACAGGAGAAGTTTTTCCATCTTAATACATGGAAAAAATAAACTCATTATTGCAAAGGAAGCGCAATGGTAGCACAGGGAATATTGGGAAAATATGGCACAGCAAGTGCAGGAATGAGAAAGAGATAATACACCAGGCATACACAGGAAATAATACATGATCATTTACAGCTCAGCGTGGTGCCTGTTAAAACTCTCATTTCCCTGTGTGCCAGGCACTGGGCCCAGCCTGCAGCTCTGAGTGACTCTGGAAATCAATCCTGGTCTGGAGTTCCAGGCCCCCGAGCAGCAGCAGGAGGAGCCACCAGCACGGTGTGTGAACCCCGAGCTCCTCACAGCCACACTGCTGCTGTCCCCGGGGTGTCCCCGAGGGAGGACAGCCCCTGTCCCACCCCAGTGTGTCTGTCCCACTCCGTGAGTCTGTCCCACCTCCGTGTGTCTGTCCCACCTCCGTGTGTCTGTCCTACCCCAGGTGAGTGAGCCTTGGCTGTTTGCTGGGGGTGTCACAGCAGCAGTGATGGGGTGGGACAGACACACAGAGGTGGGTCAGACACACTGAGATTTAGAGACAAGATTTTCTTGCATACCCTCCCTAGGAGCTGCCTGGAGAACCGTGCCTCAGTGCTAAAGATCTGTGGCAAGTGTGCATGTTCCAATGGAGCAACAAAAATATTTACACTCCTGCAATTCAGGTAAAAACTCTGAGTATCTGTGTGCTAGAAGTGTTTGTGGACTGTAAGGGGAGGTAAGTATGAAAAAAACAAAACCCTAATTGTGGAAAGATTTTGAGATACTTCAGTTTTTAAATCCTGCATTTGTGTCTGTGCAAGGAGCAGGGCCGTGCTCTGAGCAGCCACACGAGGAGGGGAAGCACCTCAGGCTGTAAATCAGCCCCTAATTGTGGCTGAGGCTGTGGAGGGCGTTCATGTAGAGATTAGTTTAGCTTTAATTCTCTGGGAGTTCTCTCATTGATTTAAAAAGGACTCAGGTCATTGCTCCAGGGTTTCCTCCATGAAACATCAGTGATCACAGCTGGATAAGGAATAAAGAATTAATTTAGATAATGCCTGAGAGGAAACACTGAAATGTGAGCAGGGAATAGGAACCAACAGAGTCTGTCCTCGAGGTCCCTGTGATTAGCATTTAACATGTAGTGAGAATAAATAAATACAAAATGTGACATAAACAAGTCCTGCCTGTGGGGGGCTGCAGTCTGACAAGGAGAATACAAGAGCCAAAATCCTTGTCCAGGTGTGCTGGGGCCGTGGCCTAGAGGCATCCCAGAGCCTGGAGGAGGCAAAGAGCATCCATGGGGACCTCTGCTCTGTGACAGCAATTCCCAAATCCCAAATCCTGCCTGTGGTGTAGGACAGAGCCCCAGCCAAGCTCCAGCAGGCAGGAACAGACTCTCACCTCCCTCCTCACCCCTCCTGTGCCTCCCCGTGCTCAGAACCTGCTCAGGGAGAGGCATGGCTCTTGTCAGAGTTAATTATTCATGGATAAATTCAATAGAGTTTTAATAAAAGATCAGATTAACTCTGCTCAGGTGTTCCAAACACAGATACCACCTCCCCATGAGTCTGCCTGGCTCCTCATCACCTCTGTGATGTCTGTAGTTATAACTCTGAACAATCCATCCCCCCTTCCCTCCTGCTGCCTGGACATCCATGTTTTCAGGCATCAGAGCCCAGGACAGCCCAGCTTGGCTCCATCCCTGCTGGTACCCCTCTCCAAGGGGATGGGCTGCTCCAGGCTGCAGCACCACAGCAGGGTTGGGGTGCTTGGCTCCATCCCTGCTGGTGCACCTGCACCCTTCTCTGAGGGAATGGCTGCTCCAGGCTGCAGCATCTCAGCGGGGTTGGGGTGCCCTGCAGGAGAAGGAATTCACACCAGGAAAACTCCCACTGCTGGGGCAGGGGAGAACATGATCCCTGTGAGGGGATGGGATGGGCCAGGGCCCTTGAGAGCTGCAGAGGGACTTTCCAAGGACACGGAGTGACAGGAGGTGCTGGAGAGTGACACGAGCTTTTCCTGTGCTGTGCAGGGTCATTCTGTTCCCCAGGTACTGCTGGCCACTTCTCTTCCTGACCTGCAAAATCCCATGTCAGGGATACACAAATTAATGCTACTGATAGAAATAAAGTGACACAGAGATGTAATAACACTGCAATCATGTCATTAATTTGCAGTGAAAGGGCAAAAAAGCCACAAATCCCAGCAGGGCTGATGCCACATTCCCTTTCCATGTGGCAAATAAACACCCAGAGGTAAATGTGTTTGCTGTTCAAAGAAACAGGTAAAGGTTTCCAGTGTCAGTATCCCCTCCCTTCATCCCATCCCTCCTTCCTTCCTTCCTTCCTTCCTTCCTTCCTTCCTTCCTTCCTTCCTTCCTTCCTTCCTTCCTTCCTTCCTTCCTTCCTTCCTTCCTTCCTTCCTTCCTTCCTTCCTTCCTTCCTTCCTTCCTTCCTTCCTTCCTTCCTTCCTTCCTTCCTTCCTTCCTTCCCTTACATGTTTCAAGCTCTAAATTCGTTCAGCAGCCAGGAGAATATTCGTAAAGCCCATTTAATATTTACAGATGTTAAGTGGTGGGAGAAGAACTTCCTTTTGCATTTCCCAGCAGAGCCTGGTGCTCCATCTCTGCTCGGCTGTCACTGGGGGTTACATCAGCAGGGATGGGGCCAAGGCAGCCTGGGGAGGCTGCTGCATCTCCACCTGCACAGCTCCTCCCCTCACATCACAGTGAACTCCTGGAGATGCAAGAAATTTCCCTTCCATGGACGGGTTTCAGGTGTACTTTGGATGGGCCCCTGCATTGAGAAGCTTTTCCTTCCCAAATAATTTATGTTTCGCTGCAAAATCCAAAATTAACTTTTAATTCCGGTGACAAGATTTTTTAAATAACTCCATGTTCTTGATCAGGAAATATCGATCCTGATTTTGAACCAAAAAAAGTGAAGAATGTTCAGTACAGAAGCAGAGCTGCTCATTAACTCAGTGTTTAACACAGAGAGGGCAACATCTCCGACAGAACAGCTTAAATCATCAATGCAGGCAAGTTTTAATGAGAAATTGGAGATAAAGTTTAAAAGCATTTGATGGTGAGACTGCTAAGAGATAATGTGCAGCTCAGAACGTTCTTGGGAAGCAGAGGGAGGAGGAGATGGATTTGTCCAGAGGGATCTGTGCAGGCTGAGCAGGAGCTGCAGTGCCCACAGCTGGGGCAGGTGCCCCGTGCTGGGCACAGCAGTGACACCACAGAGCCCCCAGGGAGAAAGGGAAACCCACACACAGAGCAGAAATGGACCCCAAAACCTTCCTTGTTTTCACATTTGCTCAGGGGTATTTCATGCCCGCTGCTCATGAATATTTAGCAATTTTCCTGGACATTCTTTTGTAAATCAATTTTAACCTGGTGGGGAATATTTTCACAAACCCCATTTCAGACTGCAGATGTGAGTGCTCATGCTGGAAGCCTCATTAGAAGCATTACCAGTAATATGCCATTAATGTGTCCAACAAAAAGAAATTAATTCTGAAGATGAACTACAAATGAACTTCAGATCAAGAATTGTCTGCCAAAATTACTTTGCGATGAGCTGAATAGTGAATGCTGGCAATTTGTGACAAGAAAATGAGGCAGGATGTAGTGAATAAATTCCTTATGGGTTTGCTGTAGTGGTGGTCCAGGTATTGCTGGGCTGAGCCTGGAGCTGAGCTCTGCCACAGGAATAAATCCCTGCCTTTATATCCTCCCCTGGAACTTTCAGTGATCACAGAACCAGAGAATGGTTAAATCCCACCCAGTGCCATGGCAGGGACACCTCCCACTGTCCCAGGCTGCTCCCAGCCCCAATGTCCAGCCTGGCCTTGGGCACTGCCAGGGATCCAGGGGCAGCCACAGCTGCTCTGGGCACCTGTGCCAGGGCTGCCCACCCTGCCAGGGAACAATTCCTGCCCATGATCTAACGATGGTTTCTTTTTCAGGATGGTAAGAAATGGACTGGGATAGATGGAGAAAAAAGCAACATCAGGTTAAAAAGGGCCAGCAGTGGGGAGGTTTGTGTGGGAAGAAGGATGGCTCCTCATCCTCGGGGCTGGGATCAGAACAGAACAGAGGCTGCCCCGTGGGAGGTGCAGGAGCAGAGGAAAGCTTAGAACAGACATGAAACACCTACAGGGAGCTGGGAAGGGGCTGGAGAATCCCTGAGGGAGCTGGGAAGGGGCTGAGCCTGGAGCAAAGGAGGCTCAGGGGGCCCTTGTGGCTCTGCACAAGTCCCTGCCAGGAGGGGACAGCCGCGGGGCGTCGGGCTCTGCTCCCAGGGCACAGGGACAGGAGCAGAGGGAACGGCCTGAGGCTGGACAGCAGCAGGAATTTCCCCATGGAAAGGGGGCTCAGGAATGGGAGCTGCCCAGGGAGGTTTGGAGTGCCCATCCCTGGAGGTGTCCCAGGAATTCCTGGAGGTGGCACTCAGAGCTCTGGGCTGGGGAGACAAGGTGGGGAACCGGGCACAGCTGGGACTCCCTGGGCTGGGAGGGCTTTTCCTCCGTAACCGTGAGCCTGAGGAGGAAATGGCATTTCCCAGGACGGGCTCTGGGCTGCTCCTGCATTTCCCGCGCGGCTCCGCAGGTGGCGAGTGCCGCCTTCGCCAGGCAGCGCTGCCCGGGAGCGGCTCCGGCTGATCCGAGCTGCCGGACCGGGGCTGGGACAGGACAGGACGGGACGGGACGGGACGGGACGGGACGGGACGGGACAGGGCAAGGCAGGGCAGGACAGGACAGGGCAGGACAGGACAGGACAGGACGGGACCGGACAGGACAGGATGGGACGGGACGGGACAGGGCAGGACAGGACAGGACAGGACAGGACAGGACAGGACAGGGCAGGACAAGACAGGACAGGACAGGACAGGACAGGGCAGGACATCCCCACCCGCCGCTCCCTCAGAGCAGCACTTCGGGGCACCCTGCGTCACCCTATGTCACCTTGCATCACCTTGTGTCACCCTGTGTCACCCTGTGTCCCCCACAGCTCTGCACGAGCATCTCCATGGATTTCAGGAAGGTGCAATTCCCGTATTCTGTACATCAGCCCCACCTCTGTTTTCTCCGGATTTACAGAAGCCCGGTGCTGCTGAAATACGAAAACAAACCCGGTGAGAGGCTCCCAACAGCCCCGAGACCAAACCACAGAGGGCAGGACCACGGTCTGGACCAAAGCTGCGCTTTGCTGACCATTTCAGCAGAATTATCCAGGGATGAATGAACTCCACACCACGGCTGGGCTCAGATTTACAGCTGCTGGCTCCCAGTGATGGAGCAGCACCGGGGGAGAGAGAGACGTGCAGCAGTTCTGGGAATTTCTCTGCATCATCAGGAATGAACTGTCTGGGACTTTGATGAACAATATCTGCCTGTACTGTCTCCTTTCACACAGCATCACACAGACGGATCTGTGACCTTCACAGATGTCACATCAATAAAGAAAAAGGTTCCATTTGAAAAATGGACATAGCAGGTCCAGACCTGGAGTAAATCCGGGCGGCTGCAGCACAGTCAGCAGAGGGAGGCTGATTTACAGACCCTGCTCCAGCGTTACAAATAGTTTAAGTGAATTGTTACTGCTGTGCCAGGGCAGGGATCTGGTGATTAGACAAGAACAGGCCTGTGATTCATTGGAATATGGGAGCTTTCCCAGCATGTGGAAGTGCAGTGCCTGGAAATGAGCAAGGGAACTACAGAACATTTTTATGTCTTTTAAAAGTGGCACATGAAGATTAATGCATTTCAGGGCATTTAATCTTGTCCAATTAAAGGCACTCAAAGATCTCCACAGTAACAAACTAACACCTGCCCTGCTGCACGCTCTCTGAAACGCTGTAAAACACAAGAATTCACCTTTCTGTGCCTAAATTGAGGCCACTGGCCCTCCTGCAGAGCTCAGCATCCCACCACAGCCTGGGGCTGGGCTTGGGCACCTTAGGGACACTGCCACCAGCAATTAGACACCAGGGGAATATGACATGGTCAAGAGGGGTTTTGTCAATCTTTCTGCTTTTCCTAAAAGAGAATCTCAGCCTGGGTTTTCCTGACTGCAAATATAACCTGGGATTTATGGACAAAGAAGCCTTAGCTCACGTGTGACCTTTTCATCTGGCTGTGCTTGGCTTTCTTTTACTGAACCACAGAACCATTTGGGTGGGAAATGACCTCTGAGATCATTGAGTCCAAACATTAAACATTTCTCTCACAGAATCACAGAACCCTGGGATTGTTGGGGTTGGAAAGGACCTTAAAGACCACCCAGTTCCATCCCCTGCCGTGGGCAGGGACACCTTCCACTAGACCAGGTTGTTCTCTGAGGGATTCGATTTTGGGAGCTGCTGCTGTTCTCCTCAGCCTATAAAACACTCCAAAGATAATAATTTAATAAGCAGTTTAAGATTATGGACCATCTTTGTGTTTCTTATCTCTGAGTTTACTTAGCACTAAGATAACGATAATAAATCCACTCATTATGCCTGAGATGTTTATTGGCTCTAATTGCTGACAGGAGGAGAGGGGGATGAGCAGCACCAGGGTGAGCTCAGCACATTTTACACCCCTGAGAACTCAGGGTGCATTTCCTGAACACAGCAAGGACTCCTCTCAGGGATTTGGGGTAGAACAGATGGCTTGAAAATAACGGGAAATATTTATGGCCTGAGACTTCCTTTCCCCCTGAGCTGCTGAGGTTCCCCAGTGCCCAGCCCCGAGCCTGCAGACCTTCCCCACCCCTCACAGTCGGTATTTACTGCCCCACCGTGGGGAGATGCACACGGATGGAAATGCCCATGGCAAAATCACCCCCCAGTGCCTGAGCCTGAAGGGCAGCTGGGCCGCATCCCACGGCATGCATGAGCTAAATAAAATAGCTTTTTTCTATCAAATCCCCAGCAGAAGTGAGAAAGTATCAAAGGTAATAATGCAATTGCTCCGAAACAGAGAGGGAAGCTTTATAAAATACATTTACTGTTGCTGCTCTGTGTGTTACCCTCAGGGGACCTGACAGCAGCAGCCAGTGAGGCTGTGGAGCGTGGTCAGAGCCCATCTCGAGCACAGGGCCTGGGTCTGCCTCCCCTGCCCACCCTGGGCACAGGGCCTGGGTGTGCCTGTCCCTGCTCCCCTCACAGAGGAACAGGGATCCTGCTGCCCACCCTGAGCACAGGGCCTGGGTGTGCTCCCCCTGCCCACCCTGGGCACAGGGCCTGGGTGTGCCTCCTTTCCCTGCTCCCCTCACAGGGGAACGGGGATCCTGCTGCCCACCCCGAGCACAGGGCCTGGGTGTGTCTGTCCCTGCCCACCCCGGGCACTGTGCCTGGGTGTGCCTCCCCTGCCCACCCTGAGCACCGTGCCTGGGTGTGCCTCCCCTGCTCCCCTCACAATGGAACCGGGGATCCTGCTGCCCACCCTGAGCACAGGGCCTGGATCTGCCTGTCCCTGCTCCCTTCACAGAGGAATTCCTGCTGCCCATCCTGAGCAGTGCCTGGGGGTGCCTCCTTTCCCTGCTCCCCTCACAGAGGAACAGGGGATCCTGCTGCCCACCCCAAGCACAGGGCCTGGGTGTGCCTGTCCCTGCCCACCCTGAGCACAGGGCCTGGGTGTGCTTCCCCTGCTCCCTTCACAGAGGAATTCCTGCTGCCCACCCTGGGCACAGGGCCTGGGTGTGTCTCCCCTGCTCCCCTCACAGGGCCTGGATGTGTCTCCTTTCCCTGCTCCCCTCACAGGGGAACAGGAATCCTGCTGCCCACCCTGAGCACCGTGCCTGGGTGTGCCTCCTTTCCCTACTCCCCTCACAGGGGAACAGGAATCCTGCTGCCCACCCTGGGCACAGGGCCTGGGTGTGCCTCCTTTCCCTGCTCCCCTCACAGAGGAACGGGGATCCTGCTGCCCACCCCGAGCACAGGGCTGGGTGTGCCTCCCTCCTCTACTCCCCTCACAGAGGAACGGGGATCCTGCTGCCTGGTGGGTGAAAGGAATCACCCACAGGTGGCTCTGCTCTGCTCTCCTCATTGCTGCCAGCCTTGGAGGTGTCTTTTTTCCTCTTTTTTTTTTAATGAAGTTGTTTTCCTCACCTCGATCAAGAGTTCTAAACCTTACACAGCTCCACATCCAAGTTTTAATTAAGATCAGCAGAGGACTTTGAAACTCTCAGATAAAAGCAGGCTATAAATGCAACAAATTCTATTTCCGAGAGGCGTCAGGCGAGATAAGAAAAGTTCCAATCCCCATATTTGCATTTTAAGGAAATTTGAAGAATCTGGGACCTAAGTATATTCTTGGGTATTTTTAGACCTGGGCATTTCAGTTTTATTATTCAGGTCAGAACAACTCTCTACGCCCTTCACCTCGGAGGCATTTGGTCTCTGCTTTTGGCCTCCAGCTTTGCAGCCCGTTCTATAATTGTGGCAGTGATTTGGGTGGGGGTAGGTGTGAATCCACGTGCATAAATGTTTTTAGGTCTAGTGCGGCTTTAAAAATAAAGTTTCCGATGCTGCAAACACTTCCACATACCCCGAACCAGACGTAATTAATGCCATGGAGATTACTGAGGGAAAATAAAATGCATTCCTGGGGACGATGGGACCGTTCGCTTACATCACCCAAGCAAGATTAACTGGAGATGTTTGTCATGTAAATGCTTAGCTGAGAAATTCCCAAGAAAGTAAACTCAGAACAAAAGTTGCTCTTTTTTCCAGTGTCCATTTTGTTTTCAGTGCAGGGTTGTTTATGGGATTTTTAGAGTCATTCTGGAATTCTCTGAGGCAGGGGCTGAAGTCAATGGAATGAAATAAACTCGGGTCCTGCCATTCTTGTGTCAAAGCTATTTTGGGGTGAAACTCTGAAAATCTGGGAAGGCCAAAGAGCCCCACGTGCCAAGGTCCTTGGAGGGGGTGCCAGAGCTTTGAGCACTTGGTGCCTGAACAGGAACATTAACACTGCTGTGATTTATCTGCTGCAGACTGAGCTTCTCACTGGGTTGCAGAATGCATCTGGACCAGCCTAATGAGCACATTCTTCACCATTAGAGAGGCTGTGGAGGGCTTCAAATATTTTAGACATGATTCACAGAGCCAAAAGGTCTTGTTTACTGATACGCTATTTATACCTAGCTCAATTAAACCTCTTTGGAAAGAAAAAAATTCAAGGATGCCAACACTGGCAGTGCTGTTGGAAGTGAGTATCTCCTCGTTAAAAAGGTTAGAAAAACACCATTAATAATTTTGATAGACTCTGTTTAGGCCCCAGTCTTTGTCCAAGTGCACCCAGTGTCCTGCACGGTGTGGTTCTGGCAGCAGGAGAGATTGGGGGGGTTGGCCCTGTCCTGGTGGCTGCTGGTGCCAGGTGCCACATCCTTGGGGATCAGCTTTTGTCTCGGGTTATGTAACCAAAAATGTGTGTTCTATTCCATCTGTTGAAAGCAGTTGGGGAGATGTTTTTGTTTATCTCCTGTAACTCCAGGGTAGGGGGGTGGATGCCTTCAGATAAGGGGCAGCTGTTAAAGCCAGCTGGGGCAGGGTTTCTTTTATCTTTCACCACCCATCCATCCTCCAGGGAGGAGGGCCATGAAGGCCCTGCTGATAATGGGCCATGGAGGCTCACCAATGACATCACACATGACATCATCCATTGGGAGATGCTCCACCCAGTGGGAGGAGCCAACTCTTCCTACCTGGATAAAACCTGAGATTCAAGAACAGCAGGGATCCAGGGTTTTTTTTTCCACTGGATCCCTGGAGGAAGATCAGACCCATTTTGCCACCACTGGACTTTCTACAGGATCATCTCTACTCCACAGAACCACATCTGATACTCCAGGAGGATTTATTTGGACTGCTCCCAACACCCTGACCTTTGGGGTGTCAGGTCGTATCCCTGACCCCGTCAGGGTTTTCTGGGATTTTTGTTTGCTTGCTTGCTTGGTTTTTTGTACTTCAACATTTGTATTTTTAATATTCCTAGTAAGGAACTGTTACTCCTATTCCCATATCTTTGCCTGAAAGTCCCTAATTGCACAATTACAATTAGGAGGGAAGGGGAGGGTTACATTCTCCATTCCAAGGGAAGCTCCAGCTCTCCCTGGCAGACACCTGCCTTTCCAAACCCAGAGAGCTTTGCCAGCAGCCCAACCTTCACCCTCCCCCAGCAGCAGCTGAGGTGCCAGAGCAGCCCAGGGGCCAGGACGGGGCCTGGGCAGGGACAGAGGCACAGCTGCTCTCACACCACGCTGTCTCCATCCCTGCTGGAGCCAGGCTGGAGGGAGCTCTGGGCTCCCTGTGCTTGGGGAAGGTGTCCCTGCCCCGGCAGAGGGTGGAACGAGGTGGGCTCTAAGGTCCCTCCCAACAAATATTCCATGTTCCATGGGTCTGTGGGATGCCCCTGCTGCCCCAGCCCCTTGGTGACTCCTGGTAGAAGAGGAGCTGTGAGTTCTGTGTGCTGAGGAGATGCAGGGCCTGAGGGATGGGGCTGAGGGTGGGCTGGGTGAGGCACCAGGCACTCAGCAGGGACAGCACAGGGGGACAGCAGCAGGGACAGCTCCACTGCAGGGCCGCTGCAGGGCCTGGCTTCACAACCAGGAATGAGGGAAATTGCCAGGAGCTCCCGTTCTGAGAGAGAAGGAGATGCCTGTCCAAAGGAGGAAGCCAGAGGATAGCATCAGAATCTGTTTCTTGGAAATGCAGGGCTTCCAAAGCTCATGGCTGAAAGAAATCTGTGCATGGCTGTGCACTGATCTGGATAAAGTTCAGTGTCTGCAAAGTGCTCCTCCTGCAGCCTCCACAGCAGGGTTAAACACCTCCCCCTGGCATTCCCACCATGTGTGGGGACTCTCAGCTCCCTGTCCCATGTCACCAAACCTCATCCCACCCCTGATCAAGAGCAAGAAGCCTGAGAGATAAGGAGGAGTGTTCCTGTGGCAGGGAGCGCTGGGAACGCTGCCATGAAATATTGAGACGTAAATCAGTGGTGGAGAGGAAGCACAACAGCTTTTATATAACACTTCAGAGCGATGTACTCATTAAATAACAAAGGTTTTTTTCCCTTAATACACTATTAACAAATTCCAAACCATCATATCTTTAAAAAATTGTCCTCCAGTCGAGTGGAAAGTGAACTAATGTGGGCTTAGAAAGAGGTTGGGAGTACAACAAATTATAAATGCTTTCTACTTTATCAGCGTTACAGAGTACTATTAATTTTAAAAATAGCTTCTAAAAACATACATGGCATACCATAATGGAGATGGCTGGGTTTCAATACATCATCCTGATGACTCTTTCCACAGCGATGAGTTATGCAGACACTGCTTTGCAAATATGGTATGCACGGGCTGCGGGGAACGTTCAGAAGGCAGTTTTGTCTTTGGATTCGGGATGGGGCTGGGCTGGGATTTCCAACAGGAGCACTCAGGGATGAGCTCTGTGTGATGGGACATTCCTTCCCACCAGGCTCTGTCCCTGCAGAATATCCATCATCCCATTGAGAGCCGCAGTCCCGTGCACATTGTGAATGGTTAAAAATAAAGATGTTAGTGGCAAATCTCTGTGACTGGGCAGCTCCTGTGCAGGGCTTTGTGTGCACGAGGTTTGGTGCTAATTGGCACCAGCGCCCTGCCAGGGGTGCTCTGGGTCTCTGAATGATGAGGGAGGCAGTTTCCATAGCAAGGGCTGTTTTTATTGACTGCTGGGAGGAAAGGGACACATAAAAACCTAACTGGGGCCAGAAACGAGTTGGAAAAATCCCTGGGTAGCTCTAACTTACACTCGAGTTTGTTTGCTTGCCTTTTTTTCGTCCCTGAGGCTGCACAGCTCTTTACTCCTCATAATGCAGCAATTACAAGTATGAGAGAGGTCAGTGACCCGGGGAAAGCTCTGCCTTCCCTCTGTGGGAAAGGCACCCCATTCCCAGTGTCCCCAGGCTTGCACTGGGAACCAGCGTCCCCCCTTGGCTGCTGAACCCTGAGGATGTGATCCCACATCCCAGGCCTGCCTGGGTGAGTGCCTGTGCCATCCTGCAGCTCCTCAGCCCCTCTCCCAGCAGGGATTTTTCGGCTGATTTGCCAATTCCAGCTGACCTGCCCAGAGCCCCGGGGTCCCTCAGCACCCCAAGCCCCCCGCCATGGGCAGCACTGACCCCAGGAGCCAGAGTTTGTGCCCTTTTACTGGGAATGCACACTTGGGGCTCTCCCTCGTGGCCCCTTTCAGGTGCACCACAGCACCAATTCCTGTCCCAGAGTCCCTTCAGCCGGGACATCCCCAGATTTTCTTCCCTGGTATTTACAGAACGATTTTGTTCCTTCCCTGGCAGGTAAGAATATTCCTTGCAGAGTACGTGTGGGCTGCTCCAGTGGGTTCCCTGGTCCCATTTCCTTTTATTTAGTAACTTAGGACTATCCTTAATTTAATCACCATTCACTGGTTCTCTAATTCAACCCAAAAGACCAGAATTCATTGAAAGGCAGAAGATTCATTTTCTAGAAGAGTTAGAATAATCTTAAAAGCTGCACTGGTAAGGGTGGCAAAGTCACTTATTTTACTGCTTTATCACCTCTAAAAGGAAATGTTCCTGCCTAGAAATGGCAAACTCCACTCCCCTGTGCCCTGGGCTGTCAGACATCCTTCCTTGGGGCATTCCCTCCTCCCTTGCTCCCAGCCATGTCCCCTGGGCTGAGGAGCTCCGTGCCCACTGGGGAAGGTGACAATTGACTCTCTGTGTGCTGTGCCAGTGACAGGACTGGGCCTGCATTATCCTGTGCTCACATACAAACCCACCCATGGCCCTTACTGAACTGTTTCCTCTCTTGTTGATGTGATTAGAGAGATAAATAACTGCTGGGGCAGTGCTGTGTGAAATCTTTACAATGACAGCTACAAGGAAATTCCTTTGCCCAGATTTACCTCCACGTGCTGCTCTGGAGCTCAGAGCT
This sequence comes from Acrocephalus scirpaceus scirpaceus, assembly GCA_910950805.1. NCBI lineage: Eukaryota > Metazoa > Chordata > Aves > Passeriformes > Sylviidae > Acrocephalus > Acrocephalus scirpaceus. The sequence continues at coordinate 21,135,248 of OU383782.1, forward strand.
GTAAATCTGCTTCATCTGTGGCCAGGAGCCACATTCCCAACCCAGGTAGTGAATGTGTGAGTGTGTCAGGCTGTGATGGGTGGGCACACTCACCGTGGGCACAGCCAGTGCCAGCCTGTCTTTCTTTCTCTCTTTCTCTCTCTTTCTCTCTCTTTCTCTCTCTTTCTCTCTCTTTCTCTCTCTTTCTCTCTCTTTCTCTCTCTTTCTCTCTCTTTCTCTCTCTTTCTCTCTCTTTCTCTCTCTTTCTCTCTCTTTCTCTCTCTTTCTCTCTCTTTCTCTCTCTTTCTCTCTCTTTCTCTCTCTTTCTCTCTCTTTCTCTCTCTTTCTCTCTCTTTCTCTCTCTTTCTCTCTCTTTTTCTCTCTTTCTCTCTTTCTCTCTTTCTCTCTTTCTCTTTCTCTCTTTCTCTCTTTCTCTCTTTCTCTCTTTCTCTCTTTCTCTCTTTCTCTTTCTTTCTCTTTCTTTCTCTTTCTTTCTCTTTCTTTCTCTTTCTTTTTCCCTGTCTCTTTCTTTCTCTTTCTTTCTCTTTCTTTCTCTCTCTCTCTCTCTCTGTCTTTCTTCAAATTAGTGACAGCATCTGAGTGGGAGCCTCGGGGAGGTGAACGAGCCGGCACTTCTGCAGAGTAACAACGCGGTAATAAACAAGATTAACACGGAGATAAACGCGGGGTGTGTCCGTGTAGTGTCAGGATCGTGTGTGAGGCAGGCTCTGGTAACTCCCACCTGCACTGAACCCCAGCCCTCTGCAATGATCTGCCAGGGATGGGGAAAGAGGGAATTCACTGCTCGCCGTGAGAGCTGCTGACCCAAGCTGCTCCTTTGCTGAGCCAGGTTTGGAGAGGCCCCCCCAGCTGCCCGAGGGTGCAGGGGCAGGGTCTGGGCTCACACTTTGGGCACATGGGCACATCTTGTCACCCAAAAAATGGGCAGTGTCCCCTGGGTGCTGCCGCTGTCACTGCTGGCACAGCAAGGCCCTCGCTCCCACGTGCTCCTTCAGCTTGCAAGAACATTTGATAAACTGTAGCTAAACTATAGAGAAATAAATGCTTTCTTTTAAATCCATAGTTGTTTTTTGAACCTGCGAGCAGCCGGTTAAGCTGGATGGATTTAGAGAGGCCCTACAGTGGTTTTCTGTTGGAATACCAGATGATAAACACAATTTTTCTTGTGTCCCTGCAGAAACAAGACAGCCTGGGGTAACATAAAATGTTCCTTTACTTCCTTCTGACAATGGCCCATTTCTTCTTTTAGAGGATGATTAATATTTATTACTACAGTAAATGGCAATTTAAATATATGGTGCAGGCCTGCAGCCTATCATTAATTTAAGGAAACAGGACACCTCCTATCAAACCACAATGGGTCCTTGCAGTGAATAGTGGGGGGATCTGGCAGCTGTTAAAGGAGCTCCTGAAGCTGTTCCCATGCAGAGCAGATGGGAATAGGCAATCCCCAGGTGAGGCACCTTCCTCACTCACTGCAAGCAGCAGCAAAATAATCACAAAGTGGGAAAACAGAACATGAACGTCCATGTTCTCCTCATAAAGGCTGTGGAGAGAATTCCTCCATCCTGGTCCATCCCAGGACCGTGCTGGGGGCAGGCAGAACTGCTCCATTTGTAACAGGATTTGTAATTTCTTCCAAAAGAGGGTTTGGAGCTGGGAGAGAGACCTTTGTGGCCAAGTTTCAATGAAGGAGATACTTTGCAGAGGAGGGATCTTTGTTTTTGACTCTTTTTCTCTTTGAGATTCCTGAGCTGTTTTCAGATGTGCCTTTTGGAAAGTTAAAAGTGGGCTCTTAGTGTCAGAATGAAAAACAGTTTAATCCATAAAACCACACGCCAGGTTGTAAAGAGGAGCATCAGATAAGGTTCGTCCTCCCTTGCTAATGGTTCTATTTTTTAACTGCAACGATCTGCAAAATTACTTTTGTTACTTTTGCATTCCTACATTTCCAATATTTCTCCCTGGTAGTAAAGTTCTGAATGTCATAACATTTCAGTCTTCAAAGAGAACTCCAAGGTCCTGACACACACACAGGGGTGTCACAGACCTTGGCCACAGCTTTATTTACCTGCGCTTTCAATGCCCAACAAGGCACGGGGCAGCAGGGCTCTGACATTTGTAGGCTGAGGGATTTACAGCCCCAGAGCAAACCCTGCTGCTCCAGCAGAGCTGCACTGGGGCTCCAGCACCACAAATGGATCCATGCTCGTGTCTGTGACAGCTCGTTCTGGTCTGCCCTGCCACCCTCACCATCCTCTGCGCCTCCAGCATCTCAGCACCTTCATCCTCCTGCATCCTCCTCATCATCCCCTTTGCCTCCAGCATCTCAGCACCTTCATCATCCTGCACCACCCTCATCATCCTCTCTGCCTCCAGCATCTCAGCACCTTCATCCTCCTGCACCCTCCTCATCATCCTCTCTGCCTCCAGCATCTCAGCACTTTTATCCTCCTCTCTCTGCCTCCAGCATCTTAGCACCTTCATCCTCCTCTCTCTGCCTCCAGCATCTCAGCACCTTCATCCTCCTACTCCAACTTCAGCATCTCCAGCACCCTCATCACCTCCAGCGCCCTTCCAGCCATGTGAGTGGCCCGTGCCCTCCAGGTGCCTCTGCTGACCTTTAACATCCCCAGATGTCAGCTGCAGCAGCCCCTTCTGGGACATCTCTGCCGTTCTTTGTGTCCACCCACGGCTTTCTCAAGAGGTTTGGTGTTCTCCAGATTCAATGTCCTCCCTGGCCAGACTTGCCCTGCCACCAGGTGGGACAAAGTCCCTGCTGGGCAGTGACAGAGGGTGCCAGCCCTGTGCTGGGGATGGCCAGGCCAATGCCAGCCCAGAGCTCTGCCCATCTCTGAGCAGGATGGTCCCACAGCAGCCTGGGAAAGGTTCTACAGGCCCTGAGCAGCTCAGGCTTGGGCAGCTCAGGTTTGGGCAGCCCAGGTTTGGGCAGCTCAAGTTTGGGCAGCTCAGGTTTGAGAAGCTCAGGTTTGGCAGCTCAGGTTTGGACAGCTCAGGTTTGAGCAGCCCAGGTTTGAGAAGCTCAGGTTTGAGAAGCTCAGGTTTGGCAGCTCAGGTTTGGCAGCTCAGGTTTGGGCAGCCCAGGTTTGGGCAGCTCAGGTTTGGGCAGCTCAGGTTTGGGCAGCTCAGGTTTGGCAGCCCAGGTTTGGACAGCTCAGGTTTGGGCAGCTCAGGTTTGGCAGCTCAGGTTTGGCAGCTCAGGTTTGGGCAGCTCACTGCCAGCCCCAGTGGCACCCGTGTCCCTCAGCTCAGGAGCTGGCTGTGCCAGGCAGCTGTGCCCCCACAGCTTCCCTGAGCAGCACAGCTCAGGCAGGAGTAAAGGAAGTCCTTGATTCAAAATAAAAGGGCAAAAAGGTAATTCATTTTCTTCATGACTGTCGTATGGCATTTCTGACTATAGACAGGCTCACAGAGTTCCGAGCCTCTGACTGATCCATGATTTCAAGGGCTTTACTCACTACAAATAATCTGTTGATGATGAAACCAACTTGGTAAACTCTGAAGAAAGACCCTGCATGAATATAGCCAAATTAGGAAAGCCCTCCTGTAACAGCTGTGTTCAAAACCACACGTATTGCGGGTTTATTTTTTAATCTACATTACTGAAGCTATTTTTGACTACAAACGGGATGACTCATTTGATCACGACCAGTGAAAAAACAGAGTGTGTGTGTCGCCACAAAATATTTCTTAGAGTTGATGCAGTATTTTCTTTCCTTCCTACTTCAGTCCTGTATCTCTGTAAATCAACCACGGGCAAAATCAGCACATACAAAAATTCAGGTTATCCTATTCAATATTTAATAGAAAAGGAGCTGCCTGGATTTAACTGGTCTTTGTCTCCCTTTTTGATTAGCTTCTTCCATTTATTTTCCTGTCATTTCCCTTTGATTGCTCTGCTCCGACTGGGGATCCAGGAGATGAAAATTTCTTCAAAAATATTCCAACCAAAGCTGTAGCTTTACTACTACATTCACGGAAGGGGGGAAACACTTAACTGAAAGCAGCTGCAGAGACGTATTTTCTACTTCATTTATCCCTTTATGTTTGTACAAAAGAGAAAAATTGAAAATTAGCCAAGAATGTAATAGCACAGATTCTCTCCCCAGAAAACACAGCAGAGGTTGCAGTAATCCCTTTAACCATGGCACCAGCCTCTTCCTCCAGCACAGGAACTGCTCTCGGAGGGGTGAAACCCTGTCCCAGAGGTGCTGCTGGGGTGGTCCCTGCTGCCACCTCACCGACCCGCAGCACCAGAAATATTCATCAGTCTTGGCCATTTCTGCTGTCTGTGGCCAGATTTGCACTTGGATTAACCAAGGAGCCATTCAAGCAGCTCTTTTAAATGGTCACTACTGGTGTGGATGTGTCCAGGGAGCATCAGGGGGGCTCCGTGGGCTCATCAGCTCCAGAGCCCCACAGCTTCAGCCTCCAGGAGCAGCAAACCTCGCTCCCAGCTGCCAGCTTCCATCCCCTCTCTCCAGATGCCTTTTGTTCCTTCCCAGCACAGCAGGTCAGCATCACTTCCAGGCAGGGGTTTGGCCTTTTCCTGCGCGTGGCATTCCTGAGGAAATCACAAAATCCTGCAGAATCTCTCTCTGTGCCCCCCACTTTCAGCCGGGTCTCAGCCTCCCCAGCCTGCTCCGTGCGTGCCTGGCCCCCCAAACCTCCCCTGTGCCAGCCAGGGGTCCCAGGTGTCACTCTGAGCAGGAGACAGCAGCTCGAGGAGCTTTAAATGACAGTGTGCTCTCACCGTGACCCCACACATCCCCTCCTGCCCTGCCCTCCGTGACTCCGGTGAGCTCCCGACCTGGTGGGCCCGGGAAGGGGAGCCCGGAGGAGCAGGAGAGGCTGGCCTCACCTCCAGGGGGATCAGGGGCAGTGCTGGGCTCACACAGGGGAGCCCAGAGGAGCAGGAGAGGCTGGCCTCACCTCCAGCGGGGTCAGGGGCAGTGCTGGGCTCACACAGGGGAGCCCAGAGGAGCAGGGGAGGCTGGCCGCACCTCCAGCGGGGTCAGGGGCAGTGCTGGGCTCACACCCCGCTGCTGCTGCCGGCAGGAACGGGACTGCCGGGCTCAGGCTGCTGTCCCCAGAGCTCTGCACCCCCGAGGGCACTCCCCGCCTGGGGACACCTCTGCGGGATGGGTTTGTGCTGATAAAAGCTGCCAGTGAGTCAGCAGGGAGCTGAAATCCCCCATTCTCAGAACTGAGCATCTTTGCCCCTTTGTCGGCCGGTGACGGGGGATGGATGAGTCCTGCAGGGATCAGCCGCCTTTAGTCACAGGATGAGTCTGTCCCTTCCTAGCACAGAGCTAAGTATAGCCCAGCCTGGACCCGGCAGCGATCCCCTGCTGGCAGCGTCCCGCGGCTCGGCCGCGCTGGGGCCGCCTGGAGCTCAGCTACATCCCTCCTGGAGCTCACCTCTCCCTGGAGCTCACCTCTCCCTGGAGCTCACCTCTGCCTTTCCTGGAGCTCACCTCTCCCTGGAGCTCACCTCCACCCCTCCTGGAGCTCATCTCCCCCTCTCCCCAGCTGCCCTGCTCTGCCCCACGGCCTGCCAGGACACTGCAGCACATTTCATCCCCAGGGACAGCATTTACAGTTATTTATTCCCGTGTATTGACAGGCTGATCCATTCAGAAACCAGGAAAATGAAGCAGGCCCCATCCAGCTTGGCTGTTTCCCATCCCAGAGGGCTCCCACCATCTGGGGCTTCCCGGGGAGGTCCTGAACGTTGGGAACACCCTGCCCTCGTGTGCCTCCTCACTCTGCCTCCTTCACTACCACTGGCCATGATTTATTTGTGCCATGGTTCATCACAGCTGTTCCAGGTGTATTTTTATTGTAAATGGAAGCATCTAGAGGGGTTTAACTCTGATTCCAGGTTGGGTTTATGCTGCTGGGAAGCCTTGGCTGCACTGGGAGCTGCCAGTTCTGCTCAGCACCTGGAGCCTGGGGGGGCACAGCTTTGCAACTGCTGCTTAAAACTAAAACCAACAAAGAAATCCCACCAAACCCATCACTTTTACATGGAACATCTCCCTGCTCCACTCCCCCACAAAAATCATTCCCTCCACGCTTGTCCAAGGCACAGCTCAGCTCCCTGTGAGACAATGGGGACCTGCCACCGTGTCCCTGGGGTGGGTGGCAGCGTGGCAGTGCCACGGCTCCTGCTGGCTGCTGGCCTGTCCCCCCGTGGCGCCCTGCAATCCTCGGTGAGTTCTTTCCTATGTCCCACGTGCGTGTGTGCCTTGGGAAAGGGAGATAATGTCACCCCATTGCCATGTCAAACGTTTCCCGGGGCTGCCAAGCCCTTCAGGAGTCTGAAAAACAATATCCCTGTGCTGTTTGTTCTCTGTGCTCGCTCCCAAAATGCCTCTGGAAGGTCAGGCTCAAACGCCCTCCCCAGAGGGACTTTATCCCTCCAGAATTTCTCTTCTGCCATTGCTTTTTAACCCAGATTTTTTTTGAGGATGTTCAAATACCTCTTCTAAAAATGTTCAGACATTCCCTCAGGGGCACATTCCTGTTCTCTGGAGGGGCTGCCAGCCCCCAGAGCCTCTGGCCTTTTCGCTGTGCCCAGCCAGTGTCAGCTCCTGTGCCCAGCCAGGATCAGCTCCTGTGCCCAGCCAGTGTCAGCTCCTGTGCCCAGCCAGTGTCAGCTCCTGTGCCCAGCCAGTGTCAGCTCCTGTGCCCAGCCAGGATCAGCTCCTGTGCCCAGCCAGTGTCAGCTCCTGTGCCCAGCCAGTGTCAGCTCCTGTGCCCAGCCAGGATCAGCTCCTGTGCCCAGCCAGTGTCAGCTCCTGTGCCCAGCCACTGTCAGCTCCTGTGCCCAGCCAGTGTCAGCTCCTGTGCCCAGCCAGGATCAGCTCCTGTGCCCAGCCAGTGTCAGCTCCTGTGCCCAGCCACTGTCAGCTCCTGTGCCCCTGGCCCATTCTCTCTGCTGGGGAGGACAAATCCCTTGTCCCGGGGAGGATGAATCCCATCTCCCGGGAGGCACTGCCCGCTCCGTGCCGTGTCCTGTGCCCGGGGAGAGCCCCGGCAGTGCCCGCAGGAGGGTGGCATCGCCGTCCCAGGGCATTCTGAGGCTCCAGTGAGGATTCAGTGACCCAGCTGTCCCTGCGGGGACCCAGGTGACACAGCCCGCAGCCAGGCAGCAGAAAGTCCTTCTCTCCCCCTGGGAGCAGAGCGGGGCTGGGGCTGGGGACGGGGATGGGGACGGGGCTGGGGACGGGGACGGGACCCGCCGCCTGTGCTGCGTTCCCATCCCCTCCCAGTGCGGGACCGGCCTCTGCCGTGCTCACTCATTCCCCTTTCCTCAGGGCTGCTGTAAATTCTACCCCTTCATTTGGAAAAGCATATCCAGGTCCATATGACCCTGGGATATCTGTTTCCCTGTTCCCCCTCTCTGCAGGAATGCTGGAGGAATTTCAGAAAAAAATGTACCGACAAGGGAGAAATTAAATCAATAGGAGTTCAGGATTTTCTTTTCAGATTTCAGTTCTAAGGAGCCAGTTCGGCCCTGAGCTGGTGCTGTGCTCCTCGATCACAGATCATAATCAGCAGCTGGTCCTGGTTTCTGTTATTTCAGGGTTTTTCCTGGACTCAGGCACAATGAAGAAGGGAGAATTGCTGGGATCAGTGGGAAATGGGGAAGCAGGGGAGTGAGCTGGGAGCATGTGGAGCCCTCCCTCCCTCACCTGCACAAAGGGGCTTTGTGCTGGACCTCTTGGCCTCAGCAGGAGCAGGCAGGAATGTTTGTTGGAGCAGGCAGGAATGTTTGCTAAAGCAGTAAAAACCTCACCAATCCATGTTAAAAAAACCCAAAATACAAAAGGCAATAGATTGTCATTCAGCACTCAACATCCACTGAAATAACAAGAGAAACATGGTTTCGGACAGTTTCTTCTGCTAAAAACATTCCTTGTCTGTCAGCCGTGATAAACTGCCCCAGCACATTCCTGGCTGATTCGGAAATCCATTTCCCTGTGCTTGGTGTCAGAGCTGGGGTGTCAGAGCTGGGGTGGGAGGATGGTGGAATGGTGGGACAGTGGGACAGAGGGACAGAGGGACAGAGGGACAGAGGGACGGAGGGACAGAGGGACAGAGGGACAGAGGGACAGAGGGACAGAGGGACAGAGGGACGGAGGGACAGAGGGACAATCCCAGCCAGCCACAAGAGGCAGCTTGTCTGCACAGTGCTTGGGTACCCCCACACCATCAGCCCCATCCCTCCCCTTCCTGGCCCTGCTGCTCTGGGGCAGGAACTCTTACAAACACCATTCTTTTCTGCCCTTTTTTAAAGCCCCAGGGACTGTGCTGTGTTAGAATCCCAGACTGGTTTGATCATTGAAAAGCATGACCTTTACTCAGTTCCATCCTCCCTGGTGTGGGCAGGGACATGTTCCACTACCCCAGGTCATTCCAAGCCCCGTCCAACCTGGTCTTGGACACCTCCAGGGATGGGGCAGCCCCAGCTGCTCAAGGCAGCCTGTGCTGCTGCCCTCAAAGGGAAAAACTCCTGCCCCGTGCCCCATCTCCCCCTGCCCTCTCTGAGGTCAGTCCCCACATCCCTGTCCCTGTTCTGTCCCTGTGCCCATCCCTGCCCCATCCCTGTCCCATCCCTGTCCTATCCCACCCCTGTCCCATCTCTGTCTCTGTCCCTGTGTCCCTGTCCCCATCCCTGTTCCGTACCGATGCTATCCCTATCCCTGTCCCCATCCCCATCCTTGTCCCTGTCCCATCCGTGTCCCCATCCCTGTCCCGTCCCTGTCTCACCTCTGTCTCGCTTTTCCCTGTCCCATCCTTGTCCCTGTCCCATCCCTGTCCCGCTTTTCCCTGTCCCATCCCTGTCCCCCATCCCTGTCCCCCATCCCTGTCCCCCAATTCCCGCCGCGGGCACGCGCCCCCGCGCGCGCTCCCCGGCTCGCCATTGGCCGGGAAAGTTCCGGGGCGGTGCCGGATTGGCTGAGAGCGGCGCGCGGCCGCCGCGCGCGCCAATGAAAGGCGGCGCTCGGACAGCGCGAGCGGCGGCGGCGGCGCGGGAGCGGCGGAACGGGCGGAGGTGAGTGCGGAGGGACGGCGGGAATGATCCCGGGACCGATCCCAGTCCCCATCCCCGTGCCGGGACGGACAGCGGGACAGCCCGGGGGACACCGGGACCGATCCCAGTCCCCATCCCCGTGCCGGCACAGCCCGGGGCACAGCGGGACAGCCCGGGGGACACCGGGAATGATTCCTGCCTCGGGACAGCCCGGGGAACACCGAGAGTGATTCCAGTCCCCGTGCCGGGACATCGCGGGGCACAGCGGGACAGCCCGGGGAACACCGGGAATGATCCCATTCCCCGTGCCGGGACAGCCCGGGGAACACCGGGAATGATTCCTGTCCCGGGACAGCCCGGGGAACACCGGGAATGATCCAAATCCCTGTGCGGGGACAGCCCGAGGAACACCGGGAATGATCCCAGTCCCCGTGCGAGGACAGCCCGGGGAACACCGGGAGCGATGCCCCCGTCCGGAGGTGCCCGGGAGGGGCGGGTGCGCCCCGGGCACGGTACGGCTGAGAAACGCCGGGGATTTAATTTTTGCCCCAATATCCCTCATCTCCGGGTTTTCCTGCCCTCGCAGCCCGGTAGCGGCGGCGGGCAGAGCGGGGTGGGCAGACCGCATCCCTCCGTTCCTCCCTCCGTTCATCCCTCCGTTCCTCCCTCCCTCCCGCCCTGCCCCGGACACCGGAGCCGAGCCCCGCGCTCCGCACGGCCGCCCCGGGGCTGCCCGGCCGTGCCCAGCGCCGTGCCCGCCTTGGTGCCTATTTCGGTGCAGAACGCGCCCCACCGAAGCCTTTGCTGGCGAACCAGCCGTGTGTTGTGTGAATTAACTCGTGTACGGCACAGCTGGGCTGGGCTGCATCCGGAGGGAGCGGGGGAGTCCTTGTCCCCTCTAGACCCTCTGGGAAATGTTTACTGCCAGCGATCCCGGCTCTTCCCAGTGTCCTGGGAGCGCTCCTGGCACGGCACGGCACGGCACGGCACGGCACGGATCCTGATGGCCGGATCAAAGCGTGTGGAGCGGCAGCAGCTGCGCCCCTGACCTTCCTCGGGGCACCTTTGTCACCGCGTGGTTCGGGGATGAGTTCAGCGGCCCGTGCCAGCCCGGTGTGATCCCATGTCCCCGGGCAGTGCCCGGTGTGGGCCCTGGGGCGCCCCTGCCCTGCCGTGGTTCCTCTGCCGTGCCCTTTCCCGCCCGTGCTGGCCCTGGGGCCCGTGCTGCCTGGCAGGGTGGGAAGGTCAGCCCGGCTGCTGGCGAGGTCTGGCACCTTCTGTCGGGTTAGGTTCGAGCTGAGGCGCTGCTGGATCCCAGGGAAAGCTGTTTGCCAGGTTTGGCTGGAATCTGGCTGTTCCTTGCAGGAATCTGGCTGTTCCTTGCAGGATGGCGGGGCAGAGGTTGGCGTTTGGCAGCAGGAGCTGCTGTGTGACACGGTCTGGGTGACAGGGCTGTGCTCCTCAGCACCCTCCTGCCCTCTCTCCCTGAAATACTCCGTGCTTTGAGGTGGGACTGAGGGATTCAGGGCTCTTCCTTCCCTCCCACCTCCCTCCCTATCCGCTGCCCACCACGGGGACACTGGCAGTGCTTGCTGACAAGGACAGGCACCCCCAGGGTGACACCGCAGGGTGGCCCTGTCCCTGCAGGAGGTGGTCTGGTGGTTTGGTGGGGCTGCTGGAGGCACCTCCAGGTGTGTCCCCCCAGAGACTCAGAGCAGTGTGTCCTCTCCCTCAGGCATGTAATCCCCTGGCTGCCGTGGGGAGGCACCTTTGAGTGCCAGCTGGAGCCCTCGGGAAGCTCTCAGCAGGCACTGAGTGGGGATGGATCCCTCAGGAGTGCAAACTGAGCGTTTTTCACACGCTGTGTGCTGGCTGCTGGGCTGTGGTCAGGCTGGGTCTGCCCCAGCAGCTCAATTCCTGCCTTGTCTGGACAAGGGCGCTCTGAGCGGGGCCCAGCTCCTGCCAGCAGCCCCAGCCTGGGGTCCCTCGGGGGCAGTGCAGGAGCAGGTTTGGGCAGCAGGGAGGGCTGAGCAAATCCCTGCTGTGGGGAAGCCCTGGGAAAGCTGTTTCTGCACTGGAGCCATCTCCTGGGAGCTTCTCAAGCATCATCTGCAGGGGATGCAGCGGGGAGGGCTCACAGAGGTGTGTCAGAGGCTCACAGTGCACCCCAAAAAGTTTGTGAAGCAGACACCATCAGAGACTTCCCAAAATGTGCTGCTGGACCTCAGCTTCCACTGGTGGAAGGGCAGAGGACAAGATGTCACCTTTAATGTCCCTTCAGTCTGAGGCAGTAGCTCAGGCTCTGCAGTTCTGCTGGGTGAAGCCCCAGTGTGGGCAGGGGGATGCCCAGGCTCTGCACACTTCTGCTGCCTGGCTCCTCTCACCTGAGCCCTGCAGGATGAAAAAGGACATCCCAGCTAATTTGGACTTCAAAAGGGATCTGAAATGACATCATGCAAACAAGGAAAAAGAATAACACAGCCCCTGTGTCAGTGTCTGAATAATCTACGTCCAAACATAAATGGTGTCTCTGCAGCAGACGGCTGCTTAATTTCCTGAATCCTAAGACGGGCACTTTTTCTGGGCATGGTGTGGAATACTGTCAAATTTTAATTTAGCTTGGCAGTGTCACACAGCCAGTCTGAGCAAGTCGGGGAAGGCAAGTCTGGAACTCATTAGAGCTTGTTGCGAGGCCCTGAAAATCTGATTTTCAATCACTGTTGGGTTTAATTATTGTTGATGTCTTGCCTAGCGTACTCTGGGATTCTTTCTGAGGAAATTAAAGCAGCATGAGTGGGACAGCATTCTGTTTGGCACAGGGCTTGTTTAGATTAAATTCTGAGTGGGGAGAAGGCGATGGCTGGCACGGTGTGAGCGCTGGAGCGGGCCCAGCTGGCCAGGCAGCCCCTGGGCCTTGTGTACTGTTCTCACTAAACTCTGTCCCTGCCTGTCAGAACAAAATAACCACGGAGCTAAAAGCACCCATCAAAGCCAAGGTAAAGTTTGCTCAGTTAATACAAATTTTGGTTCTTTAACTTTTTTCTTTCCTCGGTTCTTCAGCATGGGGCTTGCAGACATGCAAAGCATCCTGTAGGACAGCAGGGAGGTGCTGCTGTAGCAGGGATAAACGGGCTCCAGGGTCTGCTCTGGGGGTCTTGGTGCCTCAGGGAGGGGCAGGAGCTCCCTCCTCATCAGCAAAGTACCTGGCTGCTGGAGGAGCCCTCTGCAGGTACCTGGGAGTGCTGGTTGGGCCTGGGAGCTCGCATTGGTAACATCCAAACCCTTGGGGCTTTTAAAAACTTGCCATGCAGTTGGTGTTTTCATAGCCTGGGTGCCGTGGTCAGGGTGTGCAGGGTGCCTGGGCTGAGCCCTGCGCTGGTCCCACAGCCTGGCAGGGGCCTGGCTCTGAGGGGAGGATGTTCAGCTCCCAGGTGAGAGGGGGCTCTGCCCAGATGTTCTATGAGGGGAGGATGCTCAGCTCCCCAGTGACAGAGGATCTCTGAGGGGAGGATGCTCAGCTCAGCTCCCCAGGTGACAGAGGGTTCTGCCCCGAGGATCTCTGTGGGGAGGATGCTCAGCTCCCAGTGACAGATGTTCTCTGTGGGGAGGATGCTCAGCTCCCCAGTGCCCAGATGTTCTCTGTGGGGCACATCTGAGCAGCCCCTGTGAGCTCCCAGAGCCCTGGGAGCAGTTTGGGTGGTGCTGATGAGGATGCTGAGTGAGGGGCTGGGGAGGCCGTGCCTGAGTCCCTCAAAGGTGCTGCTGCTCCCCAGTGTGAACAGTCAGGGCTGTAAAAAAACAGCTTCATCTTGGGTCTGTGGGCTTGGGCCACAAAACTGTGAATGGTTACAGCCCTGGGACTTGTTTGCCCCTTGCAGAGTTCTCCTGCTCCTCGTTTCTGGCTGTGGTTGCCTGGAGCAGGAGCTCAGGTTCCTTATGGAGCTGGTACCACCTGCAGAGCCACCCTGGGGGATGAGGAGCTCGGTCCCAGTGCTGGGACAGGTCACACTTGGCTGCTGGCCTGGGGACGTGGCTGTGACTGCCCTGGAAGCTGCTGTGTCCTCGTGGGACTGAATCCCTGCTCTCAGAGCAGTGTCCCTGTGCTGGAGCCCAGTGCAGGAAGCAGCTGTGGATCTTAATGGAGAAACCTGCTCTGGGCAAGTATTTATAGACATGGAATCATAAAGCAGCACAGGGGTTAAAGACCTTATTTTGGGACTTGGACTCAGAGCTAAACTGAGTCCAATAAAATGCAATTTACAAATTACAAAATCCCTCTGGCCCTGCAGAGAGGCAGTGTCTGGAGTATTTGTTTAGGCTGGGGTTTTTCTCCTTTTTTTAAAGAAGGAAATACTGCATTGCAGCCATCCAGGAAAGGCAGTACTCAGATGTCCCATCTTGGAGCTACTGTTCCATTTAGAGATGGGGCTCAGGGAAAGGGGAATATTTCCAGGCAGCTATTGGCAGTTTTTGGAGAGCTGGAGTTTCCTCATGCTGGTACCAGCCTTATCCCCACACTTTTACCATCCCAGCTACTCCCAGCACTGGCTCCATCACTCGGTTACATCAGATTTACAGGAGAGTAAATTCTCTCCAAAGCACCGTGGTGGTTGCCAGTTCTGAGGGCCCCCATTCCCAGTGGCATCCAGAACCTTCTCCTCACGTGGGAGATGGGAAGGACCCAGCTGGTTGTGGGCAGGTAACTGGAGATCACCCTGAGTGCTCTGAACTCTGCACATCTGCACTTTAATTAAGTTTGGGGGCGGTTCTTCTCATTCCAGACACTTCCTCACCTCTTGGTTTGGGTTTATAATTAAGTCAAAGTATCTGAAGCACTGTTTGGCTTGTGGAGAAATCTGATTTTTCAGCATTTGCCCTTCTCTTATCATTAATTCACACATTGTTGGTGAAGAAAGGAATGCTGCCAGCTATGTGCTCTTGGAACAGGGAGGTATTTGCAGAGGCCCTGGTTGTTGAAGCTTTGTCATTCTGTAGGTTGGGATCTGGCAGCTCCATTGAAAGTTTCCTCCAGTCTCAGTGCCTTTACCTGCTCTTTATGTGCTAAAATAAAAGGCAGCAAGCTTCTTTCTCTGCAGAGTTTAATACAAAAAGTGCTTCCAGTATTCCAGGTGATACCAACCCCTTCACTGATGCCTTAAATCAATGCAACAGAGAGAATCTGAGATGACAGACAGCCTTTTTGTCAGGGAATTTTTTCCCTGTGAGTGTGGTAATTGGGATAATGCTTGCTTGGAATCTGGCAGGGAAACAAATTTCTGGCAGGTCATGATTACAATGGATGTTTTCTATGGAAATGAGAAGAAAATAAATCAAAATATCCCTTTGCTGTTCTGAGAGCTGCAGTGGTGAGTGGGTTTATTGGTTAATGCACTTCTAAGGGCAGTTGCTTGCCTTGCTCAGATTTATTCCCCATGTGGATGTGGAATTTAGTGGCCCTTGCAGCCCAAACCATTCTGTTTGCTGGGCATCAGCAGGAAAGAGAATTTAGCCAAATGTATGTGAACTGGAGCATGCAGCATTCCCCTGCTGGCACAGACACTCTTGTGTTGGATGGAAACCCCTGCACTCTGCAGTTATTGGAAATCCATAAGGAAGTTTGAGTTACCCCAAATCCTTTGGGAAGTTTGAGCCAGCCCCAAATCCTTTGGGAAGTTTGAGCCAGCCCCAAATCCTTTGGGAAGTCTGAGCTAGCCCCAAATCCTTAGGGAAGTTTGAGCTAGCCCCAAATCCTTAGGGAAGTTTGAGCTAGCCCCAAATCCTTAGGGAAGTTTGAGCTGCCCCAAATCCATAAGGAAGTTTGAGCCAGCCCCAAATCCTTAGGGAAGTTTGAGCTGCCCCAAATCCTTAGGGAAGTTTGAGCCAGCCCCAAGTCCTTAGGGAAGTCTGAGCTACCCTGCTGTTGTTCTGCAAGTTCAGCTCTATTACAGTCAAATAATGACAACAAATGATCTGCTCTCCATCCCTGCCCCTGAGCAATTGTGGTCCCACCCATGTGAATT
This sequence comes from Acrocephalus scirpaceus scirpaceus, assembly GCA_910950805.1. Classification (NCBI taxonomy): domain Eukaryota; kingdom Metazoa; phylum Chordata; class Aves; order Passeriformes; family Sylviidae; genus Acrocephalus; species Acrocephalus scirpaceus. The sequence continues at coordinate 21,150,332 of OU383782.1, forward strand.
TTGTGTGGCTTTTCCCCGTTCCTTTGTTCCCGGCTCTATTTCAGAGTTCACCGTAAATCTCCAAAACTCATTGCAGCTGGAGGAACCCCCTCAAAGGGTTCTCGAGGTCCCTGAGCCTCCCTGGAGCTCTCTGTGCCAGGGCTGGGATTTAGGGCAGGGTATCTGGTGCAGGGAAGGGTTTGGATGGAGCTGTCGTGGCCGCTGGGGAGCAGTGGATGCAGGGCGAGGTGAAACGAGGACCTCGGCTCCGAAGGGCTGTTGTGAACTTGGAGTAACTTTTTGGAAACCAGCTTTTCCTCTTCCCTCCCTAAAAAGGAGGGGAAAACATACTTGAGGTGGTTACGTGTCTGCAGCACCATTTTCAGTCTCCAAATAGGGTGTTGTGCAATCAATGCTTTTGGGATCCAGAAGCCTCTGTGGGAGCAGGAGGGCCCCCTTGGCAGTCCCTTCGGGGCTGTGGCGGTGGCACCGTGTCCCCAAAGCCTTTTGGGTGACTCAGCAGCAGTGCCAGGAGGGATCAGTGCCATGGGACACCTTCACCCTGCCCTGGGTCTGCCTGGGGACACTGGAGCTCTGCTGGCACCAGCACAGCACTGGGAGAGAGCTGGGTCCTGCCCCTGTCCCTGCTGGGCTGTGCTGGGTCCTCCCTGGGCCTGGATTAACCACCACGCTGGCCAAGCCTCCTGAAACCCTGAATGTGATTTCAGGCCCGAGTTGTACAGGTTCTGCTGCCCCTGAGGACAGTCCCTGGCAGCAAACCCAACTTCAGACTGGTCTCAGTGCAGCCTTTGGCAAAGGGTCCTTGGCCAAGGTGACAGAGCAAAGCCCCTCGTGGATCCCAGGTGAGCAGCAAACAGAGCAGGGCTGTGGAGCTGGGGCCTGACCTGCAGGGCTGCATCTCACCACACCTGCTGGGAGAGCTCGGTGCTCCTTTCCAGAGGAGTCCTCAGGCTCTAGACCAAGCTGGAGCCGTGTTTGGTTCTTCCCTTGTCCCTCCAGGCTCTCTATTTCCCAGCTCTCAGCACAGGATGGCCCTGCCCTTGGCCGTGTGCCAGCAGCCCATGGCACCACTGGTGTGTTCCTGACTGCTCAGCGATGTTTTTGTGGGTAGAACAGCCTCCATTTCCTATCATTTCACTACCCAAGAATTTCCTCTGCCCTGACTTGCTTTCTCTCTTCTAGCAGCAAGAATGCTGTGAGGCACAGAAAGCCAAAACAGAAATCTTGCAAGGAGTGTCTATCTAGTCCTGGTGAGCAGGATTTGCTTTTCTTCACCAGTTTGTTGACACAGGCCTGGTTTGGGGTTTTTGGTGCCTTTTTAAAGCATCACAAATGTCTCCAAACTCTTTATCTCAAGGTGATGCCAAAGTTCAGCTGCAGTTCTCGCATGGGCTGGGGCATAGGTGGAGCCTGGGACAGTCAGAGCATTTGTTTCACATTATCTTACCGGCTTTGGGGTTTTTGCAGTGTCTTGCATAATTTTTTTAAGGAAATCTCCTTTTATGCCGATGTGAGGAGCAGCAGCAGAGCCTGAGGAGCAGCTCAGTGCCTGGGCACTGACGGGCACTGGCGCCTGTTGTGCTTGGCCCCTGCACAGGGACAGGAGTGAGAGTGGCTCCAACCTCCCTCTGCTTGAGTGAGAAATAACTCTGCTCCAGACTGAGCCTGCCTGGGCCTTCAGAACCTCCAGGAGATGCTGCCCAGAGGGGTCTGAGCCCTGTGGGGCTGTGGGTTCCTGCACTGACACTCCCAGCTTGTCTGGGGATGTTCCTGTGCTGTTTGTGCTGCTGACCCCACTTCTCGCTGGGCCTTTCCCCTCGTGTGAACAAACCTTTTCCAAAGGAGTTTATTTAATCCAGATGTTTGTATTTTAGATAAACCACTGCTGGCAGTCCCTTGCTGATACTCAGCTCCTGTTGGACTCACTAAGGTCAGAGGCAGCTGAACCCCAGCAGTCGGTGGGTGCCTGGCACATGGCTCCAGAGCTGGTTGTGAGGGGTCTGTGGGAACCCTCGGGGTCTTTATCTGTCCTGGACAGCTGGCACATGGCTGAAGAATCAAAAACCTCCTCTGTTTGGCTGTTAGAGGCAGAGGGGAGCATTTGGGCATGTTAAAGCAATTTTTAAGATGTATTTTTATGAACTCTGGGGCTGAGAGGTCTTTTCATTGGCTGCAAAATATTGGGACAAACTGCAGGTGAAAATTGAGATGAAAATTCCAGGTGAACGGTGAGGCAGAAATAAAACAGCAGTCCTGGGGCAAAGGGAGCTGAAATGGATCATTTCCCACCCCTGGGGCTGGGATTCTCCAGGATGAGCAGCCTTGTGTGGAGACCTGATAGTTCTGGGCAAGGAAGAAGGCGTGCAAAGGGCTGTCATCCACCTTAAAACTGGCAGACAAACAACTGGTCACTTCTGGAACATCTGTTTATAAAAACTTTGTACTTGTTAGCAACATGGCGTTTTCCAAGTAAGAAACATCTTCCCTGAGAGCCATCAAATAACCTTTTCCTCCTGAAAGCTGCAGAATGAGTTTGGACATCAGATGAGAGCTCAGGGTGCCCCAGGCCCGTGCAGGGGCTTTGAGGAGCTGGTGCTGGATGTGGGATGGTGGGAGGAGGAGGAAGGGCTGCCAGCATCATCAGTGGGTTTGCTTTGAGCAGAGATTCAGAGCCTGGAGCTGCTGGGCACAGCCTGGGTCAGCCCAAGGTCCCCGTGGGGCTGGGGAGCAGCCTCTGTCCTTTTGCCTCTGTCCTTTTGCCTCTGTTCTTTCACTGCTGCTGATCCCTCCCTTTGAAAATAGGTTTTGGCAAGCACAGCCTGGTCCGAGGTGCCAAAGAGGGATTTAAATAGTGCGTGATGTTGTAATGAAGGCCTGTGACAATGCAGAGACGTGCAGGGGCTGCAGCCAGGCTGCCTGGGCAGGACCAGCCCTGGGGCTGCTCAGCCTCAGCTGTGCTGTGCCAGCCCCGAGCCCTGAGCCTGCCCTGGGCCGGGGGCTGCAGGGTTTGATCCCCTGGGCCCCTCCAGGTCAGACACTCAGCCTCTCACTGTGCACACCTCACGAGTTCTAGAGCAAGCCCACGTCTCGAGAGAGATCAAAGACCTTTTACAAAATCTGATCAATGGCCCCAAAAAGGCCGGAGTTGTGAGACCTGTGCCTGTCACAGGCTGTCACTGTAGGACACGAAGGAAAGATGAGAGACTCCAAATATTTCAGAAAGCAAAGAGCACAGAAAAAGCTTTATTGTCTAATTCTTTTTACCTTTTATAAGTTATTCTGATACAGACTGAACATGATTGGTGAATAGGAACAACACCTCTCTGATCCCACTGGTTAAACTGGAGAAACAGCAAAACACCACCTGGGGAAAGATTGCTTGGAGAAAGGAGAGTTGTTTGCCAAGATTGTTTTGAGAAGAAGCTTCCTTGAGAAATCTTCCCTTGGGAAAGAGTTAGCAGCTGTTACAGGCTAAAATCTCTCAGGCCCAGAAATATCAGGCCCACAAGCCCTAATGGGAACTGCAAACTGTGATGGCCAGGGTGGTCAGAAACGTGCCAGGGTGGTCAGAAACGTGCCAGGGTGGTCAGAAACGTGCCAGAGTGGTCAGAAATGTGCCCACCCCTGACACTTGTCCCCCCCGGGGCCTGGAGGTGCTGCTGGGTGTGCTGGAGGGTGGGTGAAGCCCTGGGCTCTGATCTCTGCCTGCACAGGGTTGGCTCTGCCGGGCTGGGGTGACGCTCCCGTGGTGCTGCCATTGCTGCTGCTGGGCTTGGAGCTGTCCTTGTTTCCCTCCAGCTCATTTTTCCAGGGAACAAGCGTGTCTTTGAGGCAGGAGCCTGACAGCTCCTGTGTAAACATCCAGGCTGAGATAAATTCAGCCTCTGGTGGTGTCACCTTGCCCTGGTGCCTCCTGCAGCACTTTGTTTTTGTCTCCCGTTGTGCCCTGCTGCGTTCCTCACGTTCAGAGAGCCATGTTTGATAAATCCATGGCACAGGCAGTAAATGGGTTTATTTTCCAACGTTGTGGGCTCCTGGTGTGGGTTTTTGTGGCTGTGGGAGGTTGTTAGGATGTCTCTGCAGCTGTGAATGCCCATGGATGGGTGACTTTGGTGAGCTGCAAAAAGTGCAGCATAACCACAGCCCCCCATGTCACTGCACCACCCCCTCTCCTCCCCAGGGCATTTCCCCACTGCATTTCCTGTTCACTGTGCAAACCACCCCTAAAGCCCAGTGCCAGAGGCATGGAAACCTGCCACATTCCCAAAAGACACTTGGAGAAAGACCAAGGAGGCCCAAGGTTCAGTAAAGCAAGTTTAGCATCGGGTTATGGCAAGGTACCTCCATGTGTCCTGCCAGACCTGACTTGCACAGATCCATGTGCAAACTGCACTAACTTAACAAAACTTACATGTAAAAACTTTAAATTAATAGAATATAAATCTATTATAACTTAAACTTTATGAATGAAACTTAACTTATACTCAACAGGGCCCAAACATACACTAAACCATACAGAAATTACTCTTAACTTTATTAAAATACTAAAATATAACTTGATTCACATGTGAATATAACAAATGACTCCCATTAAAAGCTCACTTCTATTTTTCTCTCCATTATGATAATAAATCTTTTCTCAATTGCTCTGTATTTTTGTTGCCGAGATGCAGCCCCCTTTAACCCAGGGGTTACTGACATCCCAGGCATTCCTACATTTCATCAGAATGCAGCCCCTTCTAATCCATCCAAGGGTTACTAGCATCCAGTTTATATGAACTCTATAAACTGGATCAAAATTGCCTTTAAATGAGACCTGAGGTGTCTGTGCATGAGGTGAAGGTGGCTGTCCAGCGTGTGGGCACATTCCTGGGTTTGATGTGCCAGCCCCTCCATCTTCCCTCACTCTGAAGGGAAAACCTTCATCCCAAGCATCCATAAATAAACGTACAGCAGGGTTCCATGGACATGGTCAGATGGGGTTTGGGATATTTGAGGTGCAGCAGGGTTCCATGGACATGGTCAGATGGGGTTTGGGATTGAGGTGCAGCAGGGTTCCATGGACGTGGTCAAACAGGGTTTGGGAGGTTTGAGGCCTCATGGGACACGAGGAGTGGCTGAAGCATTCACTGTCTGAAGGGCAGTGTACACTCAGTGCTGTCCCAGGCAGCCTCTGAGGGTAAATCCTCTCCAGCTGCTGTCCTGCTCTTTTGCAGATGTCGGGGAGCCAGGCACAGGTGGGAAGAGCAGCGCCGTGTCTGCGCTGCAGAGGGCTCTGCACGGGCTTCGAGCCACACTCCTGGAGGTAACGTTGGTCCTGTCCTGCATCCTGGCTGACACGTGCTCAGGGACACAACAGCTGGTTATTTGATACTTTATTTCTGGTTTTTCCTCTTAAAAACACAAATTTGGGTCAATGGCCCCTGGTAGCAGCAGCTGGTGGGAGCAGACCAGGAGAGCGCCCAGCTCAGGGCAGGGGCTGCTCCCTGCCCCAGCAGCTTTAAAATGGAATGCAGACATCCAGATGTCACCAGTTAAAAGAGAATTAAAATTAAAAGAGAACCCTGACAAACACGGGGCTCCTCTCTGCTCCTGGGGAGCTCCCTGGGCCGCTGGGCCCGTGGTGGTGCAGGGGGGCTGTGGTCCAGCTGTGCTGCTGCAGCTGGAATGCCTTGCATGCCTTCAGCTCCCACTTGGGATACCTCAGCTGTGTGAAATCCAAACTTTAAAGCACTCATTTGGTGGAAGCACAACCACTTTTTTTATTGACTCCATTAAAGGCTGGTTGGACTCATTTTTACTCCAAGATCCTGCTGAAATCCTCGGGGTTGTGTCAGAGTTACTTTGCCCCTTTTGCTGTTAGTGTTTAATGGCAGTGCTGGCCACCAGAGTGTCCTTAGACACTTGTCTGTGTGATTTATACCTATTATCGTTCAAATTACAGTCAATTAAGCATCACTTCCTTCCAGCAGTCACTGGTTTAATGGCATGTAAAGATTCATAATAGGCAAGGCTGGTGGAATCTGGTGAGGAGACTAATCTCCAATCTAGTGATGCTTGAAGGGCTTCCCAGAGTTCAGGGGAAGCAGCAGCTCCCTGTGGGTGGGAGGCAGCAGATTTTGTAGTGCCAGGATGAGGGGGAATGGCTTCCTGTGCCAGCAGGCAGGGTTAGATGGGATACTGGGGAGAAACTGTTCCTGGGAGGGTGGGCAGAGGGTGCCCAGAGCAGCTGGGACTCCCCTGGATCCCTGGCAGTGCCCAGGGCCAGGCTGGAGCAGCCTGGGACAGTGGGAGGTGTCCCTGCCATGGCAGGGGTGGCACTGGGTGGGATTTGAGGTCCCTGCCATGGCACTGGGTGGGCTTTGAGGTCCCTGCCATGGCAGGGGTGGCACTGGGTGGGATTTGAGGTCCCTGCCATGGCAGGGGTGGCACTGGGTGGGATTTGAGGTCCCTGCCATGGCACTGGGTGGGATTTGAGGTCCCTGCCATGGCACTGGGTGGGATTTGAGGTCCCTGCCGTGGCAGGGGTGGCACTGGGTGGGCTTTGAGGTCCCTCCCCACCCAGCCCATTCCCCTCTGACCCCTCTGTCCGTGCCATGAGCCCGGGCCATGTCTGACCCTTGGGAGAGGCTGCTGCCCCACGGCCCAGCCCCGCTGACCGCCGGGGACGCTCTCTGTGGGGCACAGGAAGATCTGCAAGTCGTGCAGGTGCAGCCAGGAGGAGCACAGCCTGAGCTCGGAGCTGGACGATGACCGCAGGATCGGCCGCCTGCTCTCCGACTCCAAGTACTCCTGGCTCACGGCGCGCCTCAAGGGCGGCGACGGCGCCCGCGTCTACAAGAGGAACCGCATGATCGTCACCAACCCCAACATCTCGGGCAAGGACCCCACCTTCGACACCATCACCTACGAGTGGGCTCCCCCCGGCCTCACACAGAAGCTGGTAAGGGACCCACGGCGGGCTGGGGAGCAGAGCTCTGCTCTGGAATAAAATCATCGGGGACAAATAGTAACTCATGGTTTGCCTCAGGGAGCAGACATGCACGGAGCACTCCGTGTTTTGGAAATCTGTAAATAAGCAGAGTAGGTAGGAGAGGGGGATGGAATGCCTTTGGGTTTTATAGGTTTGTTTACATTTCTAGGAGAAGCTTTAATGGATTTTACAACTAGAAAGCTCAGTCTTTTGGTAAAGCTCATCTGCAGTAAAAGCACAGCTGAGGAGAGATCCCATCCCTGCAGCCCTGTGCAGCCCATCCCTGCCCCAGAGCCCCAGGCTGGAGGTGAGAACTCCTCCAGGCCTTCTGGGCGTGTCTGGGCTGGGTAAGCAGAGGAGCAGGAAGGGGGTTGGTTTCTGCTGAGCCCATGGGGCTGCTGGGCAGCTGGGTGGTTGTGCCCCAGGGCTCCTCCTCTCCTGCTCTCAGAGCATCCCTGTGCTGCTGGAGGGTCCTTCAGTGGGCTCAGAGCCCCATTCCCGGGGTCCCTCACCCTCCCTTTGCTGAAGAACAGCAGCCCATCCCTGTTCCTGCAGCCTTGAGGAGTTCCTGCCCGCAGGAGCAGGAGTGGGAGGGCTCCTTGTGCCCGGGCCTGGCTGAGAGCTGAGCTCTGTGCCTGCAGCTCCTGCCTGCAGCTCCTGCCTGCAGCTCCTGCCTGCGTGGGCAGGAGCTCTGCCCAGTGCTGCTGCCAGCACAGCCACTCTCACACTGGGCTCTGGAGCTGGGAATTTTTTCCTTACAGTTTAAGCATAATCTGGTCCAAAGGAAAAATACGTTATAAAGAGAACTCAGGGTAAAAAGGCAGGATAGGGAGTGTGGGGGGATCCAAAACCAAGCCCCCAGCCCAGCTCCACCTCCCTCCCTCCCGTGCCTGGTTCCCATCTGGAGCAGCTGTGTGGGAAGGGTGGAAGTGGTTTTCAGCACGTGGAAGTGTGAGCCAGCAGAGCGTTTCTTAGCTGGCTTTTCCCTGTGCTGTGGTGTAAAACTGTTCTGTGTTCCACTGTCAGGAGTGGTGAGGAGCTTCTGCTCCTCAAACGAAACAAATAGCTGCAAGCTGTTGATACAAATAGCTGAAAGCTGCTGAAAATGCAACCAGACCGTTTTAAAGAATTTGGGATGCAGATGTGAAAGTGCAGCCAGAGTGGTTAATTCAGCTTAAAATCCAGCTGCCCTGAGGGCCTGGGACAGGGTGAGGGGTGAGCTGGGGATGCTCCATCGAGGTCCTTCCCTCCCTGGCTCTGTGGAGCTGGCCCAGCAGGAATGTTTGTGAGCTCCTTTGCCTCCCACAGGCCCGGGGGGGATTGGGGAGCTGCTGAGGGGTGGGAGAGCAATGCTGGCACTGTCCCAGCAGCCTGGTCACTGAGCACGCTGGGCCTGGATCAGGAACCCTCCTGCCATGGGCTGCCGTGGTGCTGGTGGTGCCTCAGGCAGGGGCAGCCCCTTGCCCTAAAGGATGCCCACACTCTGTGGCTCCTGGGCTGATTTTGTCTTCCATGGCCCTGAACCCGCCCTCTTGAGAGTTTGGGGTGATCCCAAATGCAGCCTTGGGAGCCCAGTTCTCCCCCTCCTGCAGCATCCAGCTCCATCCCTGTGCTGCTGGCAAGGGGCACCCCGAGGGTACAAAATATCTGTTTGAGTTTTATAAAGAGAGCTCAGGGTAAAAAGGGATGGGGAGCATGGTCCTGTACCAAGAGCTGGATGCAAAACTAAACCCCCAGCCAGTCCCACCCTCCTGACGGGGGAGGTTCAAAAAATTTATGGAAGTTTTTGATCTCTTTATAGTGCCTGGACAGGCTGGAATGTATCTTGGTTCAAGTAAACAACGAGCAGGAGCTTTGGAGACAACCTTGATAAATCCTGGCTTGCAGATCAGCTTGACAAACGTTGAGGAGTGGTGTTGGATGTCAGCCACTCTCGGGACAGTTTCAGAGGGATTTGGGCCAAAGAGCTGTTAGTGCACAGCGGCCTCGCTCCAGTGCTTTCCTCCTGAAGGCAGGATGGGAACTGGGGGTGGCTTTTAACCTTGTTTTGCTGAAGGGGATGGTCGATAACAGGAGGAAGTTCAGAGCATGTTCTTGTTAAGCCGTGCCTGCAGAAGTCATGAAGCAGATACTCGGCTCCCTGGGGAGAGTGAAAAGAACAGCTCATAAAACAGCCCCAAGATCCAGTAGTGAGCAGGGAAAACTGAAATGCTCTTCCTCCAAATTACCTGCACTCAGGCAACCTAGCGAAGCATTGGCCATAACAATAAGTGATAGCAGCAGGTGGAGCAACCTTTTCTTATTCTTCATGACAGTTTTTGGTGTCAGGTTGGATTTTTTTTCCCCCTAATCTTTTCTCTGGACACATTTTTATGACATCTGCAATTATAACTTCAAGCATTGCCTTGGTCAGGGAGTGAAATCCCACCACATGTCTGGGCAGATACTGAAACCTGGCCCTGAGCAGGCTTTAAGGAAGCCTCTAAAAAAGCCTGGAGGCTTTGCTTTGCTCTCTCAGCACAGACACTTTGGGGCACAATGTACCCAGTGTTGATGTCTGAGACCCCAGTGTGCAGTGATTTTAACCTGCAGCCCAAGACGTGGGGCAGAAGCCCTGCTTCCACTGAATCATTATCTGCTGTGTTCCAAATTTCCTCTCAGGAATTCCGCCCAGCAGCGCTGCTCAGAGTGGCCAAGGTGGAAGTGACGTGCAAGTTTTCCCTGAAATGCTGAGGAGTTCAGAGCAGTGCAAGCATTGCTGTGTTGGAAAGCCCAGCCTGAGGCGGCCGATGTGCCACAAACAGTTAAATCTCTTTGCTGGGGTTTTTAGGATGGAGTGTTCAAGTGCTGACCCAGTAAGAAGCAAATCTAACACAGCTGGATGCTGGTCTGACAGGGAATGGCAGGGAGCCAACGGGCTGCCCTGTCACTCCTCACACTACAATAGGGAAATGCCGAGTGGGAAACTCCCTTCCCCTATTCCCGGCCAGGAGAAGTTACTGCAGCCCCCACGGCCCACAGGCACCAACCCAGCCTGAGGCTGGGAGGGGTTTGCTCTGCTCTTGAGTTCAGTCAGAGACTTCATTTTGGGCAGTTTCTGGGCATTTCCTTTTTATATCACGGGGCATCAGTGACCAAACACCTTCCCTCTGCTCTGAAATCTGCACTCAGCTGGAGTTGGTGGCTGTCATTGTCACAGACCCAACTGCTACCTGAATTTTTCCTGTGTTGTGATGATTTCATCCATTGCTAAAGGATGATTTTTACTGTGAACTGCCCTGCACACAGCCCCGCGGGGCTGGGGGTGCTCAGGGTGGCTTTGGCTGACTCCCTGCAGCTCTCCCTGTCCCAGCACAAGGCAGTGGAGAGCTGCTCGTGGGTTTTGATGTTTATGGGTTTTCAGTCTTCTCAGCAGCTGTGTTATCAAATGTCACGGGAGAGTGTCATGGTAGTGCCAGCGAGGGAGGGTGTGCTGGGGTCTGTCTGTGCTCCTTTGCTTTCCTGGGCAGGCTGGGGTTTGCTTCTAAAAAAAAAAAAAAAGGCAATCTAAAGCACCATAAAAACACCCAGTCTGTTTTCTGAAGATGAGACCATTTATAACAGCCTGGCTGCCACTGGCATCTAGGTCAGTTCAGCCTTTTATTTCTGCAGTGTGGGTTCAACCACTCCAGCGGGAGAAGGGGAGGGAAGGGTGCATTTGCTGCTCTGTGGCACCAGTGCAGCGTCTCTGTGCCAGCTGTGCCAGCTGTGCCTCTGTGCCAGCTGTGCCTCTGTGCCAGCTGTGCCAGCTGTGCCTCTGTGCCTCCGTGCCACAGCCCCTCCGTGAGCCCTGTCCCCTCCCCTGCAGGCCATGCAGTACATGGAGCTGCTGCCCAAGGAGCTGCAGCCCGTGGCGGGCACGGACGGCGCCTGGCAGCGGCGGCGGCGCCTGGCGCGGCAGCTCCCGCTGCACGACCAGGACCCGGCCCAGTGCCGCGGCCTCGCCGACGGGGAGCACAGGCTGATGGAGGAGTTTGTGAGGAAGTACAAGGCCGAGGCCCTGGGCGTTGGGGAGGTGGCGCTGCCGGGCCAGGGCGGCGGCGGGAAGGAGGAGGAGAAGCCGCAGGACAAGAGCATCGACCCCGGCAGAGCCCCCGAGTCACCCAACGGGGCCCTGGAGAGCACAGCCGGGCACTACGTGAGTGATTGGGATGGGATGGGATGGGATGGGATGGGATGGGATGGGATGGGATGGGATGGGATGGGATGGGATGGGATGGGATGGGATGGGAGCGCTGGGGCTGCTCCGGGCTTGAGGCACCACTGGGAATAGATTCGGTCTCAACTCCAGGGGCAAAAAATTCCACCGTGCAGGTGATCTGTTCCTGGTCCCCACCAGGCAGGTGATCTGTGCCTGGTCCCCACCAAGCAGGTGATCTGTGCCTGGTCCCCACCAGGCAGGTGATCTGTGCCTGGTCCCCACCCTGCTCCCACTGCAGGTGCTCGGTCACATCATGATGCTTTGGAGCAGCACTGTGAGAGCCTGGAGGGAGCCTCTGCTCCAGCCAGCCCTGCTGAGCACAAGGGTCCCTCTGGCAGGGCTGATGAAGGGCGTTCTCCTCTTCTTCACTTCCCTTTCTCTGCAGCAAAGGCCTTGCTGAGCCACCAAGGTCAGGGAGCTCTCGCTGTGGAGCTGGGTTGAGCTCTGGGTTCTTGGCAGCTCTGAAGGGTTGGGCATGCCGTGTCCCTGGGTGATATGGGCAGTGTGTGTGGTGGTGTTCAGTTGAAAGCTGAACTTGATGATCTTGGAGGTCTTTTCCAACCTTCACCATTCTGTGATGCAAGTCAGTATTTCCAGGTGGGCTTCTTACCCAGAAGGACCACAAATGACAGGAGGTGGGGGCTCTGTCCAGTTAACAGAGCTGTGAACATGGAGATAGTGCTCCCAGGGCTGCAGTCACTCTGTGGAAATGTAAACAGCTGCCCTGGGTCCCTGGGCATACAAATACATTTCCAGAGAAAAATGGCTGAGATTCCTCAACACCCTTTTAGATTTATATTCCCCCAGCGCTGCCTGGAGTGGCTGCTGAACAGATGCTTGTCATAAAATATGGTGAGTGGAAATACCTTGTCCTGGTCCTTGTGAGGGTGACTTGCAGCAGAGGATTTAAGGCTGAAGAAGCAAATGGTGTCCAAGTGTTTTTAAGAGGAGATTCCTTCCTGCCATTCCTGCACTGAGGTTGTACCAGTAAAGAGCAGTTTTCATTTTCAGTCCATATTGGGTAATGTCTCCCCTCTGCCATGGTCTGTTAATGTACTTCTGACTTTGAATCCAGCAACGCAGTGAAGATCTTCACTATTGCAACAAAACACTGAATTTTAAGATAAAAAATAGCCAAAAAAGGAAAGTTTCCTTTAAACATATCAATAAGTCATGCTGGCAATGAGGGTTTACTTAAACTGCGAGTTTGTCCTTTCAAATAAATAAATACATAACTGTGATGTTATTCTCCTTAGATTGGAGCATCATTTCTCTCGAGGCACCAGCTGAAAAGTGGAGCAGCTTTGCCAGCAGTGGCAGATCCACAGGGACAGCCACGCTGTGCAGCCCAGGGCATGGCAGAGCCAGGAAGGGCTGGGGCCACTGGCCCTGCTGAGCACAGACTTTGTCTTCCTGCAATCCCTGCTGCAAGTCTGTCCCAGGAGATGAGTTCTCCTCAGGGCACAGAATCCTTACCCCCCCCAGAACTGGGAACTCCCCTGGTGGTACAAGTCACTGCCCTGGCATCAAATCAAATCCTGAGGCAATTGATCCAAGTTAGTCATTGTTCCCAAAAGCTTGAGGCCAGCAGTGCAGGGAGTGCTCAGAGTGCTGCTGGTGTCTGGGAGCTGGCACTGCAGGACAGGAGCTGGGGATGAGCAGGATGGGAAAGCTTAGGAGAACAGGACACCTTTTTTGGCCAACACCTCTGGTCATTCAGCTAATGAAGTCTTCACTCCTCTGCCTGCGTGATGGAGATGTAAAAGGAGCACCAAGCTGTAGTCCCACCTCAGATTTGAAGAATCACTTTGTAGTGTGTAAATAGCAGGATATGGAGGTTATACAATGCTTGGGAAAACCCCTGTGAATCGTTCTTCCCTGTGAATAATTTCCATAGAAAGAAACAGCAAAATAAGTTGGTTTTTTTTAACAATTCTTGTTGGCAAGAAACTTGAGCTCAGGGTTGGAAACTGCTGTGCTTGTTCTTGCTTTAGATCCTGCAAGATAAGCAGGGCTGGGCTGCTGTGTCTGTGGCTTCTTGGGGCTGACAGAGCTGCAGGCTCTGGCTCTGGGGCTGACCCCAAATCTGGTGCCTCAGGGGGGTTTTGGGGGTGTAGGGGAAAGGCCTCAGGGTGGTGTGGTGGTGCAGAACTCCTCGGTGCCCTGTGTTCATTCTGTCCACGAGGGCTCTGCCAGCTGCTCCATCCTGTGCCCCTTCAGCCAGACCAGAACTGCCACAGCTCCTGCTCTGTGCTGAGCTTCCCCTTCCCTGGCATGGGGCTGGGAAATGTGGAAATGTGTCTGAAGGCCTCCGTGGTGGGAGGAGCAGTGTCAGCACACGTATCCCCTTTCTGCACACAGCAGCCCAGCCAGGAAATGTTCTGTCTCCTCCAGCGCTGTCAGCCTGGATTTCCTGGGAAAACGGGCACTGCCCATGGAGAGGTGGAGCCACGCCAAGGGCGGTGGGGCAGCCACTGAAAACCCAGCTGAGGGAGGGAGGAGGGGATGGTGAAACTCGTGGGGTGCTGGGAAGATCAGTGACCAAGCAGAGAAAACCTCCTGGGGGTGCACATGTCCCGTGGCCTCTGTGTGTAACAGGAGAGAGCAGGGGAAGGAATCAAAGAGCAGAACTGCCAAGAGCAGTGTCCCAGCAGTCTGTGTGAGCTGGGGCAGGGGGCTGGCAGTGGTGGGAATTGTCCCTTTTCTATCCCTGCCCATCCCTCATGGCCTCCTGCAGCTCAGGGACTGTGAAATCTTGGGTTTGTGTCTCCTCTTCTCTTGAGCAGCTGGGGCTAGTGCAAGGTGTCTGCCCATGGCAGGGGTCAGGCCTGGGTGATGTTTTAGGTGCCTTCCCACCCAAACCATTCTGTGGTTCTGTTCTCATACCTGTGAGCAGCTGTTACTTTAACTGGGGTGTTTGTAAGTCACCACCTGATCACAGGGGCACTCCCTGACCTGTGCCCCTGGAGGCTGTGCCAAGGCTCTATGGGGCACAGCAGTGTCACCACAGCCCGTGTGACACCCAGGCTGCCCCCAGCTGCACTGGGAATTGCAGCAGCATCCTGCCAACCTCCTACTGTGCAGCTTTAGAGCTGGCTCTTCACTGATCACAGCATCGCTCTGCAGGCACAGATCAAGAGCAAACCCACTTGGTCTCGTGTGTAATGTGCACAGATGCCATTAATCTTGAGATTAATCCTGTCTAATTCTGGCTCTTTGGCCTGTTAGAAATGGAAAACGCTGAAATCTTTAGGGTGACAACTGAGTTAGGCACAGACAGAAAACCATGAGAAAACACCACAGTTCCTGATCTCTTTTCAAAGTGACATCTTTGATGTGCTGCGCTCCTGCATTATAGAAATTCCTAACTTTTTCTTTGGGAACCTTTGGATTTTGGTGAAGGTTTTAGTTGGGGAGGGGTCCCAAAGGCCCCTCCAAAATGAGCTACTCAGAAGACCACTTTCCCAAGATCCCAAGGAGCCTTTCCCATGGGTGCAGTGCTCGGGGCTCTGGTGGTGGGATCAGGCACTGCCCTGCCGTGCCCAGCCCGGTGTGCCCACCCTGCCGTGCCCACCCTGCCATGCCCACCCTGCCGTGCCCAGCCCGGTGTGCTCAGCCCGGTATGCCCACCCTGCCTTGCCCATCCTGCCATGCCCACCCTGCCATGCCCACCCTGCTGTGCCCACCCTGCCTTGCCCACCCTGCCATGCCCACCCTGCCGTGCCCAGCCCGGTGTCCCCACCCTGCCGTGCCCACCCTGCCGTGCCCACCCCCTGTGCCCCTGCCCTGTCCCTGAGCGCTGTCCCTGTCCTGCAGCGCTGTGACACCTGCCAGCAGCCGGTGCCCGGGGACTGCCCGGTGGTGTACGCCGACCGCGCCGGGTACTCCCGGCAGTGGCACCCGGCGTGCTTCGTGTGCTGCCGCTGCGCCGAGCCGCTCGTCGACCTCATCTACTTCTGGAAGGGCGGGGCCGCCTGGTGCGGGCGCCACTACTGCGAGAGCCTCCGGCCCCGCTGCGCCGGCTGCGACGAGGTACGGACCGGCCGGGAGCCGGGATCCCCTGGGCCAGGGTGGGGAGGGACCAGAGTTCCTGGGATCCCCCTGTGATCCCTCTGGGATCCCCCTGTGCCACGGTGGGTAGTACCCAGAGTCCCTGTGATCCCCTGTGATCCCCCTGTGATCCCCTGTGCCAGGGTGGGGAGGGACCAGAGTGACCAGAGTCCCTGGGGTCCCTCTGTGCCAGGGTGGGGAGGGACCAGAGTGACCAGAGTCCCTGGGGTCCCCCTGTGCCAGGCTGAGGAGTGACCAGAGTCCCTGTGATCCCTCTGTGATCCCCCTGTGCCAGGGTGGGGAGAGACCAAAGTGACCAGAGTCCCTGGGATCCCCCTGTGATCCTCCTGTGCCAGGGCAGGGAGTGCCCAGAGTCCCTGTGATCCCTCTGTGATCCCCCTGTGATCCCCCTGTGATCCCCTGTGCCAGGGTGGGGACCAGCTGGAGACCCTCTGATCCCAGTGGTGCTGGAGGAAGCACCCAGTGGCCCCTGCTCTGCCAGTGCCAGGCTCAGTCAGGGCTTCTGAGCAGCCTGGGCTGGTGGGAGGGGTCCCTGCCCAGGGCAGGGGGCTGGCACAGGGTGACCTTTACTGGTCCCTTCCAACCTAAACCACCCTGTGATTATTTTATGTGCACCCATTCCTGGCCTCCACAGCTGATGGGCTTGGTGGGAGATGTGGGGCGGGTTCTCTCTGCTCCTGCCCTGCTCCAGCTGGGTGAGGCAGTGGAAATGAGCCTCTGTCTGTCTGTCTGGCTGTGTGTCCATGTGTCTGTCCCGTAGATCATCTTCTCGGAGGACTACCAGCAGGTGGAAGGGCTGGCCTGGCACACCAAGCACTTTGCCTGCCTGGAGTGTGAGACGCTGCTGATGGGCAAACCCTTCGCCCTGGCCAAGGCCAGCCTGCTGTGCACCACCTGCAGCCAGAGCAGGGCCTGAGCAGGGGCAGCCCTGCGCTCCCCGAGGCCCCACCAGGACTGGGGGCGTTTGGAAATACAGGAGAAGGGGAAGGTTAAAAGATTTCAGTCTGACCATTCACTTGCCAGCAGCTCCGTGTCCCCTTGCATCCAGCACAGCCTGAGGAAAGCATTTCCGTGGGGAACTCTTGGAGCTGGCAGGGAGCCCTCGTGCCCAGGGTGGGAGGGGCACGGTGCACCTGGCCAGGAGGAGCTGGCAAGGAGGGGCTGGGCTGTGCTGGTTTTTATCAACTCTGTCCAACCTTCTTGTGACCAAGATCTTGCAGCAATCTTTTGGAAATAACACATCTCAGCAGTAACTTCTGGCGTACTAAAGCTACAGTTGTGGTCAAAAACAAGGGGTGTTTGTGGTTTGTGAATCCCTGCTGGAATGAGGCTAACAGGCTGCTGCCACCATGCCAGGGCAGTGGGTTTGAGGAATTTGATGGACTTGCTGAAAGCAAAGGACATAAAACTGCAGCCACACGCAGCTGGGGCTTTGTCCTGTGCAGCAGACAGAGGAGTGGGCACCCAGGGCGGGGGCTTCACCCTGGTGACAGGGGCAGGGCACGGCTGGCACTGACTCAGCCCACGGAGCTGCCACCCTGGAACTGGAATGTAAGGAATTCCGTGGAAAACAGCTTTAACCCTCAGCTGTCTGGGGGGGAAGAGTGTGTGGGGGTGTCCCTGAGATGCTGCAATGTCACTTTTTCCCTGCCATACTTCAGTGACCCTTCCAGGTGCCAGGGAGCTGTACCTTCCCTGGGAGCCAGCAGCTCCCTGCCCTGGGCTCTGCCTGCTCCTTGTCCCACAGCTCTCCCAGGTCAGCACCACCCCAGGATGTGGCACTGAGTCCCTGCAGGTCCCTGCAGGTCGTGTTTGTTCCCTGATCAAGTGACGCTTCTGATACTGAAATCCTCAGGTAATGCAGCTGGCATTACCAGGCTGGCAGGTGTCTGTGCCCAGCCTGCTCTGGTACACTGAGTATCCACGTGATTTGCCAGAGAACTGGATTTTCTCTGGCCCAGGTGAGTGTCCAAGGAGCTCACAGCTCAGCAAGCTCTGGTTTCTCCTCAAGGCCCGCTCCGTTTGGTGGGTGTTTGCTTGTTTGTGTTGCAGTAACTCAGAGATGAGGGCTGGGTGAAGCTGGACGTGCTGCAGGCTGAGCTCTGCTCCTGCCTCGGGGCCCTGAGCTCTGCTCCTGCCTCGGGGCCCTGCTGCAGTGGGGGGAGTGGGACACATCCATGGCTGTGCTGGGACAGCTGAGCCCCTGTGGGGCACAGCCACCCCTGGGTGCCTCGAGCAGCCCTGTCACAGCCCTGTCACGGCCCTGTCATGGCCCTGTCACAGCCCTGTCACAGCCCTGTCACAGCCCTGTCACAGCCCTGTCACAGTCCCTGTCACAGCCCCCGTGCAGGGTGGTGTCCCTGGGGACCCTGGGGTGCCACAGGAGCAGGACAGGGAGGTGCTGAGGTGCAGACAGGGGTGAGGCTCTGCCAGCCCCCATGGGTGGCACTCCTGCTGCATTTGGGGATCCCATTTACACAGGAGCACTGGAGAGGTGACATTTTCAGCAGAACCCTGGTTTTGTGGGTAACTCTCCCCTCTCCCCTCATGGGTGGCACTCCTGCTGCATTGGGGATCCACATTTGCACAGGAGCACTGGAGAGGTGGCATGTTCAGTAGAACCCTGGTTTTGTGGGTAACTCTCCCCTCTCCCCTGCCTGGGCAGCTCTGGGGGAAAAGGGGATCCCCTTCACGGCAGGCAGGGTTAAAAAGCAGCCCAGGCTCAGCGGTGGCAGTGCAGAGGAGGTTCCTGGCTGCTCAGGAATGCGGGTGGGAGCCTGGGCAAATGTCAGAGCAGAGGCACGGGGACAAGAGGTTCAGGGGGAGCACTGGGCTGGCCTGTCCTCTCCCCCAGCCCTCACCCCTGGGGCTGTGAGGGCAGGGCTGGGACATCCCCACCACCCTCCCTGCCACAGGGTGGTCAAATTCACTTTATGCACAATGAAAAACCCCTGGGAGACCTTGCAGAAATCGTCCAGAACCTAAAGGGGCTCCAGAGAGCTGCAGGGGGACCAGGGATAGTGGCAGCCCCCTGCAGCAGGTCCTGAGTTCTGACTCTGTCATCTATAAATTGTCATTTGCAGAGGTCCCTGTTCCAGCACACACTTACTCACCTCAGGCTTTTGGGACTGCTGGCACCTGCTCAAGCCTTGCAGGTATTTCTGCAGCTCGTAAAACACTGTCTGCTAACGAAATTTACTGCAATTAAACAGCTTAACAAAATCCTGTGCCTCTCCAGCGTCGGGAGCAAAAGCGTGAAATTAATGCATCAAACAGCTCAAAACATATGGGAGCCTTTGGTGTTGATATTAGAGCTGAAATTCAGGGTAGGCATGAGGTGATCCTGCCCCCAGCAGGGATTTTTAACTCGGGGGCTGGGGAGGACAAAGCCCCTCCTGTCCTGTCCATGGCCAGGCCAGCACAGGGAGTCTGAGCACCTGCTCCACTTGGAGCTCGAGCATTCTGTACAGTTGTTCTAAATACGACTGACAATGCATTTAAATGTTCCTAAAGCTCTAAACAAAGTGTTTTTGGATACAAAAATCCTTCACCTCCTCCCCCAGTGCCGGCCCAGCCAGGAGCAGGGGTGGGAGAGAGGGAGGGCAGAGCCTCCCTGCAGAGAAACAACCCCTGACTGGGCAGTGGCCACATCTCAGCAGAAGTTTTGCAAGCTGAAGTTTTTCAGGGCTTAACTGCTCCGAATCTGCAAATATTTGCAGTGCTGGCTCAGTTGTGGTCCCCTTTTTTTTTTAAGGAATTTTCTAGGGAAAGGGCCCGTCTGTGTGTGATGGGGGATTGAAGCAGGGCAGAGGCAGAAGCTGCCTGAGGACAGGGGCAGTGTCTGGGTCACCTCTGTCCCCACATCCCCCCCACAGGGCCATCCCCACCCGGGGCCACTGTCCCTGGGGGCAGGGAGGAGCTGCCCTGAGCCAGGGAGGTTCGTGGCTCTGCACCTGAGCTCGGGGAGCTCTCCCTGCCAGGCTGGGGAGGAAAATTGAGCAATAAATGAGCGGTGGCTGCAGCGATGCTGCCACACCCCGAGGGGACGGGAGAGCCCTTCAGTCACTGCTGGGTCCTCGTGTGTGTTTGTAACATTCAGGCCAAAACAAACAAACTGGAAATTCAATTTCTCGGCTCCTGTGAGTAAGAAAAAGCTGCTGGTGGCAGGGGGACAGTGACTCAGTGTTCAAGAGCTGCCACTCCAGGGCCAGGAGGGACCCACCGAGGATCTGGCTGGCATCTCACAGCAAGGCTCACTCCAGGCAGTCAGGAGGGAGGGAGGGCTGGGGGCATTTACAGGTTTCCCTGGCCGATGGGATGGCCCTGGACACTCAGCTTTATGTATTTATTCATGTGCTGGGCCAGCTCTGCACCCCCTGTGCCTCTGGAACTGCAGAAAATCCCAGTGTGAGGGGAAATCTGCACTGATCTCTCCTTGCCTGCAGTGATCTCTCCTTGCCTGCACTGATCTCTCCTTGCCTGCACTGATCTCTCCTTGCCTGCAGTGCCTGGCTTTGGTGTGAGAGCAGAGCCCCAGGGTGGGGGTTTGGACTGATGGAGCTCAGGCTGTGGTTTGCATGATTCCAGGCCAGAAAACAATCAGTTTGTTCCCAGAAATAACTCTTTGCTTGGATACTCTCCCGTGGATTGATGCAGACCTGATTTATTGGAACGGATGGGATTTTTGTTATTTACCGTGGAGGTAACAAACAGCCATAGAGGAGCTGTTGATCCCTGGTGTAACTCAGCAGGAACCTGATCCTGGGCTGGAGGAGAATTGCCTTAAACAGAAACTTTTAAGGGGCTTTATTAGGCAGTCAATTTTTTTTTAAAAAAAAGTGATTTCAGATACCTGTAACTAATAAACCTCCAAATTCAGTGCCTGCAGGTGAGAAAAACATAAACCAAGGGCAGAGTGAGTTGGCTGTATAAACACTACAATAAAACTCACTTAAAAGCCCTGGAGAGAAAAATTTAGAGGTGAAAAAGCAAGAATTCATGAAGTGCGGGTGGAAACTTCCTGAGACCTGCAGCAGCTGCTACTTCAGGGCTAAAGAAAGCCCATATGGCTGTGTGTTCTGTAAAAAGTGAGGTTTTGTTTACATAAATATAATTTGAGCTTTTATTTACTTTTCAACTCCCTTTCTTCAGCCAAATCACCCAAAAATCATCCTCTCCACAGCGAGGGGTTTTGTAGATTGTTGCCTGATTTCAAAATCGTTACAAGAAATGCTCACACCACCAGGAGCAAAGCAGGAGGAACAGGAACGATATTTATGGTGGCTGCAGAGAAGGATTGATGCAAGGCTGAGCGCTGCCCTGTGTCAGAGCCTGGCCACTCACAGCCAGGGCCAGTGTCACCGTGTCACCGTGTGTCCCAGGGCTGTAATGTCACCACTGTCCCAGGGCTGTAATGTCACCGTGTGTCCCAGGGCTGTAATGTCACCGTGTGTCCTGGGGCTGTAATGTCACCACTGTCCCAGGGCTGTAATGTCACCGTGTCACCGTGTGTCCCAGGGCTGTAATGTCACCACTGTCCCAGGGCTGTAATGTCACCGTGTGTCCCAGGGCTGTAATGTCACCGTGCTGTCCCAGGGCTGTAATGTCACCGCTGTCCCAGGGCTGTAATGTCACCGTGTGTCCCAGGGCTGTAATGTCACTGTGTGTCCCAGGGCTGTAATGTCACCGTGTGTCCCGGGGCTGTAATGTCACTGTGTGTCCCAGGGCTGTAATGTCACCGTGTATCCCAAGGCTGTAATGTCACTGTGTGTCCCGGGGCTGTAGTGTCACCGTGTGTCCCAGGGCTGTAATGTCACTGTGTGTCCCAGGGCTGGCAGAGGAGCCTGGGCTGTAATGTCACCGTGTGTCCCGGGGCTGTAATGTCACCGTGTCACCGTGTGTCCCAGGGCTGTAATGTCACCGTGTGTCCCAGGGCTGTAATGTCACCGTGCTGATTTATTAAAATATGAATATCGATCTAATATCGATCCCCAACTGTGATGGACAAAAGACTCCCTAACAGTTAAAGTTACAAAGTGTGTGTTTATTGTACACTTACAGACGCCGGGCAGTGCTGGGATATTTCCCTAATGAGCGCTACAAAGATCCCAGGTGATTACAAAGCCTTTTATCCACAATAGTGTTGAATACACAAAATACAAATGCATATTCATACCCTTGTCACCTCCTCTTCTCTGCTCTATGCTAATTAACAAAAAGGCGATTAAGCATTCATAGTTTGTTCTCTGAAATGAGTCGGGGGTCTATTCTGGGGAGGGGTCACTAGAAATGAAGAAGTAAAATGAGTCTTCCTCGTTCTAACCTGTCAGCCTTTTGCTGTGTCATGATTCATGGATCCTTGGTAGGACTCCCTGTTTCCTGTTTTCCAGGCCTATTTCAATAGGTTGTTTCTGAAAACAGGAGGTTTGCAATTGTTTTGTGTTCCTGGGCTATTGATCAGCTTCTGGTTTTCATTGCAAGGAAGCTTCACACAAACATAAAGTTGACAAGCAATGAGTTATTAGATCCGGGATAGCTGATCTAAAATCAGGTCTCCCAGGGCCCAGGAGAAAAATAATTAAGCTGGGCAGGCAAAATATTAGCAGAGTGGCCCTGCAAATACTGGGTTTTTCTGTCTCAAAAATAAAGGAGCCTGAGGTTGAGAGCTGCGCTCTGGATATTCCTGGGGCTCTGGCAGGAGGGTAAGGAAGCCCTGCAGCTCTTCACCTCTGCACTTCACTTCACTCTCACATCAGCACACTATGGAAAAAGCTGGAAAAGGTTTATTATTTGTTATAAATAATGAGCTTGACTCGGCCAATCTATCAAGCAGCAATCAATTTATTAATTAATACAGAATGGTAAAGTGTGAGCAAACAGTGCTGGGTACAGTTGGGGGTTTCCCCTCCAACTGCACGCCAACTGTTGATTTCTGCTGGGATTTATTGAGATTTTCCATCAGCACTTCCCAGCAATTTTTTTTCTTGTTTCCTCCTAATTTCTATTTTCGAAATCTAATTTCTATACCCATTGTGACCAATTTCTATTGGTGATGTTAAATTTTCTATACTTCAAAAGGTGTGAAATCAGTGAGGTCAGAAATAACATCTTGTGATGATAATGAGGTTCCCAGGACATAAATTAGTGATGGTGACATCCAGATTTCCTTTTTCTGAAGAAAAACACCAGAGATGAGAGATTCAGTCTTCCTTTTAGGACTATAAATCAGTTTTGTTGGTGAGGTCCAGCTTCCAGGTGGTGGTCTATCTCTTTTTTTTTTTTCCAGGATCCTTAATTTTAGTTTGGAATAGCTCACTTCCTTCTATTTGGGTGATTACAATCCTTTCTATACATATATGCTAAAGCTGTAGTTCAAACCTTCTATTAAAAACCTTATAGGCTCACATGATTCACTTATCAGCAAGCAAAATATCAGTTCCAAAGCCCCTTTCCATGCTTTTTCCATTTTGTTCATAAAACAGATGTTTTTATAATTACCCCATGGCCTTTTCCACACATTTCACAACCATAACTACAAGGGCCATCTTTTTGTACCTGACACCAAACACAGCCCCACATTTCACATATTGTAATAAATTTTCATGCGGGAAAAGCCGTCCCATCTTTTTGTACCTGACACCAAACACAGCCCCACATTTCACGTATTTTAATAAATTATCTTCATGCGGGAAAAGCCGGCCCGGTGCAGGGGGGCCGGGACCCGCGGGGGCCGGAACCCTCGCCGCCCGGGGACACTGTGTCCGGCCGGAACCATTTTGCAGAGGCACACGCACGCAGTTCCGGTTCCGGGCCGTAGTTCGGTCCCCACGTGGCTCAGAGTGAGCGCATTTCACAGTGGATTTAACATTTTATGGGCTTTTCGACGCGAAAAACGGAATTTAAAGGCAAATTTTCCATCGTTCGTGGCACGAGGGAACAGAAACGGACTGCAGGCACAGGAGGTACTGACCGAGAGGTCTCTGGAGCCCGCGGGGCGGGGTTGCCGCAGCAGCTGCGGTCCCTCCCGCAGATTTGTCATTTTTTAAACGGATTTCTAATAAAATACCGTGTGGGTAAACATTTTGTGGCTACCACATCTTCCCTTCTGGCCGCTGCCCACAAAAACTGCTCCAGCTCGTCCCAGCTTTGGATAGAAACGGCGTTTTGTACATCTGCTCTCGGTTCTGTTTTCTGTAGCACAGCAATAAAGTTCGCCATTGCTTTTTATCCTCTTTTATCCTTTTTTATCCTCTTTTATCCTCTTTTATCCGTGTTTGTGCAGTGTAAGTGCCCGCACACGTGTTACCGCTTTTCGTCAGCTGAAATTCGCCATTTCCCGTATTTTACCCCTTTTTTTAACTTTTACTCTGGACGTTACCCCGCGATCCCGAGTCCGTAATTTCGCTCCTGTTACGCTCCGCGGTGCGACTTTTGCCCCGCGCATTTCCCGCTCTCTCTGCCCGCTCTGTCCCCCCGGCTCAGCGGCCGCGATTCATTCCGGGAGCTGCGCTTGTTTGTGTGTTTGTTTAACTGTTTGTTTGTGTGTTTAACTGTTTGTTTCTCTGTTTGTGTCTCTGTTTGTTTCCCTTTTTGTTTCCGTGCTTGTTTCTCTGTTTCTCTGTTTCCCTGTTCGTTCCCGTGCCGGTTTCCCCGTTTGTCTCTCCCCGCTCGCTCCCGCCCCGCTGCCCGGTTCTCTCTCTCTCTCTCCCTCTCTCTCTCTCTCTGTATTTTGTGCTGTCCCGGGCCGGCTGTAGCTGTGGCGGAGCTTTCGCTGCTCTGTGTTCGCTGCTTTAATTCACTGTTTCCCCGCGGGCTGTTCGTGCCCGCCTTTGTGCATTCCGGCTCTCGGGCCGTCCCCTCTCTGTCCCCTCTCTGTCCCTTCTCTGTCCCTTCTCTGTCCCCTCTCTGTCCCCTCTCTCCCCTCTCTGTCCCCTCTCTGTCCCCTCTCTGTCCCCTCTGTCCCCTCGCTGTCCCCTCTCTGTCCCCGCTGTCCCCTCTCTCTCCCCTCTCTGTCCCCTCTCTCCCCTCTCTCCCCTCTCTGTCCCTCGCCCTGGGCTCTCCCAGGAGCTGCGGTTCGGCAGCCCCAGGAGCAGGAGCCCAGCCCGGGCTGTGTCTGTCCTGCCCGCAGCGCTGCAGGATGAGCTGGGGAATGACGGGCGGAGAACAAAACGTTCAGTTTGTGGCATACGCGTGTGCAGGGCTGCAGGGAGCACAGAGGGTTCTGTTATTCGCTTCTTTTCCCCTCACAAAAGGGCTGTAACTCCACACCAAGAGCAGCTTCCAGGTCCTTTCCAAACCATCCTGTGGTTCTAGGATCCCTCCTCTCCCCACCAGAGCTGCCTGCACAACCCTGGGGTCTGCAGCTGCAGAGTCCATCCCAAAGCCCAGGAACTTCGGGAAAACCCCCAGGGTTAGGCACAGTCAGTTTATCAGGATTAGTTAATTAACAAGTTGTTATTAATTTGGAGACTTCCAGAACATGTTTAGTCCCTGTAAAGTCACCAGAAAAGAGAAATTGGCACAAGAAGTTTTCCTTGGATTTGAAAAATGACCTTTATTGCCCGAGTGGATTCAGAGCTGCACACCCAGCAGGAAAAGGCCTCTCAGCAGAGCAGCCCTGCTTCCCTCTCCCCCACAGGGCTGCTCTGCAAGCGCTGTCAGTCCAGGGAATTCATTGAGGAGTCTCCAGGGAAGGTCTTGGCAAGGCATTCATGGCCTTTTCTGAGAGCTCTTTATTCACTGGGCTGTGTCCCTGTGCAGGGCCGGCATCCCTCCCTGAGCCTTTCCTGCAGAGGAATTCCCTGAGCCCTGATGGAACGTCTGCCTCAGCAATCACAGCTGCACCCTCAGCTTGTGGCATTTCCTGTCCTGGGTGTCCCGGGCACCTCAGAATTCCGTGCTCCATTCCCTGGGGCACAGCTGGAAGGAGGGGAGCACACAGAAACCCCAGTGGAAATGAAAGGCTGACAGTGCTCCACCTCAGAATTCCGTGCTCCTTCCCCTGGGACAGAGCTGGAAGGAGGAGAGCACACAGAAACCCCAGTGGAAATGAAAGGCTGGCAGTGCTCCACCTCAGAATTCCGTGCTCCTCCCCCTGGGACAGAGCTGGAAGGAGGAGAGCACACAGAAAACCCCAGTGGAAATAAAGGCTGGCAGTGCTCCACAAATCCTGGCACTGCAGCTGGGTGGGAGATCCCAGCTCCTTTGGAAGTATCAAATTCAGGGTGAAGTGTGTGAGCCCCAGTCACAGCTCCCCAAAAGAGATCCCAGTTCTGGGAAAACAAACTCCAAATGGTTAGGAAAAAACACATCTGAGACATTTCAATTAACTGCAGCTCTCACATCATCTCAGATGTGTCTCAGAGCCTCCCTAGATTTTCCTCCTTAATCCTAAAGTGAAATCCAATTTATTCCATATGTCCTTAGTGCCTAAACAATTATTGTTCCCTTGCAGGGCCTTTTTTCCCTCCCTTCCCACATGGAAGAGTCATTTCCTTGTTTTCAGTAGTGCAGGACAAGCGTGGCCAGCTGATGGCTTCACCATCTGAGTGGCTCCATCTCAAAAACAGATGCAAGAAATCAAGGGAACTCCAACCCCTGGAGTTACCAAAGGGATGAGCACAATTCCTGCTGCTGCTTCAGGAGTCCTGCCTCAAACAGAGATTTTTGTTAATAGTTTTCCACACAAATAGTACAGAAAATTAGAAATCAAAATAATGTAGAAAATTCTAAATTAGTTCTCATTTTGAATTGGTTCTCAGAGCAGCTTACCCTGGAAAAGGTAGGTCCTGTCCTGGTCCAGCCAATGGACATCCAAAATTCAATATTCCCCAGCCATTCTATCCCAGAAATCCCAAACTCAACATTCCCCAGCCATTCCGTAACAGCAGCAGCACAAGCTGTGAGCGCCACTTCTGGTAACAATTATTCCAATTCATTCCTAAATGTGGCAAAATAAATTGGATTATCTCTGGAGAACCATTAATATGGGAGTGCTGTTTGCCTTCATACAATCAGGAATACCCCTAACACAGAAATATCCCCTTCACCTGGTTTTTCAATCCAAGTCCTTTTATTTCTAGTTAGCTCTTGGCACTGAAGTTTTTTGTAGCAGGGTTTCAGCCAAAAGATCTTTTGGTTTCAGCCAAAGATGGGCTGGGAATTTCTGTCATGGCAAGGCCAAAGTTCCAGAGCAGGGAAATAAAATTGTCCCAAAGTGTCCCAGGGAAACGGGCTGGTTTTCCACCTGTCCTCGGGTGGGAGCACGGGGACAGAGAGGAACCAGGGACAGGATTTGGGTGGCAGCTCAAGTGGGAAAACGCCTGTTCCCAGGGGAAATCACTGCCAGCCAGGACACTGGGTCACTGTCACACGTGTGTCACTGTCATGTGTGTGTCACTGTCATGTGTGTCACTGTCATACATGTGTGTCACTGTCATGGGTGTCACTGTCACATGTGTGTCACTGTCACACGTGTGTCACTGTCACACGTGTGTCACTGTCACACGTTCCCAGGGCCAGTGTTACCCCTCAGACAGAGGTGCCTTGGAGCTGTGACACCCTGAGGGGACAGACAGAGTGCCAGGCTTGGGGTGACCCAGGGCAGGTGGCCCTCAGGGTGACCCGGGACAGGTGGCCCTCAGGGTGACCCGGGACAGGTGGCCCTCAGGGTGACCCGGGACAGGAGGCCCTCAGAGGGTGACCTGGGCCAGGTGGCTCTCAGGGTGACCCAGTGGCCCTCAGGGTGACCCGGTGGCCCTCAGGGTGCTGCCCCTGCCAGGTGCCAGCATCTCCAGTGCAGCAGGGTCAGAGCTCCTCTCCACGCCCGCCCCACCGTGCCTGTGCTCATCCCAGGCCCCGCTGTCCCCAGGGACCCCAGAGCCCCCCCTGCCCCCACAGCAGCTCCTCACTCCCTGCCGGGTGATGTCACCGGCATCACGGAGGGAAAGGCCAAATAAGGCAGCAGTTTTGGGAGGAGATGCCCTAAAATGGGAGCTGGACCGATGACCCACAGGCACTGAACACGGGGGTGATGTTACCATGTGGAGAGCCCGGAGCCCACGCAGTCCCAGTGCTGGAAAATCCCTGCAGGAGCCGGGAGGAGGAGGGAGCAGCAGCCTGGGTGGGAGCTCAGGCAGGCAGGGCCGGAGGTCAGCGGGGAAGGATCCCAGGGCTGTGGGAGATGGACACATCCCTGCCATGAGAATCTTCTTCCTGGGAGAAGACCTTTTTTGGGGAGTTCCTTCAGCATGATCTTGGCTCTTCAACAGAGCAGCGAACCTGTTCTGGGCAATAGAAGAAATGGGATTTTAGAGGGGCTTGAAGCCAAACACAGGGAGGGAGCTGGACCGTGCTGCAGAAGGGGAAGTGGTGCAGATCCTACAGCAGCTGCAGGGCTGGGGCAGGAACTGCTGGGAGCCACTGGGAGCTGCTGGGCTCAGAGCAAGGCTCCGTCCCTCCTGCATGCAGGAGCTGTTCGGGGTATCCTGGTGTGCTCAGCACCCTGGGCAAGGACAGGGCTGCACAGGGATTGCACAGGGGAGCCCAGCCCAACCCACTGGAGTGTGCCCACCTCCCCTCTGTGATTCCTGACTCCCAGCAGGCAGCATGGGCACTGCCAGATTTTTGTATTTGTTGGATTAAATTGAATTTAGGGTCAGAAGATTTACCTGGATTTATAAACCTCCCCAAGACCCAGGTCCAGGGGGCAGTGAGGGAAGATTTGGGCTCACCCAGCAGAATTTGCTCCTTCAGGCACAGATGGGGCCTCGCCCAGGGGTTGCTCAGACTCTGGAGAACTGGAATAAAATCCAATTTAATCAAAGCCACAGCTGTGCCCCAGCTGCAGCTGCCTCGGTGGCATCTGCACCCCTGGCAGCTGTACAGACACATGGGGTGGGTGTGCTCAGACCTCGCTGTGGGAATTCCTGGGCAGAAGGAGAAATTCAGGAGGGCCCCTGGTCATGCTGGAATGGGCCACACTCAGGTATTGTCCCCAGGGAGCAGCTGTGACAGCCCAGCCGGGTCCCTGTGCCCTCACACACAGGCTGAGGATGGCAGCAGGTTCCTGTCCCTGTGCCCTCACACACAAGCTGAGGATGGCAGCGTGCACAGGTTCCTGTCCCTGTGCCCTCACACACACAGGCTGAGGATGGCAGCATGCACAGGTTCCTGTCCCTGTGCCCTCACACACAGGCTGAGGATGGCAGCGTGCCCCTGTCCCTGTGCCCTCACACACAGGCTGAGGATGGCAGCGTGCCCCTGTCCCTGTGCCCTCACACACACAAGCTGAGGATGGCAGAGTGCACAGGTTCCTGTCCCTGTGCCCTCACACACAGGCTGAGGATGGCAGCGTGCCCCTGTCCCCATTCCCATGCAGCACTAATTATAAATACAGAGTGCAGCTATTAATAACAGCCACGGGCAGTGCTCTGCAGTGACGACACCAGCACAGCCCCAGGAATGTCACTGTTTCCTGTGAAAGAGCTCCTGCTCATTCATCAGCCATCAAAAGTGCGTGCAAGCCAAGAATGTGTTTATTTTTCCTCTAAAAATAGTCGAAGTTCTATTAAAACCTGCCAGGCTTGGCCGGACTCCCACCCCGCAGGCGGCACCGGGAGGTGACACACGGCTCTGGGTGCCAGCCCCTCCTTTCCCCCCGTTTGGCACAGGGAGGGGGTGGTGGCACCACTTACCTGTGCCCAGGTGAGACACGGGTGGCCACAGCCTCTCCCCAGCACGGAACCATGGGTGGCTTGGAGCGTTGTGCAGAGCCAGAGCAAACAGAGATGGTTCCTGCAGGGATGGCCCAGGATGGCCCAGGGATGGCCAGGGATGGCCCAGGGATGGCCCAGGGATGGCCCGGGATGGCCCAGGAATGGCCCAGGGATGGCCCAGGGATGGCCCAGGGATGGCCCAGGGATGGCCCAGGGATGGCCCAGGGATGGATGGCCCAGGATGGCCCAGGGATGGCCCAGGGATGGCCCAGGGATGGCCCGGGATGGCCCAGGATGGCCCAGGATGGCCCAGGGATGGCCCAGGATAGCCCAGGGATGGCCCAGGCAGAGCAGAGCCAGCCCAGGCAGGGTCGGGGGGCTCTGTCAGGGGTCACTGCTCGGCCCCTGGCAGCAGCAGAGGAGGGGATGAAGTTTCTCTCGTGCTTCAAGAATGACTCTGTCAGAGCAAACCGGGTTTGTGTTTGTTTCTGAACAACCACTGGCAGCTGCTGGGGCCAGCAAGAGGCCTGATCATTATTTAGGATATTTGGATAGCTTCGACAGCTTGTCCAAACTGTCAGGGCCTCGCTGTTGGTGGCTCAGGGGAAGAACTCCCCGGTTTTTGCTCTCTGCCCTGCCGGTGCCGTGTGGTCATCGCAAAGGGCACAGGGACCTCCCACAGCCTCAGGTCCAGCCCTGCTCATTCTCCCGGCCGCGCTGGCCGTGAAACCTCCCAGGAGCGGCTCCGGTGGCTGCAGCTGCCGTCCCGCCGGATCCGTCCCGCCCGGCCTCAGCACCCCCTGCCCGGGCAGGGATCAGGGATCCAGGGATCCAGAGGTCCAGGGATCAGGGATCCAGGGGTCCAGAGGTCCGGGGATCCGGGGATCCAGGGATCCAGAGGTCCAGGGGTCCAGGGGTCCAGGGGTCCAGGGGTCCGGGGATCCAGCTCTGCCCACATCCCTCCCACCGCGCCCTCCCCAAGGGCTCTGCGGCAGCTGCTGCCCCTCCTGCCCGAGATCTCCCCCCGTTCCCCCCGCGCAAAGTTCTGCCCTCTCAGCACCGCAACCCGCGGGGCGGTGACAGCACTCGGGGCCGGAGAAGTTTTTGGTGCCTGGGCTGGGTTTGGGACCCAGAAGCATCAGCCGGGAACGGGAGGGAGCGCGGGGGGTTTGGGGCGCCGGGGCTGCCCAAGGCTCGCACCAAGAGCGGGAGAACCCCGAGCTCGGAGGAGGAGGAGGAGGAGGATGGGGAGCGCTCCGGCTGCCCCGGGGCACAGATTCGACTCTCCCGAGAGCAGGAGGTTGTTCCTGCGCGGAGCTGCCCGGCACGTCCCGCGTTATGCACACACACACTTCCCGCATGGAAATTCAGTGCTAAAACCCCGCTCCTGACGGACACAATCCAAAGCCATAAAATTGTGCTGCACAACCGTTAAAGGAGGCATAAATAAAAATTATTTCACCAAGGCAAATGTCTCTGTAGGGCTGGCAAAAGAAAGCCATTTTTTCCCTTTATTAATTATTTCACTTAAAAAGTAAAATAAATTGACCAG
This sequence comes from Acrocephalus scirpaceus scirpaceus, assembly GCA_910950805.1. Taxonomy (NCBI): domain Eukaryota; kingdom Metazoa; phylum Chordata; class Aves; order Passeriformes; family Sylviidae; genus Acrocephalus; species Acrocephalus scirpaceus. Next base: position 21,180,883 of record OU383782.1, read on the forward strand.
CTACCGAGCTTGTCAAAAGCTAAATGGGAACTGTCACACAAACAAATGTTCTGCTAATGCCGGGAAAGGAATTTCCTGTGAAAGAGGAAATATTATCCGGCACTGCTCCGGGATGAGGCTGGGGCGAGGTTGTCCTCAAGCCTGCAGAGGGAAAAAGCAACAGGAAGAAGAGAGCTCTGACTGTTTCACCTGGCGCATAATGAGGAAAAAGCCAGAAAATGAGAACTGCAGCGAGGTGCCCATCACCATCCCGAGGAGCTGGGGGTCCCCGTCAGCCCAGGGGTCCCCGTCCGCCCGGGTTTCCCGTGCAGGGCTGTGCCTGGAGCAGGCCCCGGGGCTGCTCACCTGTGCCGCCCGGAGCTGTCCCGGCTGTCCCGGCTGTCCCGGGGGAGCGGAGGGCGCTGCTCCTGCGGCGGTGACAGCCCAGGTTAAGTGCGGGCAGGTGCCGCTCGCAGCTGCAGCAGCTCAGGCCGGTCCCAGGTGAGCTCCAAACGCCCCAGCCCGGCCCGCAGCCGCTCCAGCTCGTCCCAGCGCATTCCCGGGGCACCCTCAGCCCGGGCCCGCAGCACAGACCCTGCTGTGCTCCCCAGGAGCTGCACGCACTGCCCTGCACTCACCTCTGTCCCTCACGGTCACCCCGCCACCCCACGGGCACAGGAGGCATCGGGGGACGCGCTGGCTTCGGGTCCCGGTCCCTCCGATTCCAACAAAGCGGCAGTGACCGAGTGACCCCGGGGCAGGACCGTGCCCGCAGGGCCCAGACAGATCCCGGGGCCGCCACCCGGGAGAGCATCGGGGCTGCCGTCCCTGCACAGCGCCGGCGGAGCAACACTGACCCCGTGCGCGGGTGGTGGAAACCTGCAGGGCAACACTGACCCCCTGTGCGGGCTGCGGAGCCCTGCAGAGCCCGGCACAGCAACACTGACCCCGTGTGCGGGTGGTGGAAACCTGCAGAGCCCGGCAGAGGCACCGCGGGCCCCGGGGGGCTGAGGGGAGCGGGGACACCAGCCCTGACCCCGCCGCACCTGCACACCGAGCAGCGCCGGTGGATGGGCGCACCCAGAGCCCCAGCCCGGGCTGAGCAGCCAGGCAGGGAAAGGTTTTCCAAAGAGCCTCGCCAGGAGCTTTCCAAAGCCCCAGACCCTTTGGAAGCGGGTGAGAAGCTGCGGCTGCCGAGCCCAGCGCTGCACACACACCTGTAAGGCGGGGGAGTGTGGAGGTGAGGGGCAGGGCCTGGCTCTGTCAGACCTTTCCTGGAAGTTTCCAACTGATTCTCATTCTGCTGGTGGGACGTGGGCTGTTTGTTTCCTCAGGTGTCACCCTAAAAATAACCACAGGGAACAATCAGTCCTCCCCCTGTCCAAACTCCGTGATGTTATTCAGCCTGTGGAAGTGACCTTCATACTGCAGCAGATTAAAAATCCCATCCAGGCAAGAAATGAGCACAGAGAGGAGCCGGGAAATGCCAGCCTGGCCACAGCAGCGCTCTGACGGCACGGGGAGAGGCTCGGGGTGTCACCGAGGTGATGATTTATTGGGCTGTTCTTCTGAGAGCACGGGCAGCAGAATTAATCGCTCCGGTATTTCTTCCTATGAAAATCAAACCCCACACGCTTCCCTGGAATTGTCGCATCCCTCGTGCAGGAGAGGCTGCAGGGGCACAGGTTCCCGAGGGATGGTGAGCAAGGGGTGAATGGCGGGATACAAAGGAAAACAGCGCTGCACAAAGGGATCTGTGGGATCCTGTAACTGCTCCGATTTCTTCCCTTTCACTGGAAAAAGCCACCAAAACCCCCAAACCAGCAGCCAAGGAGAATCTCGATCCTGTGGCACAGGATCATTGTTGTGTTTAACAGTGTTAAACAGCGGGTTCGGGATTGGCACGGGCGGTCCGAGCGTGCCGGGGCTGCCTGAACCGAGAGCCGCTCCCGCTCAGAGCCCGGGGCTGCCCCGTGCCACCAGAGTTAATTTCTCCTTTCATTCCCCGGGCAGTCTCAGATTATCGCTGCCAGCGCCTGCCCCGGGGCGGGCTCAGAGCTCTGTCACCCTGGGACAGGAGGAGCCGGCCCGTTGTGACACCTGGAATCCATTCAGTTGTGGAATAAAATAAAGGATTTGTGATTTAACAGATAGAATTATCCCCTGGGGTTTGCAGGCTCCAAACGTGCAGGCCGGGTGGGCTCTGCGGTGGGGCAGGACCACGGCACAGGCTGCTGTCACCCCTCCCTGGCCCCTGTCACCAGCCCTGTCCTTCCCCAGGTGTCACCTCCCCGCCGGCACTGAGCTCCAGCCCTGCGGGCAGCTGAAAATCCCTTCTCATCCACCACAGCGCCGAGAACAGCCCGGGCTGACCCTGCTGGTGCTTGGAAACCAGCGCTGGGCCCGCTGCAGATGGACAGTTCTCTGAAATAATATTTACAGAGGCGGGAGAAGCACTTCCAGCGTGAAATCGGCTGGACTGGCCCTTATCAACACCTCGGCACCCCTCACGTGGCAGAGCCTCGGGCACGTCCCGAAATCTGCCCGGTGACACGGCTGTTTGTCTGTCCATCTCATTTGGGGCTGTTCTGTGTGTCCATCTCACCTGGGGCTGTTCTGTCTGTCCATCCCATCTGGGGCTGTTCTGTTCTGTCTGTCCATCCCGTATGGGGCTGTTCTGTCTGTCCATCTGGGGCTGTTCTGTCTGTCCTCTTACTTGGGGCTGTTCTGTCTGTCCATCTGGGGCTGTTCTGTCTGTCCCTCTCATCTGGGGCTGTTCTGTTCTGTCTGTCCATCCCATCTGGGGACACGGGCCCAGCCTGCCCAAACCCCAGCACGGCCCCGCTGCACCCCTGACTCCTCTGAGGGGCTCCACCACGCAGTCACACACTGGGAAGGATTCCTCTCCAAAGTCTAACCTGAATTCCCCTCTCTCAGTTTGAACCCATCATTCCTTGTCCTATCACTGCACTTCCCAATGGCTTCTCCCAGGGTACAAATAGTTGGGGTTTGTTCCTTTGGGTGGGTACAAATAATTTTTAATGGCACTTGCCCATATAAAATGCACAGTCCAGACTATTTCAAGCAGATCTTTGCCAAAGCCAAGTGCTAATCTTTCCTCTGGAGCCACTAAAATACAATTATTAGTCCAGGCAGAGCAGCAGTGCTCCAAGCCAGGGCCAGAGTTATTTTTTCTTATCATTAAGCCATGAAGGAAAGAAGCAATAAACATAAAAGTGCACCAATAACTGCTCGTTCTAATGAGTAAAAATAACTCTGGCAGAACAGGCACGTGGAGCAGAAACTTTCCTCAGAAAACAGAACTGCAAACAACAATTGAGTGAGTTTAGAACAAATGTGTGCTGTGGCATTTGCAGCTGGAATATCGGGACACTGCCAGGCTCTGCTCCCACGGGGCTCAGGTGTGACCGAGGGGTTCAGCAGGAGAGAGCCCAGGGGACACTCCCAAAGTGCCACTGATGTGCCAGGGGCAGCACGGGGGGCACCTGGCAGGGCAGGTGAGAGGGGAGGGGATCAGAGGGGCCTCTGCAGCCCTGGGAGCCCAGGGGTGCTCTGCCCTGGCAGGTCTGACCCCACACACTTTTCCCAAAGTGTCAGTTAAAGTCTCTCCTGTTAAAGAGAGAAGTTCTTACCTGTTCAGGTCTCTCCTGTTAAAGAGAGAGAGGTTCTTGCCTGTTCAGGTCTCTCCTGTTAAAGAGAGAGAGGTTCTTGCCTGTTCAGGTCTCTCCTGTTAAAGAGAAAAGTTCTTACCTGTTCAGGTCTCTCCTGTTAGTTCTTGCCTGCTCAGGGAGGCAAGGAGGGCAAAGGAGGAGCTGCGCTGGGGCCGAGGTGGTTCCGAGGAGGAGGAGGAGGAGGAGGCTGCTCTTTCTGGGGCAGCCCTCACTAGATGGAGCTGTGAGACAGCAGAACAGCACCGACAGCATTCCCACCCCGCTGCCTATTCCAGCAGCATCAAAATCCCACATGCACTCCTACAGTCTTCCATATTCTACTGATCCAGATCAAAACTGTAGTTAAATAATCCCAGTCTGATAAAATATTCAAGGCTGGCATATTGATGGAAATATCCATTTTTTACTCACAGCTCCTTGGAGCAGATCTGTTCTCCAGTCACCTCCATAAAACATTCCTTTCACCTGCTTTAAAGGCTCTGTACAAAAGCTTTTTAAAAATGAAGACAATTTCACAGAGTTCTACACAGGAGAAAGTTGAAACTCCCAGCCCTTACTCTGCACATGTGCAAAGAGATTTTCTAGGCTCCTGCTCCAGCCACCACTGCATTTAAACTTTCCAAAATAAAGCCAGAAGTGCTTACCTCGGTCTTTCCTCCTTGCTTACATCTGCTTTTCCTCCCTGCTTACCCCTGTCTTTCCTCCCTGGTTACATCTTTCTTTCCCCCTCCTCTGTGCTCCACACCGAGCAGAACATGCCCAACCATTTGTTTAAGGGGGGATGTAACACTGCAGGCAGCACCAGCCCTGTGGGAGATTAAATTAATTAAAGCCATTTTAAAGGAAGAGGAGCCGTGCCCAGGTAACAGCCACAGGGAAGGTGAAATTCCTCCAGACCCTGGGGGTTGCTGGTGCCACAGCCCAGCTCCAAAAGGTGCCAGCCATGATCCCTTCTCCCTCCTCTGGTCAGGATTTGAGGGCTCAGAGCTCTGGAAACCACACCAGCAATGCAGATTGACAAAAAAGTGGCATTTGGCCCCAAGCCCCTCCAGTGTTTGCCTTTACTATAAAAGGAGCCTTGGGCTGTTGGTGAACACAGAGCTGATGTGGTTCCACAGCGGCTGGGGGAGCTGAGGGCTGAGTTCTCAAACACCCTGAGCTGCTTTTGGCAGCTGCAGCTCCTTTGGAGCCTCACCTCGGGCCCGGGGGCTGTTCCCTCCCCAGACCTGGGTGATGTTTTAAGCCCTGACAGCCTCGGTGCCAGGCACTGCCCATGGCACAGCAGCCTCACCCCACACTGCAGGGAGGGGCCCAGCAGCACCCCCAGCGCTCTGGGCCTCTGCACAGCCCACACATCCTTCCCAAAGGAATAAATTCGTATTGTGGCAGCCCAGGAGGTTTCCTTGGGGAGGAACCCGAGGTGGGCCCAGGGGAGCTGTGCTGTCCCTGGAAGCGCTCCAGCCTGGTGGGATTTGGAGCACTGTGCTCCAGGGGAAGGTGTCCCTGCCCACAGGAGGGGCTGGAACTGGGTGATTCTTGAGGTCTCTTCCAACCCAAACCATTCTGTGATTTCCATCACCATTCTCATGCTGTCAGCACTCCCCAGCCCCAGGTGAGCACCTTTCCCCTCCTCATCTCCTGGATTTTCCAAGGTGGATTCTTTGCCGTGAGTTTCTGCAGGTAAAACCCAGCAGAGCAAACCAGGACCTGTTGCAGCAGCTGCTGTCAGCTCCACCTGCAGCAGGCACTGGGCTCAGAGCACCAGAGGGTCACTCTTATTTTCAATTTACAGCAATTTAACAGACAGCAAACAGTGACAACACAGTCCCCAAAGCAGTGGCAGTAAAAGTTTGAATCCACAGCAGCACAGAGCAGCCCGGCACCTCTGCCTGGGCTCCAGCTGCTGCAGCTGGGGACTGGAACCAGACTGCAAAAGGGGTGATGTGGGTTCTCAAACTGCAAAAGGTGCAAGGTGGGGTCCCAGACTGCAAAGGGTGTGATGTGAATTCCCAAACTGCAAAAGGTGAGATGTGAATTCCCAAACTGCAAAAGGGGCGATGTGGGTTCCCAAACTGCAAAAGGTGAAATGTGAATTCCCAAATTGCAAAGGGTGCAATGTGGGTTCCCAAAGCAGAGCCCTGGAACTGCCCCCAGCCCCAGGGCTGTGTGAGACCATCCCCAGCAGCAGGAGGGTCACAAACAGCCGTGGTTTAGTGACAGAGGGGATGGCAGGGTGGAAACACGCAGTGAAAACCCAGGGAGCAAAGGACTCTCAGCAGACACCTGTGCCTGGGGCAGAGCCCCCCTCGAGCTGCCCATGAGCTGCAGCAAACCTGGAGCTCCAACAGATGTGCAAACAAAGCCAGCCCTTCTCCCTGCACCCGTCCTCAGAGCATTCACACACTGTCACTGGGGAAAATCGAGTGGAAAATGTCACTCTGGGCTTTGATTGCTCAGGTTCAGTGAGGGAAGGGCATTTGCAGCCAGGAACGTGCCAAACCAGGCGTGAGCACACGGAATAGTCACGTGTGTTTATATTTCTCTGGGAAAAGAATGTTGGAAAATATTGCCCTTTGCCTATGCCCACCACGTCCTGAGGACAGATAATTTCAGCCTTTTCCAGGAAAAGGCTCCAAATCTGCAATCACAGCAGGGCTTCAGGCTGCTGTGTGAGTGTACTGGACTCTGGCACTGCTGGCCCTGAGGGCTGAGCAGGTTCTCCATGAAATTCCATCGAGTCTTGGGGCACAGCTTTGGAGAGCACCAGAAATGGTGTGGAAGGAGAAAAGCAGCATTGTTTTCTTCCCCAGATGGAATCCAGTTCCAGTGGGGGACTGACACACACAAACACAATCCCTTTGGATTCTGACATAGCTGGGATCTTATTGACCCTCTTCTATTTTCCCCATCTATTATATCATTAATAATTCATTTCCTTGTTCCTTTTTTGGCCATCTTTTCCCTCGAGCTCAGGGTGGCTCAGGCAGTTCCTCAGAGCCCCCACAGCCTCTCCCTCCTCTCCTGGGGCCACCAGGGCACTCCAGCCCCAGGGCAGGGTGGGCACATCCCCGTGTCCCAGACACACCCAGTGCCACCTCTTGTCCTGGACATCCCCACGGAGCCACAGCTGCTGGTGAGGCACAGCCGGGTCCTGCCAGCCCACGGGATGAGGCTCACCTTTGTCACCAGTGCCCTGAGGGCTGTGTCACCGCAGCCACCGGCCTGGCAGTGCCTCAGGCAGCAGCAGAGCTCTTCCCAAAAGCTTTCATTTGTGCAGCCAGACTGCCCAGCCACATCTGAGGCACTGCCACGCCATGGCTGCACCAGGGCCCTGCTGTGACAGCCACTCCTGATTTATCTGGCACGGCCAGGGGAAGTTATGAATATTAATTCCTTCAGTTCTGCCGTAAATAGTCCAGTCAGCAACACCCATAAAAATACAAATAGTGCAGTGTTAACTCCTGGAAGGCCCCAGCCCTGGAGCAGCTCACAGACCCCAGCATGGCCAAGCCCCGGGGTCACTGAGCAGCTGTGCCCACAGCAGCACCAGCACCTACGAGGTTTGGGTCTCGTGTGCTCCAGGGGGACCAAAACCTGTTGGTTTTTCCAGCCCTCAGCAGCCTGCCTTGCAGCTAAAGCATTTCTCCTCCTAGAAAAATGTCACACAGAGCAGTTATAGCCACCCAGAGACCCCAGGGAGCTGGGAGCCAAAATTGCATCTCGAGCACAGGGAGGAGGAGCTGTGCCAGGCTGGGCACAGACACCCCAGGGGGACAGGGACAGCCCCAGCAGAGCCGTGCCAGGCTGGGCACAGACACCCCAGGGACCAAGGACAGCCCCAGCAGAGCTGTGCCAGGCTGGTGGGCACAGACAGCCCCAGGAGAGCTGTGCCAGGCTGGGCACAGACACCCCAGGGAGGCAGGGACAGCCCCAGCAGAGCTGTGCCAGGCTGGGCACAGACACCCCAGGGGGACAGGGACAGCCCCAGCAGAGCTGTGCCAGGCAGGCCCTCACCTGAAAGCAGCAGCACAGGGGAAGCACGGTGGCAATGGCATTGTCACTGTCACCACCCCTGGACAAGCTCCAGTGCTGACACCCCCTGCCGTGGGTGTTTATTGAATGAACGTGGACAGTCCCAGCTGAAACCCCCAAAGCCTGTCTGTGAGATGAAGGCAATGGGACAAAATAAAGAGTATTTATTCTATTTCTGCCTTTTATCCTCAGCAGAGCAATCAATAATTTTATACAGCAAATAAATGTTTATTTTAAATGGAATTTCCCTTCTCCATCCAATAAGCCAAGGTGCACCTTCCACTACTCAGAGCTTCTGAAATCACTGGGCACTGCTGCAATCCCCTGGTTCCCACAACCCTACAATTGGGTTGGTGTGCCCTGTTTGCATTAAAACACCACAAATTAGGCACTGGGCACTGGCTACGCTCCAGTGGACACGAGAGCATCCGCATTCCTGCAGGGTTACTGTGCTTCCTCCACAGCCTGGATTTATACCCACATCCAAACCAAATAAATCATCAACCACAGCCCCTAACCAGCTCACTTATCACACCAAGTGTGAATAATGAAATGTCATAATATTTGCCCAAGACACGTGGTTGGTTTGCTTTCAATAAATAAGGTCCAGAAGGGGAAAAAAAAAAAAAAAGTGGAGGTAATTCTTGGTGTTGGTGATTGCTGGGAGTGGGAATGGCCCCTGGGCAGGAACGGGGAAGGACCCAGCTGACCCCGGCAGACACCACCGTGCACTCAGCATCCCCAGGGGACGCTGCACAGCCCAGACAAGGCTTGGCCAGGGCACCAGGCACAGCCCCGAGCTCTGGGACAGCCCTGGGAGCGCTGCAGGGACGGGTCTGCAGCAGCACCCCTGCCTCTGCCAGTCCAGGGGAAAGGAAAATGAGTGGGGTTTGTATTCCTTCTCCTGCCCCTGCCAGCCCAGGGGAAAGTGAAATGAGGGGGGTTTGTATTCCTTCTCCTGCCAGCCCAGGGGAAAGGAAATGTCAGTGGGGTTTGTATTCCTGCCCCTGCCAGCCCAGGGGAAAGGAAATGCAGTGGGGTTTGTATTCCCTACCAGAGCAGTTTTCCAGCTGCACATCACACACACACACACTGCTCCATGAAATTCCCTCTGATGGAGGGGGACAGCACACTCTCTCCACGTCACCACCTTTGCCAGTCTCTCAGCCCTGGCTGTCACCGTGCCAAGCTGGGATATTGGGTGCTCACAAACTCATCAGTTTTTCCCCCTGGGTTAAAATCCCCCCGTGCCACGTTAGGGCTGACGCTGCCCTCAGGGAGCCCCAGCCCAGCCACCAGTGCCCCACACACAGCCTGGCCCTCTGCCTCAGCCCCACAGCTGCTGTTTTGGAAAGGGGAGATGCTCAGCAGCCTCCCTGGAGCCCGAGTGCAGCCCAGCGTTCAGCTTTAGACACGCACTGCCAGAAAAAAGAGAGCCACAATAGCTCAGAGCGAGGGCAGGGTGGGGAGAGCAGCTGAAACCTCCACACAAAGCTCCCGGTGCTAGAAATAGGAGCTGTGCTCTGTGCTGGGTCATTGAGAGGCTCATCCTGATGGAAAGGATTGGATTTGCAGCGTTTGGAGCCTCCTGGCTGTGCCACAGCCTGGGAATGCCAAACCCCTCTGTGCATCCCGGCCACGGGACAGCACCCACAGCTTTCACCGAGGGTCAGACACTGCCACGGGGGAACTTGGTGCTGAGGAGGAGCCCCCAGCGCCCCCAGCCCAGCGGGGCACCCCAAGCCCCTGTCCCAGCACCCCCAGCCCCTGTCCCAGCCCCCCCAGGACGCAGAGATTTCTGGTTGTGTACCACAGGGGCACGAATCTGATATTCATAGACTTTCTCTCTCTTTTAAAGGGCAAGGCTCCTTGTATAGAAACAAAGGAGGACAACGACCTGAATGATAAATTACCGTTCTTCTGAACTTCCTCTGTGAAATTTAATTTTAATTGATGCTAAACATGACAGAGCTTCTGCTCAAACTCATCTTTGCCAGCCAGGATTTCCACTGCCTCTGCAAAGGTAATGCCAACACATCCCTGCCCTCGGCACCCTCTGTGCCATCACTCCTGCAGGACTGAGGCACCACCAAACACAGGAGCCCCCGGCAGGGCCAGGACAATGCCCAAGGTGCACAAACAGCTCCAGCAGGGCCGGATCCCTCAGTGCTGCTGACAACAGAGCCACGCTCCCGATTTCTCCTGCTTTACTCTCCCTTCACTGCAGTTCTGCTCTGCTCATTTCCTCAGGAGCTCTGATCTCAGTGAGCTTTATTTCTGCTCTATTCTCCCCTGCTCAAGAGAAATAAATCCATTTTGCCTGCTGGGTCTCTGCAGCAGGTTATTATCTGACTGCCAGAGGGCTTCCAGGGGCACAGCCCCAGTCCCCCAGCCTGCCCGGGTGCTGACAATCTGTTCCCAAAACCCTGCGAGCACGGCCAGGCTGCTCCGGGTGGGGCAGTGGTGGCTGCCTGTTTGTGCAGAGAGAAACCTGCCAGCATTTCTTAACAAACCTTCTCCCAATGAAAGGTTGGATTTCAGTGAAAATCCCTCCGTGGCATCCATTGTGGGGCAGGTCTGCCCCCGAGCAGTGTCCCCAGTGCGTGTGACTGTCCCCTCCTACACCGTGTCCCACTCACGGCCCGAAATACTGGGAATACATTTATTTATAGCCCCTCCAGTGCAACAGAACACTGCCCTGCCCGTCCCGGCCGCCGCGGACATTCACCACCCGCACGTCCCCTGCGTGGGCGCCTTCTCCTCCTCCCACGCCCGGACACCGGAGCCGCCCGCCCGGCGGGGACAGCCCAAAGACAGCGAGTGACTCAGGCCACCAGAAATGCCACCGGGAGGGGCAGGGCCCAGTGCCCCGCAGCACCCTGCCATGCCCCGCACAGCCCTGGGGCACCTGGGGACAGCCCGGGGAACGGGAGCCCCGGCGGAGCCTCGCGGGTGGGGCTGGCCGAGAAAATCGGGGAGGAAAGGCCGGGGCGGCACCCCCGGCCGGGCAGGGCAGCCCTGGAGCTGCTGCGCCTCCGAAATTCGGGGGAGGAAAGGCCGGGGTGGCGCTCCCGGCCGGGCAGGGCAGCCCTGGAACCGCTGCGCCTCCGAAATTCGGGGCTGGCTCCAGCCCAGCCCTGCTCTGCTCACACCTCAGCCGGTGCCTCGGCCTCCAGACAGCCAAACCAGCTGGTTTTGCTCAAACACCCTGCACAATCTGTGCCACCGAGCAGCAGGGGCGCACAGCTCTGACAGAGCATCCAGCCCTGACCGGGCAGGTCCGGCCCTGGAGCTGCTGCCCAAAATCTGGGAGCGTGGAAGGATTTGACTTCCAGCCCTCCCAGGACTGGGATCCTCCAGCTCCTGTGGAGTGACAGAGGGAGGTGCAGGGATGTGGAACTGGTGCCACCAAAGGGTTTCCAGTGTCCTTCTGCCCGGAGCCGGCACTGATGGGCACTGCTCTGCAGACATCCTGCTGGATTCACACCCACAGCACCACACCCACAGCCCCCTCCAGTCTGCCCCTCTCCACAGGTGCCTGGTGAGCCTCTGCAGGGTCCCGAGGGCTCAGGGGCTCTCCCGGCCCAGCTGTGCCCGTTCTGTCCCCACAGAGGCAATCGGGAGCTCTCTGACATCTGCAGTCCCCTCAGTGCCAGCCACGGGTGTGTCACACCCCGGGACATCCCCACGGGTGTGTCACACCCCGGGGCACCCCCACGGGTGTGTCACACCCCGGGGCACCCCCACGGGGGTGGGCACCCCCAGGCTCCTGAGGGCACCCCCAGGCCCTGAGGGGACACACCTGCCTCCCTCCCTCTGTCCCCAGCCATCCTCGGGGACTCCAACCCCCCTCTCCACCCCTGCTTTGTGAAGTGCTTTTTTCACAAAGCCGTTACTTTTAAACAAATCTACACATCATGAAAGGCAAGAGCTCACAGAGAACATCGAGGAGGATTAGCCAAGTACAGCCCAAATTAAATAAATCTCATTAATACACCAAGTATCCCCAGAGGAGATATTTCCACCACTCTGGTTCTGGGGGTTGGTCTTGGATTTCTTCGAGTTTCTGTGGGTGAAAAAGGTGGAACCTACGGAATGCAGGTGGCACCACAAACCTTCCCTGGGCTCTGAATGGACCCTGAGGGGCCCTGGCCATCCCAGGCCACCCCTGGGTGACATTTATAGACACAATTCCTGTCCCCCCGAGCTGCTTCATTTACACATTCACAAAAACCATTTCTTTCAGGCTTTTGGGGACTTTTTCCCCAGTTTGGGCATTGTTTCTCCCACACAAGAGTGAAATCCCTCGGCACAGCTGGGCTGGGGGGCCGCACCCCCACCCCTGCCACCCCCAGCCCGGCTCAAAGGCCACCACCACCCACACAGATGCCATCCCCCTGAGGTGACAGTGCTGGGGCCGGCCGCAGGAAAGCCCCTTTAAGGGACACTTCGGGGCGGCCTCAGGAGCCAGGACATTAATTTTAGCCTGGAGCAGTGCCAGGGGCACGGGGCAGCTGCTGAGGCGGGGCCAGCGCCGCTCCCGTGTCCCTGCGCCGCTCCCGGCGGGGCACAGCCCCGCAGCCATGGCCGAGGAGCACAGCCCGCTGGAGGAGAGGATCATCATCAAGGACCAGCACACCAAGGAGATCGACCTGGTTAACAGGGACCCCAAGCACATCAACGAGGACGTGGTGAAGGTAGGGCTGTCCCCCTCTGTGCCACAGGAGCGCCCCTGGAACCAGATTTGGGGTTCAGACCTTGGTGTGTGCTTGGCTGGATGCAGCCAGAGCTGTTGGTCCCTGTCCCCGTGCCCCCAGAGGTGCCACCCCAGCGCTGTGGGAGGTGACAGCCCTGCTGGCCGGGTGGCATGCCTGCCTCCAGCCAATATTTCCAATTCTCTGAATGGGCTCTCCAGTTCCATTGAAAATTCATGGAGACGCCTTCCTTTGTACCAGCAAGCCAAAAATAACACAGAAATTCAATATAACCACTTTAAAGGGATGTTGGGAAAAGGCTGCTGGGCCTTCAGGACAGCACAGGCTCAGCACTGGATTGTTTGATTTGTGTTGCCGTATTTGTGGGGGATTGTTCCCCCCAGGGCAGCCCGGAGGTGCAGCAGCCCCAGCTCCCTCCCTGCGTTTCTGACCAAGAGGAATTCCCATTCCCACTCTGGGGCTTCCTCCTGCCTCCCTTAGAGCTGCAAACAAACTTTGTCTCTGTTAGCCAGAGGAGAGCAGGAGCAGGTGGAAGGGTTTTGTTAAAACTGTTCGTGACTGTCCCAGCAGAAGGGACAGAGCTGCTCACACAGGCTTTGTGACCTTGGCAGCGCTGCTGAAGCACAAACCTGGATTGGGGCATTAAAACCCCATTACAGCTACGGCCGGGCTGTGGGCAAACCGAGTTCCCTTGGCTGAGCTGTGACAGTGACAGCCAGCGATGGCTCCTTGCTGGCCCTGTGACACCTGTGTGTGACAGCTGCCCGACACCTCAGCACCGTGTCCAACACCTGCCACTCCCTGCCAGCGCATCCCACCCCCGGCCTGGGCCGTGCAGAGGTGCCCGGCCAGGGGAGCGCTCTGCCCCGGCAGCAGGGACCAGCAGAGCCCTCAGCCCGCTCACCCAGGGCCAGGCACAGCCTTGGGAGCACCGCCAGCAGCTCCTGGGTGACAATGGCAGTGCCATCCCAGCCATCCCAGCCCCTCTCCCCAGCACATCCCCGCCTCTTCCCACTCAAGGGCCTGCAGAGACCTCCCAGGCTCCCGCACCGCCACGGCCACGCTGCCGCTCCAGCAGCGCTCAGCGCTCAGCATTCCTGCGCCTTAAAATAGCCCGGCCGATAGCGCTGGGAGGGAGGGACTGCCGGCGGGACAGGGGCACGGCACGGCACGGCCGGGACCGGGGCACTGCTCACCCTGCGGCTGCTGCTCCCCCGGGACAGCCAGAGGCACACCCGAACACCCCGGACACCGCAGCAGCTCTGAGAGCACGGGGAGCAGAGGCAGCCCGCAGGGAACTGCGGTGCTCCGGAGTGCTCCAGGGCTCACCTGGCTGTGGATGAACATCCCGAGCATCAGGCAGGGTCTGGGATCACGTTACAGAGGCGGCACCGGCCACAGAGGCTTTGCAGAGCCTCACAAACCTCCGAGCACAGCCACAGCGCAATGCAGGGCCGCGCTGGGCAGCTTTAGGAGCTTTCCCGACCTCCGTGGTTCTATAAAGGGGCAGAACCTGCGTGTGCGGGTCCCGCCAGGCAGCACCAGGACCCCGGCTCAGCCTGAGCCCCCACGGCTCCTCCAGACACTCCCAGCAGCAGCAATGGGGCAGAGCCTCTGCCTTTATATCCCCCTGCTCCCTGCATTAATTGATCCCTAATGAGCTCATCAGGCAGTTGGGCTCTAACCTGGGCTAGTCCCCAGCACTCCCGGGCTTCCCAGAGGTGCTGATGGCACCTCAGGGTGGCTTTGGGGGCTGCAGCCTCCTCATTGTCAATGCTGCTCTCAGCACCTCCAGAAATGAAAGATGTGATTAAAGTGATTCTGTGATCCCCCAGGAGCAGAATGGATGTTGTGATTTAACATGAGTGTACACACACGTCACTGCCGGAGGGGAGGCAGGTTTTAGGACAAATTGCTCAGTTTATGTATTCCCTGGGAGTGAGTTACACCCCAGGGGATCTCTGCGTGCAGTTTTGGGGAGTGTGTGTCACTCAGAGCCACCCCCAGAGCCTGCACAAATGGCAAGGGCAGGGCTGAGCCCCAGCTCCCTTCCCCGGGAGGAGCATGGACAGACAGCACTGAGCACCTCACCCAGTGGGTATAAATAAATAATCCATCAATCCAGAGGGCTGCTGGATCCTCATTGGCACAAACCCCTTCCTGCCGAGTGGGCAGCCACGTCCCTGAATGCTAAAAAAGGGCAGGAGTGGCTCTGGGTGCCTCTGCAGGCAGCACTCCCACGCACAGCTCCTGTTCAGGGGCTCCTGCCTGGCCTCACTCACACCTGATCCCCAGAGCAGGGGATGGGATCTGGGGGCTGGGACCCCCCCGGGGCTGGAGTCCCATCCATGGGCTGAGCCAGCACCCTGCTGCCCACGGGCAGTGCCAGGAGCCCTGAGCCACCTCCCATCCCTGCAGGGGCCTGTCCCTGCTCGGGGCTGCAGGGACTGGGGGGTCCCCAGCACTGCCCCCAGTGTCCCCAGCACTGCCCCCAGTGTCCCCAGCACTGCCCCCACTGTCCCCAGCACTGCCCCCAGTGTCCCCAGCACTGCCCCCAGTGTCCCCAGGCCCCTCCATTTGGGGTCTGCTCTCACCTCGTGCAGACCCTCGTCCCTGCATGGGGCCTTTGCTGACCCCAAACCTGCCCCGTGTCCGTCTGCTCTCGTCCCAGGTGGATTTTGAGGATGTGATAGCTGAGCCCGTGGGAACGTACAGCTTCGACGGCGTGTGGAAAACCAGCTACACCACCTTCACCGTCAGCAAGTACTGGTGCTACCGCCTGCTCTCCGCCCTGCTGGGCATCCCCCTGGCCGTCGTCTGGGGCTTCCTCTTCGCCCTCATCTCCTTCTGTCACATCTGGGCTGTGGTGCCCTGCATCAAGAGCTACCTGATCGAGATCCAGTGCGTCAGCCGCATCTACTCGCTCTGCATCCACACCTTCTGTGACCCGCTCTTCGAGGCGCTCTCCAAGATCTGCACCAACATCCGCGTCGCCGTCCGCAAGGAGATTTAGGTCCTGCCCCACAGCCCTGGCACAGCCCCCTCAGTGCAGGTTCCCTGCCCCGGGCACAGGGACACCCTGCCTGCTGAGGGAGCTTCTCATGGACACCCCTGCCATGGACACCCTGCCTGCTGAGGGAGCTGTACATGGACATCCTGCCCATGGACACCCTGCCCAGTGAGGAACCTGCCCACGGACACTCCTGCCCATGGACACCCTGCCCGCTGAGGGAGCTGCCCATGGACACCCCTGCCCAGTGAGGAACCTGCCCACGGACACCCTGCCTGCTGAGGGAGCTGCCCATGGACACCCCTGCCCAGTGAGGAACCTGCCCACAGACACTCCTGCCCATGGACACCCTGCCCGCTGAGGGAGCTGCCCATGGACACCCTGCCCATGGGCACATGGACACCCCTGCTTGCTGAGGGAGCTGTACATGGACACCCCTACCATGGACACCCCTGCCCGCTGAGGAACCTGCCCATGGACACTCTGCCTGCTGAGGGAGCTGCCCATGGACACCTGTGACATGGGAACTGCGTGGTGGCAGGACCCACAGCAGGGCTGGCCCTCAGGATGCTCTCTGCACACAGAGCAGGCCAGGCTGCTCCTGACTCCACCTTACTTTGGGCAGAAGCCTCAGGAGAAGAGAAGCCCGTGAGGGCTCAGGGAACAGCCCAGAGACCCCTCTGCCCTGCAGGAGCCCCGGAGTTCCCGTGGAGGGTCGGCAGCAGCTCCTGGGGCACAGCCCCGGGCACAGCCTGCAGGTGCTGGGTGAGCAGCGAGGCTGCAGAGCTGCTGCTGGCCACCGACCAAAGCCTGCCCGCTTTGATCCAACCCCCTCGGGCTGGGCTGGCACTGGCACAAACGCCCTCATGGGAGTTGTTATTTGTGGCAAACAATTGCTGTGGTGGGAGCTTCTGCGTTAAACCGCCGCACAAAACTTTTAGGGATAGAATAGCTAAACCAAACCTTTTCCTTTTCATGCTTACTTGCATTTCAGCCAAGCTGTGAGAGCCAGACCAGCCCATGCATGACGTGCTGTGTCTGCTCTGAGAGCATGAGCTGCTCCTGGGCCACCGCCAGCTGCACACCCGCTTGTGGCACTGCTGCTCAGTTCTGTCCTCAATTGTGGAGCATCACTGAGGGCCGAGGGCAGGGCAGGGCAGGGGAGAGGGGAGAGCAGAGGAAGGAGCCTCTGCCGGGACCCTGCTGCTCCAGGGAAAGGGGAGTGAGGGGCAAGAGGTGCAGGAGGTGCAGGAGGTGCAGGAGGTGCAAGAGGTGCAGGAGGTGCAGGAGGTGCAGGAGGTGCAAGAGGTGCAGGAGGTGCCATTCAGAGCTGTTTCCTCCCTGTAATGTCAATTAATTTGTCAGTCCCTCTTCCACAGAGCTGCACTTTCACTTTGAGGCCCTTGAAGGCTCTTTTGGCTCCAGCCTTAAGTGCTTTGCTGAACCAGGGCCCAGAAGGTCTCGCTGTTCAGAGGCTGCTCTCAGTTGTCTCCATGTGTGCCTTCCCCTCGGCTTCCAACAAAGACTTGGAGCAAAGACTCCAAAGTGCCATGCCAAGGAAGAGGAAGAGCCAGGTTTTGTGGTGGAGCTTTTCCAAGGGTTTGGGGCTGTGTGCTGCTGTTATGCCATGGCAATGTGGTACCCAAGCTCCAGCAACATCAGGGCTCAAGAAAGATGGAGTGATTAAAATAAAATATATTTAGGTAATTATAGGGGGAGTGGGGGAAAGTCTCAACAAATACTTCATTTTTTTGTGGGAATAAAAATAATTAAAATCAATTGTATAATGGCCTTATACTACTTCTAATTTGTTATTGTTCTAGTAGTTCAGTGCCTGAACCCAAAATCCCCTGAAACGCTGATGTCTGCACCACGGTGCTCCCTGGGCTCCCAACACCTGGGGCACACGGTACTCACCTGTCAGCACCTCTGCTTCACCTCTGACCCTCCTGAGAAGCTTTTTGACAGTGAATTCCCCTGGACACTCCCGCGGCTGCTCTGTCCTGCTCTGCCGCAGCCTGGGGATGCTCCCGCGGTGCGGGAGCTCAGCCACGGCACCCCCGGCTGCAGCTGCTCCAGGCGCTGGGCACGGCCCTGCCCGACCCCCAGACAGCACCAGGAACTGCAGCCAGGGCTGGAGGGCAATTCCAGCGTGCCCCAAAGCTCCCGCTGTTCTCCGTGCATCCGTCCCGGTAACACCCACTGCCCTGTCCTCACCCCCCCCGGCAGATGGAGGATGCACCTCAGACTCTCCGGGAAAGGAGAGCCCTCCTTCCCTGCCTTGTGCAGGAGTTTGTGACTCAAGGAGAGGGAAGGTGAACGTGGGAGGAAAATGCTCCGTGGTGTCCTGAGGATTTCAACCAGTCAGCAAAAGCGCTGAGAGCTCACTTGGAGCTCCCACAAAAAAATCAAAGGGGTGTTAGGACAGGAAAGGTGCAAATGGACCTGCTGGCGACAGTGAAGAAATAAAGGACACGTTTGAATGCATTTTTCATGTTCATTCCCATCATGAAAGGCCAGATTACATCCCCCTTTGGGCGCCCCAGCTGTGTCCCCCCGCAGTGCCCGTGCCACAGGAGCTCTGCGCCGCTGGGGGCAGGTCCCGGTGCTGGGGCAGCGCTGCACAGCTGGCAGCACAGCTGGCACAGCGGGAGCACAGCTGGGAGCACAGCTGGGAGCACAGCTGGGAGCACAGCTGGCACAGCGGGAGCACCGCGGGAGCACACCTGGGAGCACAGCTGGCACAGCGGGAGCACAGCTGGGAGCACAGCTGGCAGCACAGCTGGCAGCACCGCGGCAGCACAGCTGGGAGCACAGCTGGCACAGCGGGAGCACCGCGGCAGCACAGCTGGCAGCACAGCTGGCAGCACAGCTGGCTGGGATGTTTCCCTGTTTCCGCCTTGCTTCCCTTCACTCTCTCAGCCCAGCGCTCCCCCCATGCCTCCCTCCCGCCAGGCACAGTCAGAAAACTTTATTTACAGTGTTTGTTAAGGATTAAAATCCATGCCGTGAGCACGCCCTGTGCGCTGTGGAGCAAGCGAATGGCACTGCAGCCGTGGGGGGCTCCGTGGGGCCTGCGGTGACCAGAGCCGAGCCTGGGGACAGCCCGGAGTGTCCCTGCCAGAGCCCAGCCCGGGTCCCGCACCTGTGCAGAAGCTGCTCAGCACCCTCGGCCGGGCTCCACTGCCGGATCCCCGGCCCCAGCCCTGCCCTGCGGGCTCCTGGGCACCGTCTGCACAGCCTCACCGGCCACCGGCTGCAGAGCTGGGCTGGGCACACCCGGGCCACAGCGCTGTCCCCTTCGAGGCTGGTCCTGCTGCCCCCAGGAGTGCCCCTGTCTGTGCCCCGGGCAGGGGGAGCAGCGCAGGCACGGTGCAGGGCTGCAGGGCAGGCACGGTGCAGGGCTGCAGGGCTGCAGGGCTCCAAGGCTGCAGGGCTGCAGGGCTGCAGGGCAGTGGGGACGGGGCTGCCGCTGCCCCAAGCAGAGCGAGCGCTCCTGTGCTGAGAGCACGGTGCCCGGCGCTGGCATCCTGCAGGATCGTGCCGCAGGTGGAGGTGGGGCAGTGCCCAGGCACGGAGCAGGGCTGACACCCACCTCACCTCCACCTCCCCGTGCTGCAGCAGCCGCTCCCATCCCACAGGGCCGCACCGCACCTGTCCCGGCAGCACCGGCTCATTTGTCCCTCCCGGTGGCATCCACAAGCCACCAGTGCCAGGGTTTGGGGCTCAGGGGTGGCTCCCGCTGTCTAATCCCGGGCAGCACTGAAACCTGGGCACAGAATTCCTCCCGCAGCCCCGTCTCAGTTAAACAACGCCCTCTGTACATGCTGGCAGCCGTATATACACCTTTATCCACCCCCTCCTTGTCCGGGCCCGGCTCTCCGCGGGGAGGCACCGGAGGCAGCAGCAGAGGCACCAGGCCCGGCGGCCTCACGTCGCGGCCGGCTGCACGAAGCTCCTCTGGCTGGTGCTCCTGCAGCTGAGCACGAAGGAGGACGAGTTGCTCTTCTTGCTCAGGTCACACGCCGGCCGCGACTTGAGGTAGCGCGTGGAGCAGCAGAGGAAGCGGCGCATCAGGTCGTGGAAGAGGTGCCCGGTGTAGAGCATGTAGATCCAGGGGTTGCAGCAGCTGTTGAGGCTGGCCAGGAGCATGGCGATGATGAAGGGCGAGGCTGCGAGACAGAGGCAGGCGGGGTCAGGGCGCGGCACAGGGAGCGGCGGCCCTGCCCAGAGCCCGACCCCGCTCCCGGGCAGGGATGCGCCGCCCGCCCGCAGGAGCACGGCGGGAACGAGGGCTGGGGCAGGGCAGGGCAGGGCAGGGGCCCAGACTCAGGGCCAGCACCTTGGGGTTCGGGCTGTCCCCGCCAGGGCCGCGGTTCCCGCCCCGCTGTGCGCTGCTGCCTGCCCGGGAGGCAGAGCTGCCCCGCAGCCCCCGCACCATCGCCCCTGGGGTGCCCAGAGCAGAGATGGCACCGCTGGAGCTGCCGGGGCACGGAGCAGCTCTGTGCCCGAGCAGAGCCGGTGGCTCATTTTTCCACCCCGATTTGGGACAGGCTCTCGGCTCCCAGCGGCTCGGGCTGCGGGACAGCCGCGGCCCCCAGGCTGCAGGGCGGCCCCTGCTCCGGGGCTGTCCCCACCGCCAGCCCGGCCCTGTCTGAGCCCTGTGCCCGGTGCTCTCCCAGCACCTTTCCCCAGTCATCTTTCCTTCCCCGAATTAATTTTGCCCACACGGTGCTCTGCCGGGAAGGAGCCGTTCCCACACCACGGATGGAGTCCTGGAGCCTGGCATCCCCCGGTGGCGGGATGGTGGCAGCGCAGTGCCAGGACATCGAGTCCTGGCTGCTGCTCTGTCCCCAGAGCACAAAGTACCGACTGTCCCACCGGAGAGGCTGGATCAGCACCCTCTGGTGACGAGGGGACAGTGGGACCAGGACAAGGGGGGATGTCCCCTCCATGAAGTGGAGATGGAGCCCTAATCCTGCTCCTGTGTCCCAGCCCATCTCCTCACCCCTCAGCTCCCCGAGGACGTGCCAGCAGCGAGGATGAACGTGGGTGGTTTGGCTGCTCCTGGCCCCTTCGTGCCTCTGCAAAAATCCGCTGGCAGCCTTTAGACCAGTGAGAAATGTGACTATAAATGCTGGCTTCCAAATTCACCTTTAGCCAATGGATGCGTAATTCCTGCTCTTGTGATGTCTGCTCCAACTACTTTTAATTTCAAACACATGCTAAAAAATAATTCCAGCGGAGCGGTTACAAATCCCAGGCACAAGACCTGAAATCCATCACAGTGTTTCTACTCACTTGGAAACACCCAGCCAGGGCTGACTCAGCTCTTCCCTCTCGGCAGGAGGCAAATTGAATTTCAGGGACTCACTGCAGGGCAGGTGCAGAGCTGGGTTGTTCCCCTCCCTGGCTGGAACACCGGGACCCCCGAGGGGCGCTGCCACCGCCAGCTCTGTCCCTCAAGGCTGGCCCCTGTCCCCAGCACTCTCTGCGGCTGGGGAGGTGCGGGGCAGCGGGCAGAGGTGCAGGCTGTGCTGAGCAGGGCTGGGGGGGCTCTGCTGCAAACACCCAGGGCAGGAGTGGGATGGGATTGAGGGGCTCCCCAGTTCCCAGGCACTGACTGGGGCCATTGCTCTCTGCCCCGAGGTGAAGGGACAATGGAACAGCCACGGTGCTCCACAGCCCTGCGTGTCCTCACAGGAGCCTGAGCCAGCTCTGACTCCAAGCTCAGGATCCTGCAGGTGTTCCCTGTGTGCAGGGGACAACCTGCCAGGGTCTGTGGAGGGTCCCCAGTGCTCAAAGCAGCACCTGGATGGTGACCTGTGGCTCCAACCCACCTCAGAGAGGCTTTGGTGCGTGTGGCCACCTAAGGGGGGGTCTCTGCTGCCTGGCCAGTCACCCCAGAGCAGCTCACTGGGGTGCAGTTGTGCCCCCGCTGCCGCTGGCACCCAGGGACCCCCTGCCCTCCCTCCCCCCGTGGCTGTGCCCACCCAGCTGTGAGGTGAGGAACAGCCACATTCCCTTCCCAACGCGGGGTACACCTCCCCTGCACCCCACCACGCTGCCTGGCCACAGACCGGAGCCTTGGGATTGCGATCTGGGACCAGGGCAAGGCTTGGGAATGCTGCAGGCAAAGCCCGCACCCGTCTGCAGAGAGGTCTGACTGTTCCCCCCTCATGCCTCGGGCAGCCAGCAGGGAGGAGAGCCTGGAAGGAAGGGCTGGGGTCTCCCAGCACTTGTACCCACCCCGGGCTTTTCCTCCCCATGCCGTGAAAGCCTCAGCAAGAGCTCAGGATCCCGCTTTTCCCACCCCAGGCTTTTCCTCCCCATGCCGTGAAAGCCTCCAGCAAGAGCCCTGGCAGAGCTCCCACCCTGCACCACAGCCAGGGCTGCCCGGAGACAGGGGCGTGATGGAGTGGGGAGTGTGGTACAGCCCAGGGAGAGCCCTGAGAGCTTCGGGCAAGGAGGGAAAGAGAAAGGGAGAGGGAAAGGGAAAGGGAAAAGGGAAAAGGGAAAGGGAGAGGGAAAGGGAGAGGGAAAGGGAAAGGGAAAGGGAAAGGGAAAGGGAAAGGGAAAGGGAAAGGGAAAGGGAAAGGGAGAGGGAAAAGAAAAGGAAAAGGGAAAGGGAAAGGGAAAGGGAGAGGGAAAGGGAGAGGGAAAGGGAAAGGGAAGGGGAAGGGGAAGGGAAAGGTGCAGCAAGGCCTATTGCACAGGGTGAGCAAAGGAAAGGTTCCCCAGGCAGCCAGCAGGATTGGGATGGACACATCCTGTCCATCAGGGGCCAGCGAAGCAGCAGAGGTTTGGGTGCAGCCGAGGTTGGTGTGCTGGGAAGGGAGGGCAGCCCTCAGGAGTGCAGGACTAAAACAGCACCAGGGAAAGCCGCTGCCTCACCCCAGAGCCCATCTAGGAACTACAAATTTTGACCGGCCTGAATCAGGCAGAAAACCCCTGGAGCACCCAGGGAGGTGCAAAAGCCACATTCTACTTCTGAAATAAATGGAGCAGAGAGAAGCAGCAGGGGCAAAGCACGCCTGCCTGGCTGTGGCTCTCTGGCCAGCCCAGGGCACGGAGGCACACAGGACACTGGGCTTTTCCACAGGGCACTGGGTAATGGGATGGGACTCGGGAAGGGCAGAGTGCTGGGCTGAGCAGCCATGCCCTGTGAGTGCCCTGAGAGTGCCCTGTGCCCAGCCCTGTCCCCTGTGAGTGCCCTGTGCCCTGTGAGTGCCCTTGCCCTGTGAGTGCCCTGTGCCCAGCCCTGTCCCCTATGGTCAGTGCCCTGTGGAGCCGTCTTCAATGCTCTGTGAGTGCCCTGTGAGCTGCCCCATGCCCTGTGAGTGCCCCGTGCCCAGCCCTGTCCCCCGTGCCCTGCCCCAGCAGCACACAGCCCCGTGCCCCATGAGTGCCCTGTCCCCCGTGCCCTGCCCCAGCAGCACACAGCCCCGTGCCCCATGAGTGCCCCGTGCCGTGCCCTGCCCTGCCCCAGCAGCACACAGCCCCGTGCCGCTGCAGGGCTGCGGAGGCCGGGAGGGAGCAGCTCCTCCTCGGTCTCTGGCACCCGCAGACTCGGCGCTTCTGCTGAGCCTGGCTCAGTCCACCCACGCCGCTCTCATCCCTGGGCGCATTTTCTGCCCTTTCTCCCACCTCAGAAAGTCGTGAAGAGTTTTTGCTTTAGGTCTCGCAGGTGGTTTTCCCATCTGCCAGGGGACAGCACAAACCTGCACAGCTCCAGCCATGTCAGACCGGGAGGGTGACACTTTTTGTTCTATCTGTAACCTCAGTGATGACAGGAGCAGCCAGCCCAAATATTAAAACATGGCAAATCCGTGGCACCACATCTTTAGGAAAAGTTTTGCTCATAAATCAGGGTTTTCTACGGGAAACATCCCCCAGCCAGAGATAAAATAGCAGCAGCACAGTCCGGGGTGGATGGAGCGGGAGGAGAGGGAGAAGAGGGCGAGTAGAAAGCAAAAAGTCAGCGAGGAAAAAACGACACAACAAAGGAAGGGAAGTCGGGCTGTGCAGCTTTCTCCTGAGCCCCCACACAGCCGCGGCACGTCCCAGCACCCAGGGTGGGAAGTGAATCCCCAGGGACCCCAGAGCAGCAGCCGGGGACAGCCACCATGCAGGGACAGTCGCCACCCAGGGACAGCCAGCCCCATCTGCACCGCCCGGCCCCCGAGCCGCAGCGGCCCGCAATTTGCAGAGCTCCGGCAGCCCTCGAGCCGGGAAAGCCGCGGCTCAGCCCTGTCGGGGCTCTCTCCGTGTTCAGGGCTTTCTGTCCCTCCCGCCCGCCCACAGCCAGCCCGTTTGTGCCGTGGCTGTCCCGGGGCGCTGAGCGGAGCCGGCAGGGCCGGGGAGCGGGGGGAGCTGTACCTTCGTGCGGGGCGTTGGTGTCCCACACCGACCACATCTGCACGAAGAAGAAGGGGGTCCAGCACACTATGAAGGCCAGCACGATGATAAAGGTCATTTTGACGGTGCGGATCTTGGCTTTGGAGATGAGCCTGGTGCTGCTGACCCTGGCAAACACCATCCCGCCCCGGGAGCCTGAGCCCAGGCCCCCGCGGGGCCCGTGAGCCGTCTTCAGCTTCACGTTCTGCCAGATTTTGAAGCTGATTAAGCCATAGCAGATGCTCAGCATCAACACGGGGATGATATAGACCATGAGGGTGATCCAGGTCACGTAGGCTTTCGGTCCCCAGGGCTGGATGAAGTCTGCCCAGCAGTCATAAACCCCGTTCCCCACATCCCGTAGAGAAAATATGTGGATCTGAGGGATGCTGACCAGCAGGCACAGCAGCCAGGTGAGGAGGACAGAGACGCGGTCGGCTCTCCTGTGCAGGGACCTCAGGGGCTGGCAGATGGCCAAGCACCGGTCCAGGGACATCAGCAGCAGCATGTAGGTGGAAGCGAACATTCCCACCACCTGCAGGTACTTGATCAGGCGGCAGAGGAAGTCCGGCCCGTAGAACCTGAAGGTGATGTCCCAGATGAGCTGGGGCAGCACCTGGAAGATGGCCACCACCAGGTCAGCGATGCTCAGGTGCTTCATGAAGAAGTACATGCGGGAGTGCTTGTGGCGGGTGGTGTGGATGGCCAGGAGCACGCACAGGTTGCCGGTCAGGGCAAGGAACAGGATGAGGCACAGCACTGTCACCTCCACCTTGGCCATGTCCTCGTTCCTCTTCAGGGGGTCGGCGGTGCTGTTCCTGCCGGCGCTCAGGTTCTCCAGCCGCAGGCTGCCGTTCCCCAGGGAGCTGTTGATGGTCCAGGTGCTGCTCCCCGCCAGGTACAGCTTCTCCATGGCCAGCGCCGGCCCGCATCGAGCCTGGGGCAGGGGGAGGGCAGAAAGTGGGCAGAGAGTGGCAGAGCCTCTGTCGATGCGTTCCTGTGCGGCAGCCGGCTGTCCCCGCCGCTCTTTCCGTGTCTCCTCGGTTCTATTCCACCGCTCTCCTTGTCCCCCCGCTCTGTGTCCCCCTCCGGTCCCCTCCCGGCGCTTCCCTCCCCGCCGTGCCGCTCTCTCTGCCCGCCCGTCCCTGTCCCCGTGCCCCGGGTGGCGGCTCCCCGCGGCTCCTCCCTGTCCCCTCGCCGGTCACTCGGCGTCTCCGCCGGCTGCTGCCCCGCCACCAGCCCCGGCGCGGGGGCCGGGCGAGCGGCGGGGGCGGCGGGCAGAGGCGGGTCCCGGCCCGGCCCCTCGGGGCCCGCCCGCGGCCGCTGGCCCCGCACCCGGACCCGCCTCAGCATCTTCCCCCGCGCCCGCCCCGGAGCGCACCCGAGCCTCGGTTCCCCGCAGCCCTGCTCCTCTCGGGCAGCCCCGGTTCCCCGCAGCCCTGCTCCTCTCGGACCCCGGTTCCCGCAGCCCCGCTCCTCTCAGACAGCCCCGGTTCCCGCAGCCCCTCTCCGCCCGGGCAGCCCCGGTTCCCCGGGGCGGTGCCGCGAGGGGGAGCGGCGGAGCGAGGCTGCGGTGATGGGCGGGGGCCGCCCCCGCTCCCGGCACCCGAAGCCCCCCGGCCCCGCGTGTCTGGGCAGAGAGCGGAGGGTGGGAGCGCGCACCGGGCTCACCCCCAGCCCTGCCCTGCCCGAGCTGCGGTCGCAGGACGCCCGGGGAAGCGCCCTCGGAGATGCCAGCCCGGCCTCGTCCAAGGAGCAGCTCAGATTTTGGTCACTCGGCGGTTAACACTCACCGAGAGCTCCCCTTTCCTTTCAGGAGGAAGATTTCAGAGTACTGTATCTATAAAAGAAGGAGCAGTAGTTATGAGTGACACCATTTGTCCCCACCTCATCAGCACAGCTCAATGGTTGTTCCCATTTTCAGGCTCCCCCAAGGGCTCCAGGACCCCAAAGCACAGGTGGGATGTTCACCTGAGCATGGAACCCTCCCCGTTCACCCCTCAGCCCTGAGGGCCCCCAGCATCACCACCCTCTGCTCCCCACTTGGAGACACATCTCAAACCCTGCTCAGCCCAGCCTTAGGCCCTGAACAAACATCCCTGCAGCTATTTTTAAAGACTTTTGGGAAGCTTTAGCTCCATGCAAGATGTAGAAATGTTAAATACTTTGGCACGTTCTTCCCTCCAGGGTTCACATTATTCCTCCTTCAGGCAATAAAAGTGCTGTGGGAATCTCTGCAGAGCACAGCTCACCATGTGCAATTTTTTGTTGTTGTTCTGCTGGTTTGGGGAGAGCTCTGAGGGAGGAGGCGGCTGGGGGTGAAATCCTGGCTCCAGCAGAGGCAAGGAAAGGTTTTCCCTTGGCTCCTGCTCAGTTCCTTGAGCACCTGGCAGGCACTGAGGGGTGTCCCTGGGGACCCAGGTGTGGCAGCAGCACCCTGGGGTGCCCGAGGTGAGGCAGAGCAGCCACTGCCCCTCTCTGGCCTTGGATGAGGTGTCACTCACAGACCCCAGCTCCCTTCCAGAACCGACCTGAACTGCTGGGAAAGGGCAGGAAAGAGCCCAGGGCCCCTGGTGCAGCCCCTGCAGGTGGCAGCTGAGCCCCCCAGGCACAGTGAGCAGCTCCCAAGTGCATTTGGTATCAGCAACAGTCACAG
The DNA here is from genome assembly GCA_910950805.1 of Acrocephalus scirpaceus scirpaceus. Taxonomy (NCBI): domain Eukaryota; kingdom Metazoa; phylum Chordata; class Aves; order Passeriformes; family Sylviidae; genus Acrocephalus; species Acrocephalus scirpaceus. The sequence continues at coordinate 21,207,364 of OU383782.1, forward strand.
GTGCCCAGCTGGGGAAGAGCTGTCCCAGCACTGAGCCCCTTTGTCCCCACACCAGTGCCACACTGCTCCCAGGGCCACCTCTTGTCCCCACCCCAGTGCCACACTGCTCCCAGTGTGCCACCTCTTGTCCCCATGCCAGTGCCACACTGCTCCCAGTGTGCCACCTCTTGTCCCCACGCCAGTGCCACACTGCCCCCAGAGCCACCTCTTGTCCCCACGCCAGTGCCACACTGCTCCCAGGGCCACCTCTTGTCCCCATGTCAGTGCCACACTGCTCCCAGGGCCACCTCTTGTCCCCATGCCAGTGCCACACTGCTCCCAGGGCCACCTCTTGTCCCCATGTCAGTGCCACACTGCTCCCAGTGTGCCACCTCTTGTCCCCACGCCAGTGCCACACTGCTCCCAGTGTGCCACCTCTTGTCCCCATGTCAGTACCACACTGCTCTCAGGGTCACCTCCTCTGCCCCGCCCTGGAGTGCAGAGCAGCTCAGCGGGCATTGCACACCTGGGATTTGGGATTTGGGGACTGGGTGGGCTCAGATAACATCCAGCCCCGGGTGATCCCGTCGGGGCTGGGCATTGGCCCCCAGCAGCCAGAGATGCTCGTGGCCCCTCACAGCCCCTCAGTCCTTATTCAGGCAAAGCTGCAGCTGCTCCACAACTAAACCCCAAACACACGTGATTTTGAAGCAAAGAACCCTGTGAGAATCAAAGGGTTTTCTGAGTCATCCCCCCTACTTCTTCCAGCTTTAAATGTTCAGGGATGCCATAGAGCTGGAAACATTTTTATTTTAAAAATACATGCTTTGGGATAATCAAAAGCACAAACACTAAATAAAGCTAAATTTAATTGCGTTTTGGTTTACTGCTGGATCTGAAATAGCTGTTTTTCCAATAGCTATGTGGAATCACAACTTTATGGTCCCCAGGACAGAAGAGGTCTGGCAAACTGTCAAGCCCAGGCCACAGCCTTGCAGATGGAGCTGGAGCCGCCCATGAACTCGTGCATGGCTGCAGCTCACAGCAAGCACTGCAGGCTGCAGAGCCAGGATGGGGCACCTGGCTGCTCTTGCATGGCAATTCCCATTTATCCTAGAATTTTCTCCTAGTCCTCACCTCTTGCACTCAGCCTGCAGGAAGCCCAACTTTGGTAAATCCAGTAAAGCCACAGAGATGAGCAGAGGAGCCAGAGAAGCAACTTGTGTACGCAGACAAATGGAGAAGGGAGGATCAGCTTGGATGCTGCAGTCTTGAGTTCTGTAAAGCAGAAAGTTCTATTCACAGCAGAAAGAATTTACATGAGTTCATGCACGTATCAAGATAATTTCTCCTTTTCTCTTCCCCCAGTTTATCTGGGGACACACTAAACTTACTCAGTGTTAGAGAACCTCTCACATCATGTCCCTGAAAGGTTTATGGGATTCAAACCATTTCCTTCGAATCCCCAATCCACTGAAATCCATCGGCCTCTGCTCCCATGGCCTCCAGCCCACACCAGCACCGAGTCAGGCTCATCCAGCTTTGGGAGCGAAATCCTGGGAAAAGCCTGGATCTCCTGGCATTAAGCCAGTACACATTTCCATCCCCACCATCACTGGCACCCCACACAAAACCCCGAGCCTCTGCAGGGACATCCCAGAGCACCCTGGGATGCCACCTCTGCCCCGGGTGAGCCCTGGGACACAGCAGCAGGGCTCTGATCAAATCAACCAGCTTAAACCCATTAGACCAGAGCAGGCTATGGATCCTGCTGATCCTATCATCCAGGCTGATCCTGTCATCCAGTCCTGCTCAGGCTGGGGCAGAGCCTCACAGGGCAGAGGTCTGGTCTGTGGGGGATTCCCCACTCCCACCTGCCCATGGCACTCAGGCCCCACTGCCCTGCACATCCCAGCCCAGCAAAGGGGGCAGAGGCTCTCCCCAGGCACCTCCCCGAGCAGCCAGGGCTGCACAGGGCTCCCAAGGACACTCTTGGTGCTAAAGTGTTCCTTGCTTCATCCCATTACAGCCTCAAAGCCCATAAAACCAATGGAGCCTGCCCAGACCCTGGGAGTAACAAGTTGGGATAATAAAGTTGAAATATGTATCCATGTGGTTATTAACAGGCAGGCTCCAGGTTCAAGCTGTTGGGACATACAATAATTTTACCACTTTGGGGGGATTATTACATTTGTGTGTAACTTCAAAGTGTTCACTGCAGTGCCCTGAACTCTCAAGGAATGAAAAGCAAAGCAGAGCCCCAGAGCCCTGGGACTCACACCTGCAGCAGTGCCAGGGGTTACAGGACCTGCACACCCAGTGAAATACTGAGCATCACCTCCTGGGATCTGGGATATCACCCAAACCTTTCCACAGCCGGAGGAATGGATCACCCAGCTCATGCCAACAGCACTGCCTGAACCCCTGCACACACACTGAGGCTTCTGGCCAGTAAAGGGAGGCACTTTTCCATTTGAACAAAATACAAATAGCAAGATCTATCTGAGATTGTTAGGTAAAGACAGAAGCGCCAGGACAAAACCAGAGTATAGCATGTTTTAATATATATTCATATGCAAATTCTACAGTGATTTGCACATGTATATAAAGGAAAGTGAATCAAGGTTGGCGCTCATCACCACAACAAAATCTGAGCCAAGTGCTGTGAAGGAGGCTGCAGTCCTGAGGATAATTCAGTATTTAAGTGTGGGATGTGTCTGGGAATGCCCACAGAGGTGAGGGTGTTTCCACACAGCCCCCATTCCTCTCCCACAGGGTACCTGCAATGAAACCCACAGTTCAAATAATTAACCAGAGCAGTGAGCTTTCACTACAAAAATGAAGCCCAGCTACGTTTATACAAACTTTTCTGCCTCACTAATTACTTCCCATTTGCAGTAATGTGTTTACCTTCTCCTTCCTGAAGCTGGTAATTCATCCTCTTCTTTATTCAATTCCAGGTGGTTGTTTTGGACCCGACTCACCAATTTGTCCAAATCATTTTGAATTCAGGCTCTCTGGCTCCTCCAATGCCAGGTGGGACAGAACCACGATTATTCTTCCCTCTGGGCAGCAGATCCTGGGCTTGGGCTGGCCCAGCAGGTAACTGTGATTCATCTTCAACTCCTCTGTTTGTGTGAGGTGTTCCAATTCCAGAGTAGCTGCTCTCTACCAAAACAGACCCTCCTTCAACCAAAAGATTTTTTAACTGCTGCCAGCAAACACAGCACCCTTGGAGCAGTGGCCTTGAGGCCCTGACACCTGCGTGTCCCCAGCAGCCACAGGTCCATCCCTGGGGTGCTCAGCCACCCCCGTGTCCTGAGCTGGCACTGCCCAGTCCTGGCTGCCAGGGAACCTCTCCAGCCCAGGCAGAGCCAGCCTGGAGCACCGTGACAGTGACAGCTCAGGGTGTGACAGCTCAGGGTGTGACAGCTCAGGGTGTGACAGCTCAGGGTGTGACAGGTCCCTCAGTGACCCCCAGGGAACGGCTGCAAACAGAGCAGCCCCAGCTCTGGGCAGGCACAAACAGGGACCACAGCCTGGGCAAACCCCCTTGGCTTTCAAACATTCCTGCCTGGCAAAAACAACACCCTGAAACTCCCAGTACCTGCAGAGCCAAACAAAACCAGGTGATGTCCCCCCACCCAAACTCGTGTTTGAGCCCCAGCTGCTCATTTCAGAGGGTGCACGCGGTGGGAGCCAGCACGGAGGCCCCATGGCCAGCAGGGAGGCCCCGTGGCCAGCAGGGAGGCCCCATGTCCATGTCCAGCAGGGAGGCCCCATGGCCAGCAGGGTGACCCATGTCCATGGCCAGCACGGAGGCCCTGTGGCCAGCACGGAGGCCCTGTGGCCAGCACGGAGGCCCTGTGGCCAGCATGGTGACTCTGCTCCTGCTTTCCCCCATTATTCCCAGCACCACTGCCTTTCTCACGGTTCCAAGGCCGGGCTGGGGGAACAGGACATTTTTACTCCTTGATTATTTTGTTTCCACGTTTGCCCTTCTGCCCCAGCCTGAGGAACTGCTCCATGACTAAATTAATTTCCTCCTGAATGGATTCCCTGCCCAAAGCTTTCCAGTGGCAGCCCAGCCCAGCACCACCCTGGCTGCCAGTATCAGTCCCGCTGGGAGCTTCTGCCCTGCTCCCAATCCTCCAGGGAGCCACAGCCATCGGGGATGTGTCTCGGATCCACTCTGGGAGTTGCTGCAGAGAGGCTGGACCCACAGCAGGGTGGGATGGAGGGTCCCTGGGACTCCCAGCCCTGCTCTGCCAAACCAGCAGGTGATGTGCTGAGCATTGGTGACAATCAGCCCGGTGAGAAGGTGCCAGGAGGATGCAGTAGCTTTGATTACTCACCCAAAGAACAAACTGGTGGGGTTTTCCCTCTCGATGGGCCATGGGCCATGCACAGGACCCTGTGCCTCAGCACTGTCAGCACTGCCTCGGCCCCTCTGGCCCTGCCCTGTGCCCCCACTGCTCCCACTTGCCCCTTGACTCAGTGACGGAGGAGCAGAGCTGCCCAGGGGAGCAGGGGACAGCACAGTGTGGGGAGGACACTGTGTTTCCTTCTCTGTTGTTTTTTCCCTTATGTTACGCAGTTCCTGTGAATCTTGGGCTGGTGAGATGTGCAGCGAGCATTATTTATGGCACCCAGGGGACCAGCAGCCACTCCTGGTGAAGGATGGACCTGGCAGCACCCTGGCACTCGCCTGGGGCCAGAGCTGCCCCTGGGGCTGGCAGGAGGGGCTGGATCCTGCCCAGGCACCCACTCTGACAGGGTGGGAATGAGGCACCAGACCATCAAAGCCACATTTTTTCCTAAGCCTCCATGTTGTCTGCTCCACGCAGCCTCTCCTGCACCTCGGCCACCGTGTCTGAGCCCACTCACGTTTGTCACCTCCACAAATGCCACCGCCCTCCTCTGGCACCAACCCACAGCCTCGTACCAAAGGGGGAAAAAAGCTCCATCTCAGGCAAAGGTCACCAGTTTGGACTTTAAATGGAGATGACAACAATAAGTGATATAAAAAATTAATCTTGACAGGTTTTCAGCAAACCAGTCTGATTTGTGCCCGTATTTAACGTGCCAGCTGCTCTGTCCCTTCTCCTGCCCCATGGAATTGCCCCAGTTCCTGTGGCAGCGTGGCTCCTCAGCTCATTCCCAATGGAATGTCAGTACCTGCAGCCACAGCAGCCGTGGTGTCCCCACAGCAGTGCCCTCCCTCACAGCAGCAGCTGCCTTGCAAGCGCCTGCAGAAAGCCCTTTATGACACTAATTTACATTATTGCCATCCACCGGCCAACTGCAACCAGCTGCAATGCCTGATGTGAGCTGCTGTGACAAAGTGGCAGCCCTAAAGCAGACATCAATAATTACTGTCTTTCAAAAGGGTTGGTTTAGTAAAAAAAAAACAAAACAAATCAACACAACCAGATTCCTGCTTTGCCTCTGCATCTCTCCACTTCATGCACTTATGAGAGTTTATATCTGCCACAATTCAGCCTGTTCCAAACACAAATATTCCTGGGAACCATGGCTTGAGGAGGATTATTTCTGAATCCCAGTTACAGTCTGAAGCCAAGACACAACAGCCCTCAATCTTACTCAGATTTTGTGCCTTCTTTGCCAAGCTCCCACTGACAGGCTCTGACCAAAACTTCAGGGCTCAGCAAAAGCACCTGAATTATTTTTCATATTTTGCTTACAAGCTTTATTTTTCAAAGCATTCTCTAATGTTCAGGTTTCTTGCATTTCCTTGCACTGCTTTATTACATCACAAATTTCCACCACCTCCTAAAGAAGATCAGACTTTTCAATGTAACTATTTGCTTGAAAGCCAGAATACTTCATGTCCAACAACTTTCTGACTTCTCTCCATTTCAGGACTTGAAACTGAAATAACGACACACAATACTGAGTAAATTTACACAGACATATATAAAAAAGCCTGTTAGTGCAGGACAGAATCTCCCTGCATTCCTCAGCCCCTCCCTGCCCTGGCAGGGCCAGGGAATTGGGGCACCAGTACCTGCCCAGCCCCAAACAAACACTTCCATGAGGGCAGGAGAGGCTTCCAGAGGGTGCAAGCAGGAACAGTGGCAGCACTCAGCCCCAGGTGCTGCAAGGGAGCTCAGGCACAGGAGGCAGGTCAGGCTCCCGCAGGGCTCTGGCCTCTGAGCCCAGCCTCAACCATGAGTGGCCCACAGGGCTGTGGGTACACCCAGCAGCCTGGTCACTAAGGCAGCTGGAATGGCAGTGGTGTGAAAATACAGCGTTTTACTCAGCACCCAGGTACTGTGAGAACGGGAAAAAGGCAGGAGGTGTTCCCAGCTCGGAATTCCTGCAGCTCTAGCTCCTCTTCCGCTTGCCCTGGGGCACCACTCCGTCCTTCCCGGGGACTCGCGGCCGCCGCAGCTTCCTCCTGCCCCCTGCCAGAGCCACCGAGCTGCTGGGGAAACAGAAAAGATGGGAAACAGGGGTTTGTGAGGAGCTGATGGGGAAACAGAACAGAAGGGTGACAGGGGTTTGTGAGGAGCTGCTGGGGGAAAAACAGAACAGAAGGGAAACGGGTTTGTAAGGAGCTGCTGTGGGGGGAAACAGAACAGAAGGGTGACAGGGGTTTGTAAGGAGCTGATGGGGAAACAGAACAGATGGGAAACAGGGGTCTGTAATGAGGAACTGCTGTGGGGAAAACAGAACAGAAAGGTGTCAGGGGTTTGTAAGGAGCTGCTGGGTAAAAACAGAACAGAAGGGTGACAGGGGTTTGTGAGGAGCTGCTGTGGGGAAAACAGAACAGAAGGGTGACAGGGGTTTGTTTGTAAGGAGCTGCTGGGGAAACAGAACAGAAGGGTGACAGGGGTTTGCAAGTGCCCTAAACACAGCACACACTGACGCTGTACAGAGACACTGGGAGCAGCACACAGATGCTGCACACGTAGGTGCTACAGGTGATGGGGAATCCTGGCATGGTTAGGGTTGGAAGGACCTTAAAGATCATCCCATTCCACCCCTGCCATGGGCAGGGACACCTTCCACTATCCCAGGGTGCTCCAAACCCTGTCCAACCTGGCCTTAGACACTTCTAAGGATGGGGAGAGAAATATTTCTCTGTCTTCTCATTTGAAGAAGGTGACAGCACCATAAATCAGCCCATAGCTGCTGAACCTGCAGGAACAAGGTCACCACAATGCCTCTCCTTCTGTCCCCAGAAACCAGTTTGGAACCCAAGGAACAGCAGCAACTCCCCAGATTCCTTGTCCACGGCTGAGGACAACCCTGGCACTGACAAAACCATAAGGGTGTTCTATCAGAAAAGGCACTTTGGGGCACAGCAGGATGAGAGATTGGTCAGTGCTACCCCAAAGGAGTGCTTGGGGCCTGCAGCCTTGCCAGGCACTCTCCTCATTTATGGACAAAGTATTTTCCACAGAAAACAACTGTTTTATTTTTAGTCACAGTTAATTTTAAAGAAAAAAACTCTTAAACTAGCTGTATGTAAATGAAGCAGTTGATTTCCATCATTCAGCCTCGGAGCTTAAAATTCCACATAGTGTTGACATGAAAGATGCCACTAATCTGTCAACAGCTTTTGCTAATTAAACATTCCTTTTAAGTGCACTCTGTTTTATACCATCTGCTAGGCTGAATCCATCCTGCGAGGACTATTCATTTATCTTAAACTGGGAACTCACAACTGAAAAAACAATGGAAAACTCCGAGATGCTCAAGTCTACATCTGCTGACTACCACCAGATACACACTGAGGATACTGGCAGGAACAAGTTGTGCTCCAGAGCTGCACCAGGATGGAAATGGATCTCCTGCACCCCTGGGACCCTCAGCCGTGCCCAGGGAGGTCCGTGTGGATCCCAGCAGTGAGACCCAGCTGGGACTGTGCTGGTGGCACTGAACATCCCCAGAGCCCAGGGGCCTCACGGGCCCAGGCCCTCTCCAGCTCTCCCAGTCCCTCCACACGGGTTCTCATATGGGAAACAGAAACTCAGAGACTGCAGACATTGGGATTTTAACAAGTGGGAAGTGCTCTTCTAATTTCAAACAGAAGTAAATCAAAACTGATGCTCAATTCCAGCGTGTTCAACTTGTCAGCCTCACCTGAAGCTCTGCCAACAATGGAATTCTCAAATGTAATAGAAGATCAGATTTAGTTTTCCATAAAAAAGAAGTTTCCTCTTTTTTTTTTTTTTTTAATTAAAGTATGTACTTATATATCCCTTAGAAGGAAGATATTCAATTGGGCACCTGTGGATTCTTGGAGCACCCAGGTATCATTTTTCAAGGATCCCCATTCACTGACCAAACTGTGCTTCCCAGAACTGTGGGGATTCTCCAAGATCCTGACCTTCCTGAGGCATTTGCTTCTCCAGGATTCCACCAACTGCAAACTACAGACCTAAACTCATCCCAAGGAGTAGCTCTTGGATATTCTACTCACCTGTCAGAGGACACTGAACACGTCTCAGACCCTTCCCCATCTGCCAGAATGTCCGAATTGGTGCTGAAGGGGAAAATAAAATGGATGGAAATTATTTCAGCAATGCAGGGCTCGACTTGGCAGTGACAACAAAACCCCTGGATGAGACCAACCCCTCCAGCAGCAACAGCAGTGAGAAATAACATCAACCTACAGCACAGTCCAGAAACTTTTATCTGCCTCAGCTCATTTTTAGTTATCCCTGGGGTCTCATTATTTAACACACACGACAATTCTACGTTTATGTCTGTTAGGTGGTAACTACACCACCTCTGCACTCCCAGGCACCAGAAAGTTTCTCTGGGGAGGATCTGCAAGATGTTTTGGGGGTAAAAGTGTACCTCCTTTTTTTAAAGTCTCTCTTAAATAAATCGATGTGACATTACATTTCTGTAAGACAGCAGGATTTTTTCTCACCCTTTGCCATTTTGCCTCCCCTGTGAAGTGAGAGTCCTCAGCTGTTACTGTGGAGATAACCACAGACCCAAGAGGAATTTGGCTGGACAAACAACACCAGGTTAGAGTAACCTCCAACACATGCACATTCAGTCATACAGATAAAAAGGAAAAAGATACCAAAAATGGATGGGGAAACTTCTGAAAGTCAACATTGTTTTTACTCTCACAATTAGAAGCCCATCAAAAGCTCATTTTCGGATGCCCAGGGAATGAGCTATCATCATACTTCCAAACCTCACTCTGATGTTTCAGCTGCATTTTAAAAAAGAGCTGGGGAGGACACAGGGCTATTTGTGTGCTTTTAGTCCCCTAAAATAGAAAAAGAACAGGTTTGAGGCCTGAACACGATGTACTTCCCTGCCTTGAAAACTGCAGCATTTATCACCCGCCGCGTTTGTCACCGCAAAACAATAAAACTGAAAAACTCTGGCCAACGCTCAAACCAGCAACGCACGGTCAGAATTCACATGTGGAATCCATGGCCTGGGCCCACCAAACTCCTTTAAAACCAAGTACAAAACGTCCTGCAGCCAGTTCCACCTTTGGCCTGCACACGGAGCTGTGAAGGGGCCCCTGACGCCACAGCCGCGCTCCCCAGAGACCCCAATTAACTCCCACGCCTGAGGAGCTGCAGGGGCTGGACAAGCAGGCTCTGAACCTCCAGCTGCAGCTCAAAGCCCTGTGCTTCAGGACCTCTTCCAGCACCTCACTGCTCCACTCACTGAAGCACTTCTCTGCACCCCAGACATCGATTTCGGTTACAAAGCCTGAGCAAGGCTGGGTGTGGAGCTGAGGTAATTATACACCTTTCTGACACCTGCCAGGGGACAAAGGTCTTTGAAAATTTAAAAAAAAATCCTTAAATACGCCACAATTGAACAGCAATTATCAAAAAACCACTGTAAATGAAACAAAAGTAACTTTGACGACCAACTGAATTTGCATTTTAAATTTGCTTTCTCTTTCCCTGAATAAAACTCCTCCCTCTTCTTAGCATCAAATGATTAGCACTTAAACTGAAGATTATGAATTGAATAGGAGAAACAGATGCCTCATTCTGAAGGGTTTTTTTCTATAAATTTTATCCCATAGAGGCCAAAGAGATCACAGAATATAGAATTTTTCTTTTGTTCATTTCTCTGATGTTTCCTGCCTTGTCAATGCCCCAGAGGTTTCTACCTACATTGCATCCAGGCACAGCAAAACATCTATTCAGACTTTATTCAGACTCCAAATTCAAGACAAATTCCCACAGCAGGTTTTCTGTCCTTTTCTTAACTAAAGGTCACTAATCTCTCCCACGATTTCACAGATCATTTCCAGATAAGTCAATTTTTACAGCAAAACCATTAAAGTTCTTCACCTGAACTGCTCAAGATGCAGTCAGCATCCTGTGGCAGGGTGATCTGCACTTATTCATGCCTCCACACTGGGAAAAATGCAGCTCCAGTGACTCAGGCAATTCCCCAGCTCTGTTCCTGCAGGATTGATCCCTGATCCCTTACAGTCAACCAAGAGTCAGCTCTTCATTTTTTGACCATCACTTGGGTTTGACTTCCACCACCCCCCGCTTTTTCACTTAAGATAAACACACCACCCTAAAATAGAGAGAAAATAGCTGATGTAAGTGTGAATGACATGTCTTGTTCTAAAACTGAGGGGAGCAAACGGCTCTTTGAATTGTTTTATTTTAAGGCAGATTAAGTTCCTCCTCGGCCTGGTGTGAGCAGCCAACATCCATCCATCCATCCATCCATCCTCCCATCCATCCATCCATCCATCCTGCCGTGCATTGGGCCAGGCTCTGGGCATGTTTTCCCCCAGTGCTGGCACAGCAATGAGCTCCAGCCCATCTCGTTTTACCAGTGTCCTTCAGAGGTGAATGCCCAGCCCCAGCAGGGAGGGAAAGCAGCTTTCCCCCTCCTGCCATCCTGCCTGCTCCTTGTCCCCCATAAGGAATGGGATGAGCTCACTGCTGGAGCAGCCCAGGCACCGTGTCACCTCCAAGATGAGCTGTGCAGCACATCTTCCCTGGCCTTCCAGAACCTCCTCCTTGACCACATTCCCATGGCCTCATCCTCCTGTCTCTGGGGGTCTGCCAGCCTCGGCTCTGCCCAGGCCCCACAGAGGGCTCCTGTCTGTACCAAACCTCACACAGGTCCCACCGTGTTGCTGTTTTCCTTGACTCTTCCCAGGCTTCCTTAGCTCCCCCTCTGCAGCCCAAGAACTCACCTCTGAGGCTGTGCCCTGGGGAAAGGGAAAGATCTGGCACACCTACCCCAACTGCTTCCCTCAGGAGCCTGTGGGATGTGGAGGCTGAAGCACCAGGAGCACTCCCTGCCATGACTGCTGTTCTCAGGGCTCAGAGATGTCCACACCCCACGGCTCCTGAGCAGGGGCTGATGTTCCCCTGGACACAGGCTGTACCTAAGAGTTTCCACCACGCACATCTGAGGCCACCAGCTGGCCCTGTCTGACAGTGTCCCCAGGACACTGCCACGCCTCACAGCTCTGCCGTTTGTTACAGCCCAAAGTTTTGGGAAGAAAAGTATGAATCAACAGCATAGCAGAAAAGTATCATCATCCTTTCACAATGAACCCATATCTGAGGCCAAAATTCACAGATCAAACGCTCCTGTCTAGCACTGTGATATACATCATCTCTGAGCCAAAGCAGCGCGAGATTTATTAAGTAAAAAAGCCCTGAAGAACTAAAAAAGGCAATTATTGCACTGATCAACACATTTTCATACACTTCTCTCATCTGACAGCGATGGCCAGGCTGCGGGACAACGCTGCCTTCAAAGTCAGACTGAGGCAGCAGCCCAGGAAGGGCTCACACAGCATTTCCAGGCACTCATCCTGCCAGCTTTGCCAAAGCCACGTCACCATTTCAGAGGGCTGCTGCCATCCAGTGCACTCCTATTCTACCTCCTCTTGTGCTGATGAACTGAAGCCCACATTATGTAAAGCACATAAATCCCAGGATAAGTGACTTGCTAAATCCAGATCTTGGATCCTGATCAATGGCTCCTGAACTCAGTGCCAAAAAGCCCCACATGTTGCCAGTGAGGCCCCTTCCCCGGGCATGAACCCCTCCTGGCAGACACTGCAGGCACTGGGTATTCCAACAGCGCAGGGATTCACACAGACTGTGCATACAGCACTTTCCCACCAGGATTTCAAAATTCTGACTGTGTTTCAGCATCTCAGACAAGGCCAATGTTGGGTTTTGTCTGCTGTTCAAGTCTTGGTCTAGTCAGGACCGACACTTGTGTGAACACAGTTTTAAGAAAAAATAATTTGCTTTAAAAACTGCATATTATCCCCATTGTATAAAATACTTATAATGGAATATTTCCTTTACATAGCTCATTAACTGGCTTATCATTGTTCCTCCTAATTTCTTCCCTAATTTTCCAATTGTTTAAGTAGTTGCGTAGGATTTGGCTCCAGTCCCAGAAAGTCAAAACATACCACAGGACTATTCATATGGAAGCCTTGTGCAACTGTGACTTGAGAGCTTTGAAAAATGACCCTTTCAAAGCCATGGCTGTGTTTTGGTGCTTATCTGTAACACACAGTTTGCTCTCTTGGTGGGATCATCAATCTCTCGAGAGCACAAGCATGTTTGGGGCTGCTACAACCACGCCTGGCCTGGCTCTTTTCTCCAGCAGGACTAAAATTCTCATTTTCTCAGTTTTAGCATGGACCTCTGAATGATATCAGTTCATCAGTGATTAGTGTACAATGGATGAATTTCTAATCTTGACCAAGTACTCCCTTAGCATGTATTGACATGAGACTGAAAAGGGACAAACCTGATGAGGGAGAAAACAAAGGAATCACTGATTTCTTTGCACCATCTTTTTGCAGAACAAACATTTCAACTCTGACTTGCAGATTGTTCTGTTATATTCTATGTGCTACCCAACATCCTCATTTTGTTTTAATTCATCAAAGCAACAGCCCTCCATTTAGAAGTGCCCTCCTCACAGGAACACAGCATGCAGATTTGGAGTTCCAAATGTATTTCCAGTTTTGACATTTCAATGTGAAAAACATTTACACTTGGCAAAGGACACCCCCTCGTTATCAGAAAAGCACAAGCCTCAGAAATCCATTACTTGATACAATACCACAACACTACTAAAACCATCAACATCTAAATCATTCTTGTTTGATTTGTGCTGGATTTATTTCACTACAATTAACAAAATACCAGCCCCACGGTAACCAGTGATAAAGTATGTCCTTTTCCATGCAGTTTGAGTGACCACACCTGCAGTGCTGCCATAAGCCAGGGCTCCTCTGGACACAGAGCCCCGTGCTGGGAGGAAGAGCTGCAGTCCTGGGTGGAACTGCCCAGCCCAAAGCTGCTCCTGGGGCACAGCAGGGCCCAGCCAGGACCTGGGCACTGCCCTGAGCACAGCAGCCCTCCTGCCCCTTCAGAGCAGCCACCAGGAGCGCAAACAGTCCAGACAAGGAGCACATTTGACTCTTTTCAGTAAGTGTTCCTCTACCTCAGCATTTGGAAAGGGAGAGACTCCCTGCAACCTTTCCTTATTTCCCAGAAAACACAGGAAAACACTCCAAAGTGCTCCTTAGCCAGGTACAGGCTGGCACGAGGACCACTGTGGTCAGACAAGAGGGACCTTCCATCAGCACCTGTCAGTGCAGCTGAGCTTTCCCTGCATTCCTGCTGCTGCCCCACCTCTCTGTGCAGTCCAAACGCTGGGCTGGATGCAAGGGAGGAGAAGCTGCAGGCTGTGATCCCCCAGGGCTCCCTGGGCCTCTCCCTGGGCAGTCAGACCAGGGGGTCACCCAACCTCTGCAGTCAGTGTGTCCCACAGAGCTGGGGAATCTGCCCCAACACCACACCTGACATGAGACACCCCAACAGCAGCTATGACAATGTGAGGGTTCTGTGAACCCAGAGCCCTGGGAGGGACCAAGAAACGAGCAGGAGAACAGTTCCCTGATCACAGGGAAGGAAAAACTGTCATCACCATTTACAACCTGAGAAACTGAGACAAATCCAGCCCAGTGCCCACCTTAAAGCCTTGTTACACACAGAACAGCAAATAAACTGACTGGCTGCCTTTGTCAGTCTTACAGTACCAGCTCAGGCAGCAGGACACAGCACAGAGGGGAAGGGCTTTGTTGGTCTGTAAGGCAGGGCTGAAGCCAAACAGAAATGCACTGATATTCTGAAAGGGCAACAAGGACCCTTCCTGCCTCCCCAAGTGCTCTGCCAGCTGCACATTGCTGTCACTGACAAATATCTACTGCATGCTCCCACTTATTCAAGGAAATGGAAACAGGCAGCCAGGTGTGCTCCTGTAAAACAAAGACATTTACTGTTTGATGCTCTCTAATCCCCCGAGCTGATCTCCCTGATCCAGAGTCTCCCTAGGCTTTCACTCACAGTTCAACATTTCCCTCTGGGAAAGGGAACCCTCATGATGGCTTTTAAAAGCTCTTTGTGAACCAAAATGATTTTAGGAAGATTGGTTTCTGTTAAGATATTTCAATTAGATTGCTCTGTTAATAACCAACAATGAAGCCAATCACTACTCTTAGTGTTAGCAGAACAAGGAGGAAGAGGCAGGCACTAGGGGTGGGAAATCCAGAAATGTCACTCCTAGCTCAGCTGGTGACCTTCAGCTACTTCCTCTAATTATCTCCCGTATCTAAAAGCACAGGAAAGCCTTTTATTGCTGGCAGTGCAGACCTGCATTCTGCTCTCATTTCTGTTATCAGCAAGATAGGCTCTCTTGCTTTTAGACACCCAATTATTCTGTATAATTAGCAAAACCCAATTATTCTGTATTTGTTTTCAATGACTTTTCCACCTTTGCTCCAGACACTGGGGCCACAGGTCCTTACAGCTATACTACTTAAAACACCAGGGCCATATCAATTGTGGGACCCCTTAAATAAAACTTCCAGCAGATGGGAAGGTGAAGCAGTGGAAGGGACTCACCAAACACACTCCTGGTTCCCCAGACATTCCACCCCCTGTTCCTGTATCAAAGGAACATTTACTCTAGCAATCCCTAGGTGAGAGCAGCAGCAGGAATGCAGGGAAAGCTCAGCTGCAGTGCTGCCTGCTGATGATGGAAGGCCCCTCTTGTTCACCACAACACACCAGCACTACAAACCATTAAGTGAATTCTACACGGATTTCACCTCCATCCCTCAAGCTACTGAAGATGGAAGACGGTGGAGAAGGAATCTGTGGGCACAGCTCAGCACCCCTCCCGTGCTGCTGGATGCCAGCCCTGCCCCAGGTCACTGCCCATGAGCACAAAGCAGGCAGTGCCTCCCCCACTGACCTGCTGCTCGAGCCTGATGACAGTGAGAATTCAGGAGAGGCTGACCTCTGCCATTCCTTCAGGCAATGAGATTCACCTCCTTGGCCATCAGGAGTTTCTGATTGGAGTGCTTGGGCTTTTCCAGGGACAACAGCTGCGTGATGCTCTTCCCCAGGTTCTACCAAGAGGAAAAACAGATTAGAAAGAATGACAATGCAAAATACTATTGGTTAGGATTCTGCAGCCTAGAGATAGATTTTTAAGAAAAAATTAAGTTATAAACATTTAAATACCAACATCTCATTCCCACATACTTGTTTTCCAGAACTTTGAGTTTCAAAGGCTGAATTTCTTTTCATATATATTTAGAAAAAGAAACCAACCAACAACTCCCTGAGAACCAGAAATGTTTCACTGCTGAGTTTCAAATACAAGGAGAGAAGTAAAGGGTGAGGATGTGCTACACATTTCATAAGATAGAACTTTATTTCAGCAAGCATTTAATGAGCACTGTTGGCTGCCTGTGCCACCTATTCCCCTCAGCCCCTGCATCAGACAGCTTGAGCTTTAAGTTTTACAGATCAAGTTAACAGGCTTATTTTCAGTTGTGATTTACTTCCTTATGCAGCTAAGACAAGGTCAATGCACTGACACTTCCATTTCAACAGGAAAAATCATTTCTAGACAACACAACAGACAAAAATCGAAAGCCATTCTGCTGGTTTTGTGTCAAGTGTTTTGTGCAATGAAAAGATGAACAGTTCTCTGAAAAGACACCTTCTAACCCTTCAAAGAGAAAACAGATCCAGATTAAAAATCCAGGTATGAAAAGACAGACTCTCCTTATGCCATACCCACAATATTTGCAAGTTATTTAACTAAAGAATTCCTGAGGACACCCAGCCCTCCCCAGACCCATCTCACTGGTAACTGATGGTGACAGCCACAGACGGGTCCTGGCTCCATCTCAGGGCCCAAGCCACGTTCCTGCTCAAACCACTCCGACTTCTCTGCCCCTCCAGCAATGGTCTGGACAGAAATGGCCAAGCAGAACTTTAATTAGAGTGTGGAGGGGCTTCACAATCTTTGGATTCAGCTCAGCTTGCCCTTTCTCTCCTGCTAACAGGCATAATTAAATATCAGGGGCATATTTTTGTCTGCTGAAAACAACCAGCAGATCCCAGTGACTCGGTTGTCCAACTAATGAAACACAACTCTGAAATTAGCAGGGTAAAAATAGCAAAGGCCTGTGCAATAATGCAGCCCAGCACAGTTAATATTTATCAAATTAAATTATTTAGCACCAATATATATCAAATCCTTATGGTGCTTCCCCTTAGGCAAAGCACAGCCCCATGTTTAAAAGTTATAAAGACTGGGAAACAGATATTTAAAGCTTAAAGATGAAAAGCAAGATGACGTAAATCAGGAAAAGATGATTAAAATGTCACCACAAACAGAGTGAGGTTAAATTAACATCAACCAACAGTACAGGAGAGGGCAATGGGAGAGATGGAGGGGGAAATTAAACAAACCAACAAAATCCCATCCAAACAAAAGATCTCTTATTTCTGTACAATTCCATCACTTCCCTGAGAAGCCAAAGGAAGCGGGTAAGGAATGCAGGCAAAGCCTTGGCTCTACCAGCTGTTACCACCAGGCCATTACTGGCCTCTTCCTTTGCCATGCTGTAATTCCCAGTTTAATTAAAAGGCAATTGCTGGTAACAAGGAACCCTGAGGAAACAGGATTTAGGCATCTGTTCCTTCCCTGTAAACCACCTTTTTGCTTTTTCAGTTGTTTACAAACATCTGAGTGCAGATGTTTTGCATAAAACTCAAAACTGAAATTCCAAGCATTATTGGAAGCTCAGGGAACGAAGTGTAATGGAAATTGTGCAGGTTTGCCAGAGCCAAACAAGGTGCTGCCACATTCTGAACACGATGCAGGATGATCCATCTGCTCCAACTTCTTTTCCACCTGATCACTCCTATGGAAAACCTCTGTGGTTTTACTTCAGCTCTTCTCAGAGCCTGCAGGGCAGCACACAGAGGAGACAGAAACCTCAAAACCCACAGCAGCCCATCCCTCCCTTATAGGGATGGAAATCAAGGCTGACCCCACTATCCAATAACACATTGCCTCTGCTGCTGCTGTGGAAGAGGAACAGCTTAAAATCTTTTATCCTTGAGATCCCTTAACTTTTACACAGAATGGATTATGCACTGCATCAAGGACTGCAGGAAACAATAAGGATAAAATTCATTCTATTATACTGTTTTCTCTATTTCTTTTTACTCTTCAGAGCTCTGCTGGAAGAGCCAGCTCTGGAGAGAGGCACAGATTAAGGCAGCTCAAGGGCACAGGGATTTGTGAGAGCTGGGACAAACCACACTGCCATGTTCTCCCCAGTGTACAGACAACAGCACATCCCATTTTGGCCAGTGGGATCCTCGCCAAAACTCAGCCTCTGAAATAGATTAGAAATCCACAAGTTCTATTAGGCTGAGGAATGTTCCTCTAAATCCCACACTCAAAGATGGATGTTCCCTGCCAAAGCAGCCAGGACCCACGACCCAAAGGGGAGCAAAGGACCCTGCAGCAGCAGGCTTGGGGCACACCCAGTGATGGGTGGTGCTGCGGGGAGGAGGGAGAGGAAGGGGCTGGAGTCTGCTCCTCCCTCCCAGCCAGGCATTCCCACTGTGCCCCAGGACATCAACACAAAGCACAGCAGCATCCTGCATGAACAGCCTAAAACAAGCCCAAGGATTTTATTGCTCCAGGCTCAGGACAAATAATTCCTGAATCCAATCCCCACCAACAGTCCTGCAGTTCCCATTTCCATCCCCTCTCACAGCAGGGATGCTGGAAGGCTGAAGGGCAGCAAGCAGCACCACCCTCACCTTCCTTCCATGTGGCCACCCTCAGCACCTCCAGCAAACCTGAACCTCACACCCCTTTTCAGCCAGCTGGAATGTGCCCCAGAGAGAGCACATCCACACAGAAATCAAACTAAAATATTTATTATGGGTCATGCTTATGTTCCACACTAAAATCAACAGTAATAAATCATTTAGGGTCTGTTTGATCTTTATGCTGGTTGGGTTTTTTTCCCCCTTAAAGGTTCTAGAACAACAACAACAGATGAAAGACCATTTCTTTGGGAACCCCACACCTCTTAGTGTGGTCCAAGAGGGGACCATACTCAATGTCACTGACCTGTGGCTGCTGGCAGCTCTTTGACAGAGACTTCCTCTTTGTTTTGAGCACTTTCTGCTTTCCTCTGACCCGTTTTCTTCCACTGTTTATTTACTTGATCCACCAAGAACTTGAATTCACTTCTGTGTTTGTTTCCTGAAAGGTAACAGAGCATCACTGACCACCCCCACAGGACCAAGGTACGGCACAAACACCGAAAGGACGTGAACAGAAATGGACACAAAAAACTGAATTAAAAGCATTTCTGTTACAGCAGATGAAAACCAACCCAGCTCTGTGATATGTTCCACATTCTAACAAAGATCCAAATCTGTGTCTGTGCTTTTTTAGAGCTACCCACAGCCCAGAGCACTGGCACAATGAACACTCAATGCTCTGTGTCATGCCCATTACACTGCTGGGATTCAGATCCTTTAAGTAAGTGAATAATGCAAATACTCTCTGCACTTTCAATCACTTGGTACGTTTTAAGCACTCCTCTGCTGCTCAGCCAAAGCAATGGAATTGTTTAACCTTGGTACTTGAAATGCTTTACACACAGGCTGGGAAAATACCCAGCAGGAGGCTGTGGATCACCTAAGCCTGGCCAGGCACAGAGGGAACCCAAGGACAGGAGGGACAGCCAGGTGGGGGTCGGGCTCTGCTCCCAGGGAACAGGGACAGAAACAGCCTCCAACTGTGCCAGGGGAGGCTCAGGCTGCACATCAGCAAGGATTTCTTCTCAGAAAAGACTGTCAAGCATTGTGTCACCTCCCTGAGGAGCCATTCCAATGGCTGACCACCCTTTCAGTGAAGAGATTCTTTGATGTATTCTGTGATAAAACAACACCAAGCTCTGCCCCACAGAAGGAAACAGATTTGACACTGACTCCCTTTCCCCGAGTAGCTGAAAACACCACATAAGGCCAGGAGTTCTGTTAATAAAAAGCAAGTTCTGTCCCAGATGTCGTGTCGGAGTCGCTGCGCTCTCATTACGGAATTCCTTTGGTGCTTCAGTTTTTCCAGCATTACTATCTTTTGTTGTTCTGGCTCATGGCAGAACTACAAAGCTTTTTGAAAAGAAATGTGCTGGCACATAAGCACTGTTCAGCTGTGCTGCAAATCACTGTGGTGCTGAAACGACACCCCAAGCACATCCCACCAAACTGCAGCAATGTAAACCAGCCCCAGACAGAACAGCAAACACCTAAAGCACACAACAAAGCAGAGACCTCCAAAGAATACAACAAATTAAAAGACTTCTAACAGAAAAGGCAACCAAATACATTTTTTCACAGATGTACTCCCTTTCCTGTAGATTTTTTAACTCTTTAAATAGAAACCATGAAAAAGCAGAGGGGGCTGAGGGTGTCCCTGAGTCCTGAGGAGCAGAAGGAAATGACAGTGGCTGTAATTGCCAGGCAGAGCTCCCAGCCAGCTCCCATCCTCAGGTTCATTAAGCCAAAGTATTAATTGCTATTTCATAAACACCAAAAAAATAAAAATGCCAACAGTGCAATGTGCAAATTGCCAAGGGCCTGGGAAAGTGCAAAGATGCAGAAAAAAAAGCATTTTCTCCCAGACAGTTTGTCCTGCCCTTCCCCAAGGCTGTTCACAGCCCCAGTGTGTTTTTTTCATATGGAAAAACAGAACAAAAGTACATTTGGAGGGTTTTATCCAGAATTTACACCAGAGTTCATTCATTCAGCTGGGAATTAGGGTCTGGGGTGCAAATGCTGTAAAATAAAAGGGAAAAATGCTCCATTGTGTAATAAAGCTTTTTTTCATCTGTTTTACAGTGAAATAATGGCATTTGACAAGAGTTCTTTAATCTCAAACTGTTCTTGAATTTCAACATACAGATCTTTTTTAATGCTTATGATTTCTTCCATATTATTTTATGAGAAATAATTACCTGACACCAGTTACCATTTGTCTCTTTGGTCTGTATTTTTTATTAATTTTAAAACCATATCTTCCCATTAAAATATTTTTCTATCTCCCTCTTTTTCCTATTTTTCTTAACGTTTCAATTTCCAGTTTAAGTGCCTCATACTACCAAGATGTCCAAGTAATTTGTTTTGTAGCCATGCCCTTTTAGCCACCTAAACTCAATCAAATGCCTGTCTTTGAAAAATTAAGATAGTATTTAATATATTTTTGTTCTGAATGTGTCCAAGAGGCCAAGAAATTAAAAGCAGGGGCAGGAAGGCCCAGTCCCCTGGCAGGCTCAGGATGGCCTTTCAGAGCAGTTGTGCTGCACAGGGCTCCAGTGACACCACACAGTGACAGCCCACACCCTGCCCTGCTGTTTTCACCTCCAGCAAACATGGCAGGACACTAAAAAGAACAAAGTGCATAAACAGGGATGCCTTTGCAGGCAATCACTGTGTGTATTTTAGCTCAAAGGAAAAGAAAGTGAATTTAAAAGTGAAGTGAAGTGAAATTTGCATGTTACTTACGATATTCAGCGTGGATCTCATCTATTTCTTCCTGTGTCTGGTCCTTTGTGAAGGTCAAGCTCTACAGAAATCACAAATGTTTTTAACATAAATAAGAAGATGATAAAGCTGCAGACTTTGAAATTAGAGACTTAAAACTGGAAGAAGCAACTGTTTGGGTTTTTTTCTCAGCTTTCAGTACCTCGTCACATTAATCCACATCCACAGTGCCTGCCCTGCTGCCACGGAGTCACCAGGACCAAGGCAGCCCATGGAACACCCAGCACATGTGGGGCATACAATATTTCCTGACACTGTGCAACAAACAGGCTTCCAAAGTCACCAAAGTATCAAATGTCATGGGAAAAGAACAGGCACTATTGCCAATATGGAAGGATGGAATTTGCCAGCTAAATCCTAGAGAATTCTAGGAAGCAAAATATTCCCCACACTGCCATGGAGGGTCAAAATCTTCCAGTATGGCCAAGGAGAACATTACTCAAGAATTTTTATTGCAGTCAAAAATTGCTCCTGCTTAAAGGGTTTGGGCATAAAGCTCAGCAGTGCACCCAGGCCTGCCCAGCACAAATACGTGGTGTGAGAAAATCAGGTTCATGGCAGGATGCTAAATGTGAACTCTAATCTGCAGCCTGGGAATCCCCACAATAAATCAACAGGCAGACACTCAGGGCCCACTCTGCAGTTCCTGCTGGCCACCCCTCTGTGAGAGCCAGGATCAGCCACTTACATTTTCAGCAGGTTTATTAGACTCGAGCTGAACCCGAATCTTCTCATTCTTCTCCAGCTCTTTAACAACCTCTGCAACTGTTTGGAAATACAAGAAAGGGATGGCTGAAACAGGAGCTGGGTAATAAAAGCTGTAACAGCACAGACTGCAACTACCCTGAATTTAAAACACAAACAGCATTAGCCCTCCGAGAGGGAAAGCTCAGGCTCCAATCCCAAAACATGCTGTCCTTCCAAATCCTCCCAACCCTCCCTCCTGCACACTCCAGTGCTTGTGGCACACAGGCCATCATTCAGAGAGACTTCCCATTTTATGTGGATGTTTCAGTGGAAGACACAGTAATTGCATCTTCTGTTTATTTTACTTTGTCCCCTAAACCACCTTCCAGGGCAACAGAGCCATGTGCAGGCTGAAAGGCAAAGCCCACAGAGGAATTACAACCTACTCCAACAACTGTCAGACACCAGCAAAGCCCATAAACAACGTAACTGTAACATTTAACTGGAGGCACGGCTGTGCAGAGCCCTGCACAGTTTACTTTGACATTTACTTTTACAAATCTGTTTCTGCATTTCATCATCTCCACAGCACTGCCAGGCAGCTGTGGGCAGTTATTAAAACAAACACTTCACCATACAGTGAATGAGAACTGAAGTTTGTTAAGCTGTGAAAGAATAAAACCTGTTCCAAACTGGTTTAAGCACACTCCAGGAGCTGTGCTTCCTCAGCAGCTCAGCTACTCGTGTTACACAGCGACCTCAGGCTCCCTGCTACCACCCAAAATCACTTCTGCATCTTGTGTGAGTTTAATAATTCACCCCTTGGGCACAGCTGAACAAAGGAAGAGACTGGCACTATTTAGGGGGGAGCAGCTGAAGGGCACAGCACACCCAGAGCTCCTCCTTCACTCTGGGCACCCCACACACCCAGAGCTCCTCCTTCACTCTGGGCACCCCACACACCCAGAGCTCCTCCTTCACTCTGGGCACCCCACACACCCAGAGCTCCTCCTTCACTCTGGGCACCCCACACACCCCAGAGCTCCTCCTTCACTCTGGGCACCCCACACACACCCCAGAACCCCTCCTTCACTCTGGGCACAGCACACCCAGAACTCCTCCTTCACTCTGGGCACCCCACACACCCAAAGCTTCTCCTTTACTTTGGGCACCCCACACACCCCAGAACTGCTCCTTCACTTTGGGCACCCCACACACCCAGAGCTCCTCCTTCACTCTGGGCACCCCACACACCCAGAGCTCCTCCTTCACTCTGGGCACAGCACAAACCCAGAACTCCTCCTCCTTCACCCTGGGCACCCCACACACCCAGAGCTCCTCCTTCACTCTGGGCACCCCACACACCCCAGAACTCCTCCTTCACTCTGGGCACAGCACACACCCAGAGCTCCTCCTTCACTCTGGGCACAGCACACCCAGAGCTCCTCCTTCACTCTGGGCACAGCACACCCAGAGCTCCTCCTTCACTCTGGGCACCCCACACACACCCAGAGCTCCTCCTTCACTCTGGGCACAGCACACCCAGAGCTCCCCCTTCACTCTGGGCACCCCACACACCCAGAACCCCTCCCTCACTCTGCATGAACGAGGCAGAGACTCGGTGCCAATCCATCCCCAGCCCTGAGTGGAGGCTCACCCCGAGTACCCCCAGCAGCTTACAGAAGTATTTTGCACTGATCTTGATTTACACAAGACAAATTCTTCCAGCTCCAGTTCTCCCACCAGTCAAACCAGTGTTACACCCACCCCGAGAGGTACCAGAAATACAGACTGATGGTTTGTGATGGCAGCAGCCTCCCTGCAGCTTCTCACTCACCTGATTTGGGATTTAGGGAATCACACTGAGCATTGTACATGTGCACAAACTCCTGGTGTCTCTTAATGAGCTGCTGGCGGGTCCCAGAGGTAGACAGACCATGTTCCTTGAGCTTTTTCCTCAGATCCCGATCCGACAGCAGGTTATAAACAACCTTGGACATCAGCTTCCTTTTGTGAGCAGAACTGCCAAGGAAAACAAAAGAGATTTTATTTAATTAATAAATAAAACTATTTAATTAATTATTAAATTAAATTATTACTAACTATTAAATTAAATTATTTAATTAATACTCCTATGAAAATCAAAGTATTTACAATTACTTAAGGGTACTTCACCCACTCAGGATAACATACACACAAAAGAAACTTGGGTTTTCCACCCCAGTACTGGCCATGGCCTACTTGAATCAGCTGGAGAAATATTAAAAGCATTAAAACATCCAGCCCAAACTTGAAGTAGGAGATTTTTCAGTCTTCCAGAAAAATGTCTTTGAGAAAAATAGTCATGTACCTGAAGGCAGCAGCTCCCAGCTAACAGAAGGGTGGTTTGGTGATACACAGAGAGACACTAAAGATAAGTAACAGTGCTCTCAGAGAATAACATCTAAAGCCAGAATTTACTGCTTTCCACTGCCTTCTGTCAGAAGGACTCAACATTGCTGGCACAGCTGGGGAAAACATCTTAATTACAGGAAACTGCCAGAGAAAATTCAAGTCCTAGTACAACTTTTGTCACCTAAAATTACCAGAACATTTCCTCCTGTCAAATTAGCTCAGGCTTCCCTACAGCTCCTGGTGAGACACCCTCAAACTAGGAAAAACAAAGAGGCCAAAACCCATCTACATCTTCTGCAACTGCAGTAATTCACAGAGGAACAGCACTTAATTAGACATTTTTCTTTCTGCAGCAAAATAAAGCTCAGCTGCACTACTCTGGATTAGAGAGCAGTTAACAGCTTTCCACTGTGAAAATGAGAGATTTATTTGAAAACTACTCAGCACTTTCGACTTATCACATTAAAAATTTCAAGGTTAAAAAAAACCTCTTTATACAAAAACTGTCAATAATTCATTTACTCTCATCCAGCCCAGTGGCATGGCTGGTAAGAAGGAGATGGATTGCCACAATGCATGCTTCAGGGAAACTTTTTTCAGATTCTTTTGGGAAATATAAAAAATTTCACTGAATAATTAAATTAAATCTTTTGGAAGTCTCCTACAGAAGCTTGGTGCATATTCCAGCTCACCAGCAGCATGACTAAAGTGTGCTGACAGCTTTCCAGCAGGCAGCCACAGCAAACAGCTCACAACAGGTTTAAATCCTAACGCTGGTTGTGTTTCCCCATGCTTGAGAAACCCAGCACCCTCTGGAAACACACTTCCATGTTGGAATTACCCCAGAATTTCAGTTCTGCTGGCACTGCTCAGCTGCTAACAGAGCCTGGCTTGGGGACAAACAGAGCTCCCACTGCTCAGAGAAGCACTCAGGGTGTGCTGCTACCCAACAGCAGTGGCACAAAGCGGGCACTGCCAGGGGCCAGCACTGCCCCAGCACTGCCAGCCCAAGGACACTGCCTGCTCTGGCACCTGCCAAAGCCCTAAGCAGCCTAGAGATTAATTTAGCAGAATTTTAAATCCTGTTAGGGACATGGGCTGACACCAAGACAGATCTGGCTCATTTTTCCATTTATTAAGAACAGAGAAAGCAATAACCACTCCAAATGGAAATTAAATGTAACATCAGATTTCAATATTCATTCACCATTTTTCCATCTTGAAAAACCTTTAGCTTACAGATTGCACTCTAAGCATGACTGGGCAAAACAAGAGCTTTAACATAAAATTACTTTCTAATTCAAGGTTCAGGGGAATTGGAAAAACAAGCATTGAAGTACAAATCCTCCCAGTTCTTCAGTCTGATCAGTCAGAAATAACAGCGGCCTAAATTTCTGCTGCAAGTAAAACAAACTGAAACTCCACTTGTGATGTGAATGTGGCGACCGTGACCAATGCTGGGGCAGGGGCACGGAGCCAAAGGAATGCATTAATCTTATGGAAATGGAGATCTTCAGGAAACTTCAACAGCCCCCTGAGAGGAGAGAAAGGTGCAATTTTTATTCTTTAACTTGACAGCTATTGAAGAAAATGTCTCTTGGCACACCTGAACCGAAGGAAGCAATTCATTCACCAAATGAAAAATGGGAATCGGTGTTATCTGGGGGAATTTTAATGCCAGGGAGCAGAAAGGCGACAGCACACAGACTAACTCCTTGTGCTGAAGTTTTTAAAGCACTGGCCACTGCTTTCTTGCCACTAAAAGCCAAAGAGTAATTGAGCTGGCAATCCCCACACTTTCTCAAGGAGGGACAATCCCCACAGTGATTTCAGAGTGCTCTACACAGCAGGGAGGCCAGAAACAAACACAAACCACCACTATTCCACCCCAGCAACAAACAGCCCGGAGCCCAGCAGGGCACACACCAGCCACACACGTCTGGAAGCTCCCAGAGCCCAGCAGGGCACACACCAGCCACACACGTCTGGAAGCTCCCAGAGCTGCTCCTTACCTTCGCAGGCTGTCCTTCTTCTCCTCTCTGGTCAAGCAGCTATCCAGATGTTTGTTTATATATTGCTCTAGAACAGCAACCTCACAAACAGGACATTCCACTGAAAGCAAGGGAGAAGGAATTCACTGGTGTGGGTATAACAGCAAAGAGCGAATGTTTTCCTCTTTGTTTTCCCACCAAAAGCTGGGACAGAGACAAAACACACGAGTCCTGAGCTGTCTGTTACTGTACTGACCTTACATTGAGTTCTCAGAACAGGAACAAAGAACATTAAACCCTCTCACTGCAAGTGTTTCACAAATACTGTCTGACCAACTACTTTGTATTTGTGGAAATAATTTCCATGTGATGCACACTCAAAGATTCAAAAAGATCATAAAATGGGTAGCAACTGAAAGTTTTAATTGCTAAAAAATAAACAAGCAGTAAAAATTTCATGTGAGTTTTAAATTATCAACACTAGGCAGTCTGATGTGTAAAACCATGACAGGTTTCCCATGGTTTCCTTTCCTGGCTGTGGTACCTCTTTATTCAGGAGGATTCGCCCAGCTGATGAATACACATGAACTTCAGAGTTCCAGATGAATAAATTGTTAAACAAAACAACAGCTAAATTTGAACTAATAAGAACCAGGGTATACTCCTACATGGTGTTTTAATTTAAGCTTTTAGCTGGGTCAATAGGATGGCTGCCAGCATGTCAGAACTAAGAGGATTCTGCCATTTTATTGTGTTTGATTAGTATAAATGAGCATTTTCATGCTTCAAAGTAAATTCACCTTAACTCTCTAGAATTACAAAAAATTAAAGCAGATGACTCTTGTGGAGAGTGTGTGAACAGAAATATTAACAGAACTGCTGCTGTGCTCGTTTTGAGTTCAGGCTCATTCCTCAAATAACAAACACATTATAAAATAACCTGCATCTGGTTACTCAAGGATACAAGAGCAGGATAAATGCCAGTGTCAGTCTAGTCATTAGGGGGAAGGAGAAGAGAAATTACTTCATTTTTACTAAGACTGTTGCACAACTATTGTTTTTTAGTGTTGTTACTCAAAGCAAAGGAATCTGTGAGCGCTGGATCCCATTTAATTCCTTGGCAGCAGCTCAGGCTTTCTCGTGAAGAACATGCCTGGAGCAGAGCTCCACACGAGCAGTGATGTGAAGGGAGCACGAGCCAGTTAAGGGGAAGGAGCTGAACGTGCCCCAGAGATCAGAACCACATGGAGAAACGGGCTGAGTGCCACACACTGAGGGTCCTCTAACACACACAGCCAGCCACACGTGGGGGAGAGAGCAGGAACTCTCTTTAATAACCAGAAATTCAACACCTCACCTTTCTTGTCTCCTTTCACCACAGATGTAGAAGGCTTCTCATGATTTTCAGTGCATCCAGGAATCTCTTGTGATCCCATTTCGTTGTCTTTGCCGCCAGCCTCTCCACAAGGGCCGTGAAGGTCGTGCTGTTCCTCGGTTTTGAAACCCTTCTGAGCAGCCTGTGCCAGGCCACCTGCCTTCGTGGGGGTGCAGACTTTGTCCTTTCTCCAGAAGCTGTCAATCCCTGGCCCCTCTTTAGAATCTGCCTGAGAGCCAGGACTGCTGTGGCTCTCGGCAGCCGGGCGCTGGCCAGGGGCCGGAGGGGATGGACTCGGGGCAGCATCCAACACCAACTGCAACAGCTGCTGCCTGGAAGCATCCAGAAAACACACAGCTGGCACACTGGATGGTGTTAGGAACTTGGAAACTTGTTTGCCAACACACACTCCTTTTCAGGTGTGAAAAATACAGAAGATTCTAGGACAGAGGGCAAAAGAGGCAAGAGCAGTCCCACCCTGGCTTCTCCCAGAATGTTTTTTTGGGCTCATGACACCTCATGGTCCCACACCCCAGCCCCAGGGACAGAAGAGCCAGGGCACAGTGGACACTCCTGGCACAGCCCTGGGCTCTCCAACAGCACTTTGTCACCTGCCACCCCCTCTCTCAGCACCAGGGTTACTCAAATCCCTCACTGATCACAGAAACTCTGACAGGTGTGACTGGAGATTCGGACAGGCATGGCTGGACTGGAAGCTCATCCATCATTCAGTAAGCCCAGAGAAGGCATGCAGTGATGGAGGGTCCAGCCTCTGCCATCACCAGCCTGGCTAGCTCACCTGGAGCTGACCCTATGGCAAACATCAGTGCCACATGATGTCCAAACACCCCTGCATGTTGGGTATGGTCTCAGTGTTATCTGTGATACTCTCCAGAATTTAACAGACTGTATGAGCCCTGAGCTGACAGAATTTTACCTTCCTGGCACAAAGCAGTAACTGCAGCACAGCTGACAATGCTCAGTTTATGAGCAGAGCAGTGTCCTTCCCTTTGAAGGATGAGAGATGAATCAACCAGGTGTCAGCAAGCCCAGATCCACCAAAACAGCCACTACCCAAAGCCTCCTGCAAGACCCATCCTCCTCAGTCACTGAGATGGGTCAGGGCAGGCAGCTAAAAACCTGTTTAACAAAAGATGGATGGTCTCTTAACATCCCTCCCTCCAGCACCCTCCCTCTGCGTCAACAACAACATAAACAGCTTCCACATTTTTTCCTTCAGCTCTGTAACACCCACAAAAATTAAGTGTCCTTCATCAGGCTCCTGGTTCCCATTTCACAGTCTGCTGACGTCCCTCTTGCTGAAGCAGCAATGAAGCAGAGTTGTTGGGAATCTAGGGCTTCCAACATAAATAAATTCCAAGGAAGAGCCAGAGCTGTGAATCTTCCTAGGAACAGCTCACACAGGACAGTCCCAACTGCACTAAAGGCAATGTATCTCCTTGAAATTCCTCCTGCATTCCTGCTGGAGGCTCAATCACTGCATCAGCAGTGACAGCACCTGCTCTCTTGAGCACCCAGAGTCGATGTGTTTATTCCTCTGACTCACTACCTGTCCAGTAACTCTGATTAGGAAACAAAGATAAACTTGACACTAAAAACATTTTTATTCCCTATGCACGAAGAAAAGCAGAGATCTTTTTCAGCAAGGACTACTACTTTTCTACCTAGGCAAGTATAACTAATTTCTATTGCTAAGTTTTCTAACAAGGTGATGCAGAAACTGGCAATTTTTCTCAATCTCTTTAGTAAAGGGCAATGAAAACAATTCTTTACACTTCACACAAAACTCTACGTATTATTTTTGAGGATACTGGCCTCACTGCAACTGATAAGAGAACTCCTCATTAAGGACAGCTGGTGCAAATACTGCTCCTCATCTTTCTCTCCTGCCTGGCCAGAGCCATGAATTCTGCCCCAGAGCACAGACAGGTGAGGGAACAGAACTGCTCATGGCAGTGCCCCCAGGCTCCTGCCCCGCTGGGTCAGGGTGTGCCCCTCACCAGGGCACTGGGCAGAACTGCTCCTCTCCCTTCACACAAACATCCATGGCCATGAGGAAGCACAGGACATCTCCACTTGCACGGAGAGCTCACCCTCTGTACAGGGAGGATGCACTCCCATGCATCCCCCAGAGCTCAGGCTGCAGGCAGCTCCTGCTGAGCAGAGCACAACAGAGGGACCAGCGCTGGCTCTGGCTGGAAGGATTCCATCCCCTGCACAGCTGACCTTGGAGCACAGCTCTCACTCTGCTAAGTGCCACCAACATTAGCATTTTCTTCCCCTCCAGGCCTGACTTAAGAAATGGGTTTGCACTCTGTGAAATGCTGAGAAGATTTAAGGTCTAATTTTCATCGAACTACCCAAGGCTCAAAGTCAAGTTAGAACATATTTGATCCTTCAAACATGCTGAGCTCTTCAACTCCTGGGCTGTGGGTTTGCTTTTGGGGACGGCCAAGGGGAAACAAAGCAGATGGAGAAGGAGGGGGGGACAGAAGGTTTGTCCTGTACCACCATCAGCAGGACACAACAGCAGTGGTGTTCAGCAGTGTCCCCTCAGCTCAGGGCATGAGCAGCCCAGGGGACAGACCCTGCCCTGGTGCCCAGGCCCTGGACACCACACTGAGCCCTGCCTGCATCCCCTGGGCAGTCTGACCCATCAGGGCAGCCAGCAGGGAGCCCTGCCCACCCAGAGCCCAGGGAGCCCTGCTCTGGTTCCCTCCACAGCCCTGCTGATCCAACTCCATGTGAGAAATTGATTGGACTCCAAGTCACAAAAGGAAAGGTTATTGAACCACTCTCACTGGTGAGATTTATACTGATCCATTAAATCAGTCCAAAAAAAAATTAACATTTAAGATTCAATATCATAATGGATCCAAGTCAGCACTACTTGTTCCCTACAAAATTAGGCATTAACAAAAAAATAGTAATCCATTTATCACTAGGAAGCACCAGAATTCAAGCTGAAACAGTGGAACTGTAGGATTTAAATTACTCAGATAAATCAATTAAATCTAGCAGTGGTCATATAGAAGATTAGATCTATCTACATTCTATGATCTTCATCAGAGAAAAATTCTCTCATGAAACGAGGCCATCAACTGAACTGTGCTTCTTGTCACTTACAAAGCCAAGAGTCTCACTGACTTCCAGCTCCAAGTTAATTTCAGAGAAAAAGATCAAAGTGCATTTGTCTCCTACAGAGACAGGAACACCCATAGAATTCCCAGCAAATCACTGAGTAGCTTCTCCTCAAAAGAAAAGAGATAATACAAGGAGCTTCATGTATCTACATTTGTGAGAATTTACCAAGTCATATTTATTCTGTTGTTCCTGTCTTCTAAAGGGATGTGAAGCTCAAAAATGAATTAAAAAGAAAGAGAAAAGCAGCTAAGAAATTGAGTTGAAAGCACAGCACTCCATTACTTTCCCTGCTCAGGAGAACTCACATTTTTAGTCTTTCAATACCTGTATTTTGCCCAGCCAGTGACTTCACCAAAAGAATGCTCTTGCAAGGTGACCATTACCACTGGGCAAAATCCTTCTAATCAGAATCTCCTCTGCACACACAGGAAGGATCTTGAAGAAAATCTTTTCTACCACCATTTCCCCCACAGAATCCTGACGTGTCTGACTCCCTACACACTGGCAGAGATTGTAACTTCCAGAAGCAGAACCAAACTAAGCTTGTAAAACCCCCACATCACTTGAGTGGACAGTAACCCTCAGCCAGAACACTGCAGGGCTTTCCCAAAGTGTAAACATTCATTTTGACAATGCTGCTGTGACACCACAGGGTTTTTGCTCAGTTCTCACACTGCTCCAGGGCTCTGAGCCTGGTCACACACAGTCACACCTTTCCCCTGCCAAACCAGAGACAGGAGCCATAAAATTACATAAATACCTTGCAGAATTAAAGCTCTTCACTAGATCATCTAAAATCCGGTTGTTTTTCAGGTCAGACTCTGAGACTGCCTATTAAAAAGAGAAAGAAAGAAAAAAACAAACCTAAACAAACAAACATTCAAAGGCAGTGGAAACAGCGAGTGCCCAGAAAACGTTCAAGTGATCAATAACTCACTTCTTGGCTCAGAGCCTCAGCTACCCCACTAAAGTGCTACAGGAATTAGGAGGCTTAAAGGGTAAACACTTCTTCCCCAAAAACATCTCATTAAAATAACTGTCTGAGAACTTAAGTCTGGGATATTAAGAGTAATAGGTAAAAACAAAGCCCAGCGTGCCAAGGCTCCAATAATGGTTTATTGCAGCACAGGTCTAACAATTTTGAAAACCAAACCAAAGATCTTCTTAAGAACAAAGTGTGAAAACTGATGAAGGGAAATGTTAATATTCTGATTATGGAATGAAAATATGAATTATGAGATGCCTTTGTGCATTCAATTCATTCTTTTCAAACAATTTCTGACTTAAGGCAACACTCTCTGCTCTTCTTTTTAACAAAGATTTTATTATTTTTTAATTTCATTTTTATTTTGAGTTGAAACGGAGCCACTCACACACAGAAAATAAAAAGAAAATAAAGTGCTTATGTTTCAACATGCTGGTTTAAATGATGGAGTAGTTTAACAAATTAAAGTTAAATGTTTTGTGGCAGATTGTACACACAGCCCTGAGCCAAACCCCAGGCCTGATGCTCCAGCCCCTTCTGCCTGCACTGACAGAGGAGCACCTCTGAAACAGGAGAATTCCAGATGCAAGAGCACCACACTTTGCCCATGCAACCAGAAAAGGGAAAAGCTCCTGAGATTTGCCAAAAGATAAAAAATAAACCGAGGGGAAAAAACCAACCCAACACCACACTTACCACACAACACGTTGGACACTGCGTTTTGTAGGACAAAAACTTGCGGATGCAAAGGGAACAATCTGGAAAAAGGAAACACAGAATTTTGAACATTATTCCAAACACAGTTCCACATCCTTGCTTGTGTATTTCCTTATTGTACAATACATGCAAGCTATTCCACACTACACAAGTATTGAAAATGCACCATTTTTACATGGAATTGAGATTATCATTGCTGCAAAAGAAGCCGTATTTTATGCACAAATATTTTCGTGCATAAATTCTTTATTTTATTGAGTATCAGCTACTCTGTCTAAAGCTGATGTTTGTTTCCTCTTGTTTCCCAGTGCAAAAACCCTTCCTGAGCCACCACCACTACAGCAGTGTTTGCACTGCTCACTCCCTCACCATGCTGGGTTTTTGACATGATTAATGTTGATCGCTTTCATCTTCCTGCATGGCCCCAGACAAACTCACAATCCCCTTTTTCCCAGGCTCTTCTGCCCCTTTCCAAAACAATACCAATTTGTTGTTGGAAGAAGAGGCTAAAAAGGAGGGGAGACAGCACTGAAATGCTGAGAGACAGCTTAATGTCATCTCATCATCACAGGATGCCTCGACAGACTCGGTGGTGAAACACGCCATAAGCTTCATATTGTCACAGTAAATTTCTGCTTTTGTTACACTTTGTCAATTTATCCACCAGCTTTCACAACCACTTAAGGATTTAAAAAGTCTCATCATTCTCCGGAAAAAGACATTCCCTCACTACATGACCATGGGTCAGAGTCTCAGCACTGAACACACTCAGCAGCAGCTCCTGAAAGAGATTTGTATTTCAGACCCTCTGGGAATGCAGCTGAAAAGCAGCAGAAGCATTAATTAATCCCAGAACGGTTTGGGTTGGGAGGGACATTAAAGCTCCCTCCATCCCACCCCCTGCCACGGGCAGGGACACCTTCCACTAGACCAGGCTGCTCCAAGCCCAATCCAACCTGGTCTAATGCACCAATTAACACTTAAAACCACAAATCCATCTAAATGCTCAAAAAATGCTACATATACAGTAAGAAGTGATATAGGGTGAGAAACCCATAAAGAAAAGAAACAAACTTTAACTGTATGAATACAAATGGAGTGGCAGATCCAGGCTCCCAGCACCTTCCCATGGGCCAGGCCATGGGTGCAATGACTGGAGCCCTGTGCCCCGGGCAGGCTGTACTGCCAGCAGGTGCAGAGAATTTCCACTTTTGTGGCTCCCCACACTGGTTTCAATGGTGACAGCTTTGCCAAGCTAAACTACACCTCATTGCCAAACTCCAGCGTTCCCCTTCATGGGAGGAAGTGCTACAGTTTCTGAACCGAACAATTACAAGCATTTATCTTGACTTGAGAAAAGGCAAGGTACCTCCCCCCTAATCTGGCTTTAGCAAACCCCTTGGGGCCAGGTTCCAGCAGACACTGCCCAGGGCACACAGAGCAGCGTGGAAAATGTGAGCTCTCAATGCTCTCCACACAGAGCTTTGCATTTGTGCCACCCTCGAGATGTTAAGAAAGATACTCAGATGAAGAATGCCAGATGCCACATGTTGGTATTACAGCAGGAACTGCACAAGGGAAGGTTCTGGCTGCTCCCATCTCACAGAGCTGCTCCCAGCCTCCAGCACAAAGAGAATCACAGAACCCCGGGATGGTTTGGGTGGGAAGGGACCTTAAAGCCCATCCAGTTCCACCCCTGCCATGGGCAGGGACACCTTCCCCTGTCCCAGGCTGCTCCAAACCCTGTCCAACCTGGCCTGGGATATTTCCAAGGATGGGGCAGGCACAGCTGCTATGGGCACCCTGTGCCAGGGCATCACCCCCTTCCCAGGAACAGCTTCTTCTGAATCTCTATTCTAACCCCGTCCTCTGTCAGTGGGAAGCCATTCCCCCTTGTGCTGCTACTCCAGGCCCTCGTAAATAGTTTCTCTCCAGAACTTTCTCTTGGCCAGGCTGAACAATCCCGACTCTCCCGGCCTCTCTCGCAGCTCCCACGAGAGGCGATGCCCGGCACCCCTCCCGCGGCACTCACAGCTGTGCGAGCACTGCGGGATCATCACGGCGATGCTGAAGTAGTCGAAGCAAATCCCACAGCGCAGCAAATCATCCACGGCCTGCAACGAGAGCAGCAGAAAATCCCGGGTGAGCGGGGCCGCACGGGCAGGGGGCCCGGCAGCGGAACCGCCCCGGGAGCTCTCACGGCCCCCGGGACCCCCGCCCGCCCTCCCGGCCCCGCCGCACCGCACCGCACCGCACGCACCTTCAGCGGGGCCAGGCTGGGCGGCCAGGGCGGCTCGAGCAGCGGCTGCGCCAGGGCCATGGCGGTGATTCAGTGCTGCGGCCCGGCCCGGTCCCACGGTCCGGTGTGCCCCCGGTGCGGCCCTGCCCGGTCCGGTGTGCCCCGGTGCGGTCCGGTGTGCCCCCGATGCGCCCCCGGTGCGGCCCCGCTCCGAGCACCGGCGGGCCCGGAGCCCGCGCGCGCCACGCCGCGCGCTTCCGCCCGCGCTTCCGGCACGGCCGGGAACTGCCGGGAACGGGAACCGCCGGGAACAACGGGGATGGAACCGGGAACGGCCGGGAACGGGGATAACGAACCGGGAACTGCCGGGAACAACGGGGATGGGAACCGGGAACGACGGGAATTGCGAACCGGGAATTACCGGGCAAGCTCGGGGAGCAGGCTGGGGCCCCGCCGCTCGTTCCCCCCGTGTGCGGTGACCCCGGTTGTTCCGCGGTGACCCCGGTGTTCCGCGGGCCCGCAGACAGCCCCGGCAGGGCCGCAGGAGCAGGACCCATCCACCCGCACGGAGCGCCGGCTCTTCAGAGCGCGGAGCGGTGCCACAGCTGCGGACGTTCCGTGTTCAGTGTCTAATGAAGGCCGGTTAAACCGTGCCCGGGCAGTCCCGGGATGCTGTGCCTGGGCACGAACACGGAGGGTTAACACTAACACAGAGTATTAATACTAACGCGGAGGGTTAGCACGAACACGGAGGGTTAACACTAACACAGTATTAACACTAACGCGGAGGCCGGAGCAGCGCAGCTTCCCCGCGGGCAGCGCAGGGGCGGCTCCGGGCGCTGCCCTCTGTGGATTGGCAGCCGCTGCCAGCGCTGGTTTGCTCAGGTGCCAGACGAGATGTGTCTGAGTGGTCCCACAGGATGGACGTGGCTGTCCTCATCTGTATCTTCCAGATGATATTAGTTTGAAACCCGTGTTAGGCGTGTCGGTGACATTTGGACATACCCTGACCGCCTCCCTCCCTCTCAGTTCCCTGCGCTCGGCCCAGGTGCGTGCCTGCCCTTTCCCATGGGAACCTCCTTCCTTCCCACAGTGAGATTTGGACATACCCTGACCGCCTCCCTCCCTCTCAGTTCCCTGCGCTCGGCCCAGGTGTGTGCCTGCCCTTTCCCATGGGAACCTCCTTCCTTCCCACAGCTCTGCTGGGTTGCCATGGGAATGGGCACCTCCACATCTCCTGTGCCCCGGGCACGGCCGGGGCTGCCTCTCTGAATTCCAGAGAGGGGACAGCAAACCCCAGGCTAAAAACGCATAGCCTGATAGCTGAAACCCACAGAAGCGGCAGGCAGTGAGAGATCAGAGCTGAGCGCTCCCCGGGGGCTCTGGGGAGGTTCAATAATTCCCATTTGGGGCAAATGAAGCCCCCAAGCATTGCCCAGGTCAGGTAGGGTACAGTTGCAAAGCAGCTGCAGGTGCTGGGTGCAGCTGTGGTTGCAGGGGCAGGGACAGACCCAGCCCTGGTGCAGGGGCTGCCTGTCACACTCGGGGCTCACTGACAGGGAGTGACCCCGGCCCCCTGGCTGGTCTGGCACACTTCACACTGTTACAACGTTCCTGTTGCTTTAACTTGCTGTAGCAGAGCTTTTTACACACACATGAACCATATTTAACCATTTTTTATGATACTCTTCAGAACAGGAGTACCTCCCTCTGCTTACTTCATTCCACAGTTGTGTTTTAAGCCCTTCACTTTTGCAGCTGCTGGTGACTCAAACATGCTGTTACCTGAAAACTGTGTGCACCTGTGCCTGATTTTTCCTCTGAGTTTTTTCATACAGTGCAGTTTGTGTGCTCTTGCCCCTGATCTGAGCTAGTCTGAGTTTTGAATCAAGCCCAGCTCCCTCAACTGACACTCAGTAACACTCATATAAATCTGTATAAGAGGTACTCCATGACCCCTGTTATGGAGAAGGTCAGAAGAAACCATCACAATGGTCTGTGCTGGCCTTGGACACTGTGAGTCTGAATTTATATATTTGAATGGATGTGATTACTGCCTGCCCCTTGCCAAAAGTGCTGGAATTTACAGAATAGTGTCATTGCCATTTAAGTGCCTGTTCTTTTCACCTTAAGGAATCCATTTCTGCTTTCTCCGTGAGCTGTGACCTAATTAATATATCAAACTCCTGCAGTTTTCTGTTCCCTTTGTTCCCTCATGCACACGGCAGATCTTGGTTCACACATTCTGACAGGAGCTTACTGGATGGGAATTCACTCACCCAGGAATGGGCACAGAGGGTTCATGGGTTCATTCCTGCAGCAACACATTCATTTTCTGTTTAAGTGGACAGATGAAGAGCAAAGGGCAGTGAATTTACACTGATGGAGCCAAGCACCATCCACACAGACCGCTGCTGAATAAAACACAATTTAAACTATTTCCACGGTAAAAGCACCGTGGAAAACGTGTGCTTTCACCTGAATCCTGCACGCTGAAGAAGCTGGAGAGCATCTGCCTGCTTAGGTTGCGTGGCAGGATGATCCCTTTAGGGTGGGTGCACCTTTAGCCTGGTGCTGTGTGAGCATTTCCTGTTGGATGCTGTGCTCTGGGCTGTCCCAGCATGGCAGGATGATCCCTTTAGGGTGCACAGCTCGGTGCTGTGTGAGCATTTCCCGTTGGGTTTGATGCTCTGGGCTGTCCCAGCGTGGCAGAGTCATGCCAGGCTCCTGGCAGCCCTGCAGCAGTGCTGCACCGCCCGACAGCTTGGCCAGCCGAGCTCTCCCTGCCCAGCTGGAGCCTCCCTGAGCACATCCTGGGAGCCCTGCCGAGTGAGGACAGCTCTCCCCCTCTGGGAGAACGCTTCCTGCTGGTTTATTGGCACTCTGGGCTTCGGAGTAGCAGGAATAAACTGCTTTATCTTGCTGAACGACCAAGTTACAACTTGTTATTATACACAGAACATATCTCCTCCTTCCAAGCCTCTGAAATACTCATTTAAATTAAAATACCAGGAGGTCCCAACTGCATTTTCATAAACTTGTTGCCCTGTTTTGTTAGCAGAGAAATGTATGGAAAAGCTTATTAGGACATGGAACAGCCTGACACAAAGCAAATCTCCGAAAGCTACTTATATTCACTTGTGTTGTTGAGACAAAATATTTAAGTGGAATTTTATGTAATTCCTGTCTGGTTGTACACAACTTAGTAATGTAAAGAGCATTTATTGTCCCGTGGTGCTCAGTGCCTCGTGCAGAGCTGTTGTTTTCCTCCATGCCCCGACAGAAAAACAGCTCATCCTCAGGTCCCTTTATATGTGGATCTTGAAACTAAAACCTAACACTCCACAAAGGTCTGCCTTGTGTGTACACAGATGTACAAATGCACCACAGAAACAAGCCTCTGGACACCAGCATGTTGATTGGATGAAAAATCAGCAGAAGAACATACTGTTCTTAAAAAGAAAATATCAAACCCCAAACCAGAGAAAATTTCGAGTTAATTGTTTCTAAGAACTTTCAGAGACTCCTTAATATTTAAAGCAGTGGAAAGTTTCTCATCATGTCATTCCCAACTGGAAAGGAGAAGAACCTGAAACCATGGGTAGAATTGCTCAGAAATATTTAACATTGACCTTGCTCTGCCCTTGTGTTAAAGTTGGCAAACATTTATTGATTTCTACAGGACTAAATTTAGTCTAACGTTGAGACTTTTGGAACAAAAAGATCCCACATTGTCGTGGTTTAACCCCAGCCAGCATCCAAGCCTCACACAGCTGCTCCCTCACTCCCCCACCAGTGGGACTTGCAATAGAATCAGAAGGGTAAAAGTGAGAAAACTTGTGGGTTGAGATAAAGACAGTTTAATAGGTGAAGCAAAAGCCACAGAAGCAAAGTAAAGGAATGCATTCACTACCTTCCATGGGCCGTCAGGTGTTCAGCCACCTCCAGGGCAGCAGGGCT
Source organism: Acrocephalus scirpaceus scirpaceus (assembly GCA_910950805.1). Lineage (NCBI taxonomy): Eukaryota > Metazoa > Chordata > Aves > Passeriformes > Sylviidae > Acrocephalus > Acrocephalus scirpaceus. The sequence goes on from OU383782.1 coordinate 21,245,822, forward strand.
CCATCTCATGCAGCAGTTACCTGGCAAGATAAATTCCTGTGGTCTGGAACATCCCTTGGCTCCGTTGGGGTCACCTTTCCTGGCTGTTTGCCCTCCCAGCCTCCCATGCACTCTCAGCTTTCCTGCCAGCGTGGCAGTGCAAGGAGCAGGAAAGGCCTTGGTTGTGTGTGAGCCCTGCTCAGACAGAGCAAAAACATCTCTATAATCACTGTGCTCAGCACAAATCCCAAACACAGCCCCACACCAGCCACTGGGAAGGAAATCAACTCTGCCCAGGCAAACCCAGCACGAGCAGGTGCAGGACTGGAGCAGGCAGAGTTTTCCTGGAGGGAAGGATCAAAGCACTGGGAGGGCTGTGGGCTCAGCCCTGCAGGACCTGCTGGAGTTTTGCACTGCCACATTCAAAGACAACAGGCTGCAGAGGCAGCTCAGAGGTTTTCATCCCTGTCACCAGATTTTGGCTAAAATCCTCTGGTTTAGCACTGGTCCCACCAGCCCAGAGCCATTTCCTCAGCGAGCAGGCGCAGCAGCCCCGCGTGCAGCCAGCCATGCTGAGAGCCTCAGTCACAGCCTCAGGGCACACAGGACCACAGGAGATGCTAACAACCTTTCACTGGTCAAAATGTCCCCAGCCCACGTGCTGAAGCAAATTTATCACCCTAGTGAGGTTGTGCTGGCAGGTCCCTCAAACCCAACCTTTGCTGCTTTGGCTGTCACAGCTCCACCAGTATCTGGTCAATTCACACAGAAATTACTTGAAAGCACAAACTAAATCTTCTTTTTCTTTTTTTTGTTTTGTTTTGTTTTGTTTTCTAGTCTACTGCAATGATCTTAGGCCAACATAAATCAGCCAAAAGCATCTTAACAGCTTTACAGAGCAGCGTGGAAACTTCCATGAAAATGCTGTGAGAGATGGCAGCCAAAGGAGCCAGAAATAATATTTAAACTTTCTGCTGGAGTGCTTTAAGATGGACACGATGAGTAAAATCGCTCTGGGCATTTCATAATAACCCAGTGCTGATTGAGTTGGGCCTGGCCTGAGGGCAGGATGAAATGGCAGTGGCTGCTGGCCAGGCAGCCTGGGGAGAGGAGGCGGCAGGTGAGAGGCACAGCCCTGACCTGGGACAGGAACACGGAGTCAAAGAATGAGCCAGCCGTGAATTGGCCTTTGCTGGGTTTGGCCTTCTGCCAACAACAAAAAGCAGCACTTGCTGACGTTTCAGAGACACTGCCTTGCACATGCAGGTATCTCCCTTTTGGACACTGATGCTGATCCAGGAAACGTTATAAAAACCATGAGTAATCTCACTAGCTCCAAACTACTCCAGTATGAAAACTCCCACACTGATAATCCATGCACACTTAGACACAGTGATAGGTCTGTAATACCTTCCATTCTCTTTGATGGTCTCCCAGCAGTGTATTCCATTGCCAGCCTCAGAGTCACGCTTTGGCTGTTTGGTTCTTAGCCTGGGTGCAATTCCCTTCCCCACCACTCAAAATAAACCAAGGAAAAAAAAAAAAGCTGAATTAAATTAATTCAGGTGCTTGCAGAAACATGAGCTGAATGTTCTGAGAATGAGCCCAGAAACAGCATCCCAGCCCCAGGAAAGGCTAAGGTCCTTCCTTCTCACTGGGAGATGACTTTACTTTCCAGTGCCCAGTTTCTATCAGTGACTCCCTGTGCAGTTATTCCATGGATTTATGTGCCAGAATGAGACTAAGCAGAGGGAGGAGGAGCCATTTGTCACCAGAATACCTGCAGGACAAGCAGCTCCAGCCCGTCCATGGCACAGCAGCCTGCTCCAGTAGTGCACAACCCACTGCTGCTGAGTCTGGGTGAGATGTGTTGGGACTGACGCCAGTGGTGAGAAACAAAACCTCTGAGTGCTGGCAGCTGAAACACCAGGTAATTACTTAATTGACTCCATGATTTCCACCTTGGAGCAGCAGCCTGCAGCACTCAGGCTAAAAGCAGAAGCCCATTAGTAATTCTGGCAGCAGTTAATGCCCCAGACCATGGAAAGCAGAATCCCAGAGCATGGCCTGGAAGCTGAGAGACCCTGCATCCATCCACCTGCCAGGAGCACTCACCTCTGCTGGAGCCAGCAGCTCCTCCTGCCCTGACACAGACCCAGAGTGTCCAGAACTGAGAGATCCAGGCAGGGAAACTGCACCAAATTCAAGGCATATCGACAGAAATTCAGCACAGAAGTGAATTAGCCCCGTTCCCTGCTGGGTGGTACTGGGCAGACTGGCAGCCACAGGAGTCCTGCTGGGGCAGACTGGCAGCCACAGGAGTCCTGCTGGGGCGTGGGGAAGTGGGAGCCTTGGGATGGGCAGGGGAACCAGATCTACACAAGGTTTAAACTGGAACCAAGAGGCAAACAAGTGAGCAAAGTTATAAAGATGCTGCAGAGCGCCACTGCCAGAGTGGGGAGGCTCTGTGGGAATAAAACCACATTCGAGGGACCCTTTGGCTGTTGGGTCTGTAAAACATTTCCTTGCATTCCCCTCAGACAGCCCAGCCTCACCAACACCTTCACACACCGCAGGGATGCAGATCCTGGCTCTGTCACTGCACTGCTGCCCTCAGCCCTGGCCTGGGGATGCAGATCCTGGCTCTGTCACTGCACCTGCTGCCCTCAGCCCTGGCCTGGGGATGCAGATCCTGGCTCTGTCACTGCACTGCTGCCCTCAGCCCTGGCCTGGGGATGCAGATCCTGCTCTGTCACTGCACTGCTGCCCTCAGCCCTGTCCTGGGGATGCAGATCCTGGCTCTGTCACTGCACCTGCTGCCCTCAGCCCTGGCCTGGGGATGCAGATCCTGGCTCTGTCACTGCACTGCCACCCTCAGCCCTGTCCTGGGGATGCAGATCCTGGCTCTGTCACTGCACTGCTGCCCTCAGCCCTGTCCTGGGCATGCAGATCCTGGCTCTGTCACTGCACCTGCTGCCCTCAGCCCTGTCCTGGGGAAGGCAGCAGCACCCCAGGGTCAGGCAGGCTGGTCTGGGGGGCACAGCAGCATCACCAGGGGCTGCCATACTGGGCACAGCCACAGCCCAGCACTCAGCTAATTCAGCTGCCAGCTCTGTACATCACTAACCACAGCTTTAGACACAGGTAATTGTCCAGCTAAGCTGACTTTGGCAGGAATAAATCCCCCCTGGCACCAGCTGGGCTGGGGACAATGTGTTTGGACTCGCTGCTCTCAGCTCGTGGCAGCAGTGCAGCAGGGCCAGGAGCAGCTGCATCCAAAGCCACGAGCAAGCAGCCCAGGGGAAGGGGTGGCTGCACACCAGGCGTGTCCCCAAAAGCCCTGTGAACAATGTAGAACTTCTACAGGAAACAATCATTTATATCATTCCCATGGATTTCAGTTGCCACACCAGGGAGGAGGGAAGGCATTAGTCATGCACTAGCAGATGTTTTGACTTATGTAAGACTTAAGTTTTTTTCTTTCTTTCTTTTAAGAAAAAAGTTGCATCTCACCCTAAAGTCTGTTGAGAGCCTCCTCACCCTCAGCCATTGGCACAGCCTCACAAGCTCCGCACTGCCACGCTCCATGGCACAGCTCTGCCAGCTTCAGCACTTGCCCAGTCATTGCTAAATACATTATTTTTATAAAGGCTGTCTTGAAGGGGGTGAAAAAATGGATGCAACAACAGTTTAGAGACAGAAATCCAACACAAGTTTCATTAGTGCTCAGCAGCAGCAGGTAGGGGGTGGGTGACTGCCAAGGACAGTTATTCCTTGTCAGCCCAGACTCCTCCAGGAGGGAAAGAAGCTCGTTAGCTTTGAGCAGGGTAGGGAGGTTGGGCTGGAGAGCAGCGCTGATGACAGCCCTTTCCTGGTGAGTCACAGGGAGCACAGGGCTCTGGCCAGGCTGCAGAACCCCATCCAGCCCCATCCCTCACCACACGAGCTCCCTGGGACAGCAGCCAAAGATCTGCACCAGCTCCCAGCCAAGCTCAGGCTCATCAAAATCTCAGAGTGCCCCAGGCAGCTGCGTATCTTAATTAAGAAATTTATCTTCGTTAGATAGAAGCGGACACATTTGCATGTCCAGAGATGAGTCCCGTGGGGCCCGGGTGGAATTAGGAGCTGTCAGAGGGTGCCTGGCCTTTGCATGCTGTCAGGAGGGTGTTATTAGATTTAAAGGTCTGGGATGAGCTTTGCTCCAGAGCCAAAGCTTCATTTCCAACATGCAAACTTCCACTGATTTTGCAGCATCGAGGCCTCCAAGCCCAACTCTGTGGAAGATTCCTGGGGAAGGAAGAGGCATCTCTGTGGAACAGAGCAGGGCTGGTTTACCTGCAATGCTTATGCTGATCTGATGAAAGAGATATTTAAAATCCAGCAAATTACGCTTTTATCTCATGGAACACTTGAACCAAAATGCTTCAACAGCTGCTGCCCCCCACCCCACAAGCAAGGGAAGTGATCCCAAAGGGCAGCAGGAATGTGGTGCTCTTTTCCAGCTGAGTGTGATCATAAAAAGGTTTCCAACTGCTCCACAGTATTTACAGAAGATGGATAATGCTGCAGTCTCCCAGGCCTGCTGAAGTCTGATTTCCAGTGTTTCTATAGTGAGGCTGTAGGTGTATATTGAGGGGAAATAAAAAATTATCAAAAGTTGGGTAAATACTCTTATTTTTGTTCTGTGCCTGCAGCCAGCTCAGGCACAGGACACAGCACAACCTCCCCACAGGAGTGGGCTCACTCAGCCCTGGCTGCTCCAGGTCCTGCTGGAGCCCAGAGGTGGGGACAGCTGGGGACACCAGGAACTCTCCAGACACCCACCAGGTCAGCCCAGGGAAGGGCTCCACTCCAGGGAGATGGGGACAGCTGGGGGTACCAGGAACTCTCCAGACACCCACCAGGTCAGCACTGGTCAGCCCAGGGAAGGGCTCCACTCCGGGGAGGTGAGGGCATCACTTGTGCTGGAGCAGGGAGTGAAACATTCAAAGAAAAGTACTAGAATTGAAACCAAGCTCAGAATGCACCAAACCACAGCAGCAGTGGCCAGTGCCAGCACTGGCCCTCCCACGGCTGATGAGCCATGGCTGGGCAGGGCCAGGGGAGCTGACATCTGAAAAACTCTTTGCCAGTTTCAAGAATCAATCTCATCTGGGAAGCCTTGTCTGCTCTTCCCGGGAAATCAGACACATGCTCGCAGGGAATGTCTCCAAACACGCACATCCACATGGGAGAGTCTCTGCCACGGGCTGGGGCTGAGCTGTTGGGCTGCCCCAGCACTGAGGGTGCCACAGGCAGAGGGGATCAGGCAGGAAAAAAGGCTCTAAAGGACCGAGCACGGGCATGGTCCAGCCACAAGCAATAAATCCTCACCCTTTGCAATTAACATCCACCCTCAGCAACAAAACCAGAGTAACAGAGCATCTCTCAAATGTTCACAAGAGCAGGGAACTCCAGGCAAGTCAGAGCTGCTGCCCAAAAGGATCTGCAGCCATATCTGAGCTGAAACAGCAGCAGGGGCTGCAAAATGCTTCTAAACGGGGATGCTGGGGTGAGCCACTGCCCTCAGGTGACCCCAGACCACCCCAACACTGGCTCTCAGTGGGAAGGAAAGGCCCTGTCTGCACCCCGGGCTCCCTGCTGGATCCCCAGCATGGCTGGGCACAGATGCCATGGCCAGAACAGAGCCGTGCCCAGGGCAGAGCCGTGCCCAGGGCAGAGCCAGGCCCAGGACAGAGCTGTGCCCAGGACAGAGCCAGGCCCAGCACAGAGCTGTGCCCAGCACAGAGCCATGCCCAGGACAGAGCTGTGCCCAGCACAGAGCCAGGCCCAGGACAGAGCCAGGCCCAGGACAGAGCTGTGCCCAGGACAGAGCCAGGCCCAGGGCAGAGCCAGGCCCAGGACAGAGCCAGGCCCAGGACAGAGCTGTGCCCAGGGCAGAGCCAGGCCCAGGACAGAGCTGTGCCCAGGACAGAGCCAGGCCCAGGGCAGAGCCAGGCCCAGGACAGAGCCAGGCCCAGGACAGAGCTCTGCCCAGGACAGAGCCAGGCCCAGGGCAGAGCCAGGCCCAGGACAGAGCCAGGCCCAGGACAGAGCTGTGCCCAGGACAGAGCCAGGCCCAGGACAGAGCTGTGCCCAGGGCAGAGCCGTGCCCAGGACAGAGCTGTGCCCAGGGCAGTCAGACTCAGAGGCCACAGGAGGGACAGGGCAGCCCTGCACAGCCCCTGCCATGAGCTCACAGCAGGCTCTGGGCACCCACTGCACACTGCTCCATTTTAGTTTTAAACACAGATGGAAAATCTTTACCTCATTTGCTAAAAGCATTTTAATGTCTTTGCACAGGAAAAAAAATCCTAAAATGTATTAGTAATTTGGATTATTTGATTCAGTCAGCAGGACTGAGAGCACTTGTTTCACTTTGAGTCCAGGTTCAAAGCACTAATCACTAAGATCTGCATCATTTCCTTTACACTTCATTTCTATGTCATTTTTTCATTCATTAGCTACGAGTGTGACAGGTGCCAGAGTGCCCTTAGGTGCCCTTTGGAGCACACAGAGTGAGTGACTCTTGGAGCCATCCACATCAAACTGCTGGACTGATCCAAGTTAAAGGCAAGTCACCCTCAGACCATTCCTGGGCAGTCAAACACCCCAGAGATGGCTGGAGGAAGCTGAGACCTCCTTTCATCACCCCAGAGGGTTCCCATGTGGAATGAAGTGCTGGTGGGGCAGAGGCAGAGCCTGGCACTGCCACACTCCAGCACCATCCCAGAGCTGACAGCAGGTGCTGTGCTCCTTCTCCTCACCAGGGGGGAGCAGGGCTGGCTGTGGCAGCATCTGCCACCCAGCCCTCTCTGTCTGCCCCTGAGCTGGCATTCAAGCAGTTTTTCATTTGCCAAAATTCCCTGTCCTCATCCCACTGGAGCGGGAGGGGGTGGGAGGAACCAGGTCCCTGCTCGGTCTGGGTTGGTCCATGACACCAGCCCGGTCCCTGCTCGGTCTGAGTCGTGTCTGTGACACCAGCCCGGTCCCTGCCGTGTGCCTGGTGACACCAGCCCTGTCCCTGCTCAGTCTGGACCATGTCTGTGACACCAGCCTGGTCCCTGCTCAGTCTGAGCCATGTCTGTGACACCAGCCCGGTCCCTGCTCGGTCTGAGCCATGTCTGTGACACCAGCCCGGTCCCTGCTCGGTCTGAGCCATGTCTGTGACACCAGCCCTGTCCCTGCCGTGTGCCTGCCAGCAGCATCCCCGCCGTGCCCGCACGGTGCTGAGGGACAGGCTCCCACCTCCTGGCGCCCCAGACACTCACTGTGCGTGTGCTTACACACACTCACCAGTTAAAAGGTATTTTTCACTTTAGAAGGAAATCAGCGCACGTGTCAGAGCGCAGCAGTGTGGAAAGGTAATTTAAATGCAAATGCTGCATTCGGCCCATAGAAATTAATAAATACATTCAATTTATTGTTCACACTTAGAGTTAATGATTGTTACACCTCACCCGGGTAACCGGACCCTCTGGAGAGAAATAGTTCAGATGTTAATGTCAGTTCAATCGGTCATTGGCAGGCCTTGCAGCACCTTCTGCCAGAGGGAAGGGAAGGGGAAGGGGAGGAAAGGGAAAAGGGGAAAAAAAGGGAAAAGGGGAAAAAAAAGGGGAAAAGGGAAAAAAAGGGGAAAAGGGCAAAAAAGGGAAGGATCCGGTGCCCCCTCCGGATCGCTGGGCCCGGCCGGGCGCGGGGCGCTGCCGCCCCCTGCTGGCGGCGGGCGGACACTGCGGGGACACCGCGGGACGAGCGGAGCACCGAGCACACCTGGGGCACACCGAGCACACCTGGGGCACACCGAGCACACCTGTCACACACCGAGCACACCAGGGGCACACTGAGCACACCAGGGGCACACCTTGCACGCCTGGGGCACACCGAGCACACCTGTCACACACCGAGCACACCAGGGGCACACCGAGCACACCTGTCACACACCTTGCACGCCTGGGGCACACCTTGCACGCCTGGGGCACACCGAGCACACCTGTCACACACCTTGCACGCCTGGGGCACACCGAGCACACCTGGGGCACACCGAGCACGCGTGTCACACACCGAGCACACCTGGGGCACACCGAGCACACCTGTCACACACCGAGCACACCTGTCACACACCGAGAACACCAGGGGCACACCGAGCACACCTGTCACACACCGAGAACACCAGGGGCACACCGAGCACACCAGGGGCACACCTTGCACGCCTGTCACACAGCGAGCTCGCCTATCATACACTGAGCATGTGTGTCACACACCCCGCAGAGGCTGCACAAGTGTCACACACAGCTGGCACCCTCCAGGGCCTGGCCAGGGCCCTGTTGGTACCGGGCCGGGTCAGAACCGGTCCCTGCTGCTGCTGCCGGCTGCTCTCGGTGGTGACCAGCACAGACGAGGGCAGACCTGGTAGCCGCCCCTGAGGCTGAGCCCAGTCATTAGCCGTGTCTAAGGCGGGGTAATTAATACGGGGTGATGCACCTGCAGCTTACCCAGCCCTCCCCCTGCTCACGGCCCCCACAGTCCCATTGCCAGCTGTGTCCACACCTCGGGGACGGATGATGGATGGAATCAGGGAGGTCTCTGCCTCTCCTCACTGCCAGGATGGGAGGAAAGTGAAGCCACGAAACAGCAGCAAAATAAATAACGATGGGAATAGACATAAGCCAGCCTGCAGAGTCCAGCGCTGTTCCTCACAGCTTGGGTGTGAAGGGCTCTGGGGTTGTTTGTTTAGAATCAGAGTTTTTTATCCCCTCAGCAGCCATAAACAGCACCCAGAGCCCAGCTGCAGGGGCAGGACACAGTGTCTGCATTGCCCAGGGCAGGGCAGGATGCTGTGGGGTGTAGGAGGGTGTGGGGAAGAAGCACGGGCAAGAGGCAGCCAATCTTCTGAAACCACAGACAACGTTTTTGAGAAAAGTTAAGCAGTTTATTCAACAGGATGAGTCCACACCCAACCAGTGGCTTCATCTACATGGCATCACCAGCACACACGAGGACCCACTCAGACACTCTAGCTGACGGCATCTCACCATACGTTACAGAGACAACACCAGAGGAGGAAGAGGAGGAGGAGGATGACCGGTACAGTGGGCAGCAGCCGGCGGTTTCCCACGGCCTCCCGGCATAACCAACCCCGTCCCCACCAGACCTCGCAGCCCAGCCACGCAAAGCAAATCAGACTCGGGACATCTACGGCCGCCCCGCGAGAACCACAACACCGCTAGTTAATAACACACCCGGGGTACAAAACACCTCCCAGGGACTCCCCCTAAGGGACAAAGTGCGCTGTCACCGCCCCGGGACCGTGCTCAGGGGCTGGGGGTCTGTCCAGGGCAGGGCCACGGTGCCACCGCAGGGCCATGATGGGATGGATGGGCTGGGACAGGGCCACGGTGCCACCCCAGGGCCATGCTGGGATGGATGGGCTGCACAGGGCAGGGCCATGGCTGGGATGGATGAGATGGATGGGCTGCACGGTCAGGGCCATGCTGAGATGGATGGGATGGATGGGCTGCACGGTCAGGGCCATGGCTGGGATGGATGGGCTGCACTGGGCAGGGCCATGGCTGGGATGGATGAGATGGATGGGCTGCACAGGGCAAGGCTATGCTGGGACGGATGGGATGGATGGGCTGCACAGTCAGGGCCATGCTGGAACGGGGCAGGGCCATGGCTGGGATGGATGGGCTGCACGGTCAGGGCCATGGCTGGGATGGATGGGCTGCACGGTCAGGGCCATGCTGGGATGGATGGGCTGCACGGTCAGGGCCATGCTGGAACGGGGCAGGGCCATGGCTGGGATGGATGGGCTGCACGGTCAGGGCCATGCTGGGATGGATGGGATGGATGGGCTGCACAGTCAGGGCCATGCTGGGATGGGGCAGGGCCATGGCTGGGATGGATGGGCTGCACGGTCAGGGCCATGCTGGGATGGATGGGATGGATGGGCTGCACAGTCAGGGCCATGCTGGGATGGGGCAGGGCTATTCTGGGATGGATGGGATGGATGGGCTGCATGGTCAGGGCCGCAGGAGCCAAGCCCAGACCCGCACTCGCTATGCACAGCAGACAAACAGCTGCCCTGAGCAGCCGCCCTCCACGGGCTGCGGGCCCGGGGCAGAGCCCACCCCACCCCAGCTCTGGAGGCAGCTCGGCCGTGGGTTGTCACAGTGAAGCTCTGTGAACTCTGAAGCCCACACACAGTCTGTGCCCTCAGGGAGGTACCGAGGATAGGAGTCAGTCACTCACAAACCGTGAGCGAGTTCCAGTTATGATGCTCCTACAACATATGCGGTTCAATTTTGTGCCAAGTTTGCTTACAGAAAAATACATTTCTTCCCTTAAATTTACAGTAGTTAAAACTACACTTGGAATACCATAATACAAAGGGGGAGTTTATTCTCCAACAAAAAAGTCTTGGTTCCCTTTTCATTAAACAGAAAAATGGAAGGACTTTAAAAGCAATCACCCCCAGCACGACACAACTGCCCAGACGAACCCATGTGTGCACAGCCCCCAGGCCTGAACTCCAACCGTCTGTTTTGGTGCTCAAAAAGGCACTTAAAGATAAGAAAACAATTGTATTAAAAACCCACAACAAAACAAAACAAAGGAAAATGAAAGGCAATAATTTAATAGAAAGACACTGGAATTCGTACCGTATGGTCAAAAGTAAGAAGGGAGGAAATAAAACCCCTAATGAAGATGGGTTTGCTCTCAAGTCATCTCAGAAAGCATATAAAAAACAGAAAACTGGTAAAGTGAACGTTCTCCAGGAACTAAATGGAAACAAAAGTAATAATTACTGGCAATAGATACACAGCACTGGTGCCAAATGGGTCCTTCCCTCCCTAGCACAGGTCCCTGACCAGCCCAGCCTGGCTGAACACCTGCAGCCACTGCGCCAGGCCGGGCAGTGGCCGGGGCCTGAGCCAGGAAAAGGGGACGATGGAGAAATAAACACCAACATGAACCAGTTGTGGTCATTACAAACGCCAAGGACGTTCACAGACAAGCACACACACCGTCTGCCCTGCCAGTGTGACAGGGAGGGACATGGGCAGAGCTGCTCCCCATGGGCTCTGCCAGGGGTGCCGGTGGCTTCACTTCCCTTCGGGATTACTATTATTATTACTGGGTTTATTTTTACATTGAGCTACCTACTAAGTGCAAAGATTTGTTGAGTGGCATCGGCTTTACCTAATTTTAGCCTATTTTTGTACAGTTTACAGGTTAACAGTTACTTTCGAGCAGTTAAGCAAGTACAGCAATATTTACAGGGCTGGCAGAGCGGGGCGAGAGGGGACACGTGCGATGGGCAGGGGACAGGCTCCAGCCGGTCCAAGGGCCTGCACGGCAGCTCTGTGCCCAGGGGGGCAGCTGTGGGGGTGCAGCTATGGGGGTGCAGCTGTGACAGAACAGGCATGGAGCTACAGAGGTACAGCTGGGAAGGTACAGGCAGTGCTGCACCGTGTGAGCGCCCCAGCACAGACACGAGCCACTGCAGGACCGATGGGTTCTGCCACCCCGGGCAGTGCCTCAGGGCCCTCTGAAGTCAGGCTGCTTCTCCTGCAGAGCTCGGGTCTGCAGCAGTGCTGGAGATGAGGAAGATGAAGGGGGGGACAAAGCAAAGCCCCAGGCAGGGTAGGTGGCTCCTGGGTGAGTCAGGAGGGATTGCAGGCGTCTTCGCCCAGGCACAGAGCAGCAGGATCAGAGATAGCAGGGAGGAAGGATGAGCGCCAGGAGATATTAGCACGTGACCATGGGGAAGTGCCAAATCAAACCATGGGGCATTGCACGGAAATCTGTACAAGGAAAAGCTGCAGGAGAAGCACGGAGCATCTTGGATTCAGTGCTTACAGAGGAGTCTGGATTATCAGACAGGACCATGCAATCCCCAGCCTTCTGCATATTTTTTTCTCTGGGTAAAACAAAATGTAGATTCCTTTGCATAAACTCAAACAGTTGTATTATATGGTACAGTACAGAAAGTGCAAAGTTATCACCCATCAGATCTGTTTTGCATCTGATGCGGTCAAACACGGCTCATGCTTCTCATGCAGGACAACCACTCTGACCCGAGACCCCTCCTTGCTGCTCAGGCCTGACTCTCGACAGACCATTGGGTTGGGTTTGGATAAAAAAAAAAAAAAGAAGGAAAAGAAAGGGGAAAGGGAGATGAAGAATCTCCAAACTCTGTAAGTTACTCCATGCTTTACCACAGGTTTGGTCACTAGTCCTTGTTCACTGTGAGAACTTGCAGAGAAGCAGCGTTCCACGGTCCCGGTGCAGCGCAGCGTCCTCCTCCTGCACGAGGTGAGGGCACACACCTCACTCTGTCCCACTCATGACACTCACTCCACTCCATTCCCATTCATGGCACACACCTTGCTTTGTCCCTGCTGCCAGGGCATCACGTGAAGACATCTCAGGATTCAGGATTGGAAAGACTCCAGCTGGCTGGACACACATGGTCATGTATGGATTTCCAGCTCTTCTCCACAGCCCAGTAGTGAACAGACCCCACTGTATTCCCATCCTTTTTTTTTTTTTTCAATGCCAAGAGGTACAGAAAATAAATTCCAGGATGGCCTTGTATTGCTTGACGCACAGCTGCTGCAGCGTGGGCTTCCATGTGCACACAGACAGCCTTGGAAACCCAGACCAACCCACTGTCTCAAGAGAGGACATTTCAGAGCCAGTTTCTGAGGTAAATCTACTGTTTAAAAAGTCACTGAATTCTGTACACTTTGTTTCTAATATATACTTCTACACTGAGCGTGTTCTCCAGTGCCGACACGTAGACCTGCCGTCTCCTCCTGCTGTAGGACTGCAAGCTCGGGAAGTGTTTCTGCATGGATGGGGTGTGTGCACACCTATGTACATACACACACGTATGTACAGCACCAGGCCCAGGCCCCACACGTGTTTCCTCTCACAGAGGCTCCCCAGCAGGGCTCTGACCCCCTGCCCACCCAGGGAGGCTCCGTCGCTCCCGCCCCGCTCCCACCGTCCGGGCGCCGCTCTCCCACCACGCTCTCCGGCCTACATGGTGCCCGATTTATCCGCCGAGCTGCTGGGGAAGAGCTTCTCGGTGGGGGTGACGGCGGGGCTGCCCACCCCCGAGCTGCTGCTGCTGCTGGAGCGGTGCTGCACCACCGGCCGCACCGGCCGCATGGGCGGCGGCCGCAGCTGCGCCCCGGCCAGCCGGGCCGACAGCGCCGGCTTGAAGGTGGTCATCATCTCGGTGGTGGAGCTGCTGCTGCGCCGCATGGCCGCGTCGGGGTCCCGGATCAGGATGGTGTGCAGGGGGCTGGCCGGCTCCGAGTTGGCGGCGCCCATCGGGGGGTTCTTCATGGGCTCCAGCGTGTCCAGGACCACGTCGGGCGCCTGCTTGGCCGTGTTCTGCCGCTCCAGCTCCCGCAGCTCATTCAGTGCCGTGCTCATCGTCTTCTCGATGTCCTGTGGGGGCCAAAGGAACGTCAGCACTGCCACAGCAGCCCTTCCACACTCCACCCCACTATCCTGGCACGTGTGTCTGCAGAGGACATCTCTGATCTAAGAGCTCCCAGGGAAAACAGGAGCTTTGGGAGAAGGTCTGAAGCCCAAACTGGCTGCACAAAGGTGAAGGGAAATAACGATCAAGTTAGCTCCAATTCATTCTATTAAGCTCCTAAGATGACGAGTTAAAATATTCTCTCAGAGAAGCCTCAGGACTCCCAAGTCCAGCAGCTCCACAGGCTTCAAAGTGAAAATTTACATCATCTGGGTGAGCATCTTCTACAAGAAGAACCCAACACAGCTGGGTGTGACAGCAGCACTGTAACAGTGTCTGAGGTGAAGGGGCTCCAGCCACTCTCAGTGAGTTCTCCTTCAGCCTCTTGATCCCTTCCCAGCTCTCTTACCTCAGCAAGAGCCTCTGCTTCCAGGGATTTCTGATCTCCAAGGCTGCTGTGGCGGGTGGATCCGCAGGTCGATCTCAGAGGGTGGCTGTCAACCAGGGCCTTCCTGTCTGGGAAGTTGATGCTGCCGGCGCTGCCGAACGTGGCCATCCTGCGCTTTTCGGGACTCTCGATCCTGCCCCTGTTGAGGGGGATCTTGTGGGGGCTGCTGGGGCAGGCTGCTGCCCGAGGAGGGGTGTCTATGCCCGGCCCCAGCCCTCGGGGCGGGCTGTGGGTGTCCCCGCCGCTGCGGCGCCGCGGGATGGCTGCACCATCAGACCTCAATCGCACTCTGCAAAGGATCCAGCACGGCAGCAGGTCAGCAGGTGTCTGCCAGCCCTGCTGCACACTGCAAGGCAAATGCTCAGCTCTGAGCTCAGACCAAAGCCCAGCCTTCTGCCTTCAGAAGGCTCAAGCAAGAGAGAAGACAAATATTTTAGCCAAGAAAGGGACAGCATGAAATCATGGGAGTAGTTTGGGTTGAAAGGGACCTCAAAGGTTATCTTGTTTCAACCCCCTGCCATGGGCAGGGACACCTTCCACTATCCCAGGTTGCTCAGGGCCCCACTGTATCCTCTGTAAACGTTAAATCCCCATTAGCAGTGCACATGAAATCCCCTCCAAGCTCGTATTACCCTGCAGTGCTTACCAGAGCTTTCCCTCCCATCCTGCCCTACCCCACACACCGACTGTCCCCACCCGTGACAGTGACCACCCCCATGGTCACAGCAGTGTGGGTTACCTGCCCATCACTCCCCCGAAGCCATAGTCCATGATGTGATCTGTTGGTGACTGGATGTCGTTCTTGGAGGAGGCTTTATCATCCAGCAGTGGCCCGCTGCTCGCCTCGCTGTCTGCCTTCTGGCTCAGGCTGTCAGAGAAGGCATCATCCCTGGGGAGAGGAGAGCACAGCAGTGACAGGGCTGTGCCCGTGGGAGCCACGCCACTCTGAACATCACCACTCCTGCGGCTGCACACTCGGTTAACGAGGAGCTGACCAAGGCCACCACTTCACTGGGAGCTTGGGAACAGTGCACATCTGCCTCCCCACACCCTGTGATGGCTCCAGATACAGCACTTGTAAGAGGAGCAGCACCTGCAAAGGGCCCTGGGATCTGCCCACAGGCCAGGTGAGCACCGAACAACCCAGGTCAATGCTCACAGGGACAAGGCCAGTGCTAAGCCTGGGTCACACCACACTGGGGAGTGAGTCAGTGAGGGATGGGGTCCAGGTACACTGAGTGTTTAGTACTGGTCTTGATCAGCCCAAACGAGAAACAAATGGAGCCAATACATGGAAAGGGAGAAGTGAACAGGCCCAGATTTCTCACCAAAGGCATTAAACCTCAGCAAAACTGGTTATTTTAGGTGACTGAAGTGGACCTTGTGCAAATACATGACTTTAACAACCCTCACTTTACTCACATGTCTTGCACCACGATGTACTGGTGGGGAATGAGCCCGTCCACCCCGTTGTGTCTCCCTTCCCACCAGTCCTCGGACGCCCGATGGTACAGCAGGAGTGAGGCCCCTTTCTTGAAGGAGAGCTCCCGTGGAGATCGTCCAATGTAGTCAAACTTGGCTATGGCCTCAATCTGCTCCACCTCTGCACAGGGGAGAGGCACAGGGAGAACAGCTCAGCTCAGCCACACCAGGGAGGGTGAAGCCCAGAGAGCCACCCCAGCAGAGCAGCAGTGCTGCTGCCCGGCGTCCCCAGAGCATCACACTGAGCACAAGCCTTGTTCTCACACTGATCAATTCTCATTGTTGTTCCAGGCTTTCTGGGACCTCTCTCACACTCACACAATTCCAAACAGCTACAAACCAGATGGGGAGCAGCAGGAATCTCCCTCTGTGCATATGGCATCCTCACCCATACTCTCATTTTCTGCTTTGGTTACAGAACCCCATTATCCCCCAGCCTGAGATTTTGTCAAGCTGAGTCAGATGCTGTGATCCAACCCCACTTACCTTCTCTTCCCTTCCTTATCCTGGAGACAGTTTGGCCTGAATTATTGATGAGCAACTAATGCCCCTTTGGGGATGCCCATGGAAATAATGATACCAGCTCCAGGCAGGCAGCTGCTCTGCACCCTGCCATCTGCAGCACTGCCCCACTGTTTCCCCACATTCCCTAATGTGAGCTCTACCCAACACCCGTGACACAAACTGGGAGCTCAGGGCCTGAAATACAGGAGGGCTGAGGCAGAACTTCCCTTTGGAAGGTCATGAGCACACCAGGGTCCTCTAAGCCTGTGGCCAAGGGTGTCACAGCAGGAGCTCCTGGGGCACCCAATGGCACTGAGGAGCCTGTGACAGAGCCTGGCTCCTGTTTCCAGCTGGGGGACACTGAATCCTAAAGAAACCATTGCAACAACTGCAAAGCAGCAACAGTGTCTCCTCATTACCAGAGTGACCCACACTGTGCCTTGCCGGGGTGGCAGACTGCTGCCTCTCCCCAGCCACCCCTGCCACTGCTGGAGCATTAACATGCCTTAACTATCTGAGACAGTGGATCATTTCCATCCCCACCTGGAGACTGGTAGACAGAAAATGACAAAGTAAAACAGGGCAAGCCCACCCAGTCCCTCCAGATCTGCCTCATTCTCACTAAACATGGAAACTTGCTCTGCCCCATCACTGACTGTGGACTCAGCATCAGTGTGTGACCCACACTCTGCTCAGGGACCAAACCCACGTGGAGGAGGGGACACCAAAGGAGGACACAGGAGATGCTGCACCAGACCCTTGCCCCATTCCAGCCCCAATTAGGACAGGCCAGGTCACTTCAGCAGATTCATCTTCCCCACCTTAAGCAACCCCGCATGAGGGCAGTGTCTGGGAACACCACAGGGGGATGAATAGAATGTTCTGGAGGAGACAGAGCCAGGAGGGCTCCCACAGCCCTGACACGACGCTGGGCTACCAGCAGGGAGTGTTTGCAGGGCAAGGGGGAGAGGGAATACGTAAATCCACAAAATACAGCCGCTCTCTGCTCTACACTTGGCACCACAGTTAATCACTCAGAAACCCCAACCGGAGCCATTAACGTGGCCACCCAAGTGTGAAATTGGCTGCACAGCAGCTCCCTTGCCTCCCTTGCCAGGCCTGTCGGCTCCTGCCTGGAGCTGAGAGCAGGCCTGGAGCTGCCCAGCCCCACGTGCCCTTCCCTGTGCCCCGAGCCACCTGGCCCCACGTGCCCTTCCCTGTGCCTGGAGCTGCCTGGCCCCGGGTGCCCTTCCCTGTGCCCTTCCTCCTGCCATGGCCCCGCTTGCCAGGTGAGCCCTTCCTGCTCCCCGCAGCCTCACAGGGCAGATGTGTTCTGGCAAGGCAGGCCACAGCCAGGGCAGCAGCAGCTGTTGGAAGCAGAAGGGGCTCAGCTCCCCAGGGCCCTAAGCCCTGCCACGGTTCCCTGCCCCACAGCAGCGCCAGCGGCATTTCCCGATCTCCCCCCGGCAGCTGGTGCTGCTGGCACATGGGAAGCACAGCGCTGCCTCCTGCTCCAGCCCAGCCCTGCCAGCCCTGCAGCCTCCACCCTGCAGTGCTGGCTGCTCTCCTGCATGCACAGCTCTGCTGGCACGGACCCAGCCCTGCTCACATCCTGCTCACCATCGTCACTGGTGTGCGGCTCCGTCCCGTTGTCGTGGTCCACTTCATCGATGGTGCCCGGCTCGCTGTGTGGGCTGTCACTGCAGAGGACACACCAGGCTGTCACACAGCAAATGGCACTGTCCCCAGCACACCCAGCACACCCAGCGCTGCCCAGGGAGGTGCTGCACTCCCCAGCTCTGGAGGTGTACAAGAAACGTCTGGATGTGTCCAGGTGACAAGGTGGTGCTTAGTCAAAGGTTGGACTCAGTCTTGGAGATCTTTCTCAACCCAACTAATGCTGTGATTTGTGATTCTCTGATTCTATGATTTCAAATCACAGCAGATCCCCAAACTTGCTCTGAGAACAGCAGACACTCACACCACGATCACCAGCCCCAGAATGTCACATTCTGTTGGTTCTGGTGTCTTTAGCAGAATCTGGCAAAACTAACACAAAGTGACACCAAGTTAAATGTCCCATTCCCTAATTCAGAGTGAGCTTTAGCTCCTCTGCTGCTCCAGGAAGAACGGTGGCCGGTGACTGGTATCAGGCACGGTGAGGTCTCAGAAATGTATGAAACTTGCAGAAAATCAGTTCAAGTCTGTTACTGATCCTGGTTTGTTAAACCCAGACCTGAATGTTGGGTTAGAATTCCAGCAAAAAAGGGAACTGGAAGGTCTGGATTAACCTCAGGCCAAGAGATTTCATCCAACCAGCAAATTATGATGGGATTTTACTCAAAATTTCCAGCCTAGGAGGAATTTGGATAGAATTTACCTAAAATTCTGTTTTGCTGAACACACTTCTGTGAAACTGCACCTCAGAAAATCTTCATCAATAATCAGTTGTATTTGCATACATACAATTGTATGTATGCAAATACATCAATTGTATTTGCATGGGAAAAGTTTCTTCTGGTTTTTTTACTGAGGTTTATAATATTGAGTCAGCATAAGAAAATGAAATACCTGGTGACACTGCCTGTTTTGACTGGTAAGATTAAATCAAACAGCTCAGTGTGCCTGACCAAGGTGTTTGTGCCCAGGAACCCTGCAGAGCTCACCAGTACTCCTCCCCTCCGGTCATGCACTTCTCGTAGACAGGCCCCTCCAGCTCCCGGTGGCTGGGGAAGATGCCCTCGTGGTGAATGATGATGGTTTTGATGACCTCATTGACGTGGGCCTGGCAGGACACCGGATCCTGCCCGTCAGGAATGTGCATCAGCGTGGGCCCAAAGCAGATGGCCAGGTTGTAGGGATCCATCATGTTCTCATCGCTGTACTGTGACAAGCTGCAAGCACACGTGTCAGGGAGCTGCCATTCCACTGTCCCCAAAGCCCCACTGTCCCCAGGCTGTCCCCTACCCCAGGCACAGCCACCACGGCTCAGCAGGGCTGGGGAACAACAACTCCCCAGGGCAGCACCAGCAAGGGCTCGTGCAGCACAGACGGGGAAGCCCTGGCAAAAGGGACAGCAAGGAGGAACCTGGTGGAGCAGGAAAACAGACTCACTGGTTAAGGAAAGCAAAGAGGTATCTCATGACCACGATGACAGCCCGAGGCAGAGTGACAATGATCTGCTGGATCTGGTGCACTCTCTCTGCAGGGTTCTCAATTTCTGGAACACAGGGATAGAAAGCACATCCTTAAAAACCTTTTCAGGACCAGACAGCTCAGCACCAGAGGGACTTGTTCCAGATCTAGTGGCCCAGAAAGTGAGGAAAACAAAAGCCTGTCTGCAGAGGTCATCCCTGAGTTCGGTACTAAGGTGCAGGAAGAGCATGGGGGACACTGCTCCTCCAGCAGGGAATTCCTGTGTTCACACACAGTATGAACAGCAAATAAAGACATTTCTGTGGGCTTACTTTTAAAATAAATGTTTATGCATTATTCATTTCATTCCTCAACAACTCCTCTGTTCCTCAAAAGCCTGACTCAATGTGGCACTGAAAACAGAGCACTGCCTGGTTTTCTAGGGCAGATTTTTAAATGAGGTCTTATTCAGGTTACCTTTCTGGGTTATGCTTTGGATCCTTCTGAGCCCTTCCACTCCTGTCTCCTACTGCTCTGAACAGGAATTAGAAATTCCTAGGAAATAGGTTAGCTGAACCAGTGCTGACACAGGGGTGCAGAGCCCGGAGCTGCCATCAGACACCTGCTCCCTCCCAGGGGAAGGGGTGGCTCAGGGCTGTCCTGCCCTAAGCTGTCCCTGTGTTCTGTGTGCACGTAATCCTGTGGCTGCAGAGGACAAGCACCAGAGCTTTTCTGGAGCAGGCAGATCACACAGAAGTGCTTGTTCTGGTTCAAACTATGCCATTTGCTAATCACAGTAAAATTCACTGACAACATGTAGCTAGGCTGCCATTTAATCAAAATTCTGAGCAAAATCTGGCCTCAACACCAAGATGGATAACTTTATAGTATTTCACATGGGGAATTTTTCCATTTGATTTATCCCATTATTGCCTGCTGGGTTCTCAGCTTCTTCAGTTTGGTTTTACATAAGAGGATATTTGTTAAAAAAACCCCAACTAAAAACAAACTGGATAAAACCCTATGACAATAGACATCTGTTCTGACACCCAGAGGAACAAACTCTCAAAGCACTTGCCTTTCTCACTGAGAAAAATATTTTGACTGGGCATAACTCAGGAATTAACGGGATCCCATCACCACTGCACACACAGGGACAGCCCCATGTGGACTCTGCAAAGTGTCATTTCTCCTGACTATTGCCCTTGTGCCTTTGAGGAGCTTCCACATAAACCCCCAGTCCCCCAAGAGCAAAAGGAAAAGTTCTTCACCCTGCTTAGGCTGGGACACCAAGTGTGCAGCCTGTGTGTATGTGAGTTTGTGTGGCACAGTCAGCTGCACTTCAGGTCAGGTTTTTAGCAGGAACAAGGCACTTTATTTAAAAATCTATCCTTAATCAAAAGGTTGCAAGAGCAGCAGGAAGAGAAAGATGAGGAAAAGGAAGATTCTTGTTAAAATGGGGAAAAAAAGAGAGAGAGATAAGAGTAACACCCAGAAAATTAACAGATGATGTTTGTAAAAAAAACCCCAAAAGCTCAATAAATTGTGCAAATTTGCATTAATTAGGCAGGTGTCAAACACAAGGCTGTCTGCAAGCACAGGCAGCCACGTCACCAAGCACATTCTGGCACCTGAGGGGACCCATCCCCTTCCCCCAGGCTGTGCCCTCAGGCTTCCAGCTCTGCAGCCCCCACACTGCAAATCCCTGTGCAGGGCATGGAACTGGTGCAGAACCAACTCCCTTTGTCTGTGCCACGTGTGTGCTGTGCTGCTTTACACACCAGAACTGAATAGCAACAGTGAATTTCCTAAAGCTACTACATGAAACAACTGTTCCTGAGAAAGCAGAACACTCTTCTGCTCTGGAACAAGCCCATCCCTGTGCCAGTGCCCTCCAGCACCACCCATCTCCCTCCCATCACTACATCCCAGCAGTTCTGAGCTTGCACACTCAGAAGGGGTGAAAGCACCACGGGCAGTGAAGCTGAGGGAAGGCCTTGAGCAGACATTCCCCCACTGCTGCCCCTACAGCTGAGACACCCCAACCCCAAGCCCCCAGAATCTCTCCCATAACCTGTAGGCACAATGGGCAGCACTTCCATCACCTCTGAAACTTCCAGCTCATTTTGCCTCCTTTGTTCCCCCAGAGAAATAATTTCCCCTCTCTGTCCCTGCAGTGCGGCCAGTGCAGACTCCTGACATCCTTTCCTAGCAATTCCCACTGCCACCTGCCACCCTTCTCACTGCACAAACCCCTCTCTGCAGACTCGGGTGCACCTGCCCCACTGAGTGCCTCTCTCATCCCACCCAGCTCTCCACAGCAGCTGTCACATGCACTTACTTATAGTAGATATCAAATCTTGAAACCTTTCCTTAGGAAAGAGGGGGTTTTCCAGTCCTCGGAAATACAGCTTCAAGACTCCAGCCACTGAGTTAATGTCTCGTTCATTCTGGTCATCAGCGAGGGGGTCTTCACCTGCCCACAGAAAAGGGTTTATATCCAGCATCACCACCAAGCTGGACTAACACAAGTGGTTTTCCTCATTTAGTGAAGACTCAAATTTCCCAGGGCTCAGAAACCCTCCTCCTGTGCAATGGCAACGCTGATTTTTCCTGAAAACCAGTTTTACTGGGGGATTTCTAACCTTTCCTGAGGACAAGGATGACATTGGTAGTCTCTCCTTCACCGTTTCCAGCTCAGTGCATTTTGCATTTGCAGCACCAGCCCAGAAAGCTGAGGAGGCCTGAATGACAGGGAGTGAGAGCCTGAGAGGACAGGCTTGGCTGGAGGATACAATTACACCTCTGGAACAGACCCAGTGGCTCTGGAGAGCTTTGTACTGACTCAAATCTGTGAAAGGCTGTCAGTGCCCCTGAGATCTGGATACTAATTGATCTTAAATTGGATGTGCAAATCTTCCAGCCTTTGACAATCCTAATGCTGCCTTATCCATTGGCCCATCCACCTTCATCCTGATCCTTCCAATGCTGCTCAAGGATTAGGGGTCCCTATTCCCAGCAGGACTGTCCCTTCACAGCTCCCCTCCACTCAGGACACAGGACTGCTCCCTCTCTCACTGGCCTGGCACCCTGAGTGTGATTTTTTAACAGATTCACTGGCACCTCCATGGCCAGCACTGGAACCAGGTCCAGGCAGGGATGCTGCACCTCCCTTGGCAAACTGCTGCAGGAAAGGAGAACAAGGATCCCCAGCAAACTCTTCCATGGTTCTTGTGTTTTAATGACTGTGGAAAAGACCTCTGCACGTACCCCTACTTCTCACACTCCTTCCCTGGGTGATTCTTCGCTACTGCCAGAGACACAACACTGAGAAAGCCAGCAGGGATAAAACCTGCTCATGTCTCATAGCAGAAAGGGCTTTAACACAGGCTTCACACCATGGCTGATGCACCCAGCACACACCATCCGCCACCAGGGATCCCTGCTGCACCTGCACACCCCAGCTACACACCTCTCTCAAACGAGTTCTTGATGTCATTGACTTCCACCTGGGAGCCAGGGACTCTGAAGATGCCCTGTTGCTGGAGGCCTGGAAGAGAATAATGCTTTAGGAGAGATTTCTGGAACTGTTGGGCAATACCTGCAGGTAGAAACAGCAGAACCCAGGAGAGGAGGCACCAGACAGGCTTGGACCAGGCAGGGACAGCCTGCTGCCCCTCATTCTGCTCGTGATCTCCAACCAAGGCCCCCAGACCAAGGTGCTGAAAGGGCCTGAACAAACAGTGTAACCTGGGCACGTGCTAATAAAACCTCACTATTTGCCAGCCATCCAAGGCTGCATCACAGCCAATGCCATTGGAATTCTAACCCGAGCCCATGAAGAGTGGACTGCAGGCACACCTGGGAGTCTCTGCTGGATCTCACTGCTCACCCAAGTGCTTTACTCCTTGGCAGGTGTCTGTGGCTACACTGAGCCAACTTACCATAGAGATTGATGTAGCGGATGCAGCTCTCTACGACAAGTGGAATGGCCTGTCCTGAATCCTTCAGGAAAGGAAAGAGACAAAAAATTACTGGTTTATTGCTAACACAGCATGGGAAATGCATTAAGGATTGCAAAACCAGAGATTTGAAAATTAGTGCTGTGGAGTTTAGTAAGAGGACAGGCAGGGAAAGGAGGTGTTACAAACACAGAGCCATCAAAGAGCACTGAGGATACTGTGTGCAGCCAAAAACGCACAGGAAAGCTGTCACTGAGGTGTGTGAAACATTGCTGCTCCTTGTCTGGCTCAGACAGGAGACTGCCACGAGGGATCACAGCTATGCCACCCCAAAGGTGGAATACTGAGCTGAAATAAAACTTGTGCTGTATCTGGCTGATGGAATAAGCTTCCCATAACACAGCTCACAACAA
This sequence comes from Acrocephalus scirpaceus scirpaceus, assembly GCA_910950805.1. Lineage (NCBI taxonomy): Eukaryota > Metazoa > Chordata > Aves > Passeriformes > Sylviidae > Acrocephalus > Acrocephalus scirpaceus. The sequence continues at coordinate 21,269,285 of OU383782.1, forward strand.
TATTTCCACCAAAGGAAAGAGCCATTGTCAGCACGGAATGAAGTGCCTGAGTCTGAACCAGAGGTGAGTTCTGGCCTCTCCCCAGGCCCCTTATGGCAGAAGCTCAAGGGACCAGGGGCCATGTCTGACAGCCCAAGTGGACACATTTCTCTTTGGGATTCTGGTTGTTTTCCAGCAGAGCACAGTGGCATCTCTGGGCAGTTCCCTCCGTCCTGCAGATGGGCTCCAGTAAGTACCTGATTCCTCGTTCGCGCATTCCTCCTTCCTCTGAGCACACAAACAAGCAGCAGAGTGGAAAAAAGAGAACAGATTAAGCAGGAGTAAGTTCAGTTAGAGGTAAGCATCTCCTTGGGAGGCCATGAACGCTCAGATGCAATGGCAGCTTGGCAGGGCCCAACACAGGCCTTGGGATGTCCCCCCTCCCTCCCAAAGCCCTGGGGCACGCTGCACCCCAGCCTTGGCCACCTGCAGGGACAGCCTCTGGGATTTCCTCCCTGCCTGAACCTGGGGCACTCCAGGAGCCCAAGGACAGGGACAGAACTTGCCTGGGGCACAGACAAGGCTCTGAGGAGGACACTGGGCAGCCGTGGGGGCATTGGGTGACCAGGGGACAGCTGGGCAGCCACCAATGGCCCAGCTGCCTGTGAGGCTGTACACCCCAAGGGCAGGCAGCCGTCCTCTGAGGGGTCTCTGCTAGCACGGGACATCTCCTGCTCAGATGGATTTATGGAGCAGGAAATTCCTCCTTCTCCATGGACAGGCTGGGATTTAACGAGTATTACTTTTTTAAAAAGCAGTTTAAGTCAGGAGTAATCACAAATCCTAACGGGATTACAGGCTTTGCCAGCAGGGCCAGCACTCTCCATGTACAGACACTGCCCTCGGGCTCAGGGCAGAGCTCGAGGGAATAAACCCCAGCCAGATGATGCCTATTAGTCACCTAATCCAACAGTTTGTCTTTACTGCTTCCTGAAGTGTTTTCACTGAACCTTTCTCCAGAGCAGGATTCCAGGACACCACCTGGGATCAGCAGCTGGCAGGGATGAGCCAGCTGGGCTGGTTGTTCCTGATGTATTTGTGTGTAAGGCTGAGGATCACCTGTCTGCCCTCCAACATGGACACCCATACAACAGGATTGCTACCCCTGCCTGACAGTCCTCGAAGTGGGACACACTTTCTGGGGTCATTTTATCTTCCCTCTCAGCCACAAGGATGGATGAGAATCCACGGATGGATGAGATCTCAGCCGAGATCCACCAAAACCATGTGGAAAAGAGGAAGGGGGGTGTGCCTGTTGCTCCTTTGAGGGCTGGGCTGAGCTTGTGTAATCTTTCTTCTCAAGAAGGGTAGAACCAGCAGGACAATGAGGACACCCAGCCAGGGCTGCCTCATACTGCACATGGCCACCAGCCATGTGGGGTCTGGAGCACAGAGCTGATGGGACAGGAACACCAGGAATGCACGAGGGGAGCTGTGGACAGAAACCATCACCGAGGCCGAGCCGTGCTGGCCACGCCAGCTGGGTGCAGATGGGCCCAGGGTCCCCCTGAGGATGGCAAGCAGCCAGGACAGGAAAGCCACCATTCCATTCCCAGCGTTCACTGACACTCCTACTGCAAGCCAGCAAGTACCTTAATGAACGTTTCCATATTGCCGTTAAAGAGTTTATGATTATACACTGAGAGAGGCCTAGGTCTCCTCATTTTCTGTGGCTTAGGGGGAAGACATGGGGGCCTGGGAGAAAATGGAACAAAATAAATCAACAAAACACAAACACAAATGCAATGACAGGGTGAGATCTCGCAGGTTATAACTGAGAATGAGAAATCAAACAGAAAAGTCCCTCTGTGAGGACGTGTAGCTCCACACACCCTGCAGCCACTCACACTGGGGTGTCCCACACCACTCCAGCAGGAAACCAGCTGGATTTAACACCTGCCTCCCACCACCACCAGCTCAGCACCCCCTCAGCCTGAAGAGGCACCAAGGGCAGCTGAGGAGATATATCCAAAATAAACCACAGCTACTCCAGAAAACATTGGGGTAATCCTGAACAGATTTCATTCTGCTCCCAGAAAGAGGCCAGAATGAGGCCAACGGGAACACCTCCACCTTCCTGTACTAACTTCTGTTTGGAATCCCAGGGATGGGGATGGCCCTCCCACTGCTAGTGATGAAGAGGCCAGGGAAGCCTGTGCCAGGTTTCAGTGAGGTACTGAGGATATTGGAGGGACGCTTTCATTAATGCTATTCCCAGTCCAATTCCTCTGGATAATAAAGGACATTCAGTGCCTAGATCTAGAAAAAGGAGAAAACCACCACAAAATCCCAAACAGATTTCTGCCCTGCCCTCTGCCCCAGGCAGATGTCTGCACGGGAGAGAACATGACTGCAAACACACAGAAGTGGGTGCTGGGAGCCCTCATGCAGGAGTTCTCATGGAACAGACAGGGACACTTAACCAGAGTTCAGTGCAAGGGGGACAGCAGGGATCTGCTGGGTCCTTCATCAGATGCTTTTAATTAAGCAACTTGACTCTGCACTCCTACAGCTCCCAGCCACTCCTCTGAGTGGTACCTGAGGAGCAGAGGTGACTGCTGCCCTGGGGGCACCCAGCCCTGCCCCACACCCTGCAGGGACCGTGCCTGCAGCCCCAGCCAGGGCCCTGCACTCACACCCCAGGGTGCTGGGACAGCTCCCCGTGACCAGAGGCAGTGAGAGCTGATCCAGCAGGGAGCAGGGCCAGCTCCTCAGGGTGCCACACCCTGCCCAGCCCTGCTCTCTGGAGGTCCCTCTGTGTCCTGGCAGCTCCTCGGTGCCCCCGGGTGCCCAGCCCTGACTGGGCCTGGTGCCGGCGGCACAAGGAGCTCCTTCCTGCCTGGCAAGGCAGCCCAGGCTGCACCATCTGCTCCACCACTTCCAATAAGGAATGGAGCTTTTTTTGCTGGTATTATAAATTTTATTAAACACAAACAAGGTTGGAACAAGCTCACACACAGGCTGTGCATGTTCTAGGGAGCTTTTGGAGGCTTTGCTGGCCTGTGTCTCGCTGTCAGAACACCAGCACACTCCCAGCAAGCCACTGGAGCTCTGTGGAGATGTTTCATGGACTGGACACGGATCAAAGCCTCCTCTATGTCACATTTACCCCAGCCCCATCTCCTGCAGTAGAGGGATGAAGTCTGACACAGGCATGCTCTGCACTCCCAGCTAAAGCAGCCAGAGCTGGGAGATGATTTCAGACACAGACTAAAGTCCTCAGAGGAGGAGGGATGGCAGAGAGTGAGTGGACACCTGTGTGTCACCCTGCCTGAACACAACCCCACCCCAGCTACACTCCAGGACACTGCACCGTGCTGGCAAAGCACATCCAGGCACATCAGAGCCAGCCAGCCAGCACACTGCAGCAGAACCACGGGCTGCTTGCCATCCCCTGACCCCAGCACTGCAGGCCATGCAGCAGGGTGTGGGGCACAGGGGGGCACCTGAACCCCACCAAGCTGCACCAGGAGCAAAGCAATCCCCCCTTCCCACAGCCCCCTCCTGCACCAGCCCTCCCCAGGAGCAAGCAAGGGGAAGAAAGTGCTCACCTGGTTGTTCCACACTCAGCTCTTTCACCTGTAAGAAACACAAGTTCCCATCATCCCTCACATCAGGCACCACCAAAGGACTGCAGAGCATGGCTGTGCTGCTGCTCACCCCCCAGGGAACGGCTTCTGGCAGAGAGAAGCTGCATTTGGGGAGGAGAGGTGGCCAGCTGGTGCCCTCACCATTAAAAGAAATCAGAAATCTGGAGGGAGAAGATTAGAATCTGCCGGGGGAGAAGAGGGAGAGGAAGGAAAGAGGCAGAGGGAGTGAGTGGCAATCTCTGCTGCTGGAGAAGTAACCCAGCACTTCAGCACACAGCGTCAGATTCAAAGAGATTTCTCTATGTGTACTCCCAAAGAAAAGAGGGAGGAGTAATCCAAGGAAATCATGATTTTGTATGTCACTGGCTAGCCCGAGCAGCAGCAGCCAGGCACAGAACCATCAGTCACTCAGGAGAACACACTCAGGTGAGGCTGACAGATGCTTTAAACCCTCTCAGGTGACCAGAGGATCCTCCCTGGACCTGACCCCAACTCACCTTCTCCCAGAGTTTGCTTCAGCAGGTCGTGTTTAGCCTGGAGCTTTGTGATGAGGTTACTGCCATTCAGATACTCCTTAAATTTCTGGAATTAAAGAACAAACAGGGTGGGTTAAGCACCAGAGCCCCTAATGGATGCTCACTGTTGCCTGGGGGCTGCCGGGGGGCTCAGGAGGCTGCACCAGCTGTGCTGCAGGGCTCAGCAGGGTCTAATCACTTCTCCCTGCTCCAGCCACTGCCCTGGTGCTCTTATTAGCCTGGTCTCCTTGGAGCTGCCCCTCCTGCCCGGGAACGCAGGGAGGGACAAAGAGTTCAAAGCTGCCTTTCCTTTGTCAGGCTTCTGGGAACAGCCTGGGAAACCAAAGCAGCTTTCCCTGCACTGCCAAGGCTTCTGTGCCTCTGTGCAAACCAACAATGCCAAGCAAGAACTCCCCGAGGCCTCCCAGGCAGGGACTGCCAGGTGCTCCATGCAGCAGGTGACACTGTGCAGAACCACTGCCCATCCCACAGTGAGGGACACCAGGAACACTCCAGAGCAAGGCATTACACAGTGAGAGGAGAGAGGGAGACAAGAGATGGAAAACACAAGAATGGGAAAGATCAAATCTCTGCAAAAACCACTAAAGTAATCCCAAGCACAATTCCAAATGAAAATTGTAATTTCCCCCCCAGTCTACAATATTATTAAGAGAAAGCAGAAGCTCTTCTGTGCATATGTAACACATCACAAGATGCTGTTAACCATGGGCTATGACCCCCCCTGAAATAGGGGAGACCTCTGGTGAACTCATGGCTGTTGTCTGTATTTCAGGTACCAGAGCAGAGACCTGAGCTCTGCCTGGGAGCTGCAGGGCAGGCACACACACAGCACAGCCCAGCTTTTGTGCCTTCCTTGGCATCTGTGGGCCAAAGGCAAATTTAAGCTGTACAGGCTAGAGAGGAAGACTCTCTGTAAACTTGGCTCATAGTTCACAGCCCTGAAGGCCTTCCTGAAGAGACCCTGGGTGGTGGCCCATGGTGAGGCCATCTGGAGTCTGAGCCCTGCTCTCAGCCTCTCCTACTCTTCCCAGTAAGAGAAACTCAAGTTTTCAGTCTCATCTGGCTGCTCCAGTTGTTCCCTCAAAGAGAAAAACAAGGCAGGCACTGGATTGTCAGTCCTTATGTAGTGCCCTGCAACTGAAATGCATTCCAGGCCCCAATCTGGCAGAAGACAAGTACTTAAAGAGACTGAATTGGTTCTTGCTCTTCACTAATGAGCACTTAACTGGGCCTCAGCCCTGGCAATTAATGCTTGTGTCCTGTATGGCCTGAGCTGAGACTCACAGTGAAGTAGAACATTTCAGTCTCCTGCTGGTTGGCTCTCCTCTTGGCAATGTTGATTTTGCTCATGTAGGTCTCTGATGCAGCTGATTTGACCGACTCAGTGGAGCGGCTGTGCTGGAAGGCATCTGAAACATCAAAATCTTCCACTGTCAGCATGTCCTGCAAGGTCTGCATGGTGGCATCCAGCGTTTTCCGTACCTGTCAGAAACAGGACAGCGTGGGTGTGAGGCAGGCTGGGAAAAGGACACATCCTGAGCCAAAACAGCCGCTCAACAGGCAGCTCCTGAGCCCTGGGCTAGCACTGCTGTGGGCACTTCCAGCTCTGCCACAGGAGGGGCTCCACACCTGAGCACACCAGGAAACCTCCTCCAGTGGGAGAAAGGCTCAGCAGTGCTGCCCACAGACCCCAGCTCTTACCTCCTCATTCTCTATCTTGAGGGTGGCCAGCCGAGACTGCAGCTGGTGGTACCGCATCAGCAGCTCGGTCTGCACAGGCTGCTGGGCGCTCACCTGGCACACCTGAGACAGGAGACATTCCACGGGTCATACACAGACCAGACACACATTTCCACACCCACACAGTTCCCTCCAGCCCCCACAAGCTCCTGGCAGCCTCCAGAGAGGTTGTGCTGCCGTGTGTCCCATCAGCAGTGCCCTGGACCTGGGCCAGCACCGAGTGTTTTGCACTCAGCCATCTCCCAATTACAGCAGGTTAATCACAGCTCCCCTGTGCAGATCTGTGGGGCAGAGAGAGCCAAACCACGGGCTCCCTAATTGGGAGAGACACGGAGACTGAAAGGAGGAGCCCTAACGAGCCAGGAGCCTCATTAGGAAAGGAAACATGAACAGCAGTGAGGGAAGGCAGCAGAGAGGGGTGAGGAGTCAGGAACAGTTTGACAGTGATGGTTTAGAGGAGGGGTGGCCAGGCCCCTCTGCAGCCCCACAGGTGAGCACATTACCTCATCCCCCATGTGTGGCTGGAACTCGAACTTGAGCGGCGGGCAGAAGACCTGGTTGCACATGTCCATGATGGTGTGCTTGTCGCTGCGAGCGTCCAGGTTGTCCACGGCGTTCTCGATGATGTCCAGGCCCTCGTGGCGGGACGTCTCCAGGTTGTACTCAGCAGACAGGTACGTCCTGAAGGTCCGAGCCAGGCTGGCGTGGAACCCCAGATCACAGCACTGACAAACACACAGGAGGGTCTGGTCACACAAATGCTCCCAAAGCATTTTGCAAGGTTCTCACACACAGATGGACGTTGAAGCCAGGCGAGGCAGGGGGCACCAAGCCCTGCAGGGTGTGCACATCCTGCTCTGTCCCTGGGCAGCTGCCTGCCTCCCACCATGGAGCAACTCCTTATGCTGCTGATCACTCTCATGTCTGTCTCGGGGAAAATGATAAAACTCAGAGTTAACTGCTGCCGAAATGCTGTCCTTTAGGCAAAAAACTGGGTTTAAACGTTGTCCTCACTATAACTGATTTGGCATGTCAAGTGTCATACCAGCACAGGGATTTGCTGTCCTGAAAGCTCCATCAGAGCTGAGCAAATCCAACCTGTGACCAATCCCCACCTTGTCATCCAGCCCAGAGCACTGAATGCCACATCCAGCCACTCCTTGAACACCTCCAGGGATGGAAACTCCAACACCTCCCTGGGCAGCCCGCTCCAGTGTCTGACAATCCTTTGTGTGAAGAAATACTTCCTGAAATTCATATTGATAAACTCAAAGTGAAATCCAAAAACTCAGTTGGTGCCACAAGCAGCTCCAACCCATCTGATGCTGGGTGCCGATGTGAGGAGACATGGCTCAGCTCAGATCACGTCACAGCAGGGCTGTGCTTGCTCCAGCCTCTGCTAAAACCAGCAGCAGCAAAGCTACACTGTGCCAATGCCCACCCTCAGGTGTCCAAGAGAGCCCCACTGTCCCTCCTAGCCTTTAAAAGCTGTGAAACCCCATGTGAATAACAAGGAGTTTTGGAAAAACTATCGAATTTTCACAGCCCTCCATTCATCCTGCTTCTATTTAGCTTCCAATCACATTATTGAGAGTATGGGCAGTGATGGACTGGCATAGACCTGCCTTTAAAAAATCAACAAGCAACACAAAAAAGATAAGGGGTGAATTTCCATTTGCTGCTTGGGGCAAAATCTCATTCTGCTCTGCAAGGCTCTGCCATGAGACAGTTTCAGCATGAACACCCCTACAACCACTGCAGTACAGAAACCCCAGAGCTGGAACAATGCAGCCGAGGGGCTGCCACACAGGGCAGGGACCAGGGCCAGGAGCCCTGTGCCAGCACTGGGGAGGACCAGCACTCCTGCCATGAGCAGATGAGCACAGCCCTGTGCCCTGAGAACGGACTGTGCATTCCCCAGCACCTCCCAGCCCTCACCCGTGTCCTCCCAGCCCCAGAAATCACAGCCACTTTGCTACAAAAGGCAGTACCAGGAGGAAATATCTGCCCCTGTTCAAGGGTGGGAATGCCCAAAGCACAAGAACTGAGCCACTACAAGGCAAAGCCCTGAATGCCACAGAACCCAAGGAGAGGGGCTCAGGGCACTGCCAGCTGCTTTTAGGACAGAATTCCATGTGAAATGTTTCCTGGTTTTTGCTGTTGGACTCGCACTGAAGCCGGCAGCGATTTGCAGTGCCCAGAAATCAGCTGCTCCTGCAAACCAGGGCGGGCACCTCCTGCACACACTGCAGCCCCTGGGGTCCCTGGTGATCAGCACCGTGCCGGCTGCTTCACACACGGATGCCCAGAGAAGAAAAGGCAGAGCAGGGACTTCCACGCAATTCCCAGAGGAGCACACAATGGGGAGGGAAAAAGAAAAAGGAAGGGAAAAAAGACTTCAAAAAAAAGACCGATGCTCCCAGCCCCAGAACAAATGGCATTTTCTCACCCCTCTCATCCCTTTGATGGCAAATAAATTAGAACCACAAATAATAATCCCCAGCCCTTCTGCAGCGCCTTTCATCTGCCAAGCTCAGAGCTCCCCAAGCATTAATTCATCACGTCTGGTAACACCCTGCACGCGGTGGAAATATCCCAGGGTTCAGCTTGAGAAACAAACCGGCTCCTGGAGCTCAGGCAAGCACGTTTGGCCAAAACACCACGGAAGCAGCCAAAAACCTGTGTGCCTCCCACCCCAGAGCTGCACTGGGGGGCAGTCCTGGGCCCCAGGGAGAAGGAAATGCACACAGTGCTCTGTGCTCCAGAGACTTCCAGCCCCTGTTATCTGGGAGGCTGAACCTGCACAGGACAGAGCTCAGCCAGGCCCACGCCTCACCTGAGCAAGTGGAACCCTGGAGCAACACCTGAGCCCCTGGGTGCAAACCTGGGTGCACCCCTTCACTTCCAGGCAGAGCAGTAACGCCCCTGCCTCCACAGAGCCAGAACTGCCTGCAAACAAAGAGCCCAACTCACTTGTTCTTCTCTGTTCCCCCTTTTCTGCATTTTTTTTCCTTTAAAATTACTCTCCATTATTTTTAATTATATGCATAATATATAATAATTATATGCCTATTTTAATTTCTGGCCTCTACTCTCTTGATGTTGCCACAAAATCCAAAGCTGTACCATGCAGCACGAAAATCACAGAACCCCAGAATGGTTTGTGTTGGGGGAGACCTTAAAGATTATCCAATTTCAATTACCCTGCCATGAGCAGGGGCATCTTCCACTAGCCCGGGTTGCTCCAAGCCCTGTTTATCCAGGCCAGTAAACCAACTGAGGATTTTTGGCATAACTATTTCAACTGCTGTTTCTGTTTCCTAACTTGACTCAGCTGATTTTTCCAGGGACCAAGCAATTCAACAGTTCCATGTAACGCTGAATTTCCTCAGAGTTGCCCTCCTCTCCTGGCTTGTTTGTCTCAGACAGAGCAAACACTGATCTGCAGGGAAGGAAGTTGCTGTTCCAGAAGGACTCAGAGGAGGCTGCACACGTTTTGGCAGATCAGTCTGTACGGACACCGACTGTTCCATTTTCTCTGCTCAATCTAGTGATATCTTTCATGTGACCACTTCAAACTATCTTGCAGCCATTTCCCACAGAACTCCAGAGGGACGGATAAGGAGCTTTATCTCCTCTTCACATACGTGGCCAAAAAGATTAACTGGGTCCCACAGTTAATGACAGAAATGAGACAAGCCCAGGCATTTAAACAGACACACGTGTCAGCCAAGGAAGAGGCCCCATGGTGCACTGCCAGTCCAGGGCTAATTTGATCTGTCTCTATATTCTTCCCTTCCTTTCTAGGACAAAACAACAAGGCCACTGGAGACAGGGGGGCAGACAGCTCTGTGGCTCCTCTGATGGGCTTTACAATTCTCATTAAGCCCTGGAGCCCTCCCACCCTGCCCAGCAGCTGGGCCCTGTGCCTCGCTGGAGCAGGGGAGCCCAGCACGGCTTTTGTTACCAGGCACGCTCTGCAGTGATGCCAGAGAGCAGAGGGATGTCAGGGCTGTGCCTGAGAGACGACAGAGGCAGCTGGGGTTTGGGTAACACCGGTAGATTGGCTGCTGTGGGGTCCTGATGGTTGGATTGCTGTGAAAGCAGCAGTGGCACGGGGCACGGTGCTGGGGATGGAGGGGGACCAGAGAGCCAGCCCAGTGATCCCCCACCATTCCCCGGGGGAGCAGGGTGGAGGAGCCGGCAGGAGCCACGGGAGCACGGCCAGCCAGGCTCAGAGCTGCCCCTGGGCTCAGAGCTGCCCTCCTCCCGGGCTCAGAGCTGCCCCCAGGGCTCAGAGCTGCCCCAGGGCTCAGAGCTGCTTTCCTGAGCTCAGAGCTGCCCTCCTCCCAGGCTCAGAGCTGCCCTGAACCCCCTTCTCACCCAGACTCTCCCCGCAGACCTGCTCCTTCTGTGGGCTCAGAGCTGCTCCCCTCCCTGGCTCTGCTCTCCCTGAACCCCCTTCTCACCCAGACTCTCCCCCAGACCCGCTCCCTCCGTGAGCTCAGCTGCCCTGCACAGACCCCTCCAGCACCACAAGGATGCGGTGACTTGGATTCATTTCTTCTAGAGCTGCTGAAGCCCTTCTTGCCTCACCCTTGCAAAACACACTGAAACTTGTAAAAAAAGCCTGTTCAAATAAACTGCTCTCCCTTTGAGGATACAGGACACCCATGCTCAGCTCACACATCCAATATTTTGTTTCTTGGTGAACAGAATTTATAGTTGGGGAAATTTCATTGCTCCATGTTAAAGATGCTTTAGCTGAAGTCCCTGAACAGATTCCTGGAGTGCAGGAGAAATGCCATCTGCTGACTCCAGTGGAAGTGTCAGTGAGGAAATAAAAGTTGGGAAGAGTAATATAAACAGACAGAGCTAAAATGGAACTCAGCAAATCTCCAGAAAATCCAAGTTCAAAAAACTCCACAGAAGTTAGTAATTCTTGCTTAAAAAGCAATTAAATGAAAGAGAGAATATACAGCACAAAAGCAGAAAGCCTGCAGATAAATCAAGGTGTTCTCACACCTTGCCATTCAAATGTCTCCACGAACAACTTACTTGGTTTTTAACACATCTTCAATAATAAAGAGAACAAAAGGGACATAATGAAGAGTATTTTATCATATATCAAAATCTTGAAGTCATCAGGGGTTTTGCATCAGACTTTAATTAATTCTCAGAAGTGTAACTACATGCTAATGGGCTTGGAAAGGAGGTAGACACTCAAGCAGCTTTTTAAATTGTACAGTTAGGTAATGATGCAGTGCCTCAAGCTCAGCTATTTATGATTGACTGAGGCAACTCCAGCAGGAAGAATTGCACTGTGCAATCTACAGGCTGTGGGATGCCCGTTAAAGGAAGAAGCAGAAGTCCCTTGTCTGGGTAAATCCCTTCTCTGAATCATCTCAAAGCAGTTTGTAGGAGTCACCAGTGCTCAGTTCCTGCCAGTGCCATGAACCTGCCTCCAGCAGCTCCTGCCCTGAGGCTGTTCCCTGCAAGCAGCACCGGGACAAAGCCCCCAGGTGCCCTCCCCAGCCAGGGCAGCACTGCCACAAGTGCTGAATCACCACCAAAGTCACCAAGTAGTAGAAAGAAAAAAACCCCTCTGTTTCAGCACCAAAACCAAGGCTGTGTCTGACTTGGGAAGCATTTCTCTGTCTCAAACACAGACTAAGCAATAGGCCAAGAAGAAACCTCAGCCAGTCTCACCTGGCTCACCCCAAGGCAAATGCAATTCACTGGACATCTTCAGCCCCAGTTAGGAATATCCTAAACCCCCCCAGGCACCCCTTCAGCACCCACAGGGGTGCAGAGGGAAGGGACTCACGTCGATGAGGTCGGAGACATCGTGGATGTAGTATTTGCTGACGGCTGCGTTGGTGGCTGCCAGGTTCAGCAGGTAGTCGTTCCTGGCTTTTGTACACTTCAGCTTGTTCTCAGAATACTTGGCTTGTCTCTGAAAGAGCAGAATGGAGTGTCAGAGCACAAGCAGGATGGTATTGGCACAGCTTTTCCTGCCACAGAGCCCTACAGCACCCTGCAGCCTGGGTGTGACGAGGTAATTACTAAAACTTGGTATCTGGTGTGAAAACAGGGGCCTTGCCAGGGTGGAGGAGATCCCATCTGAACATCCCTCACGCTGTCAGCCAGCCATGATGAGTGCATCCTGCTCAGAGGGACTTGGAGCCCTTGAGCACAGCTGCTGCTGGGGATTTTGGCATCAGTCAAAACCAGAGGGCCAAATTTTCCCCCCAGAAATGCTGACATATGTTTGGACTTGCTCCAGATGTGTGCAGCTGTATCAAAGTGGAATCTGGCCCAGAGGCCCAAGCTACACAATTCAGAACAGGACCAGAATTCAAAACTGTAGGAAAGCAGATGTGCTCCAGATCTGGGACATCTGCTCAGGCAGATCCCTGCTCTGAAGGCTGAATCAAAATTAACCCTTCCAAGAGGCTCAGTGTTAGAAATGTCCCAGGGCTGGATGAGCCAGCGAGCAAATGCATCCTGGCTGGGGAAGCCATCTCCTTTTCTCCAAAATTAACACAAACTTGTGGAGATCCCAAGGCCAGGGGGATTTGCTGAGGCTGGAATGGCACAAAGTGTTTTGCCTAGTAAATCCATCTAAACACTGCACTCTCACTCCCAGACAGTCTGCAGAGGAAGAACATTGGTATTTTATAGATCCAACTGTTTCTTTGCTACCAGGAGTCAGTGCCTGAGCGAACCCAAGGCTGTTGTTGTTCATTTTAAAAGTGCATCTTTAAAGAGCACAGCACAAAGAACACAACCTCCTGGAGCAGGGTCTGGTGTTGGGCCAGGCCAAGCTGGGGCACTGCCCTGCTCAGCACAGCCTCTCAGCCCCTGCTGGCACAGCCATGCTCCTGGCACGCCGTGGCCCCAGCCACAGGTGGAGAAGCAGCTCCCACCACCCCTCCCTGTCCTGTGCCCCAGCAGCCATCGCCCCCAAGGCCCCTCCTGTCTCAGCTCTCCCTGCACAGAGCAGCCAGGAAGGTGCCACGGGTGGCCACGTGGCTCCTGTGCAGGTCCAGCACCCCGTCCAAGGCTGCACTGCCTGTCCCTGTCATGCCACCCTGCCTCAGAGTCAGACCTTCCCTAGAGGATGGTCCTGGCCCTTCTCCAGAGCCAGGAGCAGAGAACACACTTGTGATGGCCTCCTGGGGTTGCCTTCCAGCAGAACGTGCACATGAGACACCAGCCCTCCTAACCCCTTCCTGGAGATACAGGAATGGCCTCACAGAGATAAGGCTGAAACCAACCCTCGCTGCCTGCAGGGAGCCCCAGCCCCAGCCCAGCTGCCTCCTCTTTCCCTCTCACCCACCTTCTCCTTCATCTTCTCAATCTTCTTGACGGAGCTGCGCCGCTGAGGCCGGTCCTCGTGTCGCAGCAGGTTCACACTGATGTCCCCTGACTTGTTGAACTGCTTTTCCTCCTGCTTCTCTGCCTCCTTCAGCTTGCTCTCGGCGCTGATGCTCTCTGCATGGTACATGTGGTAGGTCTTCATCACCTGCAGACACAGGAGGTCATGAGCCACCCTCCCGTGGTCCCACAGAGCACTGGAGCAGGACAGGCCAGCAGCCCTGGGCAGGGCAGAGGGGCTGTGGGGGCCACTGTGGCACTAAGGAACAAAGCAGGGAGGAAAGCTTGAGAGATTAATGCCAGCCCTATTTCTAGAGGCTCCAGGCTGGTCTAAGAACCGTGATGACACTCAGTCCCACTGTGGGGACATGATCCAGCACACACCTGCAGTCAAACAGCACCGCATGCCTGCCAAGAGGGAAATAAGGAATAACCCCAGAGCTCTGCAGCTGGGATAAGGGTCTGTAGCATTGTGCTTCAGTAACATTTTATAACGGTCTCCATGACAAGTGACTGTGAGGGAGGCCACAGTCACTCAGAATCCCCTTTTGACCTGCCCCCTCTGTTCCTACACTCGGATTTGCTAAGCCACAGACAGCCCTTGCTCTGCCACCCAGACAGCAGAGCCATCCAGAAACAGAGGAGCTGCAATTCCCAGGCAGAAATGGGGTTTGTCTCCTGTCACCACCTCATCCTCCCCTTGGTGCTGCCAGCAGGCTCAGGCAGTGCCAGGGAAGGTGCAGCAGCACCTTGTCCTTCACATTCCAGATCCACACTGATCCTGGAGCACTCTACAGGAGAAATTCCACCACAGCCTTCCCTTTCAGAAACAAGAGCCCAAAGGGCACGCTGGATCATTTTAACAGAGCTGGCAAGAGGGACACATCTGCTCCTCTCCCTTTATGCCTTTAGTCACACTGTCCCCTTCGATCATCTCCCTTTGGGATGTGGATGGTTTATTTCACATTGCCTTGACACGGCCCGCAGTGCCCGACTGCTCACTGCAGTCAGCCTCAGCAGGGCTGGGCACTGCAGCTGGGACACGCTGCAATGGGCTGGAATGGGCTGCCTGAGGCCCAAGGGTTAAATCAGAGCAGGAACCCACAAATGCAAGGGATTGTTACACACGGCTTAATGAAGAAAACACAGTTTTCCTGTCAGCAGGACCCAGGAGTGTTTGAGTTGGAGCAGCTCAGGCTGAGCCGCATGATCCCTCCTGCTGCCAAGCACAACCCTCAGCTGAAGGAGGCTCCCAGCACCAGAGCTGCACAAACCTGCCCTGCAGGGACATCCCTGTGCAGGCACAGCCAAGGGGCACTGAGCAAAGCCTCCTGCCTCGGCCCCCAGCTGCTGCATTTCCAAACCATGCAAATTCTCAACACAGATCCCAGCCACAGATTTCAGGCTGCCTTTTCTGTGGTGAATGTCACAGGGCATAAACCAGATGATTCCTGGGATTTTCTTAAAGAGAAAGATCAGAGGGTTTCACTGAGCCCTCCTCATCCTCACCATCTACATCTTGTGAAACGCACGGAGGGAAGTGAAAAGCAAAGTGCTGAATATCAGGGCTTCAGGCAGTGAGGGGAAAGGTTTCTGCAGCACTCAGAGGCCCTGACACAACATGACAGAGAAGTCCAATGAGTAACAGGGGTCCAAATTGCAGCTTTTTGTGAAATCTAAAGGTTATGGGACAGTTACCCAACCAAAATAGACACCTCACTGTGCTCACCAGCTGCTCTGCCACACAGCTCACTCCTGGAAATTCAGAGGATATTTCTGTTTAATATCTGCCTTAATTTTGGCCAGGGCCAACCTGCACTGCAGCAAGCAGCCCCTGATCTGCAATTCCCCTGTGCCATCTCCGTGCCTGCAATCAAATCACGCTGTCCCTGGCCTGCATTGCTGTGACACAAAGACAAACTGCCACAGCTGCGTCCCGGGGATCTTTCCTGCAAATCAGTTAATTAGCTGCAGCGAAGGAGGAAAAATATGTTCCAATGTTCATTAGTTATTTAACAACACGAGCTGTGTTTTCCATATTAATTACATGTTCTGGATAAAGGCTGTTGCCAAAATACCATCCGTAAATGGCAGCACTGGCAGTCTCCAGCTACAAGGGCTTTGTCTTCCTCAACAGCTCATCCCCCAGGTTGTGACACAGCAGAGGAGCCAGAGCAGAAATGGGGTGACCGTGTCAGGTACAGGCTCAGGCCCCCTCAGCCTTCTGCCTTTACCAGCTCCAACTGGTACCACTCTGCTGGAATCCATAAGGAGCAACCAAAGGAACGAAGCTGGTTTTAATTCACAGCTGAACTACTTCTGCACAAAACCATTCACAAGCATCTCCACTTCAGAATGAAAGTCATCCACTTCCATTTTGGTTAAAATCAGTGTGGCTTTGGTTCTCTCCATGCAGAGTCCACAGAGTGACTTGCATCAGAACAGCAACAAGGCTGAGTTAAAATCAGTGTGGTTGTTTTGGCTCACGTTTGAGACAGTGAATGCCTGAGAAGCCTGTAAAAAATTGTAGTTTCCGCCCTGTGCACAGAATTCCCCTCGGAGAGACTCAAAAAGCAGCCTTGCCAGGGCAGGGATGAGCTGTGGGTAAAGGCCTGGCCAGAGGCAAGAAAATCGCCTTCCCTGAGCTGACAGCAGCCAAGTGACATTTCCCCAGCAGCAGCAGCAGCCTGGTGCCCTGTGAGCCAGGCCCTTATCCCGGGTCAGCAGCCACAGCTCCCGTGCTGCTCGTGGGCACCCCACGTGCTGCAAAGAACACACCAGCAGCAGCTCAGTCCCCAGGGTGTCCCCAGCCACCCCCAGCACCCCTGAGCCAGGGGGCAGCTGGGCCCCCATCACCTGATGGCTCAAGGACAGAACTCGGACCTGCAGGAGCTGCTGGCACCAAGCAGATGTGAGGTGACCCTGACTGCCCCCCAGGCTTTTTCTTCATGCTTTTGAAGCCAGAACGTCCCTTCCCTGCTCCCTCCTGGCTGGATGACACAAGCAGTTTGTTATCTTTGCAGCAAGGCTGAACACAAACACAGAGCTCCTCCAGCTGTCCCAGTTTCACCATTCAAACCCGTGAGTTTCACCATTCCAGCCCATTCTGCTCAGCACATGGAGCAAAGGGGTGAATGGAGAAATCTCAGCTCCTGTGAGGATGGGCAGAATTGTGCTCCTCCTTGGCCATGGCTGCACCCGGGACCCCAGCGTGTCCCTGCCCCGTGTCCGGGTTCAGAGCACACCAGTCCACAGCTGCTCAGGCCAGCCCAGCCCTTGTTAGTCTCTCCTTGTTTTGCATCTGTCATGCTGCTGCTGTAATTAATCTTAATTAGTCACCACCCCTAACACAGCTTGTGACATTCAACCATCAGCAACGCGCTCCCAAATCTCACTCAGGCTTTTTAATCTGATCTGCTGTCCACCCACACTGCAGGTCTCACAACAACCAAATCCTTCAGCGGCCAATGCAGGAACAAACCTGTTAAGAGGAGATTTATGGCAGAAATTTCAAATACAATCATTCATGCTCTGTTGTTTAGGCCTGTTTTTCAGAAAGATGAAATAGAATGATTGTTTAGGAATAAACCTACTGCAGCATTATTTATGTACCAGTTACAGATACAACCAAAGAAAGCAAATACATTATCTCAATTTCCCAACAAAAGGCAGACTTTATATGGTTTTGTTGCTCCTAAACCACAAATAAAATAAATTCTTAAAAAACAATTGCTACAGGGCAAGAGGTAGAAGCAACACAAAGACTTTTACTACCCTGCTATGAAAACCTGCTTGAAGAGCCATGTCCTGACTAAGAGCACACGATCTCACCGGGAGGCACAGACAACTCTGCAGCCAAAGTGCTCCTCTGGGCACAGGACAGAGAGAGCTGAGCCCCTAGGAGCCAGAAATTTTCTGCATTCCCCAGCAGAAAGTCACGTTCAGCCCCAGGCCACAGGGTCACAGGAGCAGGGAGGTGTCCAACAAAGCAGCACGGACAGCTCAGAGCCCCTGGTGCCTGGAATCACCAACCCAGTGTCTGAGCAGGGCAAAAGGGAACGTGGTGCTGGAGCCCTGGCAGGTGAGAGCCCCACAGACACAGGGATCACACCCAAACATCCCTGGCCATGCTGGAGCCCCGGCAGGTGAGAGCCCCACAGACACAGGGATCACACTGGATCACACCCAAACATCCCTGGCCATGCTGGAGCTCTGGCAGGTGAGAGCCCCACAGACACAGGGATCACACTGGATCACACCCAAACATCCCCAGCTGTGCTGGAGCTCTGGCAGGTGAGAGCCCCACAGACACAGGGATCACACTGGATCACACCCAAACATCCCCAGGGAAGCAGCTGGGCAGTGTGACCCAGCCCTCAGCCTCGGACTGCTGGGGAATCCTCCAGGAATGCCAGCACCCCAGCCAGGAGCCAGGTGTCCCAAAGATGAGGGGACAGCCAGGGGAAGGACAGCCAGGGCACAGTCTCCTCAGATTTGCCCTAAGAACTGCCTGTGCTCCCCGCTCTGCCAGCAGGAACAGCAGGACCAGCTCACTGCTCACCGTGTAGAGCTCGTTGGTGACCTTCAGGAGCTCCTCGTGCATCTGCAGGCCAATCTCCTTGCTCTGCAAGACAAAAACAAGGAGAGGTGAGACTGTTATGCTCAAAACATGCAGTTCTAAAATAAAAATACATCTCAGAGGAATCATAAGTGTGAATACACAGTGCAGCAAAGTCTCACAGTTTCAGAACTCTGTGAGTATTCATTTGAGGTTGATGTTTTCCCATGGATCACCCAACATGGATTTCAGAGACCATGAGGAGGAATTTCACATAATTTAACATATTTATCCTGCAAAACAGATGAATCTAAAATTACAGGCAATACTGCTTTTCCCTTCCACTGGTAGGATTCATTCCCAGCCCACAGTCAAGTCCCCATTTGGGTATAACACACAACACTCTCTCCCCCAGTTTGGGGAGTGGCAGAGACTCCCTTTGAGACTGGCAGCACTTTGTACACCATCCAACAGCCATTTGTGGGTTTGCAGTTCCCAGATTCCCCAGATTCTCCAGCCCCACAGCATCACCTGTCAATCTGCCTTGATCTGAAACATTCTGCTGCTCTGTGATTAAACACATCAGCTGCTGGACCTGCAATTTCCAGCCAACGCTGGTATTTCAGAGCAAAGATTATCAGGGCTCCCCAGCACTGCCATCCCAGGTTCACACTGGCTATGGCCCACCCCCCCAGTAGCTCATTTTCACTATTCTGACCCAAGTGAACCAAAGCATCTCTGAAAAAGGACATTACAAAATAGCTACACCACAGTTATATAATAAAGGTTCCAGTTTCACAACAGCATCGGCCAAAGTTCAGCCAGCTGAGGAGACACTCACTGCCAGTGAGGAACTCCTGGCATTCTCCTGTCTGCTGAAATCCCATCCTCAGCCTGTGTTTTCCCTTTCCTTGCCAGGCAGGATGAGGCAGATGCAGCTGCCAGCCTCCCACAGCAGGGACACAGCCCTTCATGGAGAGGCCACAGCGTGGGGAGCTGCCCAGCACTGGAGCTTGGCTGCAGATCAAACCAACTCCTACTGAACCCAGCAGCTGGAGGTGCTGGGATGTGCTCACACTGCTTTCCTGCCTGCCTGTAATTACACCACAAATCTCTCCGTGGAATCTTCTTGGCTAGGAAATACTTATTATAGCTTAAGATGTGTTTAAACTAAGTATAGACACCCCCCCCTCCCTCCCCTAAACCAAACCAAAACAAAATTGAGCAGTTTCTTCCAGATTTCCTCAAATAACTTCAGGAAGTTTTGTGCACGTGGGCAGAGAAAACAACATTCCATCAGGCTGGGTGATGAGAGAAGCTCTCAACACAGAAAGGTCCTCTAATTCCAGTCAATGGGGCAACCTACCTACTTTGAAAGTTTAATCTAGATCGTTGGAAGTTAGACTCAAAGCAAAGCCTGAAGCAAGGAGTCTAAAGGGTGGCAGTTCCACCCAGTCACCACAGGGTGTGTGAGTTAGTGTCAGCATAGCTGGACAGCCCCACACTCAGAGGCCTGACTGATGCACACTGTCCCACTGCATGGCTACAAGGTGCCAGGATGGTGCCAGTGACCAGAAGCTGTTCAGCTGAGCCCCACAGCTGCCAGGAACCCTCACCTGGACTGGACCCCAGTCCCTGTCCCCTGCCCACCAACACTGATGGTCATCACTGCTCTCAAAAATCTCACTGAGGCTTGCTGATTCACAACAGAGCTGTGATAGGTGTGCATTCCCCCAGACACAGCCCAAAGATGTTGGGAACCTCCTCACTCTCTCCAACTCCCTGACAGGAGGGTGCAGTCAGGTGGGGATAGGTTCTGCTCCCAGGGAACAAGGGACAGGACAAGAGGAAACAGCAAAAGTTGTGCCAGGGAGGTTTAGGCTGAATATTAGGAAAAATTTCTTCTTCACTCCTGGGGGAATTTAAAAGCTGTGTGGGATGTGGCACTTGGGGACATGGGTTAGCAGTGGCCTTGGCAGTGCCAGGGGAAGGGTTGGACTCCATGGTCTCAGAGAGCTTTTCCAACCTAAACCATTCTGTGATTCTGAGTTATTTCAGTCAAGGTCTACAAACAGGGGGCTTGGAGCCCACAGCCTGCAGGAGCTGAGACACCTGTGCCCCTCCAGCCCTCCCTGCTGCCACGAGCCACAGGCCACTCCCCAAACAAGGCTTCCCAAAAGCCTGGGGAGGGGGACAGGACAGGCTGGTGGCAGAAGCCATGGCCAGGCTGAGCTGCAGCTCCTGCCTCTGCCCTGGATTTCCTGCATGGTGCAGGGCAAGGCCAAAAGCTGTAATTTTCAAAGCCAGTTTTAGACTCCGACACAGAGCAGCAGAGGAAACCACAGGTGGGGAGCAGAGTTCAAGAGCCATTTGCTTACAGACTATAACCAAACCCTGCTGCAGAGAGCCAGAGGGTCTGTGGCACCCTTGGGGGAATCTCAGCATGCAGGAGGGCAGTGTCCAGAGTGGGGGTGCTGAAACCTCTTTCAAGCACAGGCAGTGAGCCTCTGAAGGACTTCCCTCTCCTCCGAGCCTGCTGCCTTCCCCTTCTCCAATGGAGAAATTATCTTTGTGTGCTTACAGGAGACAACACCAAAACATCATTCCAGTTCCCTGGGACCATCCACAAAACCCAAACTACAATCTAGCTGCTTCCTTTATGCCTCACATTCCTCCTGAAACCCACAGTTGCTCACTGAGACAGCAATGGCTTCAAGTTAGCAATTTATTAAAATTCCTGCCATTGCTGACAAAGTATGGGAAGCAGCAGCACGGATGACTGGCAACAGAGAACACTTATTCCAAAGACAAAGACAAGAGCTCCCATCCAGACACTACTTCCTCATCCAACCTCCATCCAGGACAATGCAGCACGGGGTGTAATTAAATTCACTGTCACAGCACATAATTAAATCCCACACTGGGGAATAACCCAGCACCCTTATTTTGGACATAGCAATGCTCTGTCTCAAACGTGCAATTCCCTGTGTCCCATCCCTGGAAGAAGCATCAAACTTCCTTCCTTCTGGCACAGAGAAGGTTAGAGTGCAGCAAACACCTGCCTGGCAATGGGTCCCTCACCCTGGGTTTGAGTGTGCCAGGACACGCTGCGAGGTTCCATGGTGACAGACTCTCCCTGACACAGAGCGAGCCAGCTCTCTGCAGGGACACATCTCAGCATCTCCATTTATTGCCCATTAGCAACGTCAACATGCTCGCCTTGATCCTCTCCTCTGCACCGGGAACGTGACTCACACTGGAAGCTCCAGGGAAATTTGCCCAATTGAGTTTTCTTGCTCTGCTTTCCTCACAGAATGCCGGAATGGTTTGGGTTGGAAGGGTTCCCAGCCGGACACGAGGGAGGCGTGTTGGAGCTGTGGCTGCCGGCCAGGGGGGCAGGACCCTTGGGTGGGGAGGAACAAACCTCAGCACCCAGCTCGGTGATGGGGGATCCCACTGTCAGCCCCAGCCAGGGAAGCTGAGGGAGCTCAGCACCCCAGCTCAGCACCCCACATCTTTCCAAGATTAGCACGTCCTGAGCAATTGCTCCTCAGTTCTGCTCATCCTGTACCCCGGGAGCCCTCCCTGTGTGTGGCTGGGGTTGTTTACATTTACATAATGAACGCAGCAAACACAAAACTCCTGCTCCCCTATGTCCCCGCAGCATGTCACAGGCCATTAATAAACTCTAGATGGGAGGAATTAAAAGTGACATTTCCGGAAAAAAACGTTGCCCTAATTTACCATCAAAGAGCAATCTCCAGCACACCCAGCAGCTGAACCACACTGAGGGTGCTTTAACCCTTCTGGAGCCAGGTCATGTGCCAGCAGCCCCCTGCAGGAGGGCTTGGGCTTCACCCACCACACTCAAAGCCAGACTGGACCCCACAGTGAAAGATCCCTCCTCCAAGCAGCCTCGTGTGCTGCAAGGCTGGATCTTCCAGATCCATTTACCAGCATGCTCCTATTTCCACAGAAGTGCCCAAGGTTCCCACTGAGCACTGCTGTGAAGTAGGAAGTGCAGCCTCAGATCCCTTCAGACGAGGTGTGCCATAGGCTGAGAAAAATAAATAACCTGAATATGCCCAAAAGTGGCAGCCTCGCTGTCCACATGAAAGGCAAACGTTGACACAAAGTCATTTCCTTGATTTTACTGAACAGTATTTCCAGGGACAGGTAAATCCAAGGAACAAACACAGCGCAATCACAGATGCCCACAAGTGTAAAGGCTCCTTTGGATGCAAAGCAGGTGCTGGCTCTGGCAGGCTGCAGAGAGAGTCAGCCAGCTCTCCTGGCAGGAGATGGAGGAGGGAGAAACAGGGAGCAACCACTTCTATTGAATTTAAGTGTTGACCCTTAGAAGGTGAAATTTAAGTTCAAAAATGAGGGGAGATGGAAGAAAACCAAACACAAAGAATTAATTCTGCTGAATGGATGAAATACTTCACTATCCTGCCCTGGCTGAGGATTGACATACAAAAAGAGAACACTCAAAACACTGAATATATGTCCTTGTTTGCAAGCTGGCTGAATTTGCCCTGTGTTTCCAAATGAGATACACCATTCACAGACATGGGCAGGGAAAGCAGAAGGATAGTTTAAATATAAATCTCAAAACCCAGTTCAGAGCAAAATGCAAATGGGAGGAATATTTTGAGACAGAACTGGACTAACCAACACACACCAAATATCTCTGGAGGGCAGAAGAACAGGAAAAGGGATGGGATCCCACATCAAATCAGCCAACACAAACCTGACCTTGGAGTTTAACTTCTAGGTCAGATCCACAAATTAGAGGAAACTGGCCATAAAAATATCACATGAAATTTATTCTCCGGTCAGGATGAAATTTCAAGATAAGCCCTGATTATGAGCCTGCCCTGCTGGAGAGGCAGGTGCCCTGTGGCTCACGCTGCTCCCTCACCACAGTCCCCAGCTGCCCCTGACAGAACATCCCACCCTCTGCTGGGACTCTGTGCTCCTACCACACTCCTCACCTCCAATGAACAGTCCTGGTCCACCTGACTGCATGATTCTCAGAACTCTTCTGATGCTTCTTTTTAATTTGGTTATCATTAATTATTCTGTATCATCAGCAGATTTTGTCATCTTACTACTCAGGTTTTTTTCCAAATAATTTATTAGGAACTGCATTGAAACTCTCCTTCCCTTTTTTCCTGTCCTTTAACCAATCATTAATCCAGAAAACAACCCCTCTCTACTCTTCAACAGCTTTTCAAGAATTTCAGCTAATGCAAGAATTCCAGTGAAGGCCCTGCACCAGTTAATGACACGATCTTTGGCTCCTGGAAATGCCTCCACTGAATTTCTGAGGCATGACTCTTCCCTTCAGGAGGCCACACTGACTCCTTTTTGTAGCTGCCTCACAGCTGTCATCCTGCTCTTGAGCAAGGTCCCACCCAACAAGCCTGTTCTGACCTGTTCTCTGAAGCCCTCCAAAGAGTCTTCAAAAAAAGTCATTACATTTCCACCTCTCATTTCTCTGGCACTGACACTTTGAGCACCAGGTCACACCTCACACTCTAGACTTGACAGATCTCAGTTTCTTTAAAACTCTAGGATAAATACTACCCAGAAAGACCTTTAACAATAGTCCCTTGCAAGATTTGCTGTGCAACGTTTATGAAAATTCTATTTCAGACTGAAATGCCAGGATGGACACCCATGAAGCCAGGCAGCCCAGGTTACCTTTTTGAAGAGCCTGATGACATCCTCGCTGATCTGTGACAGCCGGACAATGACATTGTTCATGAAGATGTCATTCAGGGTGGCGTGGTCTCGGCTCTCCCGACGGGTCTGCGTCAGAACCAGGTACCAGCAGTTCACAGGGGAAAGGAGGTGCTGATCTTTCCTAGAGAAATGGGAAAGAAAATCAAAAAGGTCAGGTGAACACGTCAAAAAGGCACACACTTTCAAATGAACACTGTCAGCACATTGCCTCCCCCCCCTGCACACAGTCACTGGGATCCAGGGTGTGACCTCTTCTTCCAGCTGAACCAGCACTGCCACGCAGGGATGTCTGCTGCACACAAACACCCAGACACCCCCCACCAGCCCCTTCCCACTCTGAGTGCTCTGGAAGATGGCACAGGAGAAGAGACATCCCTGGAAAGAGAGAGTTTTGCTCATTCTTCCCACTCACACGATGAATACAGCTGTCACTCCAGCTGTAGGAGTGACAGAAGTGACAGAGGCCTCAGAAGGGCCCTTTGCCACCCAACACACTGTGCTGGTTTTATCCCACCAGAAAGTGCTCATGAAAGGGTTCTGCATCCGACATTACCTCCAAATGCACAACATGAACACACTCAGGTATGCTGGAGGGGACAGCGTGCAGACTGCAGACACCTCTGCATGCACACACAGACAGAACAACCTCTGCATGCACACAGAAACCAGGAGGAGTCTGTGCACCTGGAGCCACACGAGGCACAGAACCTGCCAGAGCCAGGGCCGGGCACAGCCCGCTGCACGTGGCTACACAGGGACAAAGGAGCACTGAAGGGACTGTAAATCCTGGGAGTGTCACAGCCCCATCAGAATAATGACACACATGAGCAGCTGGGGAAATGGTGCAGATGAGCCCAGTAAGGGCAATCTGGAAGAAAAAAATGTATTAAGGGAGTCTCCAGACATGGAATGGACAGTGAGGACTCAGCAGGAGCAGGCACTGAAATCAAGCTGACCCGACACCACCAACCCCTGTGCCCAGGTGTTTTAGAACAGTGGAGACACACTGTCCCCTGTGCACACTGCACAGCAGCAGCTTCCAGAACTGTAAGCAATGGAAAGCCCTAATACTGCTCTGAGCTAATGGGTGAAGCTGGACACCCCTGAACCTCTGTGGGCTCCATCTCTGAACCAGAGCTCCTTACTGAACAATTCCTCCAATTCCTTGGTGCACGCTGCAGCATCCAGCACCACACAACCAACACACAACAGTCAGAGCCAGAAGGACAGAGAGGATCTGAACAGCAGCTCATCATCAGCAGAGCTTGGCATAAGACAGCAGTAAAGCCTCACACTGGAGAGACCGAGTAAACAGATTAAATGGGATTTAGTAATATGGAATAAATAGGATTTAGTAATGTAACAGCAGAAATCACTGCTCTTGCAGCTGAAACGGGAAAAAAATCACCAGTGGTTAGAGGAAGAAACAGACTGTGAAGAGCCTGGGGCTGGTGAGGAGAAGGGCAGCAAGCAGGCATGGCCCAGGCTCTCTGTGAAAGGCACTGAACAGCAGCTGCAGTCTTTGGCCACTGAACTGAGCAACATGAGTTTCATCTGGAACAAAGGGCACAGTTCCAGCTGAGAGACTTTCACAGATACCGCTGGCAGAAGAAGAGGCAGGGACAAACACCGTGGCCAGGGAGGCAAAGGTGGAAAGCCCGGGCTGAGGTGCTGCAAAGAGAGCAGCCAGGACCAGCACCTGGTTCCATGGCACCAGTGCTGCTGCATGGCCCCGGGGCACAGATTGTGCTGGGCACAGCCCCTGCCGGGCACAGGGCACAGCCCCTGCCAGGCACATGGCACATCCTGCTGGGCACAGCCCCTGCTGGGCACAGGGCACACATCCTGCTGGGCACAGGGCACACATCCTGCCGGGCACAGCCCCTGCCGGGCACAGGGCACACATCCTGCTGGGCACAGGGCACACATCCTGCTGGGCACAGGGCACAGCCCCTGCCGGGCACAGGGCACACATCCTGCCAGGCATGCATCTCAGTGGGCACAGCTCCAGCGCTGCTTGTGCTGCCCAGTGAGACCCAGTGCCCCCAGCACCACCAGGAGAGCTGGCTGTGGCAAGGGACACAGCCTGCAGCAGCTGCTGACGCCCAGCACGAGCAGCAAGTGTCACCCCACAGAGCCCAGCCCCACACCTCAGCCTGGCACACACACGGGGAGCAGGGACCAGCCCCAGCTGCACTGGGCAGTGGCCTGCACAGAGCCTTGAGGTCACTGGCCAGCACAAAGGCACAAGCCAGTATCCTCACCACAGAGCTGTCACCTCCAAACTGAAATTATGAGTCAAGTTTGGTTTTCTTTCTATTTTTTTCAGATATTTTCTGTTTTAGCCAAGCTCACAAGTGTGGTTAAACTGAAAAGAAGCTGCTTTTGAAAACACATATTTACATATTCATGGATTTCACAACTGCATCACTGGTTTGGTTCTCACACAATCCCAGGACTCAGTTCATATTTCCTATTTCAAAGCTTTGTTTCACAATATTTCCACAAGGATCTGCCTCCCTCCAACATCGTATGGCTAAGCACAGAAAAAACACATATCTTATTGCAAATAAACTGCAGTGAATTCCATTTCCAGAAACTGCTTCCAAGGCTGAGCCTGCCAGCGCAGCACCTGGACAGATGACTGGGCTACACACAGAAACAAAGGCTACAGACCAGGCTCACCACTGCTTGCACAATCAAATCATGGCTGAATTCAAGATCCTTCAAACAATCAAAGGGTTTGACTCCTTCCTGGTTCCCAATTCCTACTTTTATTGCATTGCTCAAGGAGTGCACAGTACGTGTAACTCACACAGCACAGGTCAGTGATGCTGTGCTGGAGGCCTTGGAAAGAGCCACATCCAGTTCCTGCTGTGAGCCCCACACAGGGATGAGGCAGACGAGGTCACCGCTGACATGATGGACTTTACTCCACTTCAGGACTGTGCAACTACAAACCAACCTCCAGCACTCACAGCAACCTCTGCCCATCGTTTGGCACCAGTCTGCCCCTGGGAACGCACACTTACTTGAACTGGTGCTCCCTGGAGCTGCGGATCTTGGAGGAGAAGCGCTCAGCCAGCTTCTCCAGGCTCCGGGAATACTCCAGCTCGATCTCGGCCTTCCTGCGGAAGAACTCCTGCAGGTCCTGCAGCAGCTGCAGCCGCGACTCCGACTGCTGCTCCAGGCATTTGAACTGCTCCACCAGCTGCGTTCGGATTTCTGCAGGCACACGGGACAGGACAGAGAACAAAACACATCAGCTACAGACACTGGCCAGGAAGGTTGTCCTTCCTTGTCCCAGAGCAAACAGCACAGCGCTTCCGGAGCTCCCTCCAAGCCCTGGGGTGAATTCAGGGCTCAATAAGGCCAAAGGATCTGCTTCCCAAGAGAGCAGAACAGTGCCACTGACCAGCCTCACATTAAACCTTATTCTTTGTCGAAACAAACAGTCACACAACACTGAGACCAACCTCAGAGCTTTCAATTGGTTTTTGAAACCAGAAATGATACTTCTATCTATTTGGTACTACCTGAAATCACACACTATTCTCATATAAACCGTCATGTTATTTCTTGATCAATGTCCATGGGAACACCTCCAGGCTGGCCAGCACTGATGTTAAGGAAGCTGGCACTGCCATGCACTCTTCTCTCACCCCATCCACCTGCACTGCCAGGTTTACCAACAAATCCAACCCAGCTTTGGCTTAAAGGCTTAAAAAGTCTTTCACACCCTCCAAATCCCAGCTCAAAAACACCAAAGGTTTGATCTGTTCCAGGTTTGTTTGCTCAGCAGTGCCTGGACATGCCTGTGCAGTTTGGGGATGGGCTCCTTGGGCAGCTGGTGCCTCCTGCAGCACCTGGGTCCCTGCTGTGTCCTGCAGGGAACAGGCACCACAGGAACAACAGACAGAGCTGGTCTCCAGTGCTGACCCTGCCCTGGCTCTGTCAGAACCCACCACCTTAGCTGCAAATCCCCCACACGGATTCCACCACCTTGGCTGCAAATCCCCCACACGGATTCCACCACCTTGGCTGCAAATCCCCCACATGGATTCCACCACCTTGGCTGCAAATCCCCCACATGGATTCCACCACCTTGGCTGCAAATCCCCCACATGGGCGATTCTGATCCCACAGGACAGGCAGGCAGTGGGGAAGGGAGCGCTGCTCCCGGGCACAGGCAGACACCTTGCCCTGTCTGCAAGAGAAGTAACACAGCACCTGTGGCACAGGATGAGAGGGAAATGCACCTCCCCAAGCTCCCCAAGGCCGGGCAGGGTTTGTGCAGCTCTGTGAGTGCACCTGGCCAGGACGCCTGTGCAGGAGCTGCTCGCTCCCCTTGGAGCAGCAGCTGAGCTCTGCCCAGAGGAACAGGAGCCCCACAGGAGGGCGTGTGCAGAACTGAAAGGAGAGGAAAAATGAGACTCGACGGTGGAATATCTATTCAAACTGAGAACAATTGGGCTGAGCTGGCTGCGGGGGGCAGCTGCACGGCGGAGGGATCAGAGGAGTTGGAATGGCTGGGGTCAGCGGATGGAACGGGTCCGTGTGCTGCCTCCCTGTTCCCAGAGCCCTCGGGGAGAGGGGAGAGCAGCCCCCAGCTCCCCACAGCCCCCGCAGAAGGCAGGTGGGCACAGCCAAGGTGAGGCAGCTCCAGCTGTGCTCACCCTGAGACCCTTCACTGCCTTCCCCTCATGACAGTGCCCAGACCAGGCACGGCACTTGTGGCCATTTTAGTCTACCTACAGAAACAGCCTTTTTAACGCTCCTAATAGTTAAATAAACAACCCAAAACACACCAGATGTCCTTTGCCTCTCCCTGAAGTTTGTAAGTAGGTCTATTTTTCTCACTTTGCTCACTTGACACTGGTGAGAAGCCAAGGCCCCCAGCAGAGGAGGAGGGGTGAGGCAGAGCAGGGATGCTCAGCACAACTGCTGCCTCTGCTCACACAGGGCTTTCCTGGGACTCTGGGCATCTGCTGCACACACACATACAGACGTCAGCCCTCACTCACAGCAACTTGTAGAAACTCCAAAATGAAGGACAATCCCACTGCACAGAGAATGCTAGAGATACCTTTAATTGTTAAGTTCTCTGCTAACAGAATGCCGGAAAGGAAACTAAATTGCAAATGAGGTTTCACAACAACCGGTATCAGAGCCTCAGTCTTTATTCTCTCTGTTCCCAGCTCTCTCTGTCCCTGGCACACTTCGACCTTTGTCAACAGAATTTCTTTGTCTTTCCTATGCCTGTAACGTGTTGATTTGACACTTTTAAGTTTCCTTGCAGGAGTTCAGCCAGGTCAGTGCCAGCCCAGCACGTAGAGGCAAAGGACAGGCTCTGCAGGCACAGGGAGCTGCCAGCCATGACCCTAAAGCCACCCAGTGACAAGCCATCACACCAACAGTGGAGATGGGCACTGACCCCAGGGGCTGCTGCCGCATGCTAAATGGCAAGGGTTTTTGTAGAAAACAAAATGAAAAGTTGCTAGCATCATCAATGCAAAGACAGATGTGGTATCAGAGAGAAGGACATCGTACAGTGCTCCAAGGGTTCCTGGGAGTCAGTGCTCCCAGGAGAGCTCTGCACCGCTTCCACCCATGCTACACCCATCCTGTCCATTGTGGGAGGATTCATAGGCATGGAATTCCAACCTTCAACCACCTGCCAATTATGTTTTCCACATAAGATAATCCTCTCTTCAGCATCCAACCCCAAAACTTTACCTTTGGCTCCTCAGTTGGCATCAGCCACCATGGAAGCCAACCCCAGCAGAAGGACAGCAGGATATCCTGCAGAGCTCATGGACAGGCAACACATGCAAAGTTCAGGATGGGTTAGTGAATAAACCCAATTCTACACAGGCAAACACTGGTGGAAAGCAGGCAGTGGGAAATCCTGGATAGTTAAGACTTGCAAAGGTTGGAGCCTAAACTGACAGGAGAGGCCATGGGAGGCAGGCGTGCTGCAGCACGGGGGAGCCTGAGCCGGGGATGGGTGATGCTGCAGCCAGCAGGGCCGGCTGGGAGCCCTGCACAGCCCTGCCCCGGCAGCTGCAGACCGGAGCCGGGC
This sequence comes from Acrocephalus scirpaceus scirpaceus, assembly GCA_910950805.1. NCBI lineage: Eukaryota > Metazoa > Chordata > Aves > Passeriformes > Sylviidae > Acrocephalus > Acrocephalus scirpaceus. The sequence goes on from OU383782.1 coordinate 21,298,961, forward strand.
CCCAAGCGAGCATTCTCCTCCTCCTCCTCCTCCTCCGGGAGGATTTGGCACCACACCCCCAGCCCGGTCCCGCCAGGCCAGAGCCACGCTCCGGCTGCTCAGACAGGGACAGACAAAAGCAGAGGTTTCTCTAGCAACGGGCTGGGATGAAAGCCACCGGAGCCTCCCGCTCCTCCCTGCCGGGGAGCAGGACAAAGCCCGGCCGCCAAGACCCCGGCACAGAGCTCCGGGGGCAGCCCACCCACCCCCGGCTGGGCACGGTGCTGAATTATCCCAATTCTCCATCCAGGAGAACAGTGTTGTCACGGATCCTCCCGCCGGGCAGCCTGAGACAGCCGCTCCTCTAACATATGCTTCACCCCACTGATTTGTGACAAGTGAGAAAATATGCTTGGCAACAAAAGCCATTATTTTCTCACAACTGGGATTAGACCCAATAGCTCATTGCAAATATAGCACAGCAAGCTGGACTCAGGGAGGATCCAATTCTTACACAAATACAGAATACACTAACGAGGCCATTCGACTCTCAATTGTTTTTATGCTCCCTTCAGAGTATCCACGTGCTGCCTTCCCTAAAAGTCCACACCTCTTCCTAACAGAAATACCTCGGATGTATTTCCCAGTGCTTTGTCCTGCCAGCACACACCGTTTCCCTTGGGAGAGCTCTCAGGTACACACAGAGCTGATGCAACTCGAGCCTGGATCCATTGTGAGACCCCAGGCAGCTGTTCCACCAGGAATACCCTGGGCAGGTGTTGGCAGCACAGCCCCAAGCACGGCCAGAACCTCTGTGCCCTCCCAAGGAGCCAGGCTCAGTCCCTGTGGGCAGGGGACACTGGCAGGGCACTTTGGAGAGCCCAGGTGTGCCCATGGGAGCTCCCACTGCCGGCACCTCTGGCTCTGTTTTCCCTCCACAGCAAGCTCCCAACGCCCACAGGGCTGGGACAGCAGCACAGGGATGCAAGGATGGGGCTGCCAGAGGATCATCCACCTTCCTTGTGAGGGCTGCATCCAGGAGAGGCTTTGTCAGGTCCCAGCAGTGACACTACTGAGCCTGAACAGCCAAGGAGCTGCAGGGCCCACAGCCTGGAGCATCTACAGTCAGAAATGCCAGGGGCGCATCCCTCCCGAGGGGACCTGCAGTGAAAGCAAATAGCCCAAAGCAAGCCAGCAAGCTTCCCCTCTCCTTCCTTCCGTGTGATTAGTAACATCACTGCCTAGACAAAGACAAGAGATATGGCTCCTGGTAAAACAAAGAACAAGACAAGTCTTTTATCTGAAACTAGACGTTCCTAGTTTAAAAAAAGAGAGAGAGAGAAAGGAAAACACTTCTCTCTAGTATGGAAACAACTCCTGTGGCACTGGCATCTTTCAGGGTTTTTTCACGTGTAATCCCCAGCCCATGCCTGGGCAGCAGCACTTGGCATGCACAGCCCCAGCTTTCCCTCATACCCACACCAAGTCCCCACGCTGCGACTTGCTGGGCTGTGAGGCAACATCTTCAGCTGCAACTACTCAGAAGGGAAGTGAAAGTGTAAGAAACTATCTTGAACCCAGTTCTCTCCTGGAAAACCCCTGCCCTGGAGCAGCCCCTCATTTAATGCAAAGGAAGCTGAGAACAGCTCCTCACTGTCCAAGAACAAATATCACAGTTGATGTGGTGACAATGAAGCCCTGAAATGATTAATAATAAGCTCTGCAAGCACAAGAACAAGGTGGCAAAGCTCTGCCACAGAGAGGCACAGCAACAGCAGATCCCACATGCTGCTCCTCATGCGATCTCCTTCCCTCCCCTGTCCTTGCACAGGGCAGTGGCTGCTGCTGCTGCAGCCAAGGCAGTGGCATTTGTCATGTACACTTTGGTACTCCAAATCCACAGGAGCTACTGACAGCAGATTTCCCTTAAAACTGTCTCTGAATGCAGCCAGCCTGGCTCCTAAGGAAGCAGCTGGGAACAGCAAATGTTTTGGGTGAAGCTGAAGCAGAGCACCCAGTCCCCTTCCACAGGCAGCACTGCCTGCATGACAGCCAGTGCTCCTGGGACACAAGGAACCAAAAAAACCAACCAAAGGAATCCAAACAGTGTTTATTGTTAACTTCAGCTGAGCCTCAAGACCAAACTTCCCACAGATCAAAAGTGAGAACAGATATAATGGTGTGTTGCAATTATGTCCAATTTAAGAACAGAAACAGCACTTCAAACCACACATCATGTGTGCCAGATGGGAAGAGAGAGCTGGCCAGACAGTGCCCAGACCAGGCACCAATGCCAACCACAGCTCCCCTGGCCCTGGGAACAGCTGGGCAGACGCCTCTCCAGGTGCTCTCAGCATGCAACCCAATGCTGCCCATGGTCCTTCCTCTGACACTAAGGAGAAGGCAAACCTGCCTGCAGAAGAAATCCTCAGTCGGCATGGGAGCTGGTTTGTTTCACCCTGCACCACTCACAGAAACGAGCCAGACTGACCCAAAGTGGTTCCTTTCCTGCCTCTCTCTGTGAAGAGAGGCATGGGCAGAGCTGGAGCCTGGTAGCAGCTACTGACCCACGTCCTTGTCAGACGCTGGACATGGGGTTAATCCTCACTTTGGAGCTGTGGTTTACCACAGGAGTCGCCACTTGGACTAGACAAGCTTTGGGGGCTAAATTTAGGCAGCAGAAGTGCCTATTTTCATGTTTTCTCCTGCCTGGCCCAGAGCCCAGGCAGCAGCACAGCAGGCTGTGACCCTGCTGGCAGTGCCCCACCCTGGATCTCTCCAGGGCCCCTGTCACAGGTACAGCCCCTGCCCACAAGGTGCAGGGCACAGGACCATGGCACAGCTCCACACTGTGTCCTCCTCCAGGGAGCACTGAAAATTACAGAGCCACTCCAGGTCCTTGTTTCACTCATTCCTTGCCTGCTTTGGCTAAAGGTTCATGTCAGCAGAGAGGTCTGTACCCACCCAGCCCCGGCAGTGACACTGCCCAGGGACACCGACAGCAGCCCCAGAGACAGGGCTGGGCACGGGGGCAGCCCCTGGCCTGGGCTGCAGCATCCTCCTGCTGCTTTTCCCACAGCCCCTGGCACCTCCCCGTTTCCTTGGGAACAGAGACTCGTCCACTTGTAATTCACAGCCTGAACTGGCCACATCTGCTGCCACTTTTGTCTGAGTAAATCTCATTGACTGTCCCTACACCCTGTGGTCTGGGCTATGTGCCCTGCCCTGATCATGCTGATCAACGGGAAGGAGAATTTACAGGACTGGAGGTGGAGTGAGACCCCAGAAATACTCATTAAGAACGACTTTGAGGAGGCTGGGGTTGGTTTTGTTGTTTGTGGTTTGGATTTGGGTTGGTTGGTTTGTTTTGGGGTTTTCGGTGTTATATTAAAGAAGCCAAACTTTAAAGAGGTCCAATCCAAACCTCCAGCATCCCAAGATCCCTGGCAATCCCCTGCTTGCTGCCTGTGTTTTTTGGGGAATCCCTTGTGCCCCACAGCCAGCATTTCTGCCCCACGGAGCTCTGCCCCAGCTGCTTCCCAAGCAGGAGCAGGAAGAGAAGGGGAAGGCGAGCAGCTGCCTTTGCTGAGCTTGTGCCTCCTCTGGTTTTGCCTGTTAGGAATACAAAGGATGCAAAAAAAGCATTAAAAAGAGCCAAACAGATCTCTTGTGTTTGTTCGTGATTTAAGAAGAGCAAAGGAAGCTTCACAAAAGCAGATGGTGGCTTTTTCCCCAGAGAAAACAGCGCTTCTGACCGCCCTCCTGCACAGCCGGTGTGAGCTCCCGATCCCTCATCTGCCCACTCCAGCCTGGAAACAGCGCACGGGAGGCACCGGGATCGCCTGCACAAAGTCTTTTAAAAACTGAAAGCCCTGAAATGATGTAACCGGAGCTCGGGGCTTGGGGCTATTAAGATGCAAAGGAGAACGTATTCAAAGTGGAAAAGAAAGAACTGAACAAGAATGTGAATCCTGCCCTGAGCCACTGAGATGGAATAAAGGAGAAGATCATTAAACGGGTCACTTCAGCACCTCACATTCCTTAATCCAGGCATGGAAAGATTTCACAGATCATTAAGAGAGCGGAGCTTTGCAGACAGTTCCTGGAGTCAGCCCCGTGTATCTGTGCAAGTTCCCCAACCTCTGTACAGCCCTAACAGGATCAAATATTATACACACAAATCAGATCAGATTACCCAGCAGTGCCTTCTGGCCTGAAAAATCTGTGCATTCATGGATCCACTGAACCAATTCTCTTCCAGAGTAATACTTGACATGCATTAAAAATATAGGATAATTCCTTTTAAGAACTTTTCATGTCACATCTCAAAGCATCCTATAAGCCTCAACATCCTACAGAAAGAGAGATGGATTACAACCTAATTTTACAGATAGGAAAGATGTGCAAGTCTTTCCTTGGGCATCTCTGCCGTTGCTGTTTCCCACTGTGCCTTTCTGAGGTGGAGATGGGTCTGACCTACATTGTGTCTGAAGGGACACAGAAAACCACAAGAAAAATGAATTCCAAAGCCATAGACTCAAACTGAGGAGCCTGTACAAATCAGCAAGTCCAACAGCAGCAGTTGGCCAATTTCTTTTATTTGTCTGATTTAATGTTCCTAAAAATATCACAGGCAACTGGCTCCCTGAAGCCTGTACCTGGCATGGCCAGCTTCACACTGTGCCTCTGACCAAAACCTCCTGTGCACCTCCAGGGCCTGATCCAGTTCCCTGCTGTGCCTCCAGACCAAAAGCTCCTGAGCATTCCTGGAGCCTGATCATGCTTCATTTGGAGCATGTCCTCATCACCCAGAAATGCTGTTCTTCCATGTCCTCTTGGCTAACTCTCTCCACTGTGCTTTTCCAATTTCAGCACGAAGGACCAGGCCAAAGGCAAGTGCAGATGCTCTGCTCTCTGCCTTCAGCACAGACAGGAAAGCCTCAGCTGCTGCCAGGGAATCAACAATGCTGCTTCCTTCAGAGCCTCTGCCTGAGAGATCAGCAAAGCGTCAGCCCAAGGCTGACACTGCTCTCCACTCCTCCTCCTTTGCCAGAAAAAGCACAATACTGGGATAGCAAGGGAAAGCTGTGCTGTGACCAGTGAGAGTACATCATCTGTCACCGGATCCAGCCAGCCTGGAGCTTGCAGACAGGAAGCACAAACGTAGGGAGGAATTTCACCTTCCCAAGAACCAGCACAACCTCCCCAAAGGCTGCAAACGCAGCCTCAGGCAGCACCAGCACTCTTGGGGTGTTTCAGGGTGAATAAAGACCTACAGAACTTCACTACTGCAGTGCAGAAGGACCACATGGCTATTCAGGAGCATGCAATGGAGAATCCAACAGCTGTGGGGAGACTGTCTCCAAAGGGCTTTCCACACCAGACAGGATCCAGCCCAACACTTCACAACCTCCTTATGAATTCATCATTTACTACAGACCTGGAGCAAGTTCCAGACTGCAGACAGCTTAGCTTGAGGCTAATAATATGTTCTACATTGGGATCACTGGGTTGTGCAGCTGCCACCCACAAAGCAGAGATTATCGCCCTCGCTTGCTTCATTTCTTCAGTATGAAGTGATTGTGTTCCTGCCTTCTAAAGAAGGGTAAATCAGCATAAAGCAATTGTCTGCTCTCACCATCTTCCCCAGCATCCCATTTATTAGTGGGTGCAGAACCAGATGGTTATGGATAAACAATACCAAAGAAAACACAGAAATAGCCTGCTGTAGTACAGGAGTGTTAAATTCCCACCCAGAATAAGAAAGGGCATTAAATGTACTTGGGCAGCTTCAGGGGAAGCGAGCCAGCAGACAAATGCAATCCATGTGCACCAGTGTGCATGGCTTTTCCTGAAGCACTATCAGGACAGGAAGAGCTCCTGCAGCTACAGCTCTGGCTAAAATCAGCTGTCACTGCAGGTGTCCATCACTTCCAGAAAATAATCCCTCAAATATTTCACTTGATTCCCTTGGTATGCAGAGCAGAGCTGCTGCAGCTCTGCTCCTGCAGGACTCTCCTGCCATGCTTGCCTTGTATCACGCGTGTATGGGAGACAAGATATGGATGTAAACATTCCAGCATTCCTTCTGTCAAGGCACCGTTTTTTAAGAAATCCTCTCTTTCTCTTCTGCTCCCACTCTGATGTGCAGAGCTCTCCAATTCTCTGAATTCACATCCTTCACACAAGGCAAAAGCACGAGGCTTGCATCTTGGCTGAGATACCAGCCAGGTTAACATCAGTCACTTAAAAAATGAAGTAATGCGTCGTCCTGGCAGGGTGAGCAAATAAAGACTGGCATTTGTTTATTTATGTGAACTGTTCCTGAGAGGCAGGCCTAACTCTTGTTCAGATCTCCCTGACAGGGTCAGCTGGCACGTGCCACGGCCTGAGCCACCTCAGCTGCCCATGGTGCTGGGTGAGGAGGCACTGTGGGATATCCTGGGGCAGCCTGTGCCCCTTGTGGGGTTTAGTAGTCACACTTGAACCTGGGCTATGGACCCATCTGCCTCTCCTGTACAGCACAGCACTGCTGCCACGTTCCCCTGAGCCCATGAGACTGCACCTTGCATCTACAACACACCAGGAACTCCCAAATTAACCACCTGCAAGGCTTTATTCCAGCTGCTGCCTGTCAGCAGGAGTGCTTACCCATAAAGGCCACACTGATGTACAAGCCCATGGGCTACCGTGGGGACAACACTGGCTGAGCTCAGCAAAGAGCCCAGCCCTTTGCATGCCACAGAGCTGGTGTCTGCCTCTTTCCTAGCTCCTTCCTGAGCAGATTGCTAATTGCTCCTGATTTTTGCTCTTCTAAAATAAGCTCAGACCGCAATCTGCATAAATGCTGCAGAAAGAGTAATGAACTGCCCGCCCACCTGAAATTCAGACTTGAGCAAAACACAGGAGACAGAAGGATGGAATGAGCCACTGGCAACCCTCACCATGCCACTGCCACCCCATCTGAGGACAGGGAGAGCAGGGGGGACATGGGGACTGTTCCAAATAAAGCCATGGAGTTCTACCTAAGCTAGGGACCAAAAACAAAGACTTAATGGAAGCACAAGAAGCACTGCATCATTCTGGCAAGTGGGGACAGCAGAGGGGAGCAGTCAGTGGGCACAGCCCTGCAGGAGTGGGAGAGGAGAGGGGAATTAAAAATTAAACCTGTCAGCCCCTGGTTTCTACCATTCATTTAAAAAACACATGGCTGCAGATGTCCAAGGTGTAAAAGGAAGCAATTACATACACAAACCTCCCCACCAATAAACATCTCATGACTTTATCACCACATAATCTTCAACAGCAAAAGCACATCAGAACATTATTTTGCCCTTAATCTTTCTGAATTGTCAGCTGTGACCGTGCCACTTCCACACACACCCCAGACCTGCAGCATGCAGACACTGCTCCTCTGCTTCTGTATCTCCCAAAAACACCACACAGAGACACTGAACACAGACTAAGTTTCAAAACTCCGTTAAATTAAAGGTTTGTTTGCTGCTGTGAACTCTGCCTCCAGAGTGCTGGGAATACAGATGCAAAAACAACAGCAGGGCTTGTTCCAGTGCAGGTGAAGTGTCCACACACCTGCACAACTCCCCCTGCCACCAATGCACAGCTCTGAGTCACCATTTCTGCTTTTTCCTTCATCTAAGTGAGGATCTAAGAAAATCAACCATTTAACTCTAGACTAAGCATCTGGAGAGCACCTTGTAATTACCAGTTCTGGTTCTCTTCTCTCTGACAGCTTCTCAAAACACATGTGGCTCCTGGTACATCCCAGAGCCTCCCAGCTCCCTTCTCCCCTGGTGGCCCCCCAGCTGCAGCTGCTGCATCAGCTCTGGTATTTATAGCCCCTCTCTGCTGACTCACTACTGCTCCTGGCTTATTTAGAAGCTGCTTTAACTACATTTGCTTTTGACACTCTCACGGGTAATTTTGACACTTTGCCCTTCCTGTATCAGAACTGATACAGAAGAGACATCCTCTGCCTCTGTGTGCAGATGGGTGGGGACATCCAGGATTTCCTGGCCTTCCACTTTCTTTCCTTGTCCCGACTTCTGGAGTTCAGAGGAACAGAACTTGGCTAAATCTGATAGAAAGACTCTGAGTTTGGCAGATCAGCTGAGATAACAGGGCAGCCAGCTCAGGATGCCTGGTCTGAGGCTACACTGAGCTCATGGGCAGCTTCTCCCCAGCCCTCTCCCCTGGGTATTCTTCCATCTGGCCTTAGGATGTCCATCCACACCACTGCCAACACTAACTCCAGCTAGCTGGAAAGAGACTAAAGCACTTAGTTACAAAGGAGAGGAAGGATTTGCTACAGGCTGGTATAAATACACTAAAACATAGAAGGTTTAGGCAGCAGCAGTGCCTTACACACATCACCATCTTTTAAAGTGTTATTGTTAACTACAAGTCTGTATTCCATATGAAAGGTTTTTTACCCCAGCCCTCCCAAAATCCCCTTCTGAAATGCTGAGTTTCTCTGAGCAGGAATCTTGAACTTCCCTTGGCCCTGAGATCAGCTTGTTGAGGGGTCAATACCCTCAGGCAATTTTAGCACATTTTTAGGACAGGGTTTGACATCAGAACAAGCTTATAAAAACACATGGAACTGATGCTCCCTCTGCACTTCCTGCAGTGACTGACAGGTTCTCAATCCCCTCCAACCCAGAACCACACCTGCAGTCCCTCTGAGAACTATTCCCTTTCTCTGCCTGACCTGCATGACCAGAAAAGCTGCTTCTCCTGATTTGTCAGCCTAAGAGAGAAAAAGAAGAAAAATTACTTTCAAAAGTGTTTCTCTATCACTCCTGCATGTAACAAAGCCCTCACTGACAGCTTGACAAAAATCTGGCAAAATGTTTTCCAACTGAATTAAAAAAAAAAATCAAGCATAAGTTGTTACACAAGAACCTCACAGTTATCAAAATACGCACTGAAATGACCTTAATAACAAGGACAAGTCAAGCTTAGCAAGAGGAGAACTTAATGGTCTTGATATTTGCTTTGTCCAAGTAGCCTGTGGGCTCAGCTACTTTAAGCATCATTTCCCGAGCCTACATAATACATGTGCAATATGTTACACATTGGGAGCGTTCCAAACACGCGTTCTCTCTTCTGCTCTAACCCTTCTGCATTTTGGAGGCATCAGCCACAATCTTATCCCCTTAAAATGGCAGAATATGCACAAGAGCTTCTCTGAGTGCAGCTGCCCACCACCGGGCTCCACCTCACACCTCTGTCTGCTCCAGGGGCAGAGTTCCCTTCGTGCCCCCCTCTGGGATCATTTATCCCGGGGAACAGCATCACAAAGGGGCTGCCCCTTTCTCAGGGGAACTCAACAGCTCCTCCGGAGCACCTTTAACCTCTGCCTTTGAGACACCCATCACCACCCGCTTGGATGAACTCTCTGAGGAGAGCCTTGGGCTCCTCCCGAGAGCCAGCCTTTCCTTCCTTTGCTCCATGTGCTATTCTCATTCTCTCCCACACATCAAATTGCCCATTTACGTGATTCTGAGCTATGTTTAGCACCATCTCCTCACTCAGCTAGACCTGAACTGGAGCCTAAACCTCCCCACCGTAAAATGCCTCCTCTGTCTCTCGAGCAAGATGAGCAAAGCAGGTGTGTGGGCAGACAAAAGGCAGCCTGGAAAGGTGGGGATGGGTCTGTTCTCTCTCCCTGCACGGGGCAGGAGTCAGCCTCAGCACATTGGGATTCAGCCCGGACCCCCTGTGCACAGCAGTATCTCAGACACACTGGGGACACGTCTCCTCCCTGCTCTGAAACTGTCTCTGCCCATCTTGGCACAAACCAGACAAACTCACCATCAATGTTCAACAGCACGTTATGGACTACAATCCCCCCTGGAACTGCACCTACTGCTGCCAAGGGGTAAGCATGGCATAGTCCAGGGAATTATTGAGGTCCCAGATAGGAGATCTCATGAGTTCAGACCCCAAAGTGAAAGAAAACATTCACCATCTTTTTGTTTAAAAGTATTCTTTGCTATTGCACATCCATGCTTATCAAATAATTTATAAATCAAATAAAGTACCAAAGCACTTCTGGTAGAAAACTGTATTTTCCTCTTCTCCTTATGCTGTAAACAGATTCTTTCAGATATCAAATTTCAAACAAATAAAGGTGGCAGTACGCTGTCACTGTTCCTCACACGAATTCCTAATTTTAAGATTACATCCTGCCACCAGTGCCAGGAATAAACAGAAGTCTCCAATCCTACAATAACTGTGTTCCTCCTTTAACACAAGCCTCTGGTGGAATAAGTCCCACTCTATCTCACTGATTCAGAGCGTGTCCTCATTCCAATCTGACAGCACAAAGCTGAAACACTGATGAACTTAGGGGCTCACTTATTTAGCCAAAAATAATGCACGTGGAATGTGGAACAGCGTATGAATGACGTGCAGCAGAATCCACAGAGCCAGCCTGAGCAGCATCCCAGTTTCAGATCTCTTGACAACACATTATTCCAGACTAATAGAACTGACACCCACCCCTCCCTGCACATGAAGTGTGTAACCAACCCCCTGCAAACGCTCCTCAATGGAAATTTCTTCTCAGTTACTAAAATTCTGACAATGTCAGCAAAATAATCCTGGAGCTGTATCTGCCACCGCTCACTGGTGTTTGTTTTCCGTGCAAGAGCCACTCCTTCTGTGAGACACTGCAATGAGGGATGACTTGTGCTCACTACAAGCAGCCAATATTGACTGGAACCACACTGGGTGTGGAGCTGTTCCTGCCGAGCAGCACCAGCTGATCAACACTTGTACCAATCTGCACAGAAGCAGCTTCAAGCTTATTTGAAAAATGGAAGAATTTGTCTCCCTGAATTGAGAAAACAAGGTTTTAACTACTGAAGCATCACAAACACCAACCCTATATAATCTTGCTGCTCTCCTCCTCCAATATGTGTATGACCACTGGAGCCCCATCTCCCCTGCACTGCTCAGCCTATCCTCTGACCTGAACTGAACCCTGCCTTGTCCTGCCCTTCTCTAAGGATTACTCACTCCACATCTCTGTCTACCAAGGCACTCTTATTTCATCACATCACATTTGCTTTCAGAGCAGCATCTGTAACCCAGAGCAAAAGAACAGTCAGTACAGTACTTTTAGGCCATGAGTCCCATGTGACACTCGGATTTTCATCTCATCTTCAAAGTCAGAGAAGACTCACCATGATCGAGAGACAGTAACACTTCACAGCACTGCACAGGTGTGTGATCCTCTAAACATGTCCAAGATCTGACTGTACTGTCAAGACCTTCTCCCCTGCAAAAGAAGCATACTGGCCCTGGCCATGAAGAAGACTCCAGTGCTCTTCCCTGTGGCTTGAGGGCGGACAAGAATCTGCTGTATCCTCCGAGCTTCATGTGCTCCCTGGTAATAAAAGCACTTGAGAATTTAACCCTACCTGTGCAGGGACAGGCAAGGCACTTTGGAATGCTGAAATGACCTAGTACATGTCTGTTTTCACGCTGTTCCCCCCAAGAGATGTTGTTCCTTTCTGAAGGGACACAGAAGTGAGACAAAGAGCATGAATTGACTTTTGAGGTAGGGAGCACATTGTGGCCTTTAGCCACAACCACCAAACCGGGTTCCAATAACTGCATTCTGAAGGGAAAAGCTGAGAGTGTCTTGACATGGTCACTTACATAAAATGCACTCTATTTCTTTTACGCCATATGCCTTTGATGCATTATCATTCCCACTCTTCTTGATTGCTTTTCAAAAGCCATCTAAAATAATGTGAATTGGTAAAGGGTAATTATTCCTATGAATAATCAGTGTATGCTAATAAATGCAAAAATAGGACCAAATGCTAAGTTCCACCAGCACTGAGTGTTCCTGTCGATGACAGTCCCTGATAAAGGGCACCTCCTGCACTGACAGCGGGACAGGCAGGACAGCTGTGTCCTTCCTGCAGGAGCACAGAGTTACTCTGCTCAGCAAAGCAGCACACAGAAGCACAGCTCCTGCTCTTTGTCTAAGGCATCATCTTGCCAAAGACCAGCTGGTCTGCTCTTAGCAAAATTCTGTAGGAAACTACATCAATAAAGATACAGGATACTACAGAAAGAGGAAGAAGATATTACCAAGAAGAAGATGATGTTGCCAACAAGAGGACACAAGCAGAGGGTTGTGTAAGTATTTGTCACGGACTCTGAGTGTGCTGCTTCACTGATGGCCAGGCAGAGCTTGGTGCCAGCACACCCTGGGCCCCCCAGACCAGCAGCAGGAAGGGCTGGAACCAGCGCAGACCCCACCACCGAATGTGGCCCCACAGGCTGTGCCCCAGGCAAGCATCCAACATTTATCACCTCGATTAACCTGTATTGAACTGAATGGCTTCACACAGCACAATTCAGGGGGGCTCCAGCACTCTCATGGGATTAAATAGCACACAAGAATAAGGAGAAACGTTTAAGCCTTCTCAGCAATGGCAGGAAACTCCAAGTGAGAACTAAGATCCTGCTTAAAATAAATGGTCGTTCAGAACCCTCTGCAAATTGCATTTGCTGCCTCCTCAAAGTCAGAGCATACACTCAGGCAGCAAGACGGGAAAGACATTAGTGAATTACAAGAAACATTTTAAATCCAGTTAGAGACCAGCCCACCATTATTTTATTAGTGTGCTTTTTAAGAAACACAACTTGTAATAGTACAGTGAGTCTGAAAGGGCCATTTCCCTATCTTTTGGGGAAAAAAGACTGGCAGGACTTGGCAGTTCCCTTGCTGACCTTGCCGGACTCGTGCTGCCTGTGTCCCCAAGGCTCTCGGGGTCCCTGTGAGCAGCAGGATCCCCCAGCCCTGCTCAGGGCACACGGCAGCCTCCCTGTGCCTGCCCATCCCATCCCACAGCCCGGCTGGAGGCTGCCACAGCCACTGCTGGCCTCACCTAGGATACAGCTGGGCTCTCGGAAAAATGTTAGGATTGCTCTGAAGCAATCCTCTCCTCAGAGAATCCCGTCTCACAAGCACCAAGGAAAACGCAGAAACAAAGTCACCTCCTTCACGCGAAATAAAATTTAGTTTCAGTACTGGGGAAAAAGTATCAGATCAGTTAACAGACTACCCAGGGAGGATGTCAGATCTCCCAGCACTGCAGGATTTTATCAACAGACTAGATGAGCATCTGTCAAAGCTGTCTGCTCTGCCAGGAAGATATGAAGATATGAAGATACAGAAGAGAGGCGTTAGTTAGGGAAGCTTTTTGGCTGAGCAACCTTTCCCACAGAGCCACGGGGATGTCACTGCCTTCCTGCCCTCAGCGCAGGCCAGCCAGGCCATGCCGCAGATCCGCAGGGAAAGACACAGAAATCCCCTTGCAAACCCCCCAAAATCACACCTACTGCTACAAAAAGGGGACAGCTGAAGATATTTTAGTGCCATACACATGGAACTTCTCCCAGGAGCCACGTGCTGCTCTTGGAGGGAGGGACAGCTCGTTTATCCGAGCACACGGAGCCACAGCGGCGCTCTCCAGGCTTTATCGTTCGGTGGCCTTGTGCTCGCTCCCTGTTTGGGAAAAATCACAGTACGGCCTTCAGGGAACTCATTAAGGAAGACACACAGGAGCTGAGGAAGGCACAGGCTACGGACAGATTGACCACAAGGCAAAGTACCGAAAGAAAACATCCGAGACCCTTACAAATTGTGTATTTCTACCATGCTGGAACTCTTAAGATCAAACTCGAGATGCATATTTTTATTGTAAGTCTTAAAATGTAAATTACAAATAAAATTACAATCACTTCAGTGAAAAGCTGGAAGACTACAGATTAATATTTCCCTGAAATAACATCTCTATATTATGTGACTATCTCTTATTAGGGATTAATTCCAAACTCAGCAGATTTAGTTCAGTGAAAAAAATCTCCCTTTAACTTAGGAACTTTGGATTCAAATGAATGCTGAAACAGAATAAAATAAAGCAGAGAAGTTGTCCAAACTAAGGAATGTATAAAGAACTTACCTAAATTTAGCCATAGACTTAATTAGTAATTATAAGCAAATGAACTTTTTTTATATTCACGGGGTTTATCTTAACAATTTTACTGTAATTTTTAACGGATTATTTTCTCTTTCCTTCTCCCAAAAAATGTCACAAGACATCTTTGCTCATAAATTATGTCTATCCAATAAGTTGCCTCCAGCCAGGATATTTTACTGAGATAAGGAACAGCTGCATTATACAGAGCTATAATTATGTTTCAAGGAGAAGATCATCAACATGGAAGTATGATTTTCTATTTGGATTTAAAGCTAGTGAACAAAACCAGTCCCCACGTGAACAGTGCTGTACAATCCCAGGCTCTTCTGGAGCATCTCCACAGCTGCACCAGCACACACGGGACCTGGCCAAAGCCAACAGCCCCTCAGCAGGCACTGGGGACCACAACAGCCCCAGACTGTCCATAACCCTTTTGGGACCAGGACACCCCCAGACTGTCCACAACCCCTACCAGGGTTCACCAGGACACCCCCAGACTGTCCATAACCCCTGCCAGGGTTCACCAGGACACCCCCAGACTGTCCATAACCCATTTGGGACCAGGACACCTCCAGACTGTCCATAACCCTGGGAGAACAGAAGAGCCCCCAGATTTTCAAACTATGGTCTGGTACTAGGAGAAAAAAGGAGAGGAAAATCAAAGGGCTGTTCTTTGTCTCTAATGAATTTCAGGAAAATTCTTATGAAAAACCTGTTAACAGGAACAAGAAACAGGCACTGCTGAGTATTGGGGAAACCATGGATTATAACATACCAGTTTCGGCACAGTAGCAGTCACCAATTACAAAAAGCCCACGTTAATGTGGTACTAAAAATCTGAGCTAAGAGGTCAAAGAACGTTCAGAGATCTGGAGGTAAAACGGGAATGTCCCACCTCACTCCCATTGCCAGACTCGCTCACCCTTATGGAAAATCTCTTGTTACTATGGTGACAGGGAATCGAATAAACTTAGATCCATGTAAACACAGGTTTTCATATACAGATTACAGTATTTTGTACTGCCAGTTAATCCCAATTTATGAATTTTCAGTTATTCAGCCAGCCAGAGAAAACTGAGTGATTATTCATAAATATAAAAGTTAAAGTTCATTCCTAGATAAATCACAAACAAAAACAGGTCTGAATTTCTCATATCAATTATTCACAAGAACTAATTCGCTCACCTCCAGTTACTTGCCAAAACCCAGACATACTAATCCCAATTACTTATTTTAGGGGGCAACTCTTCCCTGTTTTCCTCATGCTATATTTGTTTACATACACACGTAAACAAACATACTGTATGTTTCCTCTCCTCTGTGGGCCACACACAGAGTAAACAGGGAACAGAGGCTGTTAGTGAAGGCTTCTGAAATTCACTATATTCAGCTTTGAACTGCTGGCCCAAGGGTGAAATCAGAACTGACTCATAATGTCTCAGTTCTTTTTTAAGCTGCAACTGAACATTCATAGGAAAACGAAAATAGTCTGAAACAGTTTCAGCTACCAGATGTGATGGTTTTTATCTCCAATGTCCTGACACCAGCCATTCATTTTTCTCCTTTTCTGAGCCTTTTCAAAGCTGAGTTCCAGGAACACACAGAAAACAGTCTCGCACCCCAGGCACCTGCCACCTCCTCTTGCCTACATGAACCTCGCTCTGAGACTCTAGCTTCCAAGGAGGAATCTAGTTCTGCCTCGACTGTCACACAGGTTTCGGGGAGATCAGGAATCTGCCAACTTTCCTCAGGTGGGGATCCTGGCACCTGGATTCCCTGAGCTGCTGCAGCAGCCAAAGGGCACAGAACACCCACCCGCGTGGTACCCCACCAGCCCCTTCCGAGGAGTCCAGGTTTCCATCTCCAGCACATCCTCCTCCTGACACAGCTCCTCTGTGAGCAGGGCAGAGAGCTCCTGCAGCACCTGCGTGGTGGCAGACACAGCAGCATTGGTGCTCCGTGGAGCTGCTCTGCAGCCGCTGCACCAGCACATGCATCACTCCACACAGGCTGCAGAGCTCCTGGCTGGGGCCAGGACACAGCACACACTGCTTTATCTCTGCCTGGTTACACAGCATCTGTTACTCTAATCACCAATTCCCCCTGCCCTGCAGAGAACACCCATGCAGCAAAGCACTGCACGGCTGCAGGCGATGCCTGCATGCAGCCCTTTGGTAACTCAGCAGCAGCGACCAAGGCCTCACATCGTTCTGGCAGCGCTATCAGGCAATCCACGACCAGATGGATGTATTTGTAAATAAGGCAGATCAGTTTTGTCAGGGTGTAATTGGTTTTAGAACAAGCAATTCCCACGATGACAAACAACAATTAAAGAGCCCAGAGCCCCACGGTGCAACACGGAGCAGGCAGCACTTAGGGACAGCAGCAAAGGGGAGCAGTGGCAGTGCCAGCAAAGACACACAGGTGGCTTCATCCTGCATCCTTGCAATGCAGAACGGGAAAGCTCAGCAGCACTGCCAGGCTGATTCCAGAGGTCAAGGAGGTTGGGTGCCCATTGAAGCCGCATCTGGAGCCACAGTGAACACCTTGGTAATTCAGAGCCTGTAAGGACCAGCTGTCCTTTTGTCCTGGCAAGTCTTCTGGATGCAGGCTGACAAAGAGCAATTAAGCTACTGTAGGGAAACCTGAGACTTCACACAAGGACTGGGGACAAGGAGTTCTTCCCAATAAACTCTGGACACATGCAGCCTGGTGAAGACCCCAAAAGAGTGAAAAAGAGGATGCTGAAGACTTTCTTCCAAAGGTGTACTGCCACCATGAATTGCTGCAGGCTCAGTAGTTAGCTTGGTGACCATAAATGTCTTTTTCATTGTCATTGTGATGTGCACCACAGACAAGGACACTGCAGCAAACTCACAGTGACAACGTGACCAGCCTCCACGTAAATCCTTGGCACACCGACAAGACTACAGGCACCAGAAACTAGTGGGATATCCAGGGTTTGCACCAAGCTCTCATACACAGTCAGGGAAATCCTGGGGACACAACCTGGGACTATTCCCATGACCAACTGCCACTAAATCTCCAATGAAGGTTTAATTCTGAAGTTACTCTCTGCCTTTGTGACCTGCAAAATTACTTCCTTCCATCTAGAGCCTTAAGTAAGGTACACCATCTGCTCCAGGCTCCTCTCCCATGCAACACAGATTTCTCCTCAGTGCCTTGGACAGGCATTTAAAAGCAGTAGGCAGCCACATCAACAACACACTCCCAGGGATGCACGAGTACATGCTGTGTGATTAGGAGGAGAGGCAAAGAGTGTGCATTTCTTTTTTCCTCTTCTTCCCACTCCCCCTTAGTTTGGAGCTGACCTCTCCCACAGAACAGATTATTGTTATTTCAACAGTGCATCTCACACTGCCATCCTGGAGAACAATGATTATATGAGTACTCTTTGTAATGGTTTCACTTCCAGGGCTTTAGAATATGACATTTTCACTTACAATATGTTTACTTAGTATTTCTTTAGGAATTTTAGCGAGAGTAGGTCAAGAGCACACAAGCAGGAAAAAACATGCAGGAAAAAATGCTTTTAAAGCCATGAGTCACTCAGAACACGATCCAGCAAGGATGTTAAAAGAAACAAAAAAATGCTTTGAAAGAACCTACTGAGAGTCTGATTCCCAGGTTACTTGATCTATTCCAAATTAAAACTCTTTTTTGCCACACTTCCTCAGGCTCTTCCTGAGCTATTTGAAAAATCCAATTACAGTGGAGATCCTGATTTCCATGTTCATTTATTACCAGAGTAGAAGTCCCATTGACTTCGGCAGTAAAAAAGGGCAATAAGAAATCCCTTACAAAACATTTAATGTATTTAATGGAAAATAAAACCAAGAATGATTAAAGGAAAAGCTGGTAGAGTACACTATGACTGTAGAAGTCAATTCTAAGTGGTCCGGCCAGGATGTCGCCCTTCAGTGGGTGCAGCACGGAACGCACGCAGACCCCGCACCCTCCCAGGGCACCCGCGGCCATCTGCTGCAGAATGGCCTCTACAACGTGCCTGGCTTCTCCATCTCTCCCTGGTGATGCCCAGCTCCATCCAGAGACAGCTCAGGCTCCCCGAGGTGTGACACGACAGAAGGTTTCATTCCCCCCCAGGCTATCAGGATTTCTGTACAACACCCGTGTCCCATCCCTGCGGCTGCAAGCTCGGGGTGCAGCCTTGGATGTGCTCTCTCCTGGAGCAGGACATCCCCACCACAGGAGGGTACATGCTGGGGAAGGTCCGCCCGTTCCTGTCCCACACACAGAGGAACACTCTGCCCTGTCCCACACACAGAGGAACACCTTGCCCTGCCCCAGCAGGCAGCGGCTGAGCTGGGAGCGCGGCAGGGCAGCCGGACCGCAGTGACCGATGGCCGCAGAGCAGCCCGGCTCAGGGTCTTGGGGGTCCATGGGGCTCCCACTGCTGGCCCCCACACAGGGGCAGGCTGGGGACCCCACTGCTGTCCTGCTCCCAAGGACGGCCCTCCTGCCCCAGCCCCACGCTGCCAACTCATCCCACCTGCCTCTTGGAAGCGCTGGGAGAACACAGCCATTAATGCTCTTAAGTGTTTGGAAGCTATTACACGGGTATTTACAGACATGCCAGGGTAACTTAATCCAGTGGCCTCTCAGAGCATTGCTTCAATGCTGCAGGTGAAACTCCAACGTATCCAGCCAATTGTGTACTCTGCACAGGGAAATTTGTTTTCTGATCTCTCCAGCAATCACATTCCACCCTGAAGCATGGCACTCACTTGTGCTGGCCTCAGCATGCTTCACTGTACACAATATTGATGTAAAAGTACTCAGCCTTTTGGAAAACAGGCCCACTTCAGAAGAGAAATAGCCATTAGATAAAACAAAACCAAAAAGCAAAACAAAACCACCCCAGAGTACTCCAGCCTGTAGTGGTAATGTGACTGCACCGAGCTGCCTCGTGCAAACACCCTCCTGGTGAGCAGGGAGCACCCAGGGGCACACACCTTACTGCCAAGGTCCTCAGGGTGACAACCAAGGGTTTTTACCTACAGGAAGGGACATCCCAAAGGAGTTTCCCCTGACAGGTCCTGCTGGACAGGTGTGTGTGGACAACCTTCAGCCATTGCAGGATGAAGAGCAAGGTGAAGATCACCATAACTCCTCCCTAACAATACATCTCCATCAGCTGGGGGCATATGTCCTTCCAGTGGAGGTCACTGCTGGTCAGTGGTGCACAGCACCCCTCCAGAGACATCACTGAGCAGACACCCCCATCTGGCCTACAGGGCCCAGAGATCCAGCTCCACAGTGACCACAGGTCACCTGCTCAGCACCAGCATCTCTCTGAAGTGACTAATCAGCCTTTGAGGGCAGGCAGGAGCATTAGATGGGGATTTGAAGAAAAAGCTAAATATACTCTGCTGTTGGCAGGATAATCTTGCCAGCAGTGTTTCCTCCCGCACTAACTGAGCAGCTAAACATGGCATTTTTCACACCATTCCCATCATGTCCTAAGCCACAGCCCACCGATCCACACTGCATTCCACTCCAGGGCAACATTCCCAAACAGGACTTGTCTGCACAAGCTTTGCCTCCTGACCATCACTCTCGGGCAATGCAGCTCCCACTTCAAGCTCTCCTGCAGCTTCAGTCCTGCTGCGCTGCCAGTACTGCAAAATGGCAGCAGGATTCCACTCTCTCCAGCTCAGATACAGTTAAAGTCTGTATCTTTAACTGATTTCCAACACTAACAAGCTGTCTTGAATCAATCATCATTTAGGCTTTTCCCAAAGATCAATTAACCTGTTTTCACACAGAGAAAATCTTCAATTGTCTCTGCCAACACAAAAGCTTCAGGCTGCCACACCAACAGACTGATCTCTTGTCCTCACTCTTCCATGAATTCCATAATCTCAATGATTGAAGTGTCATGAGAGTCCAATTTCTTTGAAGTTAAAAAAAAAAAAAGACAGTGGAGATTTAAACACAGACTCCTTACCAAACCCAGTCCATTTAGAGCCATTAGGTCACTAGGGCTGGACAGCCAGTGCCACCTATTGCAGCCAGGCTCTGAGCCAGAGCTTTACACTGATAGTGATGTTCCAAAGCACTCACTGTGTGAGCTCCCTTGGATCCCAGCTGCTGGCAGCCATCAGGTTACACACACAAAGTTTCTGGAAAGCATTCAGCTGATCTGGGTACCCAGCATGCACCATAAGTAGAGCAGAATTCCAGCACATTGGGCAGGGGAGGCATTTTCAATCCTTAACCCTTGTTATTCCCATGAAGCAACTACTGATTTATCAGCACATTTGACTGAGAGAAAAACTTTACACACACATGAGGCCAGCAACCTAAAATTATCAAACGGATGATCTCGAGCTTAGATCTGTTCTTGAGATCATCTCCTCAAAGTTCCAAACACACAACAACCCCTCGGGCTCTCACCATGCCACAGAAGTGCCTGGAGACCACAAAGAACTCCTCAAACAAACAAAGCAGCAAGACCACAAACGACTCTTCAAACAAACAAAGCAGCAACACTAGAGCAGCATGAAGAAAACGGATCTTTGAGGCTCTGTCATGGTGAAGGAGCAGCCACTACTTCAGCAAGTCCACGAAAAGGCCTTCTACTGCAGTCCTGTTGTGTGCAACACTGTTCCACAAAGCTGGACCAACAGATGAAGAAAAGCCATGGAAAACCAAATTCCCTCTTCCCTTAATGGGAATCATTAAAGTCAATCCTCCATCTCCTGAACTCCAGTCAATTACACATCTGTATCCTTCTCCCTTCTTAAATATTTACATTTAATCCAGTGCACACTTATTTACACTTAAAATACGAGCCAGAGTAAAACAGCACCGAGCTTCATCCCACCACTACAGCTCACTTTGCTGTCTCCAGGAATGACTAAAGCATAAGCCACATGGATAAATTCCCTGCCCTGGAGGGCTGCAGCCCTGAGCACTCCAGAAGCAGCAGGATGAACAGAATCCCAAAGACCCCATGGTCCTTCTAGCAGCGAGTTCCTCAGCTGTCCTGCACGCCTGCCATTGCTACAAGACAGAGCTACTGTGGGAAGCCAGACACATTCCAGTGACTGCCATCTCTTGCCACAGACACAACTGTTCCTCCCAAAGGCTGAGGTGAAAAAGTTGAAGCTATTTTTCCCCTCTTCAAAACTATTCTTCAACTTCAAAGGAAAGAGCAAGCAATACTAATGCAAATTCTTCTTGGAAGCTGCTGGACACAGTGTATCTGTGTAATTTTCCCAAACTCTGCAGTTTCCAGACTAAAACCTGCAGCATCACACAGAGAACATCCTTGAACATCAGTGGAGCTTCAAAGCCAGGAAAGCACATTTGGAAAGCTAACAGAAACATTTCTGGGAGGCAGATTGTTTAAGGCAGCTCAGCAGCACAAGATGTGTAAGCAAGACTCTAAAACCTTCTCCCAGTTTCCAGCTCTCTGGTCCCCAATCCCTCACAGGCCAGAGGTTCCCAAACTGGGGAACTCACCTAGTACAGACAGACAGACAGATCACTCCACAGCCATGTCCCAACAGCCACATGAACACCAGCCAAAGGCACTGCTGCTGCTCCCCTCTGATAATGCTGTGCCTGCAGAGCCGAATTTGGGGACCCACCTCCACAACAGGCTGGGAAGCACCAATTTCTACTCTGGGATTATGTTACCACACCTTTTTTACACGTCTTTGTTGGTAAAACAAAGGGGAATATTTAAATTGAGAAGGATTTAAAACTCTCCTTCTCTACCATGGCCATCCTACCAGCTGTCTCCTCACTGCTGAGTGCCAGCAACCCTGGGAGAAAGGGAACAACCTTGGGATAAACAGCAGGGCTGTACATCCCTGGCCTGGCAGCCCGGGCTGCTGCACTGTGATGGGGCCATTTCTCACGTGAACTCTAAAGCCAAGCTGCTGGAAAATCAGACATGAAGCACTCCCACAGCACCCTGGCAGTAAGGAACACACAGCCCCCTCACACCGACAGGGTCCAGGCCAGGGAACACGCCACAGCCACATAAACTCCTTCACTAATTTTATTTTGATACTCCACTTCCTCTCTTAAAATTGCATGTTGCAATACACTGTTCAGCGGCTGCCTCTGCCCAAACCACTGCAACTGCCTTACAGAGAGAAAAGGGAGGCTAAAATAAGTTATCTCCGGCCAGTTTGTCAGGGAAAAGTTCACAAATCGGGCTCTTGAAGACATGAACAGCGTAAAGTGCATCCAGTAACCACAGGCCCAGAGCAGGAGCACGGGGCAAGGGCTGGCAGCCCTACCGAGGGCAGCAGTGACAGGTACAACCCATCATCACCCCATCACCCACAGGCTCACCTGTCTCCACGTCCTCAGTCACTGCTGGGGCACAGCCACAACACACAGAGGTGGAGCACACACAGCACATTGGTTATTAGTAAGGAATAGTCACCTTTTCTGGAGGAGGGTTTGCTAGCAGCTCAGCAAAAGCCTTCTGGGATTAAACCAACAGTCAGGACCACAGAGCCACCCAGGTTGTAAGAAAGGGGAGATTACTTCACACCAGTTTTGCTGGTGAGTGGCACGAGGAACACGCCTGCACACGCTGCTGAACCTCTGCAGCCCTGAGCCCGAGCCAGGTGTTAATGTTACCTGTGTGAACTGTCCCATACCTGCCAGGAGCACTCCCAGGGCACCAAAAGCATTTCAGGAGGTGACTGCTGCTGCTGCTGCCATGCGTGGCTGCTTGACAAACAGCTACTGAAACCAAGCCAAACCCAGGCAGGAGAAAATCCGAGAGCTCGAGGAGGAGGGTTCCCCCATCTTCCACAGGCCAGCAAAAGGGAGAGTAAATCCTGCTCCTGACAGGAGCTGAAACTGCACACAGAACTTACAACATTCCTCCTTACAGAGGCTTATAAATATCTGCTAAGCACCTGAAGCCCATTTGGTGCTGCACTCTAACAGCCCTTAAAACTCTTCACCTGGAACGAGGACTAGCTACAGGCCTTGAATAAATGTTGTAAGAGGGTTTTATTGTTATCAGGAGGAGAGGTAGACTGACAAATAATGCCCAGCTGCACACCCAGGCACCTGCCAGCTATCAGGGGAGAACACAGCCAGGCTTACATGACCAAAATACCCTTCCTCTGTATCTAAATCACCTCAGAGCATGGCAGAACCCCAGCTCCTGCCACCAGACCCCTGCCCTGGGCAAGCCACGACCCCGGGCATACTGCTCAGCAGTTCTGACCTCTGGTCAGAAGCAGGAGGAGCTGCTATGGATGGATGGACCATCCCAGCAGCTGCACAGAGCTGGTGATGGTCAGTCACACGCAGGAGCTGCTGACTCAGCTGAGCCAGCCCAGCCTCTGCTGAAGTGCTCAGGACTTGCACTTTGCAGGAACATCTCTGATAAATTCAAACTGTTTCCATTAGAAACTGACAATTAATCTTCATTAGGAATCACATCTGAACTCTCTGCTATCCCTGCCCAGTGCCTACACAGAGGGCTCTGTAAAACCCAGCTGCCAGGGCCATGCTCGCAGATCCACAGAGGAAACACAGCAGGGAAGGGAGTGGTAACAACCAGCACGTAGCAGTTCTCCCAAAGCCTCACGGCAGAAACCAGAGCAGGATCTGCTGCCTGCTGCAGACTGCTCCACCAAAGCCAGCTGAGCTATGCCAGGCACACTGGGTCACACTTCCCCACATTTTGTTAAGCACAACAATTAAGCCAACAGACATTTTCTATCTGTTTCTGTGATTAAAACTTAACAGTTTCCCACCAGCTCCCACAAAGGGGTACAACTTTCTCTCTTGCACTGAACCAAGTTCAAGCCTTGATTCCTCTCCTCCTTGGGAAGCAAAGCTCCTCCACTGAGCAAACCAGTATCCTAGAAAATTATTTGGCATGAGAATTTTCCTGACATTTTCTGAGCAAAGTGGAAAGAGAGCAAGAAGTAGGAAAAGAAAATAGACACAAAAGAAGGGATGCAGCTACTGCAATAGAAGAAGCCAAAGGAAACTAATGGGCAATGATAAATTAACCTGAACTTTATGAAAATGGGAAGAATGCATTCATTTTCTTTGGCCCAAGTCTGCAAATCTTTTTAGTGTTTTTATATGCTAAAACCATCAAAGCCCTAGTTTTATTATCAATTTACACAGCAACTAAGAGTCTCAGGAGTCAAGGAATCATCCCTTTGCCACTATGCAGCCAGATGCACCATTTGGAGAGCCCCACCTCCAGGATCACAAAGGATCCTGTCACCTGCCAGTCACACAACACAAGATGCTGCCTCACAGCAATCTCCTGCCAACAGCAGCCAGAGGGATCACACAGGGACCTGTGTTTTGCCGGGGTTAAGGCAAAACTGCAGGAAGCAATATAAAATTAAACAGCCAATCAACACAATGCACAATTTTCTGCAAGATTGCCAATGCTGGACCATAGGCGGTTGCATCTGCATAATTAAAACTAGTTCGTTTTGCTGCATTAAAGTCACAAATCAGGCATGTGACCATAATAAGGGAGAGACATTTATTTAGATTTCTGGACAGATAGACCAATTAAAACTGTACCTCTGAAAACACGCACTTGAAACTGTGCATCCAAGGATCTGCTGCGTTCTGTATTCTGCAGGCAGCTGTCATGTGGCAGTTGTAAATCTGCAGCCATATCTCCATTGGTGTTTATTTTTAACACCACCACTCCTGTCTGCAAGGCTAAGGCAAATAAAAAAAAAACCTGCCTCCTAAAAGTATTCTTAAATATTTTCTTCCTGGTATCACCCAGCAAGCATCTCCTGCCAGTACTGGGGCCAGCTCTCCTTCTCCCAACAGCCGGAGGGTGCAAAGCAGCAGCAGAAGGGAAGGACAGATCCAGGTTAAGTGACAGGAGAGACCACACTGGGAAGGAGCCTGCCAGGGCTGCGTGTGTGCAGGAGAGGTGAGAGAGAGGTCTTCATGCACGGGGAGACAGGTAACACTCTGCAGAGCTGCAGGAACAGCACCTGCAGCAGCCACGGGCAGCGGCCATCACGGACTCCCACTCCCAAAAGTGGCATCGACCCACCCAGAGCCTCGTGCACCCTGCAGCACTGCCAGCCCCTGTCAGCAGCCCCAGCCCTCCCTGAGACACCCAGGAACAGCATGTGCAGCAGGGCACTCGAGCAGACCCACACGCACCTCACACACCCCCGCTATCTTTCCAAGCATTTTCAGGACAACTCCTTCCCACCATGAGAGGATCAGACACAATTCTCCAGGGAAGGAAGGGAGATACAGAGCCATCATGGCCAATAAATAACCCTGTGCATGAAGATAATTCCCCAGTTCAACCCTCCTCCTTCCAATCTCACTCCCCACACAGCGCGTGGGCTCCTTGATTGCTGCAGCACCCCCAGGTTGGGCAGGGCTCAGCTCCCACCCTGCAGCTCCTGACAGGCCATCCCCAAACCACCTCAGCCTCTGCTCTAATTCCCAACAGTCGGAGCCAGAGGCTTCAGCAGAACTTCCCTGAAATCAGTCTCAGTAACTTTTTCCCCCTCCATGTCATTCCGGGTGTGTTGTCAGCTCCTCTCTCTGGTACGGAGGCTTTGTGCACCTGAGGCACTGCTGGGAGGAAGATCATTGTCTCACCCAGCACTGGCTGACACCTCCCAACAGCAGCACCCTGCCCACTTCCAGTCCTCTCTGACCTCATCTTCAAATGCATTTCTAGTGCAGCTTTGCTGGGTTACTTCTCTTCCATCCATGCTGACATATGCCCTGGAGCTCACAAGCAGAGTTTTCCACCTTTCTCCCTTCCATTTTCCTGTCCATGCCATGGGGACAAGCACTGTGCCATGTTCAGATTCCAGGCCCATCCTCCACAGTATGAGATCACTGCTTCAAATTTTCATCTATTATCATCATCACATTTCAGCATTTCTGTATCAACACTTTGGTTGTTAGTCCCCCTTGCCACCACCTCCCCTCTTCTTTATCCCTATTTCTCTTCCATTTTAGTCTTTCTCTGGAGGTTTGGGCATCTGTCTTCACAAGGGTAGAAAGGGATTAGATATGAATAGTGTAATGACTCAATCCTTGAAGAAAATAAACAGGATATCTGGGATAATGAGGTAGCCTACATCCAATCCTTCAGTTAAGCCAGGAGAGACCAGACTCTGCACAACTGGGGTGGGTGTTCATGGTCACTGTCACAGCCTCAGAGAAGGTTTAGATGATCACAAACCCCGGCCCACATCGGGCTGGCACACTCAACACAAAAGTGAGCACAGAAAAGCCCTGTTCCTTCTGCAGTGCATCCTCAGCCACCAGCCCTCCTTGGGTCCCTACAAATGCAATGACCAACTGCTGCCCTGCCTGCTCAGCCACGTTTGTTTGCACTGCTCCTATTTAGTGAGGAAGCACAGGCTACAGCAGAGCTCTGCACCAATCTCTCTGAGCTCACATGGTTATCCTCCTCCAACACTTTAGCAAGGTGGGAAGATCAGAACCTTCCTGGTCCACACAGAGGTGACAGCAAGTGATGGCTGTCCCACAGAGGTGACAGCAAGTGATGGCTGTCCAGTCACAGCTGTGAGCATTGGAGCCTTGCATCTCATCATGGTCACCCCAAGACCACCCTGGACCTGTAACAGACCCAATGTGTCAGGGATGGAGCTGCCACCTCCTCAAAGGCAGCAGGCAGGCAGCAACCCAGGCCTTGGGGTCTGACTGCCCACCTCTGCCCATCTACAGGCACAGTCACACCCTGTCAACACAAGCATTATCCTTTATTCAGGTGAAAACAGACCAGGTACCCTGTATCAGGAATCAGACATTCCTGGAGGTGTAATTATGCACAGAACAGTATCAAGGAAATTATTACTGGCCCATCAGCAAAGTGTCTGCATTACAGCTGCCTGAACGTGATCGCTGTGGTGTAATGTAACACCCTCACACACACTCCAACATTAACTGCCTCACATATGGAAACCATGAGGCTCCGGAAGCCAGGCCAAGAATGATCACGGCCCGTGAATACTCCAGTTACAAACAACAGTCAGAAAAAAACACTGGAGACATCCACAGCAAAGCTTTGGAACAGCTCAGAAGCAGTCGTGACCCCTCTGCACCCCAGAAGCAGGAATCACCCGGCCCAGGACATCTTTGAGAATAACGTGAAACCATGGGACAGTCTCTGGGAACAAATGCAAATCCCCTCCCATAAAACGAACAATACCACAGACTAAAAGAATATTTCATCTGCTTAACTGCAGGGTGCAATAACATCAATTTGCCCAAATTACACACAAGCAGAAAGGTAATTGGCACCGAGCAGGGCGTGTTGTGACTGTTCCGTCACTCTTTGGGGCCAGCTACAAAAGACTGAAATTCAGGAAAGTAAACAATGGCACGAAACCAACAGCCAGCCCCTTCCCCAGAATCCCTCCCTCTGGCATCGCGCTGCCGCAGTTAGGCAGAGACTTTTCCAAGCGGAGTCTGTGCAGACCAGCCATCACCCAGCTGAGCTGGAGAAAAATGGAAGCTCTTGAGTTTGCACAAGCACAAGTTCATCTGCAGAAAAGCTATTTTATACTTTTAATGAACCATGTCCTGGACTTAAATATAATGAAGTGGTGAATACGTATCCATATAAAACAACAAAGTGAAGGGAGTGTGGAGCTGGTTTTATATAATGGTGGGGGGACTGAAGGAGGCAATGGAAGGAAAATGAAGTAAGCAGCTGAGAGTATCCTCCGTCTGAAGGTGGGAAAAAGAACTGTAATCAGCTAACAGAATTAGCAATTACTGCAATAAAGAGTAGATTCATTGAGTTATCCAAAAATGCCCACTAACAGAGTTTGGTACCAACACGACAATTCCTGGGTGTGCAATGGACAGACGGTTACACGAGCTCATTTCCCTCTGCCTCCAACCCCTTCCCTGGGCTGCAGAGCTGCCATGTGTCACAGGGTACCAACTTTCCTTCGAAACAAGAATTAACTTGGAGCCTGGGATTGGATGCTCAGCGGTCTCAATACACAAAACCTCTAGTTTTATTCTTCTCCAACACTCAGGAACGCAGCGACTGCCGCACAGCTCCGCACCCCGCACCTCTACCGGCACTTGCATAATAATGACTGCGGGCCTGGAGGCGATGGGCCGGAGCACGAAGGCGAACTTCCTTACATAAGGACCGCAGGATCGATGCGCTCCCCGCCGGGAGGCCGCGGGCAGCGCTCCCGACCCCGCACACCCTCGGGGCTCCCGCAGCCGCGGCTCCCGCGGGCGGGCGCTGCCCGGGTGGGCGCAGGGCGCTGCCCCCGGAGGGCGGCCCCGGCCAGCGCCGCTCCGGGGGCTGAACGGTCCGTGCCCATCACCGGCGCTCCGCACGGCGATGGCAGCGCCCGGCGGGCAGGGCCGCGGCTCCGCGCCCGGCGCTGCCGCAGCGCGGGAGGGGCGGGGGGCGGCGGCGCAGCCCCCGCGGCCGGAGCCGGAGCCGGCCCGTCCCCGCCCCGCCCCGCACACAAAGGCGGCCCCATCGCGCCCCGCACCGGCCCCCGCTCCGCACCTTTGACCTGCGCCTCGTAGTCGGCGATGATCTCTTTGTCCTTCTTGAACTTGCCCTGCGCTGACATCGTGCGGGAGGGCGCGGGCCCCGCCGGCACCGCCGCCCGCCGCGCTCCGCCGCCGCCTCACCCGGCCGCGGCCCCGCCGCCGCCAGCGGCCGCCGTCATTGGCGGCGCCGGGGACACCGCGCGGCGCGGGGACAGCGCGCACCGCCCGCGGAGCGGGGAGCGCAGCGGAGCCGGGCACGGCAGAGCCGGGCAGGGCAGAGCCGCGCCGGGCCGAGCCGAGCGCAGCCGCTCCCGCCGCCGGCCGAGGCGGGGCCCTGGCGCCGCTCCTGCGCTCAGGTTGCGCGCGGGGCGGGCGCTCCGGAGCCCCTTCCCCGCCCCGGCCCCGCCCCGGCTCCGCAGGGCTCGGCTCGGCTCGGCTCGGCCGCGCCCCCCGCGCCGGCGGCCCCGCCGCGCTCGGGCAGCCGCCGGTACCGCCCGGTGCAGATCGCCCCGTGTCCCGCCCCGCTGCGGGATCTGTCGCTCTCCCCGCGTGTCCCCCCCGGCCCGGAGCGGCCCCTCCGCAGCCCGGGTCTCCGGCTCCATCCGGTCGCCGCTGGGACAGCGCGGCTGCACTGGAGCAGATTTGTCACTTCTTGTTAAAATTGAGGAAAAAAGGAGAAAGTGTTCGTTCCAGCAAAAGCAACATCAGTGGTTAAGGCACTTTGTCAGGGGTCCTAGCTGAGCTCTTGGGACCCGGTCCGTGAGACCTCAGACACTTGCCAGCAGCGTGTGCAATGGCACATCCGAGCCCTCGGACAGGCGATGCGCGGACTCAGCCTCTGCAGATCCACAATCCACTGAGTGGGTCCTCTGTCCGGCCCCGGCTACGCTCCCATCGCTCCTCCACACAATGGGGTCTTTTATGGGTGTCTTGTGAGGAGTGAATTCAGGGAGATTTGATGATTCACAGTTACTCTGCCAACTTTAAAAAATAACCCCAGCCCATTACACAAATAATTTACCTAGTGCAGGCAGGCGGCACAGAGGGGCATTCTGCATCTCAGTGGCTGTAGAAAGGCCTGGGGAGGAGGGAGAAAAAGCGAGCCCTTCCAGGGAAACACAGCCACTGCAGAACGTGAGGCCCAGGCTCAGGGCTGAGCAGTGTTACTCCAGCTCCATGTGGACCAAGAGGCTCAGAGTCTCAGGGGAAGCACAGACTGTGCCAGACCCCAGCTGCGCACAGGGAGAGGCACAGGGAGCACAGGGAAGGCACAGGGACAGTGGCTGTGGGTGGGTCAGTGTTTTGTGGCAGGGCAGGAGCAGCTGGAGAGTGTGTACCAGTCCCTCGGGTCAGTTGCTGCATCCCCTGCCAGGGAATCTGGGAAGGGGCTGGGCTGGGATGCTGTGTGTGACTGCCCGAAGCTATACTTGGAGCAGGGCTGGAAAGGCAACACCAAGGAGAGCCAAGAGGTATCAAAGAATGATCCTCCAGGAATGTCAGGTCTTTGGAGAGGGTGCCACTGGGGTGTGAAATGATTGATATACACCAATGGTGTATCATCTCCCAAAGCAAGAAAAAGCCAATTTACACAATGACAAGAAAAGTCCAGGGATGACGATGCTGTGTTCCTTCACAGCCAAGAACACTGTGGAGGGACCTTACAGTCCTGAGCTCACTCTCCACAAAGAAAAAACAAACCAAACTAAGCAAAGAAAGAGAAGTACAGGCCATTTGATAAAGGATTCACCCTAGCAGCACTCACTTCTCCTTGCAACACCCACAGGGATTCAGAGAGCAAGGACCAGCATTCCTGATAACCACCTGTGCCATAAGACAGATTTTGATTATCTTGCCAAATTAGTTCAAACCTGTGAGGCCACCTCTGAGGTCAAAGCCGAGTGTCTGAGGGTGTTAAGCATCGTTTCTCAGTGGCCTGCAATACAGTGAAAGAAAAATCCCAGTCATGAAATGATCCAACAGCACCAGGGGTTTCTGCTATTCAGATATCATGGAGAATAAAGAAGCAGTGATGGCTGAAGAAAAATAATCCAATCATGAATTAATGATCTTTAATAAATATCAATGTCTAAGATACTTTGTGGAATTTCTACTTGAAACAGCTTCTTAAAAGGAAGGATTACATTGTAATTCACTTTGTGACACTTTCAACCCAGAATTTTTTAATGAAGAATGGGATGGGATGGGATTTAATCATAAACACTTCAAGCTTGAGGTATAGAGAAACCAACAGTAGCTATGGCAACGTGGTCACTCCAGTAAGGCTAATGCAGGTTATTTCCAGGGCAGTAGCCTTGTGTGTGCTCAGGAAGCAGAGGTAATGTTGGCTTAAAGCAATTCCTAAATTAAGGAAATTTTTTTAAGCAGAAGCTGTCTTGCACTCTTTGTTTCCAGCTTCAAACTGTGTTTCACGATGTGCTGAACATACACACAGCAGCCTCAGCAGTATTGACGTGCTGCTTCCAGAGACACTCACGTGTGTCACCATGAGTTGGGCAGACCCTCTGGTCATGGATTCACAGACTGCTTTGGGTTGGAAGGGACCTTGAGGCTCATCTCAGTCCAACCCCCTGCCATGGGCAGGGACACTTTCCAGTAGACCAGGCTGCTCCAAGCACTGTCCAGCCTCGCCTTGAATACTTCCAGAGATGGAATGTCCGTCATACCCACTCTCACACCAGTGAAGCTTTGCCAGAGAAGGCTGGGGCCACACCAAGCCACAGATGATACGGACACCAAGCTGTTTGTCGAAACCCTTCACAACCTTAGGCAAGTGCCAGAGCTGCAGCACTGCCGCCAGTTACTCACCCCAGAGTAAGGCAGCTTGTGACATGAGCCCAACTCTCCCCAGTCTTTCTGCCTTCCTTAGGTCTCTGAAAGGCAGAATCCCTTTTGCAATTCCTTGGGTTGATGAAGCTGAGGAAAGGGGATGACTTTGGCCATTGATGTGTGGCTAAACCCTCTGCAGCCTCTCTGGGAAGTTGCTGTAAATCCCTACTTGGTGATGGAAACTATTCCAGTCCAGGCTCAAGGGTCCCAAGGAGGTATGGGCTCTGCCTCAGGCTCATGAGACCTGCAGTAAACCAGCCAGACTGGGAGAGATTGCCCATGCAGGAGAGCACTCAGCTGCAGCGGGGTCAGCTGGGGCAGCAGAACCCAGTCCTGCTGGCTGTGCCCTCTGTGGGAATGGCATGGCTCTGATGCAGCACGCTGGACTGCTGTGGAAAGGCTTCCACACACGTTTCCCAGTGCAAATGTAAACTAGTTGGAGACACATAACACAGCAGCTGTTGGTGCTGCACTACATCACCTTGTTTTTTGAACCTTACATCTTCCTTGCTGCCAGCAAAGTGCTGTTACCTTGTCATATTTACAGGGAACTACTTCTCACTCTGTTCCCTTTTCTGTCTCTGTAGTGAAGTGCAGTTGTAGCTTGGCACTGACAGAGCTGTATCAATGTGTCCTGCCTTTGCACCCAAAATAACTACAGCAAAAGATTTTTGTATGTGGAAACGCATATTGTTTTCAGGTAAAACATCCCAGAAGTTTGCTTTTGATTTTTATGTTATACGGGTCTCTAACAGCTCAGTTGTAAGTAGAAAAGTATCTTCCAAAAATACCTGTGTAGTATCCTTGAGACCATGAACATTCAGAAAAGAAAAAGAACATTCTAAAGCACACACCCATCTTGATCCCAGCCTTTTCCACTGTTACCATCTTAAGCCCTTGTGGTACCAGTAGAATTCAGCATTACACTGGTCAATAATTCAAGTCCCTGTAGGACTTGAATATTTATCTGTGACTAAATGCATGAAGAATTATGATCAACAACTTGGCAAGGCAACAGCAATTCTTCCCAGTAGCTCTAATTCTCCTGTAAAAGGAATTGGAGTCACAAGCTGCTCAGAACCTGTTGTAACTGCACAAGGCCGTGGTCACACTGCACGGTGCTTATCAGTGGTGAAAAGGCTCTTGCGAGCAGCTTCCTGCTAGAGATCTGCTACCTCTGTTTCCTCAGGGAGATTGCCCAGACTCTGTGGTCAAAGCTGTGCTTTCACTTCTCTGCTGCAAGCAGCAGCTTCAGCTGGGGCTTGAGCCCTGCTGCTTTTGGGAGTGGGCACTCAGCATCCAGCCCAGGCTCTTCAGGAGGGACATGCCCTGCACAACGCTGGCATTTGCGTGTTAATATCCAAGGTGTGCATCTGAAAGCCAAGCAGCTGTTTAAGCCTTGCCCATGGGATGGGTTGCAGCCCTTTGCCCTACACTCTTTAGGCCCCCAAAGAAGTGCTTTTGCACACAGCTCTCCAGGAAAAGCAACAGGAGCTGTTTACTCTGTTGGGCTGTTTCCATAGCTTTGATCTTGTGCTAAACCCAGACTCCTCTTGGGCCCATCCCTCCTGTGCACACCATGCAGAAGCTGAAGCTGCCAGAACCAGATCGTTAATTATACTCCCACTGATTCAGAGGAAAGCTAAATATGTAATATTTCATGTGCCTCAGTAACCTCCCTTTCTCCATATGGAATTGTTCCTCTCTGCCTCCATTTTCTTCCATTTTCTCCCATTCTCTCCCTGCCCAGGGGTGAGGATGCCCCACCCTGCGCTCCTGGGAGCTGTGGCTCCACCATCCAGCATGGTCCCACCATCTCCTTTTCCACCATACGGGCACACCTCTGCCATTTCCTGCAGTTGGATTTGCAATTTGGTTATGACCTGGCCCATGCTTTGCTCTCATGGGATGTGCTGCTCTCCCCTGGTTACATGCTCCCAGGAGCTCACCCCAGTGCCAGAAGCAGCCATGTCTTGTGTCATCTCAGACCAACTCCCCTGGCCTTTCCTCCCCTCATCCCCATTCCCTGCAGCACTGAGCTCCCTTAGCCCTGCCTGGGCAGCCCTGTTGTACCTGGCACACCAGGTGACAGTCAGACACAAAGTGACAGAGGTGACAGAGCACCTGCTCCGGGGGCTGGGGGCTGTGACCGTGCCCATGCAGGAGCTCTGGACCTCTGAAGGTGACAGGCCCTCCCATGAGGCAGGTCCTTGTCAGGCTCTGTCCCACCAGACCCAGGGGCTCTGCGTGTGCAGACAGGACCCCAGACATGCAGGTCTGTGGCCTCCTCAGGGTCTGCCCCACAGGAAACACAAGCTGTAGGGAGGGAGAACAGAAATGCAGCAGTGCTTTAAAACAAGTTTTAACACTCCCAAGTCCAGATGACCTCTGTTGCAGTTACTCAGATTTTACATTTCTGGTCTGTGCCACTGGCATACGTTGAACTTTGCCGAAACAGTACTTGCCAAGAAGTGTTTGTTTCTTTTTAAAGAATATAAAGGCTTTGGGGGTTTTGGTACAGAATATGATCTGTGGGTAAAATACATGATGTTCACATGCAAAAGAAATAAAGCCAAGAGATCCAGTGTTTATAATCACCCACTGGATTTAAATAAATTGATTTAATTGGTTTCTGAGGGGAAGGAGGAAAGAGCAACAGAGGAATTCTTGTCACACGATTTCCATCTGAAATCTAACGCAATTAATGCAGCAGGATTCAGTTACCAAAGGCAAAAAAAAAAAAGAAGGGAAATCAGGAGTCAATTGAGTTGCTGCAAAATTTAATATCTTGCTGTCATCTTTGTTCTTGGTAGAGAGTTGCTGTAGCAACAGACCAAAAAAAGAACTTGCACAAGAGGAGGAGCTTGCTGCTCTTTTAACAACATCTCTTTACCCTCCCTGAATTACTGTTTATGGCCAATCAATCGCTTCCTGGGGTATCAATGACTATGGAGAAAGGCCACAGCCTGCAGGTGTTACACCTGTCACACACACCATGGTGTTCTCTCTCCTCTCTGCAGGTCACATGGAGCCAACTCTCTTCTGTAGAACTGAGCCCATTCTTATCACATGCAAGATACATCTATTCCTTGATCCTTTTCCATCACTGGGGGCTCTGCACCCTGCAGCTCAGCCCTGCGTGGGACTGTGCAGCTATAAATAAGAGACAGCTCTCCCTACCACTGCCTTTCTGGACGATGCTGACAGCACAGTAGCTCAGGAAGGACAGGCCATGGGGCAGCAGAAGGCAGCAGCTCCAGGGTAATGATGCCAGCAGCCTCAGTCTGCTGTACAGAGCACAGCCTCAGGAGCTGTGTGCAGTTGGTCATGCTGAAGCAAAGGCAGCTCCAGCGTAGTGGTGACTGGGCTGTCAGTGTTTTCCAATAGTTGGGTCCCTGCTGTTTGTTGCTCCCAATTAATTTAGTCACACACGATCTCCAATTCTCCATCTGCAGTATGAAACCCACTAACAGCAATTTTAGGCATTCTGGGATGCAGAGCTCCTAAGTGCAGGAGCAGGTTGGACAGCAGCAGCAGGAGCTTTCCCCGTGTGCCCTGTGGAAGGGCCCCTTCACAGCCCTGCAGGACCAGCAAGCCTGCCCTTGGCTCTGAACATCCCTGCACCAGAACAGGGTCCCTGCACATCGCAGCATGTCTACCCC
The DNA here is from genome assembly GCA_910950805.1 of Acrocephalus scirpaceus scirpaceus. NCBI lineage: Eukaryota > Metazoa > Chordata > Aves > Passeriformes > Sylviidae > Acrocephalus > Acrocephalus scirpaceus. The sequence goes on from OU383782.1 coordinate 21,334,020, forward strand.
ACGTGTGCTTGACTGGATTTGCCAGCAGGGCACAGAGCTGAGAGTGAGCCCTGTTCCTGCCTGCCCTCACCAGAGCCCAGCATTTCCAGCAGCACCCTGAGGGGCAGGCGGGTGGGCATGGGGCCCACTGGACAGAAACAGCCTGATCTGGGACACCCAAGTCTTGCCCACATCCCCATTTCCACGTCTGTAAGTGGAGCTAGCATTCCTGCTTCCTTCTGGGAGTACTTTCATGGCTGCTGATAGAAAGGAACATCCCCTTCTGTGCAGACTGGATGGCCCTGCAGTCTTGCCTTTGTGAAGGGGCACCACCAACCTGTTGCAGAGATTCAGCCTAGTTTGATTTCTTTTAAGCTTCACTCTGTTGCTCCTCTCTCCAGCATCTCTTGGTATCACCTGTTGCCAGGTGACACCAAGCAGACCACATGGGCACCACAGCACTCTGCCCTCACCAAAGCCACCCTTGGTGCCACCACCTTGTCTCCAGGGCTGCAGCGAGGCCCCCGCCTGATTGTGGACCTGCTGAAGCAGTGGCAGGAGCCCCCCTTGCACCCTGCTGTGCATTTTTACTCGAATTACTCAGGTCTGTTGTACTTGAGGAAAACGATCCAGTACCTGCAGCTGGAGCCAGGGGCAGAGGGGCCGCCCCACTCCCTTTGTTCAGTGCCAGCAGCCCCTGCTCGGTCCTGCATTGCCGGGGGCTTCCAGCGGGACAGGGGAGAGGAGAAAAGGAAAAGCCTGGGAAACTGAGCTTGCACTGTGTGCTCACACAAAGCGCTATTGTTCGGGGCTCAGAGATGCAGTTTAGTAGGGCAGGCTGTCCTCCCCGAGCAGCCCCGGGCGGCACACAGGCCCAAGGGAAGCTGCATGTGGGGCCTCTGTCTGAACTGACAGCGATTGATGAGGGAAAAGGGGCCAAATGGAAAACACAGCTTTGAGGGAGCATTCAGCTCTCTCATTAGAGCTGAATACAGCTGGCCAAAGGGGCCTTTTCCTGGAGAAGCCCCGGGCTGCAGCCACATTCACAACTTCATTGCAAATTCCAGCATGAAAGTGTTATTTCCTGAAAGAGTGGGAATTTTGGGCTGTTTTTAAGTGTCCCTTCACACCAACATAGCAGCAGCACAGAGACCCAGTGACCTGGCCTGTGCACCACAGCAGTGCCGAGACACTGAGGGTTGATTTTCTCATCTGAGGTCTCAGTCACATATTAGCAGCCCACCCAGAGGGATTTTTTAGCTTTCTCAGGCACACTGAAATGGCTTCAGTGCATTACTCATCACTGGCCCATGGATCACCTACCACTGGGCAAACACAAGAAAACACCAGCATTTCCACATACAAGTTGCTTCCCAGGCTCTTGGCTTCAGCACTAATTTAGCAGGCGGGGATTTTCTGATTTCCTCCACCAACTCAACTGAATGCAAAGTAGGTTGGGATAATCACAGCTATAGGAGTTGAAGGGCTGGAGAGGAGGGGAATGGCCTGTGTGTTCAAGGGCTCCAGGGGCTTTGCCAGGAAACTGCTGAGCCTGCCCCACGGACCACATGGTTTCTTGAGTTTTGTTTCCTCAGACGTTGCCTTCTGCTCAGGCCGAAATAACACCCAGCCTTGCTCTGGGAGGTGAAGCCAGCCCTTGGTACAAGGCATTAGTCAGTGCCTGTTCTTTTGTACTTTCACATGGCAAAATCAGGAGAAAACTGGTAATTATTATTGCTATTACACAGTGAGGTCACACAATTAACCTTATTGTGATGGATTAGCTTAATAAGCATAAGAAAAGAGAGAGGAGAGGAGAGGAGAGGAGAGGAGAGGAGAGGAGAGGAGAGGAGAGGAGAGGAGAGGAGAGGAGAGGAGAGGACAGGACAGGACAGGACAGGACAGGACAGGACAGGACAGGCACGACATCCTCATGCAAAGGAGTGAACAGGGTCGCACCAGGGCCTTCACACTCATGCAGGGCCCACTTAACACATTGTGCAAATCTTCTGCATCATCAGTGCCAGCTCTGGCCTATAACCTGGGGGTGCAGCCCTGCAGGGAGCACCTGAAGCCAGGGAGATCTGCTGATGGAGACCTTCCCTGGAGAAGGAAGGCTGTTTACTGGAGCAGCATCAGTCAAACCTTCCTAGAACAGCTGAAGCAGCATAAGCACTTTGCTGACATGAGCAGTGTCAGCACGTCTGGACCTGGCCCAGCCCCTCCTGGACCTGCAGAGGGCTTGGGCTGCATCTGCAGCAGTGAGGTGTCCCTATGGCCAAGCCCCAGGCTGCCACCACAGGCCCTGCCTCAGCTGTAGGACAGGGATGCTGCTGCAGTCACCAGCAATCCTGAACCTTCACTCAGCCCTGGGGCTGCCCTGCACGGAGTGAGGTCTGGCAGCACTCCTGCAATCAGCACCATGGGGACAAAAGAGCTGCCTGGGGCAGGCAGGGAAGGTGTATTGAACCACCACAGCAACGAACTGCAGGCACATCTCAGCCTGGCTGTGCCTGCAGGGCACAAAGCGACTCCCACAGTGAGGCAAGGGCAGCAATCCACTTTTATGCCATGTTTTTAAAGCTGTTTTTTTCCCTCTATGACCAGCATCGCTGTGCTTTGGGTTTAAGAGTTTGTGTGCACAGTGAATCTAATTTGATTTTTATCCTTTTTGTCTCCCTCTATTTTGCACACTACATTAGGCTTTTGTTCCAAGGCAGTTAAAGCAGATTTGCTGTGTGCTTCGAGCTGCCTTGCAGTGCTGGCAGAGCCTCAGAGCACAGATGAGTGTCACGTAACAGATACGCTATCAATAAGGGGGAGGCTCGCACAACAGGGAGGCCCAGAAAACTGGAATTCTCAACAACAGCAGTAAAATCATTTGTGTGTGAGCAGGTCCCTCCAGCTGGAGAACTGCACCCTGCAATGACAGCACTGTTGTCGCTGGAGCTGCAGCCACTGGGGGGGGAATTATCAGGGAGGCTCCAAGAGCTTCAACAGAAATAGCAGCCCTGCTATTGTCCAGCTACACCCTGATGTTTGATTTCTCCTTCCCCTCTTTCTAAGTTCATGCTGTGTTGACTGTGGTGCTCTCAGCCCTGTGAAATGTGGAGGGGGCAAAGCAGCAGCTGCTGGTGGCCCGAGGTCTGCTCCTGCAGCCCCCCAAGGCACCGTGGGTGTGCCCAGCAGAGCTGTGCATCCAACCTCCACTGCTGGCATGGGCCAGCTCCTCCTGCGATGCCACTCAATGAGCTGCATGTGAATCCTTCCTTTTAGACAGGATCAGGAATGTCCCAGCATGTTCTAAGTATAGCCACGACTGCTTTCCAGAAAAAAAACCTGCACTAATTTGTGTTGGCACTGATTTGGCACTGGATTCTCATGTGCTAATCATGATACATTTTCTTTTCCTGTCCTCCCCTAATCACTGCAGTAAGAAAAATCTGGTTTACAGTGACAGTGGAATATCAATTAGCTATTCTTTAAATGTATACAGATCCATAGATGCTTAAATGTACTTAGATTCAAATGCCTTGAGGAGGAAATGAGGACAAAAGATACTTTGTAAAGACAATAAAAAATACATTGTATGACACAATCTACTGGTTTAACAATACTAGAAAATATTTTAAAAATTACGGTGGACTTCTAATACCTGTGAATTTCAGTCTGAAGGAAAAAGCCCACCCTCCTCACATGAGAACAGTGCTGCTGCAAGGAGGGGAAAGCTGAGGCAGAACTGATGAGACAGCCAGGACAGGAGCAAAGCTGAGGCACAGCTTGAGATGCACCTGAGCAAACCCTGAGTTGGGCTGAGGTGCTGAGCCAGTAGACAGTCACCGTGGCTTCATGCTGGGCTTCAGCAGCCCGTGGTCACACCACTGCTGCCCTGCTGCCTCCCACCCCTCCTCTCCTCCTCTCTTTCCTGCAGCATCGTGGGCAGCACAGCACTCAGCTCTCCATGCTGCTCTGGCTGTCACTGACCCTGCCAAAATGGGCTGCATCCTGTAACTCGTGCAACTTAAAGGACCTCTGACATGGGAGGTGCTGGGGTTTGTGCCTCGTGTGGGTTCCTGAGGCACAGACCACTCAGGAGTACACTGCTCCTGAGGGAAACTTCACATCCTGAGGGGTCTCCAAAAACACAGCAGGAATGAAAGTGCTGACCTGAAAATACCAAGCAAAAGCTTGAGTCAGTCATCTCCAAAGGCAACGCAGAAGCACAGCCCACATGCTTGGGGTTTCACCTTCTCAAAGAGCCAGATGGGCCTTTTTGTTCATTTCATTGCCAGAAGACAAGGCAGCGAGCTTGGCTCCCTGCAGCAGTGACCCTGACTCCCTGCAGCAGGACTCCAAAACGCTCTGTGGCACTGGTGTGCAGCTCTGCAGAGGCTGATACCTGTCAGCTCTCACAGCTTCTCTCCAGTGAGGACACAACCCTGCGTTATGGGGCTCCTGCTCCAAAGCACTGGCATTGCAGGGATGCAGCTGGATCCAGCAGCTCCCAGATCTGAGGAGCAGAGCAAAACACATGTGTAAAACAGGAACTCAGCTGAACTGTGCCAGCTGTCTGCGTGCCCAGAATTAGTGCAAAACACTGTCAGATCTAACTGGCAACCTCAACTGTAATACAAACAGCACAGCCTGCTTGCTCCCAGGGACTCACAGCCAGTACTTGTATGAGAGGCAACATGTTGTGGGGGATTTTAATTTGAAATAAAGGCTGGAGTGACCTTTCATTTCAGGTTTTAATTAAGCTCCCCTGCCTCAAAGCTGCAGAGAAAAATCCTGAAAAATATAACCCAAGAGCATGGTAAAGTCTCAAATGTCAAAGGCAAGCAAAATCCTCAGCTGCTGTTGTTTTAATCGTAATTTGGTTAGTCCAAAGGACACAGCTTCCCAATGCTCACAGTCAGACTTTCTGTAGGACACATCAAATGCCAGACAAGTCGTAGATATAAGCCTGCATTTCATCTTATCACAAGATGCTGCATCAGGATTTACCTGCATTCAGGATATTATTTTTCCATCCGTTCACTCCCTCAATTCAAAAGAGCTGCTTGCAGAGCTCTTGTCAGTCTCTGGCTGAAGGTCCAGATCCCCATTTTTTGCAAACTAGTCCCAAACCTCCTGTTCCCAGGCAGCACGACCTGGGCTCCATGGGATCTCCCAGCATCCCCATCTCAGGTTTGCTCACCTCCTCTTTCTGTCAGGGGTTTGGCTTCCCCAGGCAGATGTGCAGATAGCCCAGAAATATTTACAGAAAAATGCTAACAGTGGTGTCCAGCATTAAGAGCTCCTTCCTTTCTGCTGGACTGAGGGAAGCAGCACTGGAGGCTGCAGTCCTGCCCAAGCACCATCTGGGCAGTTACTGTCTCCTGTTTCTGTAGCCTTGGCATCCCTCCCATGTCCTCTTGCATTCCTGCTCTAGGTTCTTCCAAGAGCTGTTTCATTGCCAGTGTTTGAGATCTAGGCCTTGGCATGCTCTTAAGAGGAGGAAATTGAGCTGACACCAGCACCAGAGCCTGCTGCAGCCTCACAGGGAAACTGCTGCATGCGTGGGGAGCTGGGCCAGAGTAGATGGAGCCCCATTTCCTGAGCAAAATCACCCACAAGGTCACAGTTTCATAATCAGCTTGAGCAAGACCATGGGGGAGCAGCATGAAACACTCTTGCAAATGCTTCAAAACTGCAACAAAAACTCAGCACCAGCACTGCAAGATCTTTGCTCTGACATTCTTCGCCTTAAACTGAATCTACAAAGGGGTTGCTGTGTGACCGTGGTTCAGGTTGGTACAGGGGGATGAGTTGTTGTTTCCTCTTCAGCTGTCGCTTCTCATCCAACACAGCTCCAGTTCACAGCACATCCAGGTCAAAAAAGAGAAGCAGGTCAGCAGAGAGTAACTGACACCTCCACACTCTCCTATGACATGAAACCCTGGGAAATTGCCAGGTAAGGAAAACCAAGAATTTGGGACAACTGGCACCTCCCTAACTCTCACTTCTACCCACCAATTTACCCCACAAAATAAGGCACAACTGATTGAACTGATTGAATACTGTCATCCCCATGGAGCCACACACCACATACTGTTGGTCCCCTGGAGGCTGTGTATCACAGCCCTCACACACCACACACCTACACATCACAAGCAGAGCTGGCTGCCAAGGCCCACCACAAGAGCAATGAATGCACAGAGGAAATGGGTTCAGCACTGTGGAGGGAGTCCTCCAACCCAAAATCTTACAGGTAGGAATTTGAGTGAATGACCCATGTCAGTGCTTAAGTTGGATTCATTCTAACAAAGGGTTATCTTCCCCCCTCCATGAAATGAGTTTGAAAATCATCACGTTTCAGAATTCCAAAATTACAAGCCTTGGTTCTCTGACTTCAGACTGTTTTGCAGCTCAGCCAAATCCTTGCCCCTGCTGAAGGGATTCCCTCCAGCCCAGGGTGAGGCACACTGGAGGGGCAGCTCTAGAGAGCAGGACAACCTAGCCAGAAGATTGGCATCCACAGCCCAGGAGACTGACAATCCTCAAATTACTGCCATGGCTGCAAGTATTTCATATGAGCCACATTTGATGACAATGTCTGCAGCCATGTAGTCATGGATATAGAACAAACAAATCACTAAATTGCAGAAAAACAGCAAGAAAATTTAAACCTGGAGTTTGTTCTGGACTCTGCTCTCTGCAGAGTTGCACAACATTCCCAGTTTCACTTTTAAATATCTCTGTGATTTAATGCCAAAGAGCTGGGTTTCAAGTGAAGCCTGGATTCCCCATGGCTGACTTCACTGATTGAGTTCAACACTCTCTAACTTGGAAGGCATCTCCCCTCAGCCTCTGAAAAACCTATCTGTTTTTCAGAGAATCTGTTAAGGAACCAATCAGGTATCTGCTCAGACAGAACATTCATCACAGTAATACCCAGAAATTCACATGTGAACCAGAATGTGCAGAGGGCTGTATCTGTCCCAGAAGAGCATGTAACTGCATGAAGAATTAACAGAGATCAGTGGCACTTCACAAGACCCTGCCAGGGACTGCGGGTTTGTAATGAAAACTTAATTATCAAATCTGAGTTTTCATCTTACTGACGTCATCCTTTTAACATTATTTAGGATGAAGGTGTAGCAGCAAGCAGACGTTATCCAGGATTACTCCTTTTCCTAGCAGAGGAAAGTCTGTCCACTTGCAGCAGTATGAAAGATATAAAATTCCCTATGAGTCCCTGTGTGAGCTGTGCAAGCCCTGAGGCCAGAAGGAGATGCTGGGTTTGGCAGGACAGGTAGCAGGTTATGCAGTGTTATGCAGTGTTTGCACATTGCTTCTCACCTTGATGCTCCCTTCACAGCACTTGCAGAAGGACCAGCAAGCAGGCCCAGATGAATGTAGATCGATCTTGCACATGCTGGAGCTAGTTCGTGCGTTTGTGTGTAGTTACACACAGGAGGTACCTAAGATTCAGTCACGGCATTTGGGGAAAGCCCCTTGCAGAGTGACTCACATGGAGAGAGCTTCCTGTGCACACACTCCTCCTCTCCCTCGACAGGCGCTCTGAGCAGCTCTCCCGCTTTGAAATCCCAAGCACAGGGGTGGGTTTGTGCAGAATGGGCTTTAAGGCAGCGATCAAAATCTTTGTTTCACGTGGTAAAAGACAGTGCAGGCTTCCCACTTAAAAACATGTTTAAAACAGAAATGAACTTTTACTAGTCGATCATACTTTTAAAAATAAACCCCAAACTCTCAGCCTCTACAAAAATGTCTTTTAAAGTGTGTGTGCGCCAGTCTTCTTTCAAATATTCCCAACAGAAGGATTTCCATTCAGTAACATAATTTAAATCTTCTCTGCAGGACATATTTGAAGAAATTCGCTGACAATTCAGCTGAGCTGCCCACTGCAATATCCAGCTGCAATGCCCATACAGGTTACATGCAGGCTAAGGAAATTCCCAACAGAGTCATTGACACAAAGGTCACTCCAATTTTTGCCACGCTTCAGCCGTTTAAGGAGTTGGGATTTCCCAGTAAATGCAGCAGAGCTCCCTGCACCGTACAAGCTGCTGTGCGCAGGACACGGTGATGTTCATGCCCAGACACTCAGCACCTCACATGTCACAGTGGTCTATTAAGCAGTACAACAATTCTGCTTTTCCTCCCACAGCAATGACTAACGATTAGCGGGAAATAACCGACCAGCCAAGAGCAAAGGTCTCAACAGCAGCTCTTGTGTACAGGCAATCTCACTGACAGGTGCTGGTTATGCTGACTCAGAAGGAAAGAGGTTACAGCGCCTGTGTGCCACCGCTTGGAATGCAGAACCTGCTTCTAGGGAAAAGAGTCTGAAACTGATTTCTTTCAGCTCAAACTATCAGCAATAGCAGGAGTGTCGAGCAGTTATTGCACCTCTGAATGTGTCGTTTAACACGACAGATGTTGAGCCAACAGCGAGAGGAGTGACAGATCCTCGAGTCCCCAGAGCAGGGTCACACAGAGGTTAACGGAGGTAAATTAACTGAACTCTTTTGATATTGCAATACACTATGCATCTTGTACATTCCATCCTAGAGAATAATTAAATTGATTTTATAAGAGGGGCAGTTTTTTGGGTGTGGAGGAGAGACTTTATAATTCTATTAGCCTCTGTTCTGGCCCCTAAGTGATACTTGGCAAGTCTGTTAATATGCAAAAGCCTCAATTTGCTCACTAATAAATTAGCTGTTAGGAAAACAAAGCTTCAGATCAAAGGCATTGGTAAAACACAGCTGCAGACTCTGAAGATGCTCAGCAGTGCCCTGGTAGCTTCCCAAGGCTGTATGTTCTTAGCATCAGAAGCATTTTGGACTCGGGTAGGAGCTAATCAGGTGTAACAGAAAAATACAACAATGCACATTGCAGGGCCACAATGAGATTATACATTCCCGAATTATGTTTCCAGATCTGTAAAAATGACTGTAGGGTTTATTAGTTTTCCATTATTTAACACTCATGCTAGCTCCACCAGCACTGTGAGAAATCCCATTCTCCTGGCTGCCAAAGCAGATTCAAGACCATAAAGTTATATCCCGGCTGGAAAAGGAAGAAATCCTGAACTGTGCAACCTCTTCCCTTCCCCACACAGGCCACTGAGGCAGCACAAAGAACTGGACCCCATTAGCACTGTCTGACTGATCTGCAGTTCACACCACGGGCTGTCTACCCACACTTCGTTCAGACCTTGTCAGCACCAGTTGAGGTTAAAATCCCATGAAAAATTCTGAATTGTAAACTACTTAATCTTTGCCTGCTTTTTTGTTTAATTATGCGTCTAGGAATTGTCTCTCTACTAAGTTGTCTCTCTACTCAAAGTAAGCTGGAGTGCCAGGTCAAAAGCAGATGATGTAGGTTAAAAGGTGATCTGAACAAATCCCCATGGTAACTCTCACTCCTGTAGTACATCTCTGGCAATCTTCTGAGTAGCAGTGAGGTACTGCACTAGAGGGAGTAATTCCAGTGCCAGAGCTCATGCAGCCGGAATACCACGGAGGAGGAAGTGGTATAGCCTTGCCCACAGTCCCCTGAAAGCAGAACCTTCTTCAAGAGGCCACAGGAGGGAAGAGCCAGGCACCTTCACATGCACCTTTCTCTGAAAAGCTTTCTATACTGCTCTCAGCAGTTTTACTTCGGAAGGGCAATTTTTTGATTTCGCCTCTCTGTGCACATATTGCAATACAAAACAACATTTTTAAAAGCAACCTCTGGAGCCAGGAAGCAGCCTGAAGAACTTTAAGCCTTGCAAACTGAAGTGCTGGATGGAATTTATACAGCACGTGCCTGTCACTGCAAGACAAACCAGATCAGGTCACACCAAATTCATTCTGCAGCCATAAGGACCGACACTCACCGCCGGGCCGCACGGACCGACACCCGGTCCCCGCGGGGCCCTAAGGACCGACACGCGGTCCCCGCCGTCCCGCCTGCGCCCAGGAGCGGCCCGGCAGCAGCGGGGGCGGTGCCGCCCCGCGCGGAAGCGGAAAGGGCGGGCGGTGGCGGCGCTGGGGCGGTGTGCCCGGCGGCCGTGGGTGCTCCGGTGGTCGCTCGGCCGGTGGTGGGTGGGTGTGGGTGGCCGCCCGCCCTCCCCGGCAGCCCGGCATGGCGGAAGCGGCCGGCGACGCGGGGCTGGGTCCGGCCGCAGCCCAGGAGGGCGCGGAGCTGGCGGCCGTGATCGGCGCCACCGTGCCCACGGGGTTCGAGCAGATGGCGGCCGAGGAGGTGCAGGAGAAGCTGGGCTCGGCCTCCAGGATCAGCAGGGATCGGGGCAAGATCTACTTCGAGGTCCCGGCCCGGAGCCTGCCTCAGGTCCGTGCGGGCTCCCCGCTCCGCTGTTCCCCCTGCGGCCGGGGAGGTTCGGTTCGGTTCGGTTCGGTGGGTCCCGGCCGCTCCGAGCGGAACGCTTCGCTGTCGGAGTTCCCCGGTACGGACAGCATCCTGCACCCAGCCACGGCCGGCTTGGGTGCAGCAGCTGTATCCCCCTGTACCGGGGTTTCGGGGGGAGATGAAATGATGGATGGGGACGTTAAATCGGTGCAAAGACGTGAAGTGATAACTCCCGTGGGGACTAAAGGTCGAAAACCGTAGTCTCTGAAACCTCGACGTAAGATGGCAAAATTCTAACGACAGTAAACACAATCCCCACGGCACACGGTTAGTAATGTGTCACCTTTTCGTCTCTTCTAGGTCCATCGTCTGAGGTCAGTGGATAATTTATTTGTTGTTGTTCAGGAGTTCAAAGACTATCAATTTAAAGAAAATAAGGTGAGTTGCTCCTCCTTTTTCTGTCTGGGGTTTGGAGTGTTGTTTGGGGTTTTTAGTTTAAGACAAGCATCAAAGTATTCTGTTTGTTTAACAAGTTTTTCATTTGTGATATTATTCCAGTTCTCTTTTTCTGGCTTGTAAATGGAAGTGTGGCCATGTAATCTAACATAATTTCTGCAGTTAAATATTTTACATTGGCAAAATCTGGGATAACAGCTGATGCTATGTTTTTAGATCACAGACATAGGACAGTGAAGTTTCACTTTGGTCACTTAATACGATGTTAGTTGTCTGTTTTACAAGATAAATGATGCAATCCTATGGCTCTTGTGATTTTTCAGTGTAATTCCATTTAGTTATGGCAAAAACCAAACAAAACTTCTAAGCTTTGCTTAAACATGTAGTGGATTAATGTTAAAAAAACTACTTTGAGAGACTTCAAAATAAAGGATAACTTCTAAAAGGATGGAATAACTTCAAAGCACAACTTTTTCTGTCTTTTAAAGGAAGATGCTCTAAAGGATTTGGAAGATTTGGTTAAAAAGCTGCCCTGGACCGATCCATTGAAAGTCTGGGAGTTGAACAACAGCCTGAAAAAGAAAAAGACAAAACGCAAAAAACACAACCTGCAGAGTCCTGCAAGCAAAGAGAAGCTGGGCGATGGTGGAGAAGAGGGAGGAGCAGACCAAAATCACACTAATGACCAGGAGGACTGTGCCCAAAACCCTGTGGCTGTGGAACACACTGGTGGCCAGGATACAGAGAATGCCCAAGGAGTGACATCCAGAAATGGGGTGGAGGAGGAGGAAGATAATGAGCAGTCAGATGTGAAAGCTGAAGTGCAGGCGGGTTCTGAGAGTGGGACCAAGGCTGCTGACGGTCCAACAGGCGAAGGAGAGGCAAAGGTGCTGAGGTTCCGAGTGACGTGCAACAGAGCTGGAGAGAAGCACAGCTTCACATCGAATGAGGCTGCGAGAGACTTTGGTGGAGCTGTGCAGGAGCACTTCCAGTGGAAAGCTGACATGACTAATTTTGATGTGGAGGTATAGTGGTGTGCTTTGGAAATACCTGTGTTTCTGCAGTACAAATTTTTAGTTCTTACTTCTGATGGTTAGAGATCCCCAAACTGCCTTTCAGAGACTCTGGGACTGGAAACCGGTAATGCTGAAATCAGCCTCCTCTGAAGTGTTCATTTCCCTGGCAACATTATGTGTGTCCTCTGATGCAAGCACTTGCCTTGCTTTCACCTTCAGTAAACCTTGCCTCCAATGCATTGTTTAATACCAATCTAAGTTACCAGGAAATGCTCCAAATGGAAGCTGGTTTTGGGGTGAAGGGGACAGAAGGAATTAACAGTAACTGTCAGGTTTTTGGTTTCTGTCAGGGGAGAGCAGAGGCTGGGAAAATACAACCAGCACCCCTGGCCTGTCGGTGGTGAGGAACCACCATTTTTGAGGGGCAGAAAGACCTAAGTTTTTCTTGCAAGTTTACTAATAGCTGGCCACTGCCCTGGAGTGAGATTTCACCTTCCTAGTTAATGTAGTCCCCACCACAAATATGGTTTTTATTGCTGCTTTTGCAGATGGTTCACTGTGTCTTGCTGGACTTACCTGGCTTCTGCTCCAGACTTACAAACCAAATCTTTTAAGAAGCTAGTGCAATGGTTATAGCACTTTGAGAAGTCTTGTGCAACAGGTTTGGTGTGAATGAGACAGTATGTGAATGCTCACCTGAATTCTGTGCTATTAAAATGGTGCTTTGCTTTACTTCCAAGAAGAAAAGCTTTTTTATATGTCATTACTGGATTTTAAATTCCCATCCAAGTACCTGTAAGTATTTACTAGGCATTCTGTAAAAAGCTTCTGTTACTTCTGAAATTCACTTCAAGTTTTTCCCAAGGTTCTTCTGAATATTCACAACAATGAAGTCGTGGTGGGGATTGCATTAACTGAAGAGAGTCTCCACAGACGGAATATCACACACTTCGGACCCACAACGCTGCGTTCCACCCTGGCTTATGGCATGCTCAGGTCGGGGCAGTGATGTTGAATTATGCTCGGTTAACAAGTAATTTTGTTTCAGAAATTAAACCTTTTATATCCCCCACTGCTTCCTCAGAAGCCATTTCTGTTAATTCTTAAAGATAAATAAAAAAACCCTGGAGTTGCTGACACTATGTGCCTTGTAATAACAGGGGGTATTTTCCAGCCAAGGAAAGTAAACATTTGCTGTATTAACAAAGTTTCAAAATAGTGTACCACAGTCTTGAAAGAATTTCACTGCATTGCTGGTTATAAAATAGTAATCAACTAGTGGAAAATAAAATCACATGAAGTTTTTTGTTAGAAGGGTAGAATCAGAGTGATTAAGATAGTTCACTTTCCCTTATTTACAGAAATTTGTGTTTTTAAGACATTTTTCACCAAATCTTTTCTTCTGTTCCTCAGACTCTGTGATCCCCAGCCTACAGATATCATAGTTGATCCCATGTGTGGTACAGGTGCAATACCAATAGAGGTAATTCTTCCATGATTTCTTAAACTTAATTAAACTTGTCTGTATCTGCAGCTGAATAATACGTGTAAGTCTTCTTGGTAATGACTGAATAGTAAGCTCTAATCTCACCAATTTTTGAACAGATGCAAATACACTTTTTATAAATTACCTCACTTTCCTTCCATAGGACATAGCAGGAAGAGAGTAAATCTAAAAGTATTTTGAGCTTTAAAGGTGCAAAATACAGCTATCTGTTACAGAATTCTAAATTTCCTGTGATCCACTTGCAGTCGCATTGTTGTATTCTGTCATGTTTGAGAAATTATTCTGGGTTTTTTTTCATTCAAGCAATGTTGATGCTAACGTTGCTTATTATCATTTCCCCTCCAGGGAGCTGCAGAATGGCCCAACTGCTACCACATTGCAGGGGATAACAACCCTCAGGCAGTGAAGAGAGCAGCAAACAACATCTGCTCCTTACTGAGGAAAAATGAGAGTAAGGACAGGTGAGAGGAGCCTGGGGGATTTTCCTTTCCTGCAGTGTTGTATGCACAGAAACCCACTTTGCATTGATGCATTTGAGGGTTTGGTTCATATTTTCTTGTTTATTTTATTGGCAATGTTCTGTACCTCCCCAGTGTAAAAACCTTCTGAGTGCTCTTGTCTGAGGGAACTGCCTTTGCTCTTGCAGCAGCACTGCCCCGGGCTTTCCCTTGGACATCATCCAGTGGGACATCTGCAACCTGCCTCTGCGGACAGGCTCTGTGGACATCGTGGTGACAGACATGCCCTTTGGGAAGAGGTGAGCTGTGCTGGGAAGGTGCTGCACCTCCCTGCCATTGCTGCACCGCTCTCCTGGCCAGGGCTGGGCTTCTCCCCAGAGAGGTACTGAGCTGGGCCTGGTGGGGAGGGAGTCATGAACTCAGAGTTAAAAATGAGCTTGAAAGTAACTGTGGTCCTGAATGAGCAGATTGATGTCTGAGACACCAACAACACTGAAGTGGTGCCAGTGATCACAAAGGGATCTGAATGTATCTTGCAGGATAGGGTCGAAGAAGAAGAACTGGGATCTCTACCCAGCTTGCCTGATGGAGATGGGCCGGATCTGCACCCCAGGGACAGGCAGGGCTGTGCTGCTCACCCAGGACAAGAAATGCTTTGCCAAGGTTTGTTCTGTGAGAGAAAATCAAACCTATTTACACTTGAAAATACATTGAGGGAAAAATTGTAAGCTGTCATCATTACAAAAGATACTCCATTTATAGAGCAATAATTAATAACTCTTAAATTCAGCTTTGGACCTGAAAAGTCCTTTGATGTTGCCGTCAGATGTCATATAGAATAATAAAAAATAATGTTGTTGTCTTAATGCCACTCTGTGGCTGGTTTTGGCTTGCAGGCCTTGTCCCGCGTGGGACACATCTGGCGCAGAGCCCAGACCGTGTGGGTGAACGTGGGGGGGCTCCATGCTGCCGTGTACCTGCTGAGGCGTACCTGGGAGACAGCAGAGGAGAGAAGGTCCTTCTGGTAAACTGCCTGGAAGAAGACAAGAGACACCTCCAGACTCTGTTGAATAGCCAGCTGGTACAGCGGACACCTGACAGCATAGGTCTGGCAGTTTCAAAACCAAATAACCTGTGGAGAAATTGTCACACATATATTAAACCAGGGATCAACTTGAGAGCTGCCAGTTCTACTATGTGTTCGGAAACATTCAAATCACCTCTGCCTTCCTTCTACCCAAAATGAAATTCATGAGTGGAATTAGTAATTCTTTCCTTGGCTTGAATCTTCTCTTGTATTTTCAGTTAAACATTTATTTCTTCTGCTTACAGAAGAAAACATGTTGAGGCAGCTCTGGGGGTAACAGTTAATTTATTTACCAAGCTGTAACTTCAAATGACTAACAGTACTACTAAGACAGTCACTTTAAAGGGTTCAGAGGTAGTATCTCTAATGTAGTTTTCTAATTTATACCATTGCTCAAATGTAAACTAATAAGAAACCAGTATCTGGTTTTGTGGTCTGATAAGCAAATCCCAGTTGGCAAACAGTATGCTGTGCTACTGGTTTTCTTGCCTGTTACCTCACCTTAGGGCTAATTTCCAGTAAATGTCTGATCCATAGTTTAGTGTTCCATTGCCACGGGTGAGGGGGTAACACAAAGCCTTAGAAAACAATCTGTAGTTACTCTTTGAGGAGATTCTTTTAGCAGTTACATTAAAAAGTTCATGAATTTGGTGTCTACCATGGATGCATCAAGGTGGCAATTTGAATTTCTTAGGTAATTGAACTACCACAGTTATGCTGCCACATTATTCGCAAAAATATTGTTGCAAATATTTTTTTCTTCTGTGACCATACTATGATTTCTCAGGCCTCTTACTCTGCTCATCAGAGGCTAAAAACATATTGCTGGTTTGCCCATTTCCATTACAGTGTGTTCATGCTAAGTATGTGTAACTGTTCCGAGGTGAATTAACAAGTATTAAAGTTCTAGAAGTTTTGCATAAAGAGATGAGTCTTAATTGTGTTCTTTTTCTGGTTCATGTCCAGATTTCCCAATATCTAGTTAATTTTTCTCAAGTTTTACTGTTTTCGTGTGTGTGTGAGAAAGATAGTGTTTGGGAATCTACAGCTGAGGGATTAAGGAATGTTTAGGCACCCAGAGATCAGGAGAGGAAGGAACTGGCAACTTAACTGTTACTGCCTGAGGGAGAATTGGTTTGTGGCGGCCCTGGTGAGCCCAGAGCCTCAGTCACAAGAGCTGCGAAATGAGGTTGCAGGGCGATAAGACACGACAAAGAGCTGACAAAGAAGTGACGACTTGTCAAACGCCTGTTGCTGTTTTCCTCTGCTCGTTAGAAGCGTTTGGCGGGTCCGGGTGCGGGCTCCCCTCAGCGCGGGGCCCGCCCGCCTGCAGCGCCGCGCGCGGCCGCCAGGGGGCGCTGCCGCCCTCGGTCCGCCCGACCTCGGTGGGTGCCGCCCCTGGCGCGTGCGCGCGGCGGGGCCGGGGCGGGCCGGGGCCGCGATGTCGCCGCCAGGCCCGGGGCGTCCGGCCGGGGCCGGGTCTACGCTGCGATCTGTCAACACGGGAGAGGTCTCCCAGGTCGTCTTCAACAACTACAGCCCCCGCTGCGTGCTGCCCGTCTGGCTGGACTTCGAGGGCAAGCCGTGCCACTACCCGGTCCTGCAGCCGCGCAGCGGGCGCCTCATGTACAGCTACCGGGGTGGGTGCACCGGGACGGGCTTGGGCATCGCGGGGCCCGGGTGGGTGAGCTGGTGGCGGTGAAATTTACCCTTTTGCCTTCTCCCTCCTCCGTTTTTCCTTTCTCTTCCTTTTTTTCTTCTTCCACTTTTACCTTTCTTTTCTTTTTCCTTTTTTCTCTCTCCATTTCCTTTGCGCTTCCTCTTTCCTTTTCCCCCCTCCTTTTCCCATTTTCTTTTACCCTTTTTCCTTTTCTTTCTTTTTCCCTCTCCTTTTCCCCTTTTTCCTTTCCCCTCCCCATTCATACCAGTGACTGGGGCCCTGGTAGTGGCCTGTGCACACAGAGCTAAGCTGGAGAGCTTGGTCCCTTATGAGCAGATGCCCTTCAGAGCCACTCATTAATAAGTTCTATAATTGGTGCATTTCCACCTTGTTCCCTGCCAGGGCACCTCTGGATGTTCCGGGATGCAGGGACCAATGATGGGCTGCTCGTCAACCAGCAGGAGCTGTTTGTGGCGGCCCCCAATGTGACCAAAGCTGACATCACACTGCCAGGTAAGGACAGGACTGCATGTGCCCTAGGGAGTTCTGAACTTGGTCTCTCTGGACCTGTTAGGATTAGTGAGAAATCAGATCCTCATGAAATCAAACCTGCTTAGATGCTGGAAGAGATGGTGAAGGGTTCTAGGTAGAGGTGTTGTATTGGATTGAAACAGTGGCAGGCCTCTCCTTTAAAGGGGTCTCTGAAGGGTTTTCATAGGTGCCTCATGGCAGGAACCACATCTGTCACCTGTCTGGAGAGCCCAGCCTGTCGTGGGTCACTGCTGCAGGCTGTGCTCTGTGTTCACATGCTCAGAGCAGCATTGTTGGCATTGGAGCAGCAGCTGAGAGCCCTCATGACAAGGTTGTGTTGTGCTTGTGTTTAACTGCAGTGTTCACCCTGAAGGAGAGATGTCTGCAGGTCGTGCGCAGTCTGGTCAGACCGGTGGACTACAGGAAACTGGACATTGTTCAGTCGTTATATGAAGAGCTGGAGGATCATCCTGATATTTGGAAGGATCTCCAGCGACTTTCTCTGGAGAGGAACGAAGCACTGAGGAACAAAATTGTGGAATAACATAATTACTTCAGACTCCTCAGTAGCAAACCACTGAGTCTGAGCAGCGAGAGTCACCAGGATACACACCAAGAACTGATGCCTCCGTTTAGAGTTTTGAAACATAAACTCATAACACTGGTGATAGTCAAATCAATAGTAAAAGACTGAACAGCGCCTGGAGGCATGCTGGGTTCTAGTGGTTCGGTTCATTTCTTCATTATATGTATTACAAACTGTAGGGTAAGGTCAGGGCAGCTAAATGGAAAATATTTATACAAAGTAACTTTCATTGTATCAGAAAGCAAATTACACCACGGATTAATTTAGCCCAGACTAATGCTAGTAAGTGTCATTGGTTTCCTTTGAGTAATTTGTTTTGATGGAATTTTCCTTTTACATGTAGCCTCAATGTGCCTGTGGGTCACAGGGCATGGGTGGTTTGTACATGAGGGTTTCCAGCAGTGCCTGAGGGTCTGACAAACGTTACATTGGTGAAAAGATGATATGTAAACGCTTGGAGGTTATTCTGCCTCTTTCCTTGCCATGTACAAAGCCATGTCGGGTCCACTCTAGGTCTGACATGTTTTTGCTGTCATCATACCTCAAATGCCTTATTTGCCTTTGTCGTAGGATTCTTGCCTGGCTGATCTCAGCCACGCAGACCAGATCCTAGTTTTGGACACCCTTGTCCCCCACAGCTGCTTCCCCAGCAGCCTGTACAGGGTTCATAGGAGGTAGATGCTGTAAGTTGTCTTTTCCTCTTGCAGTGCTGTAATCCAGGTTTTAGTAGGAGGCCTTTTCAGGGAGCATGGGCCTCTCGAGCTGCCTGTGTCTTCTCAGGACCAGTGGGAGCTCCATTGGCTCACACAGCCAACTCACAAACACGGCCATGCTTAGTGGCAGGCTGAAGAAAGAGAGATAAAATTTCTTTGTATTCTGTTCCCCACATCTCAGTGGAATGTGTGAATGCACACAGAGAGTTCAAAGCAGCGTAGTCTAGAGTCACATTAATTGTCCATCGAGCAAGATGTGGTGCAGCTCAGGTTAGAAGCAGATTGGTTGGAGACTGATTACAGCAGGTTATTTCTGTGAATACATTTCCCTCCAGTTGTACATTCTGAGAGTAGCAGTGAAACCGAGAATCTCAATGTATTTTGTAAGTATGGAATGTCTCCCTATTTGTAAACTTGTTTTTCTTACATATTTGAAGAAATTGATCTTTGACATAAAAAATGGAAACACATGCTAGCTTTCTGACTGTAATTCTGTCAGGTAGCTCCCCAGTGCCTCTGTGTTTGTATTCCTGTGATACTCTGACAGTGGTTCATTGTGGTTGATCAGGAAACAGACACTTTGGACTGTACAACCTGCCCAGCCCGTTGCCGCAGGGCTGTGTTGTGGCTCTCATGAATTATCAGCACAGCTTCAGGCAGAGTCTGGGCAGGAACAGGGCTACTGTCAAGTTCTGCTCATGTACCACCTCTCACAGATCTCTGAGGGGAAAGCAAGCCCCTGGAGGCCTCTGGAACAGACATGGGTCAGTGCCCTAGGGAGCCTGAGGGTCAGAGAGTGCTGTACTCTGCTCCTGACTGTAGCTGAGAGGAGGTTCCCTCCTGCTGTCTGTGAGGCTGTGCACTGCACAGCTCTGCCAGACCCTGGCAGAAAGCTGGCCTGCTTGGCTGCAGCTTTTCCTGTAACCTAGTTGGTATTAGGTGTTGGGTTTAACAGTCTGTACATGGCACACACGTTCTGGGTATTTCTGAGTTGGGTGAGGTCTGTGATTTCTTGTTTCTTTTTAGAGTGTATCCTTCTGTTCTGGAGAATGGGTTCTGTTCTGTTCTGGAGTGCTCCTTTGGATCAGAATAAAAGATTGCAGAAACCCCAGCTGGCTTTAACATATGAACATTGGGAAACGCAGTCTCCTAGTAGTTACTCAGATGGGTTAGTAATGAGTGAAAGTCGTCATTTACTCGTGGCAGCTGCATTAGCACTGAGTGGTTCCAGTCCAGCACGGCCTCACTGCCCATCCCAGGAACAGCAGTGAGAGCTGGCAGGGCCAGCCCGAGGGAGCGCGGTGTGAGGGGCAGTGGGGACAGCTGAACGGGAGAAACCCCTGAGAAATAAATGCTCCTGACATTGTGCAGAGCCCAGGGGCTGGGGGAGAGCACACAGCAGCGCAGAGTCCTGCCCACACCACCTTGGAAAGGGAAGGCCTAACAGCAGGAATATACAGGATTGTTCCAGTCTCTGCTCAGTCGATTTCAGTTCCCCAGTAAGACCCTGCATTACCTGTAACACTCAGAGCAGAACTGACGCCATACACACAACTGGATGTGTTCTTTCCCCTTGTTTCCCACAGAGGCAAAAAGTTCAAATGGTTTCACAAGTTTTTCCAGTACCCAAGGGGAAGAAGTCTTTTCTTCCTACTTTTATGTAGTTCTTTGCAAGACGATTTTAGCCTAATCTTACATCACTTTCAGAGATGTTCCAATCATGAAAGCATTTAGGTGTGTGTCAGAGGGACAGTAAGCAGGGAAAAGGGAGGGGAAAACCCAAAAAATGCAACAATTATTGTTGAATTGGTACTACTGATAGAACAGCTCATCCCAAGGCAGTCCTTGAGTTTTAAAGATATTTAAAATACACTTTAAAATAAGGTATTTTAAATACACTTTGGGTAGTTTTGTTTATTTTTTCCTGTTCTTTGATCTAAGATTGCTATAACAATGTTGCATTTTTCAGTTTTTCCTTGCCACAGCAAAGCTAAGAAGTTCACGACTTCTGAGGCCCAGAGCGTAAAAAACAGCAAAAGTTTGAACGTTTGATACTGAAAACAAGAGTTAGCTGTACTGTAACATATATGCAGAGTACAAAGAAACAGGTGTCAAAACTTACAGCACTTCTTGCAATTCATAGGGCTAAATATGAACAAGAGCAGAGGATGGATGGTTACACTTACGTATCTGCTGGCAGTCTCTTGCAGCAGAAGTATGGCAGGAAGGCTCTCCTTTTTGCCAGAAGTATTAGTAATATTTACACTAGCAAATTAAATTATACATTTTTATCAAAATCAGATTAAATTTTTAAAAATCAGGAAAAAAAATGATTTTAAGAACATATTTTAGACCTAACCTTGACAAGCAAGACCTGTCCCTGTGACTTCTTCTGGTGTTCTTTAGTTCTCACTTCCTGCATATCCTACCGTACCACATATTGTAAAGAGTGAGCTCCGCTGTGCTGCCGTGCTGGCAAACCCTGGCCGGGGAATCCCTGCGCGGCATCACCTGGCAGCTTTTCAGTGCCTTCTCTGGTGGTGCCCGTTCTTTTCTCAACCACTGTGAGATGTGTGTCTCGCTGCCCAGCGGAGGGCCCCAGCACGCTGTTGGGGGTTCACAGCCTCTCTCTATGGTCACAGGGGCGAAGGAGCCGCCAGCGGGGTGCCCGGGCTCCGCAGCCCTGCCCGGCTCCGCGGCCCCGCCGGGCTCCGCTCCCGACCCGCACCCGTCCCGCTCGGGCCGCACCGCCGGCCCTGCCAGCTATGCGCAACACCCGGGAAAACAACTCTCGCTTCCGGAACGTGAAATTTGTAATGTGGCAACCAGGCTGGAGCAATTAACCGGTTATGGAAAGGAAAATCTGATTTGCATCTGGGGCCGGGCCTGACGTCAGCCGGAGCAGGAAGCAGCGCTCGGAGCTGCCGGGGATCGCTGGCAGTGTTGCGGGCTCTCTCCCCGGCAGCACGCCTGCCTGCCGCGCTGGGACAGGCTGTGAGCGCAGCCCTGCAGAGAAGAGGAAGCCCTGGGGAGGGGAGGAGAGGCTGTGAAGGTCGCTGCCCGCGGTCCCTGGCCAGGCGCGCACCATGCGCGGCCGCTGCTGATGGCCGCGCTGGGGACACGGGGCGGTCCGGAGAGGGACCGCGGAGCCATGGCCCTGCAGCAGCCGCCGCTCGCCCTCAGGGCGGGCTCGGCCCCAGCGCTGTACATCCACAGCATGCCCGCCTGGGTGCTGGAGGACTTCTGCCAGAAGATGGACTGCTTGAGCGACTCCGACTGGATGCGGTTCGGTGAGGGGGCACGGCGCAGGTGGGGTGGCGGGGCTGGGTCGGGGCGCAGGGACCGCGGCGCGTTTGGGGCGTGCTGGAAGGACGCGAGCTTCGGGGGGGATACGCGCTGTCCCCCACGCTTCCCAGCGCTCGGCAGGGCACATCCTGTAAACAGGGAATTCCCGGGCACCAGTTTTGCTTTTCAAACACGGGTGGAATGCCAGACTTCTGTGGTTCCTGGGCAGGCAGGTTCCTTCCCTTCACTCTCCGCGTTCTTTCGCAGTTCCCTCTCCGGTCACCCCGTATCTCCTGCCACCTCCCACTGCCTGTTTTCACAACGTCCCTCACATCTGCACAGATGTTCTAATTCTTCTTTCCTCCTTCTTTGCATGTATATTCCCCTCATACTTTCTGCCCCTGTTTTTCTCGGTTCTGGCTGTGTACAGTCAGTAAATACAGAAAATAAATTCCCTGAGTTATTTACTCTTTTTTCTGTATCCCAGTGCAAACAATTCTAAACTGAATCTTTTCCTAGTGCCTGGCTTCCTTTATTTGACATGACTTCCCTAACTGTGTGCTGAATAAGCTCTTACCCCAGTTAAACTTCCTGCTGTAGGGTGGGATTCATCTCCACTACCTTCAGGTGCATAAAGCTGTATTTCTGATGTCCTTCCAAAGCCAGCCGTGGTGAGAACTCAGGGATCTCTGTCTCCACATGAACACCCCAGCCCCTAGCCTTTTTCCTTCAGGCACAGCCTCTCTGAGACTCTGGCTCCGGGGCTGTGTCTAGGGGTGTGGGGTGGGGTTTTGTATGGGTAGGTGAGCTGGGAAGTGGGGTGACAGGCATGATCAGGAATCAGGAAACATTGTATAGGGTCAACTTTGGCACAGGATCTAAAATTAACTGCATTTCCCTGATAGCGGTATCGGAGTGTAACTAACCTGGTGTTAGTTACACCCAGGTGATTCAGTTACTGTTTGCCTCACCACAGGACAGGGATGTAGGAATGCAAGTGGGAGTGCAGCCACTCCACTGACTGCTGTCACCTGTTTTGGGAGAATCACCTCGGGAATTTAATCTAACCTTACTTTGGTACAAAGTATTAAGGTTAAAGATTACAGGGAAAATATGCTGGAAAGTGTGAGTGTCTTCTTTTCAAGTGTCTCTGATAGAACAAAATTTTTTCCAGAATAGTTGAAGGAAGAGAAGGGATATCTTACTTTAGGAACATAAATTTCTTCATGTCCACGTAGGTAATTTATTGTGATCCTTTCTTTTAAAGATATGCAAATGCAAAAGCAAACTGTGTCTCACACCTTAGCCTGCCCTGCTTGCCCTTGCCTGTTTTTTCTAATACTTAAACAGAAATATCCATTCTCTCCCACCAGCCTCCTATGTGATCACTGATCAAACAGAGCTACGGAAAATCAAGTGCATGGAGAAGACAGGGATCAGCATCACAAGGGAGCTCATGTGGTGGTGGGGAGTGAGGCTGGCGACAGTGCAGCAGCTGCTGGACCTGCTGCAAGGGCTGCAGCTTTACCGAGCGGCTCAGGTCATCCTGGACTGTGAGTAGCTTCCCCTTTCTTCCATGGCTCTGTGCTGCTCCTCACAGCACCCAGGCCCCTCTTAGGAAATCCCCCTTGCTAGCTGAAGAAGCTTTTTGTTAGAAGTCACATTCTGTGTCCAATCCTAAATTGTCTCCACTAATTATGATTTTCTGCTCACTCAAGTGAAATCAGTGGTGCAAGGGAGGAGGTGACACAGGTAGACTCAGTGGTTCCTGCAGCTCATCACCCCAACTTTGTGGTGCCCATCTTGGACCCCTCAAGAAGTGCCAGGAAGAGGAGCTGTGGCCAAACCGGGGCTGGTGCTTTTAAACATCAGACCCTTCAGGCCTGGTCCTGTGGCACTGGATCACATCCTGAGAGATGACATATTGCAGCCACTGCCAGGATTGCTCCCAGTCCAAGAGCAAGTTCCAGCAATTAGCCCTGAAACACCGACACGACAGACAAAACCAATCACCATCCCTGCAGGGAAACACTTGCCATGGCTCTGTGGGTCTGGTTTGCTCCCTGTGGTGTGTCAGTATGGCCATCACTTGCACAATTTGCACCTGGCATAGATACAATGGGGCATTACCAGCTTTCCCTTGTGCTGCTGTCAGTTACCTTGTGTTTTTTTGAGCTTTCTCTGTATCTAAATATGCTTACTCAGGTGATCCCTCTTGGGCAGATACAGAGGATATGTGGCTTGTTCTGTTGGGCACTTCAGAAAACTAAGTGGTTCTTACATCACCATAATTCAATTAATTCCGACTTAAAGGAATCAGACACAGCACAAAGGGAGATCTTTGCTGACAGATTACTTCCCAAAGAGTTCTACCTCCCTTTAACTGTTTCTTGCACTCTCTAGTGCACCCACTTCTGAATATCCATAATGATGTTTTCTATGTCAGTTCTTTAGCTGCAGTGCTGCCCTGTTTGTCTGACATGCAGGAAGTTGCAAAAGTCATGAAAAACCCTGAAAAGTAGGTTGAATAAGGGAAGTGATCTTAAGTTCTGAGACTTCTAGGTTAAACCATGTGAGGAAAAAAACAATACAGGGACTTGCCTGCAGAAAGGCCTGCAGACTGCTTGACAGCTAGTTTTTAAACCCTGTAAAATTTGGGATTTCATAGCATTCTAACACAGTAACAAAAATACCTGAGTGTTTTGACTTTTAATTTTCAGACCTGGTTTCATTCAGATCTGAATTCATAGGTGGCACAGAAGAAAACAGATAGAAACTTTAAACAGAACATGCCCATCTCTGCCATTATTGGTCTTCATGTACTGCTGTTCTTCAGCCTCAGTGCCTGAATGTGCCACGGTTTGGCTTCTCTCCCACAGTTCACTGGCTCATGGTTCATACAAGTAGCCCAGATTACATGAGAAACACTGGGCTTCCTGCTTGTTCCAGGTACTCCCTGGCCTTTGTTTGTACAAGTAATGTTGATGTTAATTTGAAGTCTGATGTCCTGACTAGGATTATTTTCTGGTCACTGCTTAGAGTCAGACTCTATTTTCCCTGGTTATCCTTATCTTCCCTTTGCTCTGTTTTGAAGGGACATCAGCCTCTAACATCACCAGCTTTGAGAAAGAAGAGCCAGAGCCACCCAAACAGATCATACCTGTACCTCCCACAGAAGGCAAAAGGCAAGAGAAAGAAAATGCCATCAGTTTGTTGCCATCCCCAGACTCCTCACACCTGGGAGCAGTCCCGGCAGGCAGTAAGTACAGTACTGGGCTCCAGATGTGCTCTGACATGAAATGGCTGCATAGCCAAGGCTGCTGTGTGTTTGTGGTCAGGTTAGTGAAGTAAAGATACTGATCTCCCAGATGGGCACAGCGGAGTGTTTGTGGAGGCTGTTAGCCAGACTGGGTTAATATAAACACACTCCGTTTTCAATCCTTCCCTGATTGGTTCATTTCTCAATCCTCTGCCCGACCGGTTCAGGTGTTTTACCCCACCCCCTGCCTTCCCTATATAAACCTCTGTTTCCCCTGCCCCTTGGGCACTTTGCCACTGGACTCCTCCGAAGAAGCTGAAAAAAGCCTCCTGTGGAACTCCATATGAGGGCTCTGTAGAGTCAGAGTGCTTCAATGCTGCCCCGAAGAGGTGATTTCACTGAAGAGCTTCAAATCACTCAGTGCCACCCCAAAGAGGTGATTTCACTGAAGAGCTTGAAATCACTCAGCATTGCCCTGAAGTGCTGATTTCACTGAAGAACTTGAAATCACTCAGTGACACCCCAAAGAGCTGATTTCACTGAAGAACTTGAAATCACTCAGCAGGCAGCAGATGCATCTGTGCCTCTGAGACGTCCTTCTAAGGACACTTCTCCAGGAGGGTCGCGGCACTTGGACCACCACCCACTGAAACAAGTGTTTGCTGTTTTCTTAGCACTGCTGTCTCCTGTTTTTTCCTGACTTTAGCACACAACCTCCTGGTCATCCTTCCTTTAGCCCTCTTGGCCTTGAGAGATGCTGGCTGTATCTATCCTCTGGGATCTCAGGATGATTCCCAGGTCTCTGAGTGCCTTGGTCCCATCCTGACTTCATACAAAGACTACACCAGTGCATGCATGTCCTGCCCCATGTCCCTCTTTTCGTGCACGGTAAATCTAGGCCAGCAGAGAGCTGAGCAGGAGAGGAGGAGAGAGAGAGAGGGAGAACCCCAGAACATATTGGGGAGAGCATCTGCAACAGCACAGACACAGGGAGCATCATGTCCCCAGCCAGGGCTGAAGAGGGCCGCACAGTCATCCTGCAAACAAGAACCAGGAAGAGAGCTCCCTGTCTTCACACAGAATTTCACAGTTTGACAGCTTGTCACAGATTATCCTTTGTCAGAAAATTAAAAAAAAATACCCCAGCTCTTCATAATTCCTAGACCTTTGTAGCTTGTCACAGGTGGTGGTATTACGAAAATAAGGTGTGTTTTCAATGCTGTTATCTCAGTTTCAGGTGCTGTTTCTGAAGGAGCCTTGTATTCTCTCCCTGCTCCACCACCTCCCCCGAGACACCTTTTGAATTCCCTACAGTCCAATCCTCCTGTTTTATCGAGTGTGAAGGTAAATCCCCTTAGTGCTCACTGACTATAACAAGGAAAATTGCCTTTATGACATTCTATCTTTTTTCAGTTAGAGTTTATCCCTGTACTTGTACAAAAACACTGATGTAGTGAAAACGTTGAGCTCAATTACAAAGGGCCTGGACTGAGTACAGTACTATTGCATCAGTTAGATTGCTTGTGGTTTACATCACTTTTTTTGCCAGTGAAGGACCAGCGAGGGAAAAATTTACAGTATTACTTCCTGCATAGCTCAGAAGGGATAGCATACCCACAAATAGCAATTGTGTTTGAAGGAGTCTTCTGTGTAGATTTTACAGAGGACTTACATTTCTGGCATGATCACAGGACAGTATACACCACTGATTAGTCAGAACCACATACCTCTTTTAATTTCATTGTATACTTAAAATGTTGTTTCTGCTCAAAACGGGGCTAGTGCTGAATTTAAGTCATGTTGTCCAAAGCCTTGTGTAGCTGACAACTGAAAATCTCCCAAGATAAAGGTTCCATCACCCGTCTGAGACCCTGTTCTAGTGCTTAACCATCACAGTGTGAAAAATTCTCCTCAAGTTCCTAGTGATTTCAGCATGAAGTCTCCTGTTCCTTCCTGCCCACAGTTCTCTCATTTTTCATACAGTCTAACTAGATCTGTCCTGTCCCCAAAGTGTTTCCCAGATCTGTGGGCACACCTTAGTCCCATCATGGTTGTTCTTGGCCTATTTTCTTTGGTTTATTTTGTATGAGGCTTTAAACTCTTCCATAATCACATGGTCCAGGAGTACCAGCCAGGAGAGAAGACTGACTCAGAGTGCAGTAGTTTCAGAGTTTCTTGAGAAGAAGTTAGTGCTTTGTTTCCTCAAGCTGAGTGCACATTAAGGTTGTGAAAGCTGCATGATTAGACTGCAGTGGGACTGTAATTATAGTTGGTATTAGGACTTAACACACTGGAAGCAACAAATTATTGTGCAACTGATGCCAGATGCTTCAAAAGTAGATATGAAGTTTCTACCAGAGCATAATTATTACATTATGCAGGACCCCACTTTTTCATCCAACTGTTTCTTAACATATAACCCAACTACAAAGATTACTATCTTTTGTAAATTAGACTAAAATCACTTCACATAAATATATGGACTTTAAAACAAAACCGTTTCCTGGGAAAGATGGAAATGCAGATTGGTAACTGATTTTAAGTCACTTCTACTATGGAAATGTTTTACATCATCCCAACACGTGAAATACAGGAATTGCCTACACCCTAAGGAGTGATTGCATAGTACCTTCCACAGTTTCATTCAGCAATCACAGTGATGGCTTAAAACATGGGAAGGAAAATATGACACTTAAAGAAGGAAAAAGCATATGGATTCTCATGAGATAAACTTGTTTCTTTTACAAATGTGTAGCCTTGCAGCTCTTCTACTCCTCAGCAGGAGACGATGGGTGATCTCCCTAGTGGGAGTCTTCTGTGGACCCAGAGGGAAATTGCTAATGCCACAAACAGCTTCAGTGACAAGAACAGAATCTGTGAAGGTACTTTTGCAGACGTCTACAAAGGTCAGAGGAACAACATGGTGTTTGTCATCAAAAGACTCAAAGAGGCAAGTACTGCACCTTTTTCTAGAAGAGGTGTGTTATTAGCATGACTTTGCTCATTAGCAGTTGTTGTTTAATATTGTGTGGGGAAGAAACCAGAACAGCTACACAAGAGGAGAGGTAAAAATAAAATTATGGACATAATTAAACCTAAATTCAGAAGACACATGTGGTGGATACTTTACTCATGTGAGTAGTTCCATGGACTCTATACATAGGAGTAACCTGCAGTATAGCTGCCTGCATTGATGATTGGATCAGGGGTGTCTTTACACTAGTTTTTGTTTTAATTGCCAATTAACTGTTGCCCTTGACTTAATGTTGCTATCAGTGGTGCTTGTCCTACACTAGCTTGTCATCTAGAGACTACCAGATATGTATAAATGCAAAGTTCTAGTAATTACTAATGACATTCTCTTGCGTGTTTTCATTTTTCAGCTGGAATGCATGACCCCAAATTCCAGCCAGAGGTTCTTTCATACAGAAGTGCAGATTTGCTTTCGGTGAGTGGTTGGCTTTCAGAGGCAGTGATGCATGTCCTGCTCGTGCTCTGTGCTGGGTGTTCCATCAACACCAGGAGTGTCTGCTCCAGGCACTGTTCTGGGCTGGGGACAAGGGGTTGTGTGCTGCTTATGTGGGTGCCCTGGGCAAGCAGCACAGAGCCCAGGGCTACTGCTGGTCCTGGCTGAGCTGGTACTGCCACTCTGCAGCCTTGGGATGGGCAGTGCCCACCTTGTACCCCTGCTGCAATGTGATGGGCTCTTCCTCAGTCAGGCTCCTGCTGTCTCCTGCCCAGGACCATGCTGTGCCTCCAGCTGTGCTTCCAGCTGCAGCACACCATTCCAGTTGCCTTGAATTTAGGAACTTATTCCAGCTCAGGAATGTATTTTTCTGCATTGCTCTTACATCATTTGCAAATCACTGCTGATGTGTGCCTGCAGGTGTTGTCACATAAACATTCTGCAGCTGTTGGGGTTCTCGGTGGAAACTGGATTGCACTGTCTGATATATCCGTACCTGCCCAATGGCTCCCTGCAAAACAAGCTTCAGTGCCATGTAAGCAATAACCCGGGTCTGCCACCTACTTGTGATTGCAAGTCTTCTCCTGGAATTCCAGGGAAAATGATTGCATCTCTTTTATTTCTGAGAAACAGCCAGAAAAAAAAGGTGCCCAAGTGCCTTGGCTGCAAGCACCAGAAAGGCAGCAGCTCTTCTCCTGGGGTTTGACTGGGACTCAGCTAAGCAGTTGGTTTTCTAAACTACCAATGTCTTAGAGTGTTTTATTCCATTAATTACCAATTTTTTCCTCCTTTCCTTGCAGGATAATTCTGCTCCACTGACCTGGGAGATGAGAATTAGCATTTCTATAGGAGTTGTCAGAGCAGTGGAGTATTTGCATAATTTTGGAATTCTTCATGGGAATATCAAGAGGTGAGGACTTTGGCATATCAGCACTTTCTTGGTCACCTGGTAATTCAAGATTTTCTTTAACAATCATGGCCAAAGTTTATACAATTTGGAAATCCATTTGCAGTATTTTCTGCTGTCCCCTATTCTGTAGGGCCTTTACCCTTTTTTGTTTAACCTGTCTCTGTTTCCTAAATGATGGAAGTAAATTCTTTTGAAGTAATATTTGGGTGCTTGTTTTTCCTCTTCTTGCTTTCTAACATTCTTAATCCTTTCAGTTCTGTGCAGGAGGCCAAATGCTGGACACTTTCAGTGCTTAAGTTTAAAAGTATAAAATTAATTCTTTCCTCAAGATAAAATAATGATTTGACCAATATTGTTATTTGTCTGTCATTATTGCAGCTCAAATGTCTTGTTGGATGAAAACTTTACACCAAAGCTTGGGCATTCTGGCCTGCGATTGCATTCATCTGATAAAAAATCAGAATATGCCATGATGAAAACCAAAGTCCTGCAAGCTTCTCTTACATACCTGCCAGAAGATTTCGTCAGACATGGGCAGTTAACAGAAAAAGTGGATATATTTAGCTGTGGTGTGGTATGTTGCCTTTTTTTCATGCTCTGTTGCATTTTTTGATGCTTCTAGACAAGAAATTCAATGTAAGAGCAAGTACCTCATATGGTTGTTTTGCTGGCAATTTCATATTATAGTTGCTGGCTCTACAATGTGTTGAAATCCTGCTTTTAATTGTTCACACTCCAAATATATCTCAGTTTGTGGAAAAATGAGGTGACTCTTTCGAACTAGAGAAACAAAAGTGTTTCTTATTGTAAATAAAATATTATTGATGATGGCTTAAATGATGGCTTAAAATAAATTAGATGCTCAAAGTTCTTGCAGACTCACCACATGAACTGCTACAAACATTGCCTGTTATTGGTAATTTCAGCTAAAATAATTGATAGACTGTGATGTCACCTATCTCCAGGTGTTTCCATTTAGGTAGGAAGTTACTCTGTTCAGTGTTATTTCTTATCTACGTTGAGTGTTACTTTCTTCTTATTCTTTTTTTCAGCAATATATGTTGTACTATAAAATCTGGGCTTGGCTCTGGAGGTAGATCTAAAGTCTCATAAATGCCCTGAGCTGGAATGGTTAAGCCATCTGAAGTAAAAATATAATATCAGGATGCATTGAAAGTTCAATATTTCTTTAGTTAGAAACTTATTTTTTTAAATTATAGTTCATTCTGAACAATTCGTTTTATCTTTCAAATACATTTTATAGGTCTTAGCAGAGATACTGACTGGGATTAAGGCACTGGATGAAGACAGACACCCCATCTACCTGGTAAGAAAAAGCAGCAGTAATGAACACCAATACAAATTAATGGGGTTGCTGTCATAAAAATAATTTTAATTTTCTTATTTAATTTTAAATACAATTTGATAATTGCTGTCTGCTGTACATGTCTTTCAGAAGGGAAGTTTAGGAGCCATATCCTGGTTCCATTAATGTCAGTAGCCTGCCTACCTATGTAAATGAGCAGAAGCCAAGAGCTGGCCCTGCTTTAGGAAATTTGGCATTGGACACATGCAGAGAAAGCCACTGGCCTTTTTCTCTGCTGTGAGAACAAACATTTCAGTCAGTTGCATGAGCAGAGATGATTAAAGCTTTTCGGTCTGTGAACAAGGCATTGAGGAGCACTAATGACAAATACACAGCCATACTGATTCTCAGAGATTCAGACAAAAAGAAGTGCTTGTGTTCATTTTGCCTTCATTAATGCATCTCCTTTGAACAGAAAGATATGATTGCCGACGAAATTCAAACAGCAAAAGAAAGCTCACACTCCAAAGTAAAAAATTTGGAAAAACTGGCTGCCAAGGAAATCTGCTGCAAATACCTAGACAGAAAAGCAGGGCACTTGCCAGAAGAGGTGGCTACTGATTTTGCGTCAGCCATCTGCCTTTGCCTGAGAAAGAAGAATTTGAACATAGCAGAGGTAATATTTTAAATACATGGCCAAGATTTAAGTCTCCTTGTCATCAGGGTGTAAAGCTACAACAATCATGTCTTGCTTATTTTTGTGAGTGTTGACATAGAAGAATATGTGTAAACGGGTACAGGAATTACTATGCATTCACAGATTTGGTTGTTAAAAACAGGTACTTGAAATTATGGAAATGGCTGAAAACAAATTAAAAGAACATTACATCTGTGGAAGCAGCACTTCTGGATTCTCCATGAACACTCCAGAAGAAACTGATGATGAGACAGCCAGTCTGAGCATGGATGTGCCTTCTGCAGAGGGGACTAAAGAGGAGAGCACCCAGGCAGCCATTCTGACCAGTGACAGCCCCTGTGCACCTTTCATGGGAGCTGTGGCACCTGACACGTGTGGCATCTACATGTCACGGGTCCCTTGTGAATCAGATGAGTCCAGTAGTTTCATATGGAATCCTCCAGAAAAACCCACAGATGAGTTACCTAGCCACAAGTGTACCAATTCAGAAAAAGTGGCAGCCTGTGATTACACGATCAAGCAGGAGAAGCCTGCCCAAGGACTGCAGGAGAGAAGCGTGGCTTGCACCAGAGGCGATGGCATCCTGGAGACAGCAGCTGCTGCTCTGGGCACCTGTGCACAGGGAAGCACAGACCTGGACTCTTCGTCTGCTCCACAAGGTAAAAGTGCCCTGTCTTACAATACTAGGGACAAATTACTCTCTTCTCCAGAGCTGCTTAGATTCCTCTTCCTACTTTTAAACACATATCAGTAAATCTTTTCTCCTTGGTTATGAATTTACTAAGAAATCTACAAAACATTTAGCTGTTTTCTATCAGATCTTTTTCCTAAGCCTGTTTTCTTGTTTGGTTGCTTGGTTGCTTTTTCTTAAATTTACAATTATCATCTATTCCTTGGACAATAGATGGATTCTGTTCCTCAGTATTTGGGCTTTTTTTGTTTTTCAGCCTTAGCCAGAGAGACATCTTGGAAAATACAGATAAATGATCAAAAAAAGAAGCTGATGGAAAATATTTTGCTGTATGAAGAAGACAAGTTAAACAGTTCTGAACTTTTTGAATCATAAATTGGATGGATTTATGGCCAGCTAAGAAGAAGAAATAAGGACTGTCTCCTGATTAGAAAGATGGTAAAAGTGTAATTTTCTAGTCTTCATGTAAGATTAGGTAGCAGATTTGGATCAGGAACCTTAGCCCTGACTGAAGGAAACAAGAAGTACCACATGGAGAAGCAATAGAAAATATCTGTTCTGTAGCAGATTAAAGCACAGTCCCATACTGTACACAGAAATGCCTTCTGCCTTTTCATCTGCAATGTGAGAAGGAATGGCAAACCCAAGTGCCAAAATAAGTTATGATTCATTTGCAGTATGTTTCAGGAAGCATCTGTTGGTCTCATTAAACCACAGTGCCAGGAGTTACAGAGCAAACCCTGGCCGGTGGCCAGGCAGCAATACCCTGTGTTGTCTTCCCACTGCATACAGCAGACAGGAATCCTCAAAGTCACTGGGGAGGTTTTCCAGTGACTCCTATTCCATATAATCTTAGTCCATGTACTCAAAACCACTGCATTACCAGAGAGGAACTGCACTGACAACAGGTGTAAGTAAATAACTTCAGCCATTTTCCTCTACTCTCTGAGCTTCTCTCCCACATACATGTGACACCACTTAAGTCCAACCTTTCAGTTCACTTTTGGGAGCTCTAAGACCGTGTTTAGTACTTCATAGAAGTACTTTTGGGAATTACTAAGTGTCCTTTACATGGTGATGTTTTTCACTGTGTTTCACACGGTAACTGTTGTGTGTTTTGGATTAGGGAAAAGATTTTAATTTAAAAAAGCTTTAATTTTTTTATAGGGCACTTGAAACATAATTTGTTATATTTATTTTGGCAATGGGTCAAATATAAGCTAATAAGGGGACTTGATGGTTCCACACTCACCAGGCATTCTCAGAGGAATCCTTCTGGGCATCTCTTGGTTCACTCAGCAGTAGGAGCCTTGGTCTCCGGCCCAGGGATCACCTGCAAAAGAAAAATTAGAAACTTTTAAGCTGGTGTATTTATGATCAAGTGAAAGCCCCCCTAAGAAAATATCACTTTTGGTTTTATGATATTTATTATTTGTACTATTGCTAGCATATTGCACTTGTGTGCAGTCTAGGAAAAAACAGATTTATTATGAACCAAAAGAATTATCAGAGTATGTAGCTCAGCTTACAGACAGGTGAGCTGCCTTCTGAGCACAGGGAACAGGACCTGATGTGCAGAAATGGCTGCAATTCAGAGTGCAGTTCAGGGAACAAAAATAAAATAAATTATATGTAATTATCTTCAGTGGAATTGTTTACTAGTATATATTTCTAGCTTTACACAAAGGCCTCACACTTATTTTTGCACAGTACCTAGTTCATTGTATGTATTATTATGAGCAAGTAAAAGTATTTCAACTAAAACCTGAGTACTGGAATTACCTAAACATTTCTCAAGTTATTCACTACACTAAAAACGGGTAAAAATCCTTAATTGTAAGTGCCTTGGATACTGTCTTTGTATTTACTAGGTTTTTTTATTTTACCAGAATCAAACCAAGATAAGATTAGTACTGACATAAGAAACATGGTATACTCAGATTGGTCAATAACTGCTTAATTCTACAGGAGATTTAATCGAGATATTTTAGGGTGCTGAAAATGGAATATTCATTGTTTTTCACGGGTATATCTGAGAGACCCATGGTAAAATCCTTGTGTCTTCTCTGGAGAGGAATGCACATGGTTACACTGCAGAGCTGAATGGGAAACTCGAGAGCTTTAAACTGAGAAATGTAGTTTGTGCACAGTTCTGTTTCATGAAAGTGCTTTAGAGGTTTTGTTCTCCTGTAGTCACCAAATGGAATTGTTATTCTTTGTCTTGTACCCTAATAGTTTTAAAATATTCTGAGGTGATTTAGGTAGTCTTACAGAGTTACCTAAATATTTAGCATAACATACGTAAGACACTGTGTGGTCTTACATTAACACTGCTATGTAACTTGGGAGTTCAGAAGCCAGTTTATGCATTACCATTGACTAATAGCTTTGTGAATAAAAATCCTGAAAAATTCCTTTCTTTCTAGCCTGCTTTTTCATCATTTATGGCACAGAAAATGTATCTCATTCCACCCTCTTTGGGCAAAGGCAGCTCAAGGTAACTGTGCCCTCAGTAGAAATTTTAGTACAAACGTGTTTATTTAGTCTTCATTGACTGTCAAATAGCTGATTCTTTTTCTTTCTGATGGCTCTAGAGAAAAATTTCACCGTACAATGAATACAGATTCCTGCGGTACGGGGGGACCGGGGCTGAGGGCAGCGGGCGCGGCGCCCTTCCCGCCCTTCCCGGCACACCCAATCAGCGCCGAGGGGCGGGGCTGCGGCCTGAGGGGCGGGGCTGCGCCTTGAAGGGCGGGGCTGCGGCCTGAGGGGCGGGGCTGCGCCTTGAAGGGCGGGGCTGCGGCCTGAGGGGCGGGGCTGCGCCTTGAAGGGCGGGGCTGCGGCCTGAGGGGCGGGGCTGCGGCCTAAGGGGCGGGGCTGCGGCCTGAGGGGAGGTGGGACGGGCCCTCATAATAAACGAGAGGCGGTCGCTTCTCCAGCGCTTCTCATAAAACACCGGCTAACGTTGGTTTTAAAAATTACTTCAGTGTGCAAATGGGTTCACGTCCTTCTTTCTTCCCTTATGACGAGTAAAGTTGTAAGAGCAGAGAAGGGAAGCTGGCACGACTTACGTTCTTCCTGGGAATTGCCAAGACCAAAAGAAGAGCAATGGCTTTCTAAAGCCTTGTCTCTTGATGTACCATTACAGAAAAAAATAAAAGGAAAAAACCCACCAAAAACCCCAGGCTCTTGTAAAGCTAATTACATGGATGGGAAGATGTGACTGTGGCTTGGCTGAAGACAGACTGCAGACTGCCTTGAAAAGGCAGTCCGGTGAAAAGATTAATATAGCACACCAGGTTTTAACCAATAGGATTTTATTCTCTTGGTATCTCAACAAAAAAAAAAAATCCAAACAACCGAGGTACAGTACAGAAGTGTGACTAAAAAAAATAAATCTTCAAACCATGGTTTGATTTATTGATGTTGGTTAAATAACCCAGTTTGAGATTATTGTAAAGCAGAAGACATATGCATTCCACTACTCCTTTTCATCTTCAAGAATGCAAAGAGACTTTCACCTGGCCGAGCACGTTATTTTCAGAAAGACACAAGTACAACGTCACTGTTACCAGCAGGGCTAGCTAGCACACTACCTGCTAACCTGAGAACTCCACCAGCCCTTTCCCTCACTTGAAACAAAGATCTGGTCTTTGAGGGCACAGAGTATTTGACCCCTTGCATAAAGGAGTTCACACCTCATTCATTGTTTTGACAGCTTCTGTTCTGTTTTGACAGCTTCTGTTTCTGTTCTTTCTTGTTCTGTTCAAGTGCATGAACTCTGACCACAGCACATACAATCAAATTTGACCCCTGAACCAGAAAAGCAGGGAGTAATTCCTACAGTATCAAGGAGTAGTTTCAGGCACAGTACTTGGCTATACTGTTTACCTTAAATTTAAGGGAATGTCAATTAAGGCTGATTATCAACATATTGTAGCCTCTCAGTAATAGAGTGTTCATAAAATTGGATAATTGTTTCCCACGTTCATGTCCAGTTTAGATAAAATCAGTTCTCATCCAGCTAAAGACACATTGCAAATCAGGGACTGTGATCACTTGTTGCAGCTGGAGTATTCCATTGTGCATCACTGCTCATTCTGCTGCCCTTCTGTCACAGCAGACACCCCTCCTTGGCCTTTGTTCACGTCGCTGATACACGCCCACAGTCCGTCCACCGACTCCTTCCACAGCGTCACCTCAAAAACAGAGCAGGAACAGCTTTCAGCTTTAAACAAATCCTGTTTCCCCTTTTCTTGTAGCTACCACAGCAGGGGTTTGGTGATAGCCTGCAGTCATATGAGGAAAGTATGTGAATTGTTAGTACCCCACAAAATCAAAAGTTCAGCCTGCATTTCTGCCCTCCAGTTAGGACTCAGAATGCAGTGCAAGTAGTTTGCCAAAGGTTAGGGTCTTCCTGCCCTCTTGATTAATCAGAAGAAAAAATGTCCCCATTGCAGTAAAGGAGACTCTATGACAGCCTTGTGTTAAACACATGACAGTCTCATCTCAGCTCCTCTGGAAACAGGGCGCACAGGGGAAAAAGCCAAGGCAGCAGTACTCACTTTGTTGTCTCCTCCAGACACCGCAAGGATATTGGCAGTGATGGACCAGCTCACGTGCCAGACAACATCATTGAACTTGTGCAGCAGCTTTGGCGACCAGGAGTTTCCAGAGGCATCATCACACGTCCAGATAAACACTCGGCCATCCTGCAGAAGCAGAGCCACAGCTCAGACACCACCCCTTGATGTGTCTGCATGGATCTGTGCTCAGCACAGCAAGGGGGCTGTTCCTTGCTATGTATAAAGGCAATGCAGGAATACAGCTCTGATGAGAAACACTACCAACAAAAAATGACCTGTAAATGCCAGAGAACAGCCCCTAAAATACATATGTATCAGCTGAAATACTTCCCCAGAACGAGATTTTGTTTTTCAGTCACATGGCAGGAGCTCACTAAGTAGTCTTCTCAATATTAAAAAGAAGAAAGCATTTACAGATTAGCAGCAAGAACACAACAGTCAATATGAAGGCTGAGGACATCAGAGCTGATTAAGAATGTCAGTTACTAGAAAACAGTATTTTTAGAAGGAAGTTCAGTAAATTTGATCCTGAAACACTAAAATATGACATTATTTGGAAGGTCTTCCTCCTAGTGAGACCATCCTGCTCATGATTTTCAAAACAAAAGCAAGGCTTTGGTACAGAGGAACACACACACACACATAAACCTTTGTCCAGAAATGCTTCTGCTGGGCTTCTGAGCTTGGAAGGAACAGGAATCAAAGACTCTTATGCAGAGACCGAGATATAGCAAAGATTGCCAAGAGGACCTGTTACAGCAGCTCCATCCCTACAATTCCTTTACTAGAGAAACGGGGAAGGAAGTACATGGAAGTGAGTGCACCAAGTGTCACTGTCACTCTGTCACTTCAAAGAAACCTCACCTGTGAGCAGCTAGCAATGGTGCTGGTTGGTAAACCTATGGATGGAGCCCAGGCCACATCTCGTACCCAGTCACTGTGAGCCTCCAGCTTCTGCTCTTCTTTCCACTGACCCTCTTCTTCCCTGAAAACACAACTGTATAGTCAGAAGTGTTGTGGCAGCATCCTTCATCATCTCATCCCGTTTGGGAAGGCTTTATTCTGTAGCATTCAGACTCCTTGTTCATCAATACAATACAAATCACAAGTGTTCTCCACTTCTCCAAAAATCCCTAAGGCTTAAACTGACAAAATCCCTTCCAGGGAACAGAAAGCAGCACAGGTAAAGAGGTTCTGACCTTCCAGTTACTGTCAGAAATCTGCTATTACCAAAGAGGTAACCAAAGACAATTAGAAAGCCACCCCTGGAGACAAGATTACACAGGGCTGGCAAAAACTGCAAGAACCATGGGAGATACTGTGCATCAGTAAGTCTCCACTTTCAAAACACTTCTCTAAAACAGTAATTTGAAGATGATACAACAGAGATGCTGAAAATATTACTTGAGATATTAACAGGGATGCTCAAAGCCAGAAATGTCAGGTTTTATCTGGCGACACAGCACTTACTTCCAGATCTTGACCAGGTTGTCACAGCCACCAGATGCAAATCTTTTGATGTAGTTTGGCTTTTGACCAGAAGGTTGTTCTATAAGGCTCCCTGGTACAACAGCAGGAGCCCAGCTAACTGCATTACATCCAATCTAGTAAATGAAAAACATCACTGTTAAAACTTGCTTATTTTAATTAACTAAATAAATAGATGAAGGCTGCTGAGAGGGTGAAGAACATGTAGCATACTCTATTGAGAGTGGGAAGTAAGCCCATCTCAGGAAAACTCAAGTCTTGCACAATGCTGAATGAATATCAGATGAATAAGAAATCCAGATGCAGTCTAGCTTCACTAAGGCACTTACTCAGAAAGCCTGAGGTATCTAAGGGTATTTGCACACGAAATAGTTTATGTTGGACGTGTAAATAGGGGAGACAGAGATGGAAACTGCAAAGACAAAAGGCACACACAGTTGCTAAGATTTAGTAATACAGGAGTAGAAGGAGCCTTTGGGCCTAAGCCAAATTTCCTTCTACTGGGAGCCACTGCCATTAGCTTATTACGTTCTGCTTAAACAAAAATCTCCACAATTTTGGGAAAAACAGGAGTCCCACAGTTTTTCCAGTTGGTGCAGGTATTCTTAGGACCAAGGCCATTTCTTACCAGGTAACTTTCAGCACTGTGTTTAACAATAATGCCCAATAAACAGGCATTGCCTGTGCTGTTTAGTGAACTTCATCATCATATTTCCACCTCATTTTAATGACTAAGAAGTACACCTGCCTACTCTGGATGAACTGAAACTGTTCTTGATTCTGGATGTTTCACATCATTTCATTGCATTTCAGTATTTATCTAGTCAAGGTTCTGAGGCATCACCTTGGTGTTATCTGTAGCTCTGGGAACTCTGGGCTGCTCCAAAGGACCAGACTCACCGTGTGTGCATTGCTGATCTTTTTGACTTCCCACTGCCCATCACCCGTGTAGCTCAACAAGGAAATGGCCCCGTCAGAGCTCCCACAGGCCAGGATCAGTCCATAGTCGTGTGGTGCCCAGCAGACAGAATTCACTGGGAAGGGCAAGACAGACCAGATTACAGCACAAGGACTACCTAAAACTGACTGATGAATTCACTGACTGGTATCAGTGGCACAGTCACCAAAAGCAAGTGGCTTTGAAAGCTGAGAATGAGTCAAATTTCAGCAAAAGCCAGCCAATTAGCATTGTTTACTGTGTAACAGATCTGCACTTGGGAGGGTAAATCATCTGAACACAACAGTTTCCGTTTTAAAACAAAACACAGCATGATAAATGCAGTTTTTCTTACTGGAAACAGACAGTATTTTCCTCAATTCAGTTCCCTGCCATCTTTATTTGAAAGCTGCCTTATTTGTATAACAACACCTACAGATACATGGTATGAATCAGTAGTGGGTTATCCAGCAATACAACCTTAGGGAAATGTCCTGTTAGTGGTGAACAGATTTACACTCTCTTCAGTTTTTATCCTTTTCTTTTTGACAGAGGCTTTGTTCCTTAACACTAACAGAATTATTTCAGTCTTACCCAAATCCCTTCATCTCCCCAGTCTCCCTTCCCACGCCCAGACTCCAACCCTCCATACCTGAAGAATCATGTCCCGTGTACTCGTAGGTCTTTTCCCAAGTGCCATTTTCTTCCTTCCAGATAATAACCTTCCTGTCATAGGAACAGGAAGCCAAGATATTCCCATACATAGGATGAGCCCAGGCAACCTGCCACACGGGACCTTCGTGCCTGCAAGAAATATTTGGAAAAGCTGAGAGAAACCTCTTCTAGCTGCAGCTGCCTCACAGATCACTATGGCACATCACTGTTCTGGGAGGGATTAGAGCTCTGACATGAGGAATGGGTAATGCTAAGATGGCAATGTTAGTGCCCTGACACAGGGCTCTCACTGTCACAGAAAACAATTCCAACTTGTATTACTATATTTTACCTCTTGAAAATCACAGGTGCAAAGTACTAAATGAATGACCAAGCCACACTGTGTTTCCCACTGGGGTTCTGTCCACCCCCCCAGCTCTGAGAAGTTTTTCAGCACAGTCTCGGAGGAGTTCACCCTGGAATTCAACCTGCACTTTGTGCTGCCAAGGGCAAAAGGACAAAGCATCAGGATTTTTCCCTGATTAACCTCCCCTGCTGTGACATCTCACCCCCTCAGGTCTGCAATGAGGATCTGCCCCCCGTTGCGGACATCGAAGATCTTCACGGAGCGGTCTGAGGAGCAGGTGGCCAGGCGTGTGCCGTAGTAATCCATCTGTGCATCGTGCTGCAAGGGGAGCAGGGAGAGGTGTGCTCAGCTGTGCTCAGCCTGCTGGCTGACCCCACTGCAGTGCAGCCACCCCACGCCCTACACGGCGGGGTGAAAAGAATGGTTCTAAACAATCCCAAC
This sequence comes from Acrocephalus scirpaceus scirpaceus, assembly GCA_910950805.1. Classification (NCBI taxonomy): domain Eukaryota; kingdom Metazoa; phylum Chordata; class Aves; order Passeriformes; family Sylviidae; genus Acrocephalus; species Acrocephalus scirpaceus. The sequence continues at coordinate 21,374,462 of OU383782.1, forward strand.
GTGGCACATGAACAATTTATTTCCCCAGCTGCTTCTTCAATCACTATACAAACATTACACAGAAGGAATCCAGAGAATTCTGAGCAGCAACCCACAGCATTTTCCTGACAGGGAATTCAGGCTGCTGACTACAAAGCAGTGACCAGTCACATACTTCTGCTTCTTAAAATGTAAAGTGGATATATAAATACTGCTCTTAATTATGTTTGAAACTTCACCATCACCAAACCACAGAATCTTTAAGGCTGGAAAAGATTTCCGAGGTCAGTGACTACAACCTTTGACCGATTATAACTTGTCACTAGCCCAGAGCACTGAGTACCACATCTAATCACTTCCTGAACACTTTCGGGGATGGTGACTACACCACCTCCCTGGGCAGCCCTTTCCAATGCTTGATAGCCTTTTCTTCCTGAAGAAACTCTTCCTGAAGAACTAGGCTCACCTAACTGGGCTCCTCCTTCAACAAATTACTTTGAAACCGTTCTTCCTACCCAGACTAATACATCTACTCCCAGAAACATCCACGTAAAGGAAAACCATTTTTATCAGTCGAAGTTCTGTACCAGCAAATATACACATATCTCTATTATTTCACAGAAACAGGCAGAAACAAGCCCGCACATGAAAATTAAGATTTTAAATAATTTCCCCTTTCCTTCGAGCCAAGTTTTCCTCTCCACACAGTATAAAATGGAAAGACCAGGATTTCAGACGGCATTCTGCATCCAACACCCCACGACTGTGCTCTTACACGGGCACATACATGCCGCCCTTAGTGCTCACAGAGAGCCCCAGAGCACCTCTGCTACAGCAGCCGCCGGACCGGGCGGAGCAGCTCCCCGGCACACTTACGATCATGTCCTCGTGGGACGTGTCCACGGTGTTAATGACCGAGACCTACGGGGAGAAGGAACAGAAGGAGCTCAGCGCACCAACGCGCGGCCGCGGCCCCTAGAGCCCCAGTCCATCCCCGGCCGCCCAGCCGGGGGCAGCAGCTGGGCCCGGTGTACCCCTGTGCCGCGCCCGGTGCCCCGTGTGCCGTGCCCGCTGTACCCGGTGCCGTGCCCCGGGCTGCCTGGGCCGCGAAGGGAGGCCGCACCCGGCTGCGCTCGGGCCCTGCACCGGGATGCCGCCGGTTTCCCGGCCCCGCGCCCTCCTGCCCCGGCCCCCCGGCGCGGGTCCCGACCCCCCGACGCCGGTCCCGGCCCGTCCCCGGCTCACCATGGCGGCGGCGGCCCCGCGGTGCTCCCGGCCCGGCCTCTGCCCCTGCCCGCGCGCTCAGACGTGGCACGCCGGTCCGCGCACAACCGGCCCCGCCGCGCCCCGCCCGGCTGCGACGACGTTCCGCTCGTGCCGGGTTCCGGGGGCGGCCACTGCCTTCGCCGGGCACGAGAGGGCGAGCGGCGGAGCGGGGACTGACCCGTCCTGCCCCGGGCACCCCGAGCCGAGCCCGCTGAGCGGCCAGAGGCACCGCCTGGGCCCGGACCGAACCCTGTATCGGCAGGGCCGCCGCCCCGGCCCCCAAAGCCGTCTGGCCCGGCTCCTCCCGCCGCCTTGGGGCCGCCCGGCACGGAACGGAGCGGGCGGCGACCCCGGGCCCCGCAGAGCCCTCCGCCATGGCCAGCGTCTCCTACCACATCTCCAGCCTGCTGGAGAAGATGACCTCCACCGACAAGGACTTCAGGTGTGGCACCGCGGCGCGGGACGGGCCGTGCGGGCGGCAGCCCCCCGCGAACGGCGCCCCGGGGCCCCGGGAGGAGGGGGCTGCCCGGAGAGGGGTCCTTCCATTCCAGGAGTGGGTGTGCGGGAGACCTGAGATCTGCGTCGGGTTTATTTACAGGGTTTCAACTCGACTGTGTCCTAGCTGAGGGGGAAGGTAGAGAAGCCAGTGGTGCTCCCCTCCCTCGCCTAGATTGGTGCCGGGTGAAAGTGGAAGGGGGAATAAGTCTGGGCAGCTGGACTTCAAGTTGTTATTTGTTTTGTGAATAAAGAACATCGTAGCAGAAATGCTTCTAATTTGTTTTGATAATTTGTGAGATAGTCAGTGCACTAAAAGGGGTGAGTAGACCCCCGTGTCCCTGGTGACGGATGCTGCTCATACTGGCTCTGCTTAGGCTGCCTGGCAAGCTTTTTCTGTGTGACAGGAGAATGTGCCTCCATAACAGGACTGAGATGCTTTTATTTCTTTGTTTATGTCAGCAGAAAAGTTGACATCTTTTTAGGGTTAGGTGGATGGCTCGAAGTGTAAGGCACTCTATAAAAAGTAATTAAAACTGCCATGTGTTGAAGATTTCACTCCTGAGCATATTATTCTCTCAGTACCAACCTGAGAGGTGTGTTAGGCCAGACTTTGTATTTTGAGGCCTAAGAGAGGGGTTAGTAATAGCGTAAAAGTAGGTTGATTTTTGTAGAAGCTGCTGATGTTCTCAGATGTTAAAACAGGTACTTTATAAAGAAGTCAGTGATGGAGCTGTTGTACAAACAGCTTGTTCAAAGAATTTACAGTTAACATTCCAAATGAGATGTGCCCAACACCAGGCACATGTTATGTCACAGAGGTACTGCAGGACCACTTCCTCCCAGCACTTGGTCAAACATGATCTGTTACAGGACCAAGTTTCTCTTGTCCCCCCTTCACAGATGGATCAGTTTGTGAGATCCCAAGGTCCTGGGGCAGGATGGCAGCAGGCAGCGAGTCCAAAGCTGGATGTGTTGCTGCAGAAGGCTCGGTTCAGCCTGTGGCCATAATTGGTCATGCTGGTTCGACACAGACACTGAACTGCAGAGTGCAGCTCAAGAGCTCCTGCAGAATCAGAAATAGATTGCACGTTAACATCTTAGGGCACATTACTGCTGTTTTCTCACTCTGGATTTCGGGCTGACTATGGAACACCAGGATGTGTTCCAGCAGTCCCTTGTTCCAGGTGTATCTCATTGCTGCTCTGGAGTGGGCTTGCATACTGAAGCCTGAAACGATGACCTGTACGTGAGAGCTCTTATGTGCTGAATGAGTGACATCAGAGCCTAATTTAAAAAGGAGCTGTCATTTTGTAACAAGAGAGAAGGACTTCGTGGTTCCTGTTAGACATCCATTCTGTGCAGGGCTAACGCTGGAAAGCAGCTGACACACGATAGCCACACTGAGATTTCTTAGAACTACTGACTCCTATACCAGCACCTTTTGCATTTCCTGCTCCTGGGAAAATAGATACTTTCAGAATTTCTCAATGTCTATTTTGTTCCTGTTAGAAAACTGTCAGTTGGGTCTTTGTTTTTCTTTCTAATCTGGTGTGATAAATACTCGATTGGTTTTAATCACAGCAACCTAAATATAGCCAAGTGCACTTCTGACATGTAGTTTGCATGGAGTCATGACTTTTTTTTTCATTTTTGAAAGTGATAGGGCTTTTCCATGTGTGGGTCATACTATCAGTGCTAAGTTAGCCAGAAAGAACAGAGCTAGGTGCATCCTTAGACCCCAGACTGCTTTTCCTAGGCCATGTGAAAAATTGCTGAAAAAACCCATCATGATTTTTTTCTGGCATAGTTAACCAGCTTCATTTAGTCACTGAGAAAAAATACACATGCTGAGTGCCACTTTTAGAGTTCTTGTTTACCTCACCCCTGTTAGGTAGTTATGTACTTGTAAGATAGTAGTAATTTTCCTTTTTCTTAGACACTGTTGTAAGTTACTCTGGTAGTGTGTTTTCATACAAGCACCAGTTGCCAAGTTCTGTCTCAGGAGATGCAAAGGTGATGCATTTGTATTTGCACATCAGCCAATCCACTTTTTCCCTGTGTCCTTTCAGGTTTATGGCCACCAATGACCTGATGATGGAACTGCAGAAAGATTCGATAAAACTAGATGAAGACAGTGAGAAAAAAGTTGTGAAAATGCTTTTGAAATTGCTGGAGGACAAAAATGGGGAAGTACAGAATCTTGCTGTCAAATGGTAAGAGCCTAGACAGTAATAGCCATGTTCCCTGGCTAATAAAGCCATCACAGCCTGCAGAGAGTGTGTGAGAACAGAGCCTGGCCCTGGACACCTCTCTCAAACCTCCTTTGCAAGGGACTTTTCCCTCTCTTGCAGGCACTGCACTTTCTCTCTCTGTAGACATTCACAAGGGGCAGCAAGAGATGATTTTGGGAGTACTTCAGTATTCCTTTTATAAACCACATGGAAGGCAGATCCCTAAGATTTTATTGCTTTAGGGAGAAGCACAATTTAAAATTTTGCTCATCAAGCTTTTGACCTCTCTCAGGCTTTGAAATCCAGTGCTGAATTTCCCCATGGATCTGTCTTTGATTGCAATGGTACTAAACTTGTATAGCCCTTATGGGCTTTAATTTCAGGTCCAAATCCTTCTCTTCAAGGGAGTTTTCACTGAACTTTATAATGCACTTGGATTTTTCCCTGCCTTTACATTGAGTGCAGCCTGTGCTGTTGCTTTGCCTTTGACCATTCCCATATTTTTTAAATCAAAATTAACAAAAGCAGCAGGTTCCTCTATTAGTGAATCCTCTGATAAAGGGATCCTGCTGCTGATGTGTTCTTTCCTATCTCTTTCCCCAGCATGGCTAAGTGGGCGTGTTCAGTCTAGAAATGCCATTGAATGGCTCAGTTCACCCCAGGGCTCCAGAAAGGTGGGCCATTTAAAGACAACTTTGAGTTCCTCTGTTTTCCTGCTGTGGATCCTATTCCCCTTCTTTTCAACCACATGCTGCTTCTATCCCTGTTCTTTCCCTGTTATCTTTGGCCCTTTCTTTTTGATTCCTACTGTCCTGACTTTTTTTGGCCCTGCTCCTGTCTCTGCCTGGTTTGAGTTGGTTTATTCTGGGTTTTAAAGCAAAACAATTGGGCACTGAGCAGAGGACCAACTTCTAAACTTCTTTGCCTGTTAATCTCTGGTTGTATCTGCAGTAAGTCCATACTCATTGCAATCTCTCATCCATCCAGAGTGTGATAGTGAGGAGGCCTCAAAATGGAACCAGGAATATTTCCTTTCTGTGCCTAAGGAGGTGCTTAGAGCAGAATGTCAGTCATTCCTGGATAGGTGGCCAGGGTCTTTAAGAAGGAACAGTGTGACAGTTTGAAGGACATGGACTGTTGGATTAGGCCCTTCATCCTGACTGGCTTCTCCTCCCACAGCCTGGGCCCGCTGGTTGGCAAAGTGAAGGAGTACCAGGTGGAGACCATCGTGGACACGCTCTGTACGAACATGCTGTCGGACAAGGAGCAGCTGCGAGATATCTCCAGCATCGGCCTCAAAACAGTTATTTCTGAGCTGCCACCAGCTGCCACAGGTACACTGCCTGTCCCCATGTGTCACTGAGGAACGGGGAGTCACAGCCTTGGCAAATGGGGGAAAATGTACAGTCCTAAAAGTTACCAATTCCTTACTCACCTGCCAGAGGGCAATCTGTGAAATCAGGAGGAGGGACAGTAGAGCTGAGGTACTGATGGGATGAAAGATGGGATGAAATGAAAACTTGGGCTGTGTTTGGAACTACATATGCCCAAAATGCATTATCTTTACAGCGATTTTCCTCTGCAGCCATCTCATTAATCTGATTAGATCTCCCAGTGGTGATTTCTTTTTTCAGTGTACAAGGGATTGAATGGTTCCTAGCAGCAAAAAGACTTCTTGTTAACTGACAGCAGGGAAAAATATCTCTCTTGCAGGTTCCACCATGACAGCAAATGTGTGCAAAAAGATCACAGCCCAGCTGACAGGAGCCATTGGCAAGCAGGAGGATGTGTCCGTGCAGTTGGAAGCTCTTGACATCCTGTCAGATATGCTGAGCAGGTACCAGAGGATTTCCTTCTGGCAGCTGTGCACAGAATGGGGCTGCAGGGATGTGTCTGCTTCTGATTTCTTTATTTCCCTAATCCTATTACTGGGACAGGATTTGGTTGGCTGCTCCTAGGGAATATCTGAGTAGAGCAGGTCCCCAGCAGGGATGAGAGATAACATGCCAAGCCTTTCTGTGCTTGGGAATGGCAGTGCCACTGGTGATGGATCCCACAGAGGCTTAGCTCACACAGTCGTGGAAGAGTGAGGGTGAAGCAGGGAGGTTTATTTTAGCCCTATGAGCCCATCACACATACTTTTTTTTTTCCCTGGCTGCCTCTTGTTGCATAAGTCAGAGTGACAGTGTCGTATGTCATCTGCATGCAGGAAATTATTAGCACACCCTTGGGTCATCCAGAAGGACACAGTCAAAAACTCCTCCATAATGGAGACAGATAACCTCTCCTTGTGTTTTACAGACCAAGCCAGTGTTCAGACCAAAATGACAAACCCACCCTTCTCCTCCCCCTCCCCACGATGTGCATGAAGTCTCCATAGCTGAAGGATTTTTAGATTTGTTGCTGCCAAGAGGGCTTTTTTCTGAGCCTTTGAGTTTCACCTGGTGCCTTGTTCTGTTCATTGCAGGTTGGGAGGAACACTCTACTCATTCCATTCCTCCATCCTGACATGCCTGCTGCCCCAGCTGACGAGCCCCAGGCTGGCAGTACGTAAACGGGCCATCATTGCCTTGGGGCACCTGGTCTTGACCTGCAGTGGAAACATCTTCTCAGAGCTTACAGAGCATCTGCTGGCAGAGCTGAAGAGGAACGAGTCTACATCCACCACCAGGACGTACATTCAGTGTGTGGCTGGCATCAGCAGGCAGGCTGGGCACCGCATAGGTGGGATGAGCAGCTTGAAATGATGCTGGGAATGTACCTGTGTTTTAGAGCAGCTCCTCTTAGTAGTAAAAGATGAGTGCTCATTATTCTTAATGTATTAGTGGCTTGTGCTTGTGATCCCCTCTGTGGTTCTGGTCTGGTTCTCTGATCTCCGCTTGGAAAGGAGACACCAGAGCATCTCTCTGGCTGCCCTTCTCTAGTGATTAAGATCTTCCCCTAAAGATCTTGCAGCACTTCCCTGGTTTGAATTAATACCTCTAGGAACTAGGTCAGTGGATTCACCCCCTTTTAAAAGACAGAGGGGATGGCAACATATTGTATTACTTGTCTAAAAGACCTGCCAGAGTTGAGATTAGGTCCCAAGAGATCTCTAATCACAGTTCTTCCTTTGACTGAAATGCCAGCAAGGGGCTGCAGACAGGGAGCGGGGATCAGCTGCTGGAAATCAGCACAGCAGGTTTTGGCGGGCTGCTGGCTCCTAGCCTGTGAGGTCTGGGGCAGGAATGCTCCACTAGGCACAGGAAGGAAGTGGCAGGTGGCTGAGCTGTCAGCTGCCCAGATGAGTGAAGGCTCGAATGGTTTTTCACTGCTGCTTGCTTTGTCTTTCCCAGGAGAACACCTGGAGAAGATAATTCCTCTGATTGTTCAGTACTGTAATGTGGATGATGACGAGCTGCGGGAGTACTGTTTCCAGGCCTTTGAGTCCTTTGTGAGAAGGTGTGTACCCTTGGGGAATGCCTCTGCACCATCCAGTGCATCCCTGGCCTCCTCGTGTAAACATCCATACCTTCAGCATCCTTGAAGGAGGGCCTTCCTGCAAGTATTCCTGTTGGGAAGATAGTTCACATATAAAATATCTTCTGCACATACAGACTTGGACTGGAATCAGGTGCTGCTTTACCTCAGCATGTGAGGCTGTCCCTCTGTATTGGTTTTGCAGGAGTGGGAGTTTTCCTTGTCCTTGGAGTGTTCCTTAGCCAGAGGGAGCTGCCTCACTCCTGGTGCATGGAGGGAGCTAGAGGCAGGCAAGGGGGTTGGGCAGAAGAGCTGCTGAGCTGCAGCTCTCCTGTTATTTGGTCAAACATTTACTGCTTGGAAAAGGAGCCCTGCAGAGCTCAGGTGTTCTCCCAGGAAGGGAGGATTCAGCCAGGGTGTGATTGTGTGACCAAGGTAACCAAGGGCCACCATCAAACCACAGCTGACATGCCAACAGTAGGTTTATTTTGTTACCTTGCTAATAACGCTGAGTAACAGAGACACATGGGGACACAGGCTCTGTTTGGCTTAGTTATCCCTGCTGAGAGAAGGGCAAGGGGGCTTGCTGTCTGCCTCACTCTAACAAAAGGCCTCATGCATGTCTGTGAGAGTGTATTATCTCTCCACAGGAATTGTACTTCTGAAAATATGCAGAGGATGTTGGTATAATAAATTAGGTACGATAAATTGAATTTTCCCACACTGATATCTTTAGCATTCCCAGCTGCAAGGCCACTTTGAGCAAAACAATTCCCTCCTCCTTGTCAAATCTTCTGCTTTTAACTCAGTCCTCCCAACAGGGTGAAGGCAACTGATATATTTACTTGTCCTTATAAAAAATATTGCATCCTCCCCATAGGGGAATGTGGCCTTGCTTCATGGACAGGAGGAAGGAGCATCTTTGGTTTAGCTCATGTTATCAAAATGTTCACATGCTCTGTGAAGCACTTTGTGATCCTTTTGAGATTAATAATATTATTTGGATATTTAAAACAGCTTAGTCTCTGATTAACCCTTAAATTTTCATTTGTGATAGGTGCCCAAAGGAAATGGACCCTCACATCTCGAGTGTGATGGGACTGTGCTTGAAGTACATTACCTTTGACCCGAACTACAACTATGATAATGAGGAGGAAGAGGAAGACATGATGGAAACTGAAAATGGGGAGGATGAAGAGCAAGGTGCCTGCTTGTGAGGATGGCTGTGCTCAGCAGAACACGGGGTTAACATTTCTCCCCTTCCTGCTTTCTCCTCCTGGAGAGGGTAGCTCTGAGTATCAAGTGATCCTTTAGCTCCAGTTTTCTCATAATGCTGCACCTTGTCTCCCCTTGTGTTGTTTCTAGAGAGTGACGACGAGTACAGTGACGATGACGACATCAGCTGGAAGGTCCGCAGGGCTGCGGCCAAGTGCCTGGAGGCCGTTGTCAGCAGCAGGCACGATCTCCTGCAGGACTTCTACAGAACTCTCTCCCCAGCCTTGATAAGCAGGTTCAAAGAGAGGGAGGAGAATGTCAAAGCTGACATCTTCAATGCTTACATCTCCTTGCTGAAGCAAACACTGCCTACCCAGAGCTGGCTGCCCTCTTCCGATGCCTCTGGCAAGGATGACGTTCCCCTGACAATGCTTCAGAACCAGGTGTGTGAGCAGGTGGCAGCGGGGTTAAATCACAAAGCAATGAGAAGTAGGTACCTTGAGAATGTGGCTAGCTGAAGGAGCCCAGGGGCAGGCATCTAGAGGGCCCCAGGTCCAGAGGGCTGGCAGTTTACTGGCCTGGGGGAAGAGTGCTGGCACAGCACAGGAGCATGGGGTACAGCCAGCACTGCCCTGGCATGTGTGCAGGCTGAGGCAGGGTGGCTTCTGGGTGAAGTGTCTGGCTGGTGCCTTACTGCAGCTGTTGCTCAGGAAATTCATCAAATAAACCATGTAATAAACTGTACCAGAATGAGCCTCTGAGAGCAGCTGGTTGACTGAGGTGTCTCGTTCTCATTTACCTCTCCAAACTGCAGGTTCCCAACATCATCAAGGCCTTGCACAAGCAGCTCAAAGAAAAGAGCATCAAATCAAGACAGGGTTGTTTCAGCCTTCTGACAGAATTGGCCACTGTTCTTCCTGGCTGCCTGGCAGATCATATACCTGCACTTATCCCTGGTAAGCTTGTCTGTGGTCTGGGGTGAAGCAGCAGGCTTGGCAAAATCCATTCTGAACGCGTGTTCCTTGCCTATGTGTTCCAGTTTTATTCCTGTGGGTTATTCTGCTCAGCATTAGGACAAAAACATGAAGTTCTGCTCTGTGCTGATGTGCTGAACAGCTCCCATATTAATTCTGGCCTCTGCTCTGAAAGCCAGGATGAAAACATCAAGTTCATTTCCACAGTCACTTGACAAGATGCTTTTGGGAGGGCCTATTCCAGCCTTCTCTGAAAGCAGCTGTGGAATTGTGTTGGTACCACACTGAGATCAGAAATACAAATGCCATTTCCTTTTTCAAAATGCAGTGGCATTTTTAAAAATTCTTTATATTGACTGATTCTGTAATTTGCACCACCACATTTTTCTCTGAGCTCTCTGGGCTTATGAAGCATCCCAGTGCTGGAAGGCTCAGGTCCCACCTTTGCTTTAGGTGTGATTGTATCATGAATATAAGAAGAGTCTCCTGTGATTGTCCCTGGCTGGATCCATGAACCTCCTTTGGGAAAAATATGACATCATATTTTTTTCTGCACAGGTATTGTTTTCTCCTTGGCGGATAAATCCAGCTCCTCCAACATGCGGATTGACACACTGTCCTTCCTCCACGTCCTTCTCTGCAACCACCAGCCTGAGGTATTTCACCCTCACGTCAAAGCCCTGCTGCCTTCTGTTGTGACCTGTATTGGAGACCCCTTTTATAAGATCACGTCAGAAGCTCTGCTGGTAACTCAGCAGCTTGTGAAAGTTATCAGGCCTTTGGACAAACCCTGCATCTTTGATGCCAAGCCCTACGTGAAGGATGTTTTCCCTGGTACTCTGAAGCGGCTGAAGGCAGCTGACATTGACCAGGAGGTGAAGGAACGTGCCATCTCCTGCATGGGACAAATCATTTACAACTTGGGAGATCATTTAGGCACTGACCTCCAGCCAACGTTGAAGATATTTCTGGAGAGGCTCAAAAATGAAATCACCAGACTGACAACAGTCAAAGCATTAACCTTAATTGCTAGTTCTCCACTTAAAATAGATTTGAGGCCCATCCTAGGGGAAGGTCTCCCCATTCTAGCTTCCTTCTTGAGAAAGAATCAACGTGCCTTGAAGCTGAGTACTCTGAATGCCCTGGACATCCTGGTGAAGAACTACAGCGACAGCCTCAAGCCTGCCATGATTGAGGCTGTGCTAACAGAGCTCCCTGTCTTAATTACTGAGAATGACATGCACGTGTCCCAGGTGACCATCGTGTTCCTCACGACTTTGGCCAAGGTTTATCCATCCTGTATCTCCAAGATCAGCGGCTCCGTCCTTGCTGAAATCTTTCAGCTTGTCCACTCACCTTTGCTTCAAGGAGGGGCCCTGAACGCCATCATTGACTTTTTCCAGGCACTGGTCCTGACAAAGATGGCTGCCATGGGTTACTCTGAGCTGGTGAAGCAGCTGACAGCACCTGTTTACTCCTCGGGTTCGGCCGGGGCCTCGCTGACGTTGCACAAACAGGCGTATCACTCCATCGCAAAGTGTGTGGCAGCCCTGTCCTCAGCCTGCCCCAAGGAAGCCCCTGCCACAGTGAACCAGTTTGTCCAGGATGTGAAAAGTCCCAAGTCCAGCCCTGCTGTTCAGGTGCTGGCTTTCCTCTTCCTGGCAGAGGTGGGCCGCACCACGAACCTCAGTGCTCAGAGGGAGCTCAGAACCGTCATCCTGGACGCGTTCGCTTCCCCCAGCGAGGAGGTGAAATCCGCCGCCGCCTACGCGCTGGGCAACGTCAGCGTGGGCAATCTGAAGGAGTATCTGCCCTTCATGCTGAAGGAGATTGGAAGCCAGCCCAAGCGACAGTACCTGCTGCTGCACTCCCTGAAGGAAGTCATCAGCTCCTCCCCAGCTGACGGCCTTGCGCCTTACGTGGAGGATATCTGGGCTCTGCTCTTCAAGCACTGTGAGTGCACAGAGGAAGGGACACGCAACGTGGTGGCAGAATGCCTGGGGAAGCTGACTTTGGTGAACCCTGCTGAGCTGCTGCCCCGGCTGAGGAAACAGCTGTCAGCAGGTAATGGGTAGGGCAATGGCCAGAGCAGGGGAATGCTGCCTTTTGGAAATTCGTTTTGTAAACTGCTTGTGGGTACAACAGGGAGCAAAGCCAGTTGAGAGGAGAGCAGGTAACAAGATGGATCTCTCCGCAAGGGGGATCGGAGGAGCACTGGTCCACACAAGAGCAGGAGGGTGCTGGGAACAGGGACTACACAAAGAGATTGTGCAGGAGCAGATTCAAATAGTTGATAAGAAGACTCCTCTACTCTCTTTATAACAAGGGCAGAATATGTACTAGAGTTACAGCAGTGATTTTCTCTCTTGATTTTTCACTGTTTTTCATCCTCTCTTCATTGCAGGCTCCCCACATGCCCGGAGCACTGTGGTTACTGCCATCAAGTTCACGATTACAGACCAGCCTCAGCCCATTGATGCTCTCCTGAAAGGCTGCATAGGTAGGCTGGTTTGGACAGGGGTGTGAGCTGGGGGCATGAAAGGTTGGGTGTTGTTAGCAGCTCAGGGATTGTCCACTCCTGTGTGAACATCATCTAGTCTAGTTAGTTTTTATCAGTGTTTCTCAGCTTCTGGGATTAAACAGGAACACTGTACTGTGAGTCCTTGCTAAATGCACTGATGCCTTGCTCTTGGGCATGTTCCATTGTTTTTTAGAATACTTAAGTTCTTTCTGAGTTTAAACTCAGAATTCCAGCACCGCACAAAAAGGATCTTTAAAAGTATAACCTACATGAGGAGTGTTTGATGTCCAAGGAGACCACACATGGATCTGCTGCATAAAACTGGCCCTTCTGTTTCAGAGAAGTTTGATCAGATGGGATCTAAGCAAGAAAAATCCCCAACTTCCTTGAATAACAAAGCTTCTGATTTGACTTTAGGGTGAGGTAGCTAGTCACACCATTTGTTTTTATGCCCAAATGAATAGGATAGTCATGTTTCTTCACTGTATCCTAAATGGAGAGAAAGCATCTCAAATGGCTCTAACATAACAGACTCTGCCACTAGTTATTTTACCATAAATGCTCTCATAACCAGCCTCCTGGAAATACACCACGATACACTTTTAAAATACTGCAAAAACATTGCAGGCTGTTGGCTGCAGGATTGACTGATGTGTTCTTATCCCACAGGTGACTTCTTACAAACTCTTCAAGATCCAGACCTGAATGTCCGCCGTGTGGCTTTAGCCCTGTTTAATTCTGCTGCTCACAACAAACCTTCCTTAATCCGGGATTTACTGAGCACAGTCCTACCCAGCCTGTACAACGAAACCAAAGTGCGACGGGAGCTCATCCGAGAGGTAACTGGGCTCGGCTGGGTGCCACACAGTGGTGACTCACAGCAGCCTGTGAAGCCCAGGTGGAGCTGTTCCTGTGCTTTTTGGTGACAGCTGTGCTGTTTGTCTTGGGTCAGGTAGAGATGGGGCCATTCAAGCACACAGTGGACGATGGCCTTGATGTGAGGAAAGCTGCTTTTGAGTGCATGTACACCCTGCTGGAAAGCTGTTTGGATCGGGTGGACATCTATGACTACCTGAACCACGTGGAGGATGGGCTGAAAGATCACTATGACATTCGGGTAAGTGCTGATGACTGATGTCATTCTCTCTGTGGGGCGTGGGCTGCAACTGGGCTGTGTATCCCCACAGCCCCCGGCCAGGTGGTGCAGTGTCCCCAGGGCCATTGGCCCTTTGCAGACACCTGCAGCAGTGTGCACACCTGGGCCAGCTGCAGCTCCAGCCTCCTGGCTGTCAGGGGTGCATTTCCAGCTCTTAGCAGAGCCCCTTGCACAAGTGCAGAGGAACTCACCACGTGGGTACAGCCCAGGCTGTCAGCAGAGCTGGGTTCCAGAGAGAACCAACAGCAGTTTACCTCCCCTCCTGCCCAGATGCTGACGTTCATCATGCTGGCGCGGCTCTCGGTGCTCTGCCCCAACGCGGTGCTGCAGCGGCTGGAGCGGCTGATCGAGCCCCTCCGGGCAACCTGCTCCACGAAGGTAAGAGCAGCATCGTGCAAGGGCCCGGGCTGGGTCCTGCCCTTCTCCCTCAGTGCTGCTGAGCCACCCACTTCCCTCACTTCCACAGCTGGAAAATACTCTGCTGGTCTTTGCTGCTGTGATGGTTCTGTGCCTGTATGGGCTTTTTAAAGTGCCAACTGAAAACGGGGCTTTGGATTTGCAGGTGAAAGCCGGTTCAGTGAAGCAGGAGTTTGAGAAGCAAGATGAGCTGAAGCGCTCAGCCATGCGGGCAGTGGCTGCTCTCCTGACCATCCCTGAGGTGGAGAAAAGCCCAGCAATGGCAGAGTTTTCATCCCAGATCAGATCCAGTCCTGAAATGGCATCACTTTTTGAGAGCATTCAGAAAGATTCTGCTTCCCTCTCCACCTCTGAGTCAATGGACATGAGCTAAGATGGTTTTTTTCCCCACCACCCTTCTGCCCTTGGGATGCCCAGCCAGACACCAGCTGGGTTGGAACAAATGCCACTGAGCTGCTCTCCTGCCACAGCTGAGTCCAAGTCCCTGGGCAGCCACAGGAGAAACTGGGAATGGTATGTGAAATGTGACAGCTGGATGTGACTGGCTTGATCCAGCTGCACTCAGACACCTCAGAATTGGAATGAGACCTGAGATCAGGGGAATGCAGCCTCATGTAAGGGAGGAGCTGGAAGATGAATATTCCCATGTTTTAGAAAGTTTTAAGGGGTGCACAAAGCAATCAGTTGTGGTTCCATAAACAATGGATACTACTTCCTCAAATACTCCTTTCTGCAGTACAAAGGTTTTTTAATCACTGCACATGCACTTTTTACCCTAAATTGCCCAAGAATGTATTTATAGTGTTTAACTAAAAAACATGGCTAAAAACTGGAAGCCATGTCTTTATTAATGGGTTCATCCCACAGGCCTTTTGGGAAAGGAGACTTGCAGCTGCAGAGGCTGCACAGGGCAGGGGGGTTACCCAACACCCCCACCCTCCTCCTGGGGCTTCAGTTTGGCATTTGGGCAATATGAAGCTTTGTTGCTTGGCTTTCATATTTATGGTTTTGACTTGCAAAATACCTCAACCATCTTCCCCAAGGGATGATTAGTGACTGTTCCAGTGACAAACCCTGCTTTAAGCTTTGCTTTGCACTAACACTGGCTTCTCTCTCCCCTTGGAGCACCTTGATGTTGGTATCACCAGCCACAAGGGTCTACTGGTCCTGGTCACACATCAGCAGCAGGCATCTGCAGGAGCACCAGTGGTCAGTGTCAGGAGCCAGGGGTGCAAGCACACAGCCCATAGTGGCTGCTGTGCTCAAATCCTGCTTTGTGCAAGAGAAAATGCCTTAAGAGACAAAGGTTCTAACAGCCAACTAGAGGATGTGGCCATCATGATACACTGCTCTAACCATGAACTGCTCTGTGCTTTCTCTTGTTTTTTGACAGAGTGGTTGATGTGAATAGTATTTATAGTGCTGTGTGAGAAGACATCTGTTGTCTGGGTGGTATAGAAAATAAAATACACTTGTGAATCTGCCTGCTCTGAGGTCACTGATCATCACCATCAGTGCTCTTGAATGCCCCTCACAGCAGAGCCCTGTCACAGGCTGCTGCCCCTCCTCTGCCCATGCAAAACAGCACCCGGGTTGGACTGAGGCTTTATTAAATACACCTGTGCTGCAGAGGCTGCTACTCGTTCTCCTCGCTGCGCAGTCTGGCGTTGGGGTTGGTGATCTTGATGGCGAGCTGGGCAGCTCTCTCCACGATCACCTTCCTGTTCTTGGAGGACACATTGTGGGCAATCTCTGCACAGTACGACCTGTTGGAGATACACAGCGTTGGGCTTGGCTGCAGCAACACCAGAACCAAGGCAATGCCCTCCAGAGCCATCCCAAGGTGGGAAAGGGTTGGAGCTGTCCTGCCAGCAGTACCTGGACACAGCTGAGCATGGGGACATCACTGCATGGGCACTGAACCATGACTGCCACCCCTCACCAAGCCTGACCTGTCTGGCTTAAAGCAGGAGCTCCCCTCCAGAACAGCTCAACTTTTCTTGTGAATGACTCAGTCAGAGATAGTCATTAATTATTACTCTTTGTAGCAAAAACTATCAATAGAGCAGACTTGTGCCCAGGTCTGATCCAGAGCCCCCATTATGGCCGTGGTTACCTGAGACATGGCACAGCCTTGCTTGCCAGTTGTGTATTTTTGCCAAGGGGATGAGATTGCCAACCCCAAGGCCTCTTTGTGCCCCCACCCTCCAGTGGCACTGAGGGAATCGTGATGGCATCTGTGCTCTCAAAGGCAAAGACTTCCCTCACCACGCCACCTCTCCCAGGTGGAGTACAGGCCCCACACACTCACTTGTTGCTCATCATCAGCACTTCCAGCTCTTTCACGTTGTGGACGAGGAACTTTCTGAAGCCTGTGGGCAGCATGTGTTTTGTTTTCTTATTGCTGCCGTAGCCGATGTTGGGCATTAGGATCTGCCCCTTGAAGCGCCGGCGCACTCTGTTGTCGATGCCTCTGGGTTTGCGCCAGTTACGCTGCACAAATGCAGAAACAGTTACAAAACGAGATCATCCTGAACACAGCTGGCCTGAAGCTGCCTACACCGGCTTCCCCACTGCCCCTGCCCAGCTGCTGCAGCCTGGCACCATCCTGCTGGGCTTTCCTTCACCACCCACACCAGAGGCACCCCAAAAGTTCTGTCTTTGGGAACCTGCAGCAACTCCCTACCTTGATCTTGACATAGCGGTCAGACTGGTGCCGGATGAACTTCTTGGTTCTCTTCTTGACGATCTTGGGCTTCACGAGAGGCCTGAGGGCGGGCATGGTGGCTGCGGGACAGAGCTGGGTGAGCGAGTGGCGTGGCCGAGGTGCGCTGCAGCCCCCCGGGCCACGCGTGTCGCAGACTGCCTTCCCCCGCGGGCCACGGCAGGCCGGCGAGGGAATGGGTCTTCATCTGCTGGGGCTCTGCCTCCCGCCTCCGAAGCTGGCAGAGCACTGGGAGCTCTCCAGATGCGATCCTGGGAGGTGCTGCGGTGTCATCCCCGCGGCCCTGCGATGCTCCTGCCCGGAGCCCGGCGCCGCACACCGCGATCAACAGCGACCGAGACCCCCGGCTCCGCCCGCCCACACTCCAGAGGCCCCGGTCCGGCCCGGCCCGAGCGCTGCCCTGGGAACGCGGCCGAGGCGGGGCCGCCGCCCGGGAAGGGGCACGGGAGAGGCCCCCAGCGCCGCCCATCCGGGGTCGCCCCGGCAGGCAGAGGACCGGTCCTGGCCCGCGGGGGCCGCTTTCCGCGCCCCGGGGAAAAGATGCGGTGGAGGGAAAGGGAAAGAGAGGGAACCGGTCCGTGCCAGAAGCGGCGGGAGCCGGATGGCGCCGGATGGAGCGGCCGGGACTCACCGGTGCCGATGGCGCCTCCACCGCGGGCCCGGGTAAGAGAGGGCGGGGCCTCGCGCGCAAGCGCTTATGGGACACGGGGCGGTCCTGGCAGGGGTGTGGGGACCCCAGACAGGGCACCGGGCACCGGCGAGGCGGCGCGGAGGTGAGGCCAGGCCGCCGCCGCAGCGAGGTGGCACCGAGCAGGGAGGTTCCGTCCGGCGGGGATGCCCAGATCGATGCTTCTTGCCCACCGCCACGAACAGCGGGGAGCAGTACGAGACTGACAGGACCTGTTGGCGTCACACCGCCAGGCTGTGCCCCCCGGCCCCTTCCGCCAGTAGGAGCGCGCGGGCGGGCGCCCCCTGGCGGCGCGGCGGAGCCATTGCGGCACCGCCCCCGGACCCAGCGCGGCACGGCCCGAGGCTCCCGAGAGTGGCTCCGGGGAGCCAGAACCCGTCTGGGCGCCTCTCCTGCCGCAGCGACACGGGGGCCGTCCCTGGATGAGACTGGGAAGGCACCGGTACCTCCGGCGGCACCGGGGGAAGTGCCAGGGCCCCGCAGCGGGCGATGAGCAGGGTGTGCTCTATCCGGGTGTGCTCTGTCCAGGTGTGCTCCCCGCACAGGCTCTCCCCCTCAGCCCTGTCCAGCAGCAGGGAGATCAGATCCCGACTGCTCCGGCCCCGGGGGAGGTAACGGTGGCTGTGCCCAGCGAGCTCCCAGCCCGGGGAGGCAGCCGTGGGCACAGAGCTGCACTGCAAGAACAAACAAGCACTACAAAACAGGGACACGTTTATTAAAAAAATAGCAATAACCCCAGCCATGATATCACACAAGTATTTACACCCAGATCCGTGAGGGCACCCGACAGGAGGTGGTGGGGCCAGGTCACCCCAGCTCAGCTCAGTCAATGCTCAGCTTCTCCCGATTCTCCCACAGCCACGTGTGGTACACGTTCAACTTGTGGTCCTGTGGCTGCACCTGAGACACGGGGAGAATGTTGAATATTTACTAAAACACCTTGAAATATGGCTCCAACCAACATTGTGAGTGTTGGTTTTCCAATGCCAGGGGCATCAGGGGGCACAAGTGGGATGCTGAAGGACCCGAGGGGCAGCACCCACCTCCTTCCATTCGTTAACACAGAAGATTCTGTAGGAGTCGTTGCCGTACTTGCCGATGCCGTGCAGCTCGATCGGGTACCGCCACGCCTTGCTCAGGTACTCACCTGCAGGGCAGGGCACAGCCCTCAGCTCCTGCACAGACCCTGCCCTCCCTGCCTGCACACACACCCGGCCCTCCCTGCCTGCACACAGAGCAACCAGGCAGGACCCTGTGCCAGTGTTACACATCTTCACTTTGGCACATTTCAAACGAAAACCACAAGTTTTAGGTGTTTCCTGGTGAATGCAGGCCATAAATCCCCACGGCTTATCCCCAAGGGCCTTCTGCAGGTCACCAGAGCAACCCTGAACAGAGCCACCCTGTAACAGTGCTGCAAACACAGCAGCAGTGCTGCAGGTGCTTGAGTTTCCAACACGTTTCTGGTCTCCTGCAGAACACACCATAGCTGGCATTTCTTCCTCAGTTCAGACTGGGATCAGCAGCTTTGCCTGTATGACACCAGTGGATCCCAAATGCTGCACAAAATAACCCACCAACCCACCCAACAGAGGAGAAGCCACAGAGCAGCATTTGCATCAAAGCTGTTTGTCTTTTGCCAGCATAACCAAGATTGTTCCAGGTGTCAGGAAAACCCACCTGAGAACCTGATGATGGTTTTGGCTCTGAGTTCATAGAGGCCAAGAGGTTTGAGCAGCTCTGACATCTCCTTCCAGTCTGCAGCCCTGGCTACCTCAGGAGAAGGATACTTCTTCAGGAACTCCCAGAGCACTGGAATGGCCATTTTCCCTGGTGAAAGAATCCCGTGAGCAGGAGGCTGGGATGGAGTTCTCCTTCTGCACTATCCATATGCTTTCTCAAGTGAGCTTTTCCAAGGCAAGGTACCAAGTAATTAAGATTATTATTTCATAGTGACACAAGTTAAAGTAAATAGTTTCTTTCATTAATGCCTTTAAAACTGGCAGCTGTTTCAGCCCTGTAAAACCTCCCAACATTTACATACCTACTCCTGCTACTCTACTTACCTGAAGTTTTGTTGAGAAATATGGTGGCAATGAGAAGCTTCCAGGGATCATGGAAGAGTGTTTCTTGGATAAGATTGAAAGGAGAACGTGGAGGAGTCCATTTTCTGAGGGCCTTCCTTCTGGGTGGGTTGGGGCCTGTACAGGGGTGACACAGGAACATTTATTAGACATTAGGAAAGGATGGCTTTACCTATTTAATGAAAAAAAATAATTAAAATGAAAACCTCTGAAGCATTTTTGTGGAGGCACTGTGTGTAGATGCAGCCATGGCAGTTCCCACACAGCCTTTACAGGGCTGCACAGCTGCAGCCAGTGTCATGCTGCAAGGAACTTTCCACATCATCACTTGATCCTGAGCCATTCTATCCCTTCCCCACAAAAAAAAAAAGTATTTCCCTAAATACAATACCTTCTTTGCTGTATTTACTGGAAAAATAGGGACTCGTTTTCCTTCTCTCCACTTGTGTTCGCAGGACAGACTCTTCTGTAAAGAAACAAAACTTCAGCATTAGGAAAAACACCAAGTATTTTGCTGTCATGTTTTACACACCATTTCCACTTTATGTTGTGATGGAAACTGAAGGAATTCTTCTCATGTACAGAACATAAATGTACCTTAAGTCTCCTACAGATTATTGTCTGACACTGCACAGCTTAAGAGCTTGACACAATAAGATTCAGTTTTGAATAAGTCTGCATTGATTTAAATGCTGTTGGATAAAAATGAGATTTGGATGTCAGAGCAGCTTGACCTGAAGCAGAACACACGGCCTCAACAGTCAAGAGAGGCCCGGGCAGAACATGAGGATTGGCATCACATTCTGCTCCCACACACACGCACCTGGTGACATTCTGACTGCTGGGAAGCTTCTCCTGTCCCACGGCTCAGCATCCACCTCGGTGTCACATTTAACATTCTGCTTACCCAGATCCCCCAGATCTGGCACCTTCCCTGTCTCCAGTCCAGAGGATTTCCCCTCCAGCCTCGCAGCAGGTGTGTCACTGGAGCATGGCCCCTCCTTTGGCAGGTGACCCAGCTCCCTCTGTGAGCCAGCCACTGACCTCAGCCGTGCCCTGGACATTCTTGACAGAGCTTTCCCTGCATCCACATGGTCAGCACCTGGATCACCCTGGCTGTCAGCTCCACCTGTGTCTGTCTGCCTATGGCCCCTCTTGGTCTTCTGTGTGTTAGAGATTCTTCTCTGCCTCTTGTTCTTGGGGTCACCTTGGATTCTCCTTTCTGAGCCCTTCCCACGTTTCCTAGTTTGGACACTTTTCCCATCTGCCCCCTTTCTTTTGGTTTTCAAGCTCTGCTCTGGGTTTGTGCCTTCTGTTACTAAATCTGTGCTTTCCACAGTAGATGTGGCATCTTCCAGGTGTCCATTCCCAGCCTGGATGTTCTGAATTCCAACCTCAGCACCATTCTGTGCATGGAGCTCCTGCACTTTGCTCTGACAATCTTCCTTTTCCAGGTCAGTCCTCGCAGCTCTCGTGCCATATCTCCTCAACCCTGAGTGTGTGGTCCCTCGAGGAGCTGTGAAATCAAAATCTGCTGCTTTCAGTGTTGTCTCCCCAGTTTTCTGTAAATACTCCACAAGTGCTCTTTTTGACCTCAGCTTCTTCCCTTCAGGGCTGTGATAGGAAAGCAAAGTAAATTAGCAATGACTTTCTCATTCTCCTGCTCCTCACTTAAAAATCTTCAATAATACATAAAAACAACCCCAAAACAAAGGACAAAAATAGTTTTCAGGGCGATGTCTGGGCACATTTCTGTGTCCCTGCCCAGAAAGGCCACACAGAGCTCAGTGACAGCCCCGGGCTCACCTTACGAAGTACACATCGATCCTCCCGGCCGTCCTGCCCGCCCGCCTGCGGCTGCTCACCCGCTGCCACCCGCGGGGGACGGCGCTGGGCCCCGCCGGGCCGGGGTCCCCGCACCCGGGGCTGGGGCCGGGCTCTTCCGCCGCCGCCGCTCCTCGACTGCCGCCCCCGGGGCTGCAGGGGAAGAAGAGCCCGGGTAAGGTCCTGCTAACGGGGGAGCTCCGGGGACGGCGGGGCGGGCCTGGGCACGGACCCCCACACGACGCCGTCCCCGCCCCGCTGACGAGGCCCGTGCTCCGACCGTGCTCCGGCCCCGCTCCGCCCTCACCCGCCCGCCGCTCCCGGCGCCGCCATGTCCGTCTCCATCTCCCGCGCGTTGATCACGTGACGCTTCTCGGCCCCGCCCCCCGCGAGCGGCCCCCGCGGCGCTGGCAGCGCCCCCTGGCGGGCGGCGGACCCGCGGGCCCAGGGCGCAGGCGCGTTGCCCGTGGCAGCGGCGGGGCCGGGGAAGCGGCGGGACCGGGACAGCGGCGGGGAGCGGAGCGGGCCCGGCCGTGCCGAGCCGTGCCGAGCCGTGCGGGCTCCCAGGGATGCGGGCCGCGCTCACCTGGCGCGACAGGGCCGAGCAGTGGTGAGCGGCGGGCACAGCCGGTGTGCCGGCCCGTCCCGCTCCGGGCGGTGCTCGGGGCTGCGGGGGGTCCCGGCACGGGGCCGGTCCCGGCGGTTCCGCCTGCTCGGGGAGGTTGTTGGCAGTCACACCCACGCTGCCCTTATTAGTGCCGGCCATTGGCAGATGTGAGGGGCAGGGATGTGTTCCTCTCTCTGACACGCGGTTCTTGGTTTGTTTGTTTGTTTCCCTCAGTATTTACGACATCGCGTTCAAGCCGGATGGGACCCAGCTGATAATTGCTGCTGGAAACAGGCTGCTGGTAGGGAAACCTTCCTGTCCTGTCTCCTTTACAGCTGTAGGAGCATGATTGCCTTCACATTAACTTATGAATATAACCTATCTGAAATCCCCTTATCTCTGTCAGTGCAGCCTCACAGCAACATACATATTAATGCAGGCCAATTCTAAAGTGTTTTGAAACTTTTTAATATTTCTTACCAAGTTTTAAGCCCTATTTCCAAAAGTAATGAGATTTAAGTGATTTGTGTCATCTCGTCCTCTTGTGCCGTGGCTGGGGTTTGAGATCCGTGAGTGAACCTGCCCCGGTCCTGGCACAGAGTGCCACAGGGGCTGTGCTGGTGCGAGTTTCATTCAATCCTCTGTGACAGGGAGAGACTCAAACCCGTGTCTGGCATTGTGGGGACAGGAGAGATGTGGGAACATTCACCTCAAGCTCTTTGTGAGTCCCTGGGGCTGCTGCAAGAGCAGCTCAGGACCAGCTGCTCACATGAGGCAGGAACTGCAGGAAGGGATGGATGGGGTGGAGGGTGATGGATGGATTGTGGAGGTGGAGTTCAGCACTGCAGGACAGCAGGTGTTATTTTCAGGGCTAACAGAATCATGTGTTTAGTGATGCTCCTTTGCAGTAATTTATTATGCTTAAACATCAAATGCATAGAAAAAATGTTTTAACAGCAAAATGTAAAATATAAAAATAAAAGATAAAAAGCCAATAAGATGTAAAACAAGCTGCCAAACAAGCTGTTGAAAAATGTCCTTTGTGCATGTTATTTCTAGTACTGTCTTCTTTCTTTCTAAGAAGTGTCACATTACAGAAAGCTGTTTCTGTGCTAGAAAATGTTTTGTCTTGTATGAGCTGTATGAAATCCAAAAAGCAGACACAAAAGGAAGTGCATAATCTCTTGGCCTTCAGTAATTTTATATCCCAGCCCTCACACTGGAGGTGTTTTAGGCCAGGTTGAATGGGGATTGGAGCAACCTGGTCTGCTCAAAGGTCTCTCTGCCCCATGGCAAGGGCGTGAACTGAGTGAGCTTTACAGTCCTTTCCCCCCAAAATGTGGTTCTGTGATTCACTGAAGGTTCTTTTGTGTAAGTTCTTTGGTTTGCATGTTTGGATTGGTTTTTTTTCTCCCCATTTGAACAGGTGTATGATACTTCTGATGGAACCCTCATTCAGCCTTTGAAAGGACACAAAGACACGGTGTACTGCGTGGCTTATGCCAAAGATGGTAAATAGCACCTTGGGGCATTGTTAGCCTGGTTTGTAAAGTGCATCTCTCCCATTTGTGATTGCCCACTGAAAATGGAGAAATGGAGGTTGTTTCAGTCACAGGATGGGGGTTTGTTCTTTAACAGGTGCTGGGTTTGTTGTCCAGTGGAGGGTGTGATCTGCTGTGCCTGTAAGGTCACCTGTGAAGCCAAGAGCTGTGGTCCCACTGCTCCTCCTCTTTGACCTCAGTGTTATATTTAGCACTGGTGAAGTGGATATTCCTGGGTAGTGTGAGGAGAAGGCTCACCTCAGAGATTCCTGTTTCTACCACTTATCTGCCTCTGAGTTTTATTCCTGTAGTTCCTCTATCCCAGAGCTTCCTGATCTCCCAATCCTTCATACGTTACCTGCTCACTGTGCTCTGCTTCCAGTTCTCCCATGGTCTGTGACTCTCATTCAGTGGGACTCACTCTGGACTTGGGGGTCTTCCTGCAGCTGCTGCTGTTTGGGTGATGGGGTTCCTGTGACAGTGCACCAGTTTAACTTGTCACTGTTCCCATCAATCTCCGGCCTGGGGCTGGACAGCACTGGAAGGACTGGTTACTGGCAAGGCCCTGAAAATGGTGCAGTACAGCCATTGGAGCTCTGTGTGGCTGGGGAAGCACATCCAGGAACTCAGTGTCAGCCCCTTTATTACTTGAGCCTTGTCGAGTTCAAGAACCTCTTGCTCTCACTTTAATTCAGTATTTGGATTGAAAGTGATTCTTGTATCTGTGGGATTTAAATTATCTCTTAATTCCTAGGCAAGCGTTTTGCATCTGGCTCTGCTGATAAAAGTGTGATAATTTGGACTTCAAAGTTAGAAGGAATTCTGAAGTACACGTAAGTTATGCCGTTCAGTTCTTTGCCTCAAAAGCCAATTTTGATTATGTGCTGCTGCAATTAAAGAGCACGAGCTGTTAGATTTGGGAGAAGGTTCACTAAGGTCAGAGAAAAGGGGTGATAGGGGAGGGAGGAGGAAAATAATGACTGAAGTATCTGAATGAGGCAGGAAAGCAATTAAAGGCATAAAAGGAGGTGGGAAATCCAGAGAAATCTGAATTTAGAGGGCTGACAGAGAACTAGGGAAACTCAGGTCAGAATAAAATGAAACATAATATAACCAGTCTTCTATAATAAACCATAATTCTGGTTCAAAGATCAAATTAAAGATGGGTTTGGCACTTTTAGAATATTTCAGTCATCTGGCTCTGTTGTCAGGCCTCTGAAGCAACAACTTCATGTTCTGTTTCCTGACTGCACATTTATCAGGAGTTGGTTTGTGTTGGCTGGTCACTGCACAAGCACACTTGGTTTAGGATTTGGATACAACCTTCATTCATATTTCACAAACCACAGTTGCTGTAATCTTGATGAAATGCAGTAAATCCTGCTACTTGGAGACATCTTTTACAAGGTTTATTACTGATTTACTTTACAGTAATAGCAGATTTACTTGATGTACTATAAACCAATCCAATTATTTTGGCATCTGCTAAAGCTTTCAGCTGACTTGCTGAAAGTCAGAAGAGAGACATTTAAGAATGATTTATTGAAATCTCATTGTAACTTCATTCTAGGCATAATGACTCTATCCAGTGTGTTTCATACAATCCTCTCACTCATCAGTTGGCATCCTGCTCGTCTGGGGATTTTGGTATGTCTTCTCCCTTGAACTTTTCCATTGAGACAGTGCGTTCCATGGCTATCCTTAGCTGGATAGCTCGGATAACCACAGATAGGTACAGCTCTGTAACTCCAGAGGAGATGGGACACAAAGCTACCTGACATTCAGTGACACTGGATACTGATTTAAATCACTTAAACTCAATGGGAAAGGACAGTGCAGTGAGAGGTCACAGGATCAAATGTGCTGCTCTGTTACTGGAATTTTTTTGCAGAGATACCCTCTGTTATTTAGATGGATTTTTTCCCCATTTAGTAGTAAATAATATGCATTTAAATGTTATTCTAGCAGTGGACAAGGCTTTGATGCCTCTAAAATCCCAGCTGAGTTCTCTGGCAGTATTAGTTTCCAGTCTGAACACTGGCACATACTTACTTGTCATTGGCTTTTTCTTTTCTTTCATCAAGGCCTGTGGTCTCCTGAACAGAAGTCAGTCTCTAAACATAAAACAAGCTGCAAGATTACTTGCTGTAGGTAAGTTTTAAGGGTTGTCAGTGTCATTTAAGTTAGTTTCAATACAAATTATTTCAAGTAAGATGGAAGCTTAAAAAAAAAGATTTTTTCCCTCCTTCTTTTTTAGTAGCAAAGTGTTGGGTTACGCTGTCTCTGAAGGCATCAGAGACATATTCTGGTCCTGAGCAGGTGTCTTAGGTTATCTGTCCGTCTGTTCATCTGTTCTTGTGCAACAACACAAAATGAAATTAGAGGAAAAATAATTGCAATTTTTGTTTGTAGTTCATTCCCTTGTATTAATGTAGTTCATGTTGGTGTTTCCAGTTGAAGAAGGTATTACCTTTGTGGGGAACCTGAAGCAAGGGTTCATTAACTGAGTTCATTCATCTGACTGAAGAAGAGACCAGAACAGACCCTAGGCCCCCTCTGTCCTACACCAGACAGTTCTGTCTGATCATGTTCTAAATGTGGCTTTTAAAGTGTTTTGGTCTGCGTCCAGACTGCCATCCCAAAATGCATCTGTGACTTAGCACATGATACAAATATTGCAAACTTTAATTCATTATTTTACTTCTGTGTATGTGATAAAATGTTCTCAAATAGAGTGTGCTGTTGCTATAAATGTGGATTTAGATGTATAAACAAACCATAGGCTCACTAGCCACCTCCCAGAACTCCCTCTTAGAAATGTACTTTAATCTCCCATTCCTGTGTGCTCCCTACCATCCTGCCTTCCTGCTGCCTGTTTGTAGTAGTTTACTCTTCAGTACATGTGTGTTTTCTCAGCTGGACAAATGATGGACAGTACCTTGCTTTGGGCATGTTCAACGGCATTGTCAGCATAAGGAACAAAAATGGTGATGAGAAAGTGAAAATAGAGAGGCCAGGGGGCTCTTCCTCTCCAATATGGTCAATTTGTTGGAATCCTTCCAGGTAAATAATTTCATGCTTCCTTTTTTTCATGCTGGATAGATAATTCTTGGCTTGTTGATTGCAGAAAGGCTTGAGTGTTATCCCTGCTGGAACAGGTTAATGCCATGTGTGTTACCTTCTCTAAGTGATTATATATTGTGGTTTTGGTTTTGCTGCCAGTCTTCAACTGAATGGAGAACCTGGGAACAAGTTACCTCTAGATTGGAGACGTGGGATTGTTTAGATTGGAAGAGCACTTTGAGACATCGAGTCCAACCATTCCCACAGCACTGCCAGGGCCACCACAAACACCTGTCCCCAAGTGCCACATCCACACGGTTTTTAAATCCCTCCAGGGATGGTGACTCCACCACCTCCTTGGGCAGCTGTGCCAGGGCTGGACAGCCCTTTCAGGGAAGAAATTTTCACAATACCCAACCTAAACCTTGCCTGGCACAGCCTGAGGCCATTTCCTCTTGTGTCCCTGCTCCCTGGGAGCAGAGCCTGATCCCTCCCCACTCAAGCTTTGAGTTATTCCTGTAGAGGAGGCTGGTTTTGATTTTGTGTTCCCAAGCCATTTTCCACAGGTTTAAATGACAAACTGCTGTCCTTTCAGTTTGTGACTTTCAAAGAGTAATATGAAGTGAATTCTGCTATTCTGCTACTTGATTTTGTTGCTCTAAGAAATTTGTTAATAAATTGCTGTAGAATTACTACTTTTTATTTTTATTCTTTTTTGGCAGAGATGAACGCAATGACATTTTAGCTGTGGCAGACTGGGGTCAGAAGCTTTCCTTTTACCACCTGAGTGGCAAGCAGGTATGTCTTAGAGAGTTTATTCACAGGGTATTCTGGTTCTGTTTTGTGCCCCACTGTCAAAATGTTTGTATACTGGTGCTTTATTAGTTACATTAAATGTCTTCTGTTTTTCCAGCCTGTTACAAATCTACTTTTTTTTTAACCATTACTCCTTCAGCTCTTGTTTCTCACATAGCAGCTCAGCTGCTGCCTTGCAGTTCTTCCATTAAAGCCCTTACAACTCTGCTGACTTCTGTGACAAGGTTCTCTGGTTTGTAGAAAACATCTTTGTGGGTTCTTTCAGCTGGTTAAAGGGGTTTTGTGAATTGCTCCATTCTGGGCAGAACGGTTTGAGACTGAGGGATTCTTGGACATATTTTAGAGCTGCCTTTGGGAATCTTAATATAGCCAGTGGTTCTGGGTATTGAAAAGC
Source organism: Acrocephalus scirpaceus scirpaceus (assembly GCA_910950805.1). NCBI lineage: Eukaryota > Metazoa > Chordata > Aves > Passeriformes > Sylviidae > Acrocephalus > Acrocephalus scirpaceus. The sequence goes on from OU383782.1 coordinate 21,401,920, forward strand.
CATGCATGGAGGAGATGAATGGCATCAGTGATGGCACTTGTTGCCTTCAGGAAGGATGAAATGATCCTTTTGTTAATGTTTTTGGTTGGGTTTTTTGTTTTATTTTCTCTTGTAGATTGGGAAGGACAGAGTGCTCAATTTTGACCCATGCTGCCTCAGCTACTTTACTAAAGGAGAGTATCTCTTGCTGGGAGGTTCAGATAGACAAGTTTCTCTCTTCACAAAGGATGGGGTACGCCTGGGCACTGTGGGAGAGCAGAGCAGCTGGGTGTGGACCTGCAAAGTTAAACCAGACTCCAACTATGTGGTGAGTAGGGACCTGTTTCTAACATTTTCACAGGGAATTAAAGTAAGATCATACATTTTCCACTTAGTTGATTGGACATTCTAACTGGGGCAGTAGAACTTCAGCAATGTCTAGGGAGGTTCTAGAACTGCCACTGGAATTACAAATATCCCACAAAAATAAAATCTGAGGTGTAAGAAGGATGTAAGGAGCATAACACCTCTGGTCTTAAGTGGAGCTGGATTTTGATTTAAAAAGAGGAGGGAAAGTAATTAAAAATATGAGCTAATAACTTCTGGAATTGACCAAGTCTAATTCCATGATGGGAAGAAAATGCCTGCAGGGCAACTGTCAGCCCAAAATGCTGCACTCGTGAGTCATGTACAAGTTGGAAGAGAATTAAAGCAAATTTAGAAATGAAGAAACAAACACCCCCTCTGCAAAAAATCTAACCAAGAACCCACCAAGTAAACCCAAGGCCCCCACCCAGCGTGGTGATCTCCATGGTCTGTGCAAAGATCAGTGTTCATTCTGCTTTGCACTTGTACCATGGTTAAATGTAAGTCAGCTGTAACTGGTGTCTGTTCATTATGCAGGAAAAGGGACATGGTGTTCATTAAACACCACACACTCTGCCAATTCTCACCTGGAAGTACCAATTAACTGAATTTATGCCCTTCCTGTGTTCAGGCAGTAGGGTGTCAGGATGGAACAATCTCCTTCTACCAGCTGATTTTCAGCACTGTCCATGGCCTCTATAAAGATCGCTACGCCTACAGGGACAACATGACTGATGTTATTGTCCAGCACCTCATCACAGAACAAAAAGGTAATTCCACACTTGTAGGCAGTTTGTTTTAATTAATGTCTATCAGGATACTGGAATATATGCTGCATGTACCTGACAGGCTGTTGTCACTTTGGCAGTCAAACCGTGGAGCACCCTTTGCACGAGGAGAGTGCAGACTTGGAGTGTGCAAGTTCAGCACTGATGAGTTTAATGAAAGATGTGGGGGTTGGCAAAGAGACTGGGAGGGGCTCTTAAAATAAGGTTTTAGTCTCTGAAAATGAGGTAAAAATACTGTGTGTTATATTTAGCTTTTATTTTCCTTACTTGTAACCTCAAGCATTTGTGCTTATTTTGTGTCTTCGTTTCTGATGGCTTTTTATGGCAAGGATTTGAAGTACTGCTCCAGAATGTGCTGTTCACAGAGGGTGGTAAACTGTGACAGGGATAGTAGATTACGTAGATGAGGAGCAGCAAACATATCTGAGCAGGAATGTGCTTTGAATTTTAGAGGTGCTCTAGGGAGATTCAATTTTGGTGTATTAGTTCTCTGATTTCTGTATGTTATTTTTGTGTCAGCTTATACTTTATAATTTTTCTTTCTAGTTAGGATAAAAGGCAGAGAGCTAGTGAAGAAAATTGCAATCTACAAAAACAGGTTAGCCATCCAGATGCCAGAGAAGATCCTGATTTACGAGTTGTACTCGGATGACTCTGCAGATATGTACTACCGGGTGAAGGAAAAGATCATAAAGAAATTCGAATGTAACTTGCTGGTGGTGTGTTCAGATCACATTATTTTATGCCAGGTATGTGCCTAAAAAGCCAGAGGAGTCCTGGGGTGTGTTCAGTGTCCAAGGCAGCTGTCCCAGTCAGTGGCTGGCAGGATGTGACTGTCCTGTGGGATGTGCTGCAGCACTTCCCAAGGCAGTGCTGCTGTGCCCTGCAGTGCTCACCTGCTGCTGGCAGCCCCTGTGGCAGGGCTCAGGTGACTGGTTCAGTAAAGCAGGCTCTGTAGTGCATTTGATAAATTAGCAGAGAATCCAGGGGTACTTTTGAGTAGGAGAGAACTACTAGATAAAGATTAGGGGTGTTTGGTATTTTTGCTCATAGGATTGGAAAATCTTGAAGAATTCACCTATTAAATTGAATATTTGACTTTATGATTTTTAAATGTAAAAGCAGACACACCTGCTAGTATAGGTTTAAACATCACACATCAGACATAGATTTTTGTCTTCATCTCCAGGCTGTGTTTTATATCTTGTTGTGTCCTTAGGAGAAGAGATTGCAGTGCCTCTCATTTAGTGGTGTTAAAGAGAGAGAATGGCTGATGGAATCTCTTATTCGTTACATTAAAGTAATTGGAGGACCTCCAGGAAGAGAAGGCCTCTTAGTTGGTCTGAAGAATGGTCAGGTAACACATTGTGTCTGGTATGTGTCTATCCACTGCAAATAAAATGTGTTCTGTGCTTTTAGAGGGAGACCTTAGGATCAGCAGGCTCTTTTACAGCCTAGAATTTTATTTGACAGTCTCATTCTGGGGTTAGAAATTAATTACTTCTGTCTTTCACGTTCTCTGACAGAAAAATTCATACAAATGTGTTCAACTGTGTCTAGAAGTCTGTGAGTTGTTAGTGTCAACTGACAGAAACTGAGTTCTTGGTGAAGAGAGCAGGTTTGCCTTTAGTGGGGGTTGGAGGGGTGTACACATCTCCTGATGAGCACTTGTGAGGGTGTGGTTGTTCTCCAGGTGTAGGTGCTGTCTGTTTCACACACCAGGTGGCAGCTGGAAGTGTAAACTGGAGCCCAGAGGTACTGACAGCAAGGAAGCTGAGATCCTGTGTGTCTTCTGTATGTTATATATTGCTGTATTAGTGAAATTGTGTAGCTAGTGGAGAATTCAGGATGCATGACATCTGATTTATCTGTGTAGGATTGCAACCTAGAGCATATTGTAGCAGCCAGTGTGCTCAAGAGACCTCAAACTGGAAACATTTCCCTAATTTTATTGCAGTTTGTCTGAAAAAGCTTGCAATTTCACACTTCAGCCAGCACTGAGGTTTTTAGCCACTGTGCTGCTCCCAGTGCTGGGGACAGCAGTGTCGGGAGTGACTTTGTTTGAAACCTGCCTAGATCCTGAAGATCTTTGTGGACAACGCCCTGGCCATCGTGCTGCTGAAGCAATCCACGGCCGTGCGCTGCCTGGACATGAGCGCGTCCCGCAACAAGCTGGCCGTGGTGGACGAGAACGACACCTGCCTCGTCTACGACATCCACACCAAGGAGCTCCTGTTCCAGGTGAAAATTCACACTGGCTGGGGTTTTGGAAAGGCAGGGTGGGAGGGCAGGAGGTAGTTTGGACACAGAACTTCCCAAAGTGTTGCTGTGCAGAAATTCATGTAACTCATGTAAGCTATTAATCACTTCTTGTAGAATTTAACTGTGATCTGTTTATCAAAAGCACCCTCTCAGAGATGGTGGAGTAGGAAGGAGAATACAGGAAATCTATGTGAGCAACGGCTGAATAAAGAGCTCTTAGACATGTGACCTTTTCAGTTTAATTTAGAACTCTGCCCTGCTTCCATCTGAAGCATTACAGTTAATGAGCATTTTAGTTTTATCATTACTACGAACAGAATTAAAGCCTAAACATCTTTGTTCGTTGGGTATTCATAGGCTATAAAAGGAATCATGATAATGGTCTCTTCATTGGCAGTTTAGCAATCACTTATTAATGTTGATTAAATGTTTTCAGAACACACTGGATAGCAAGGATGGAGCACTGCAAAGATAGGGTCTGTAACTTCTTTTGTGTAATGGACTGAGAAATGATCAATCAAATGTGCTAACTAGCAGTATATTATTGTGGAATTTGGTATTATGTTCTACAGATTGATTGTAGACATCACTCACAAATATACATAAAAGGCAAGACAATTATAGCTGAGTATTAAAATGTAAAATACATCCCTGTGAATCTCTATAGGAATATTCTTTAGGATATTGCAAATGTGAATAGTCAGTGTGTGTTTACACACCAGGCTGTAATGAATAGGTCAAACACTCCAGCTGAAGGAGGCATGTTTCTTAGCAAAGATGTGATTGCATCACTGGTAATCCTGAGATGTTTTGCTCCTTAGGAACCCAATGCTAATAGTGTGGCCTGGAATACCCAGTGTGAGGATATGCTTTGCTTTTCTGGAGGCGGTTACCTCAATATCAAAGCAAGCAACTTCCCTGTCCACCAGCAAAAACTGCAAGGCTTTGTTGTGGGTTACAATGGCTCCAAGATCTTCTGCCTTCATGTTTTCTCTATGTCAGCAGTTGAAGTCCCGCAGGTAATCCTTTAATCTCATTAAGTGTTGCTTTATGTCTCATAAACATGAATGTTTAACAAGTGAAGAAGCTTTTCTGAGATTTACTTGTATTTCATTACTAAAATGATTGCAGTTCACACTTTCTTTGTTGTTATTTAAGTTATATTGTGTAATCTATTCTATTTTTGTTTCTTTGGTATTAATTAAGCTAACTTCCTTTTTGCTGTTGGTAATTGTTGTTTCTGATTCTCCCTTTCTACTTGAAAATGCACATAATCTAATATAATGCAGGCCTTACCTCCTGCAGGATTTTTACTGTGTTCTTTCTGTATAACTTTTCCTGTTGTAATTTCATTTTTCTTGAATACATCAAATACTGTTTTATTGTTGCTTCATCAAGATGTCTTTAGGCAATGTTTAAATGGAATATTTTAGTCTGAATGTATAATACCTGTGTGGTCTTTATATTCAAAATTTAGGGATTGTCTTCCACAAAATGCTGTTTTCTGTGTCATGAGATACAGTGGAAATCAAAAAAAAAAAACAAAACAAAGAAAGTAAAAGGGTTGTGACTCTGTACATCCAGGTGTGTGCAGGATTTGCCTCTGAGAATCAGTGAAGAAGGCAGAAAGTCCTGTGCTTGTATTGACTAATGCACACCTGTGTTCCAGACCCTCTGTCCCTGAGGGCCTGGGCAGGTCCTTGGTGAGGCTCTGGGTTGTCCAGGGTGGTTGGCAGCCACAGGCAGGATCACCAGGCTTGAGCACTCCTGTCTGCCCTTGGCATGCTGTATGCACCAAGATGCCACAGAATTATTGTGCAGTATCACAGAGGCAGCTTTTCCAGGGCTGTGCTTCTGGAGAGAGGGAGTACCAAAGGGTGTACAATTTTCAGATATATTGATAAAAATAACACAGGAAAGGACCTGCATCATGCTGGGGTTGCAAACCCAGCTGGAGGCAGTGGTGCTGCAGTGCTCCCTGTTCCTCAGAGGGCTCGGGCTGTGGCTGCAGACCCACGTCTGTCTGTGTGTGTCACCCTGCAGGTCCTTGAGTGTCCCAGTGTCTTTTGGGCCTGTACAGTCACAGCCTTGGTGGAACAGCTTTGTCCTGGAGGCTGGGGCAGGAGGGTCACTTTCCTTCCCCATGGCACCCTTCCTGTGTGTGTGGATGTTCCAGGGACATGTCATGCCTGGCATTGGGGCCACTCCTCATGCTCTTGGCCCTTGAGAGCACACTGCCCCTCCTTTGCTCTGCTTCCAGAGTACTAAAAAAGCTCAGTGTACGTCATGTATAGCATGTTCAATTCCCAGAAGAATTCACATTCTTAACTGCTTCCTAATTTTGCAAGGAACTGAAGATTTCAAAATGGATGAGATTGGAATGTAATTAACCCAGCTTGTCTAAAGATGTGGTAATGATCAGCCCAGAATGTTGTTCTCTCTGTGTACAAAACTGAGATGTTTATTCTCTGGGCAGCTTGTAATGGCTGTGTTTAGAATATTTTTTTTCCCAATATGTGCAGAGAATTTCACTGATATATCTCAGTATTGTGCTTTCTGATACATGTTTTTTTCTATGGCAATCCTCAGTCTGCACCCATGTATCAATATCTGGAACGAAAAATGTTTAAAGAAGCCTATCAAATTGCGTGTTTAGGAGTGACTGATGCTGACTGGAGGGAGCTGGCCATGGAAGCCTTGGAAGGGCTGGAGTTTGAAACTGCTAAGAAGGTAAAGCATTTATTTATTTGTTTAGCATAAAGCTTGTGTTTGATATTTATATATATTTGTGTGTATGTGTATAATGCATGTTTTATAACTAGAATGCAAGTGGTGTTCCTGGGTTACTGTCTTGCTTGTCTTTAGTGTGTCTTATTCCACAACCAAACCAATCGTTTGTTATAAACTCAGGAACTTGAGATGAAATCTAATGTATCTCTCTAGATAAATGCCATGTTCTAAATCAGAGCGTTGGATGGAAAGGAAATGGTTTCAGCTGAAGATGCATTAATGGGTTTAGGGGAGCAGAACTGGGAAGCCGTTCAGCAGTGCCCACGGGGTGGCAGCAGAGGATGCTCACCTGCCTTTGTCCCCCACCTTCCTTAGTGATACAAACTTGCCGTTTTTCCTCCTAAATATTTAATATAACCTCAGTACAAATGTGAAGATCTCCTATTCTTTGTTATCTGCCCATTAAGGTTGTGTGAAGGCCGTGGTGATGGGATAGGATCATTTCAGTCCTTTTCTGTGGTGTGCCTTGCTTTGGGGAGTGGTCTGTGAGTGGGCATAGACTGGAAAACTGAGTTTTCTCTGGCATAAAATACTTCCCTATTTTCTTTCCCCACCTCTTCTCAAGTAAAAGAGAGCAAACTGAGTTCAATGTCATGAATATTGTATGAAAGACAGAACGTTCTAAAAATACGCTGAGAATGGTCTGTAACGATAGGCATCTTTTAATAACAGATTTTTTTAAAAAAAAGGAAATTAAATGCTTTATTTTTCTTTTTTCTTTCCTTAAGTGGAGGCATCAGAATAATTCCAGTCTCGTGGATGACTTTATGCAAATAGATACTTTTAAAAAGAAGTTTTCAGTGCCTCCTTGGAATTTTAAAGTAGTGCCCTCTTAGAATTAGAGCGGATTAATTCAAACAAAAAGCTTCTTGACATTAAAGGCTCTCACAGTTCTAGTCCAATCCGATGTAAGCAGAATATTCTCTGCCCTCTTAAGTATTAGTTTGGTTGGAAGTATTGAATGTGCAGCCCAAAGAGTTAAATTTCTGGTTTGTGATGCATGTCAGAAGTAAGTGCTGAGCTGCTGCAACTTGCACGTGACTTTGCCACATGAGACTTTGGGTTGCACATTTCTCTCCATTTGCAAAGATATTACACTGTCTTACAGTACTTTTATCTTATCGACTTCTTACTTCCTTTGCTCTCTCTGAGCTCCTTTCATGCTGGATTTTCGGAATGGTTTAAAACCTAGGAGCACATGCAGCAGGCTTTGACAATGTGATCAGTTATGTGCCCTTCCTTGCAACAGTTTCCTGAAATTTCCTTGTCTGTGTCACACCTCACAACAAAATGGAGAAGCTATAAAATAGCCAGAACAAAAGCATGTAATATTTTAATTGACACTTTGTGTTTCTTGGGGGACTGATCTGTGCAGCTCCCACTCCCTGCTGGGCTGCCCATGTCAGGGCCCAGCTGGTTTTGTGCACCTTGTCTCCTTTCCTGCCACAACTCAGGGGCCACAGTCACAGGCAGAGCCCTTCGTGTTTGGGACTGCACCAACCCAAACCCAGCAGACTTCTGCCTGCCCTTTTTTCCATGAAGGACATGATTCATGCAGAATAATACTTGTTTTTTTCTGGGTTTTCAAGTTAATACCTTTTACTCTTATTTTAAATTATTTTCAACAGGCGTTTACCAGGGTTCGAGACCTTCGATATTTAGAACTGATCAGCAGCATTGAGGTAAGCCAGTGTTCAAGAAGGTGTATTTTATTTAACTTACTACTGTGCCAAAATCAGTGCTTTCTGTTTTGGAAGGACTTTTGTTTGGATAGCGCTTCTGACTGTTGGAGATGTGTCTGAAGTGAAAAATCCTGATTAGTAGAGGTGACACAAGTTCTAATCAAAGGATTGGAACTTCATGGAGCAGAATGTGAGTGTGGGATGAGAACTTCTGAAATTGTCTTCAGGAGAGCTGGAGAAATGTTCACTATTCAATTAATAACTGGTAGAATACTACTGTGCTGACAGAGCTTAGTACAGAATACTTCATAAACATGAGTTCATTAAGCCTTTCCCTACCCCCGGAGGTAGGTAATTACTATTATCTCCTCCTTGCAGAGACAGAAACAGGCCCAGAGAAATGAAATGACAAACTTGGGGTCTCATGACAAGTCTGTGACAACTGGAAATAGAATTTGGGATTCCATACTTCTATACTGTGCTCTAATCACTCCTTCCTATTCTTTTCACACTTCTTGATAGAATTTCACTCAACAATAACTGTCTGTCGTGAGCACTTGAAAATGCACTCATCACCCTTGTCCTGCTGCAGAGATGGCAAGATAATGCTTAAAGATCTGCTTGGAGATGGCATAAAGGGAATTCCTCTTCCTTGTGTTAATTAGATTTACACCTTCTCTTAAAAGATAGACTCTTTGTCTTCATGTCTGCAGAGCTGTCCTGCTGCTGTCAAAATGCCTGCTGGTTGCAGTGAACTTTTCTCTAGGACAAAACAAAGGTCTGCATTAAGAGCTCCTTTTTCTGTTGGTTTTCTTTTTTTTTCTTTTCAGGGGTAGAGGTAGGTGAGAGTGTTCTCTCACCTGTAGTAACCTTTCCTTTCCACATATGCTTCTCCAGATCTGCATTTATTGAGGATATTCTGGATTTGTCATGTCATTCTGTTTAATAAGAAAGAATCCCCCTAAAATAGGCATAAGCTTATTTTCACATGTCCTGAAAATGCTCCTTTTGCAGTGAGTTCTACATCCCCATTTACTCTGGCCTGCAGTGGGTTGGATTCCTTTTAAGGCTTGTAGGGGTATTAACTACACAGGCATGTTCCATTAATGCAATGGTTTTCTCTCAGTAATGACACTTTTCCTTTCCTAATTGAAGACAGAGAAACAGAGTTGCCATCTCTATCTGGCAAAATTCTGTGGAGTCTTCAAAACAAGGGTGTAACAGGTGCTCTGATTGTTCATTTAACCAAGTTTTTGAAGGGAACTTTGAACACCAGCTCAGTGTCAGCCCAGTCAGTCAGTGTGACCAGGGAGTGATGGCTGAGCCCCTTTGGCAGCAGTGAATTGAATTTGGATGCTCATGGAATGCTTTTCCCCTTGCATGCAGTTTTCTTTGAGTTCAGTTCACAGCTGTGTGTTCCATATGATGTGGGCTTACTGCAGCAGGAATTTTATCCCAGGCAGGGTAGTGGTGGGTGTCCAACACACAGGATAAGGCACACACAGGGAAACACACACACACACACACACACACGTGTGTGCAAACCTGCCCTGGTCCCTCACAGTCAGGGTACTGCTGCAGTTGGATTCATCTGGAGGGTTTCTGCATGGCTCTGCTCACACGTGGAGGGTTTCTCCATGGCTCTTTACTAATGCTGCCCTCATGGTCCCCACCCAGGCAGTCAGAGCAAGCAGTTCTGGTTACCAGGAGAGCATGTACAGGTGCTGACCCAAACCCAAGAGCTCTTGCACGTGGGGACAGTGGAGGTGTCACTGGTTTGTCTCCAGACACAGGCTAACATACTTTCTGAATCTACTTATTGTTGGCAGTTATCCTCCTGTTTGTCATCCCACCTGCACATATTGTTAATGTAGCCAAATTGTATGCTGGAGAGATTGCAGGGAGAAAATGAGGAGCCCATCAGATGCCTGGTTTAAAATAGACTGGCATAATGGTAGCATGTGTTCATTTTCCTGTGTGAAATCAAGAGAACTGACTTTTCATCGCTTTGGTTTGTATAGTGACATTTAATTTTGCTCTTCGTAATTTTAATTAAGAAGGGATTTAATCCTTTAATTATAAATTCACCAGAAATGTAGGAGAGGCATAATTATGCTATCCCGTTACAGATTTTAATTATTAACAGCAAAAATATGAACCTGAAAATCTAATTCCTCAAAGGCTATTTCTCACCTAGGTCATCCTGATCATCTAGAATATTTTCTACATCTCTCTCTTCTCTTTCTCTATTTTTCCAGGACCGGAAGAAGCAGGGAGAGAACAACAGTGACCTGTTCCTGGCAGATGTTTATGCCTACCAGGGGAAGTTCCACGAGGCAGCAAAGCTGTACAAGAGGAGTGGCCACGAAAGCCTGGCCCTCGAGATGTACTCGGACCTGCGCATGTTCGACCACGCCAAGGTAGTACTGCACACTGAGGTGCAGAAATACTCATGTACCTCTGACTGTTTCCAAAGAATGATCCTACAGAAGGTTTGGAAGAAGCGTGGGCTTTGAATTCCAGTTTTATTTTCTGGGGTATTTGTGTGGAGGTCATTAGGCTTATAAGGGGAAAAGTGTCTCTGGCCTGGGTGTAACGGTGGCATTTTCCTTCAGAGTCTGCTACCAAGGCAGCAGGTTGTGTTTTGTGGAGTCTCAAATATGGCTGTGGAAATTCAGGGCTTTTCAGTGAATTCTTTTGGTGGACACCACCAATGACTTTTATGATTACACAGTATTATCCATAGTAATTTTCCTTCTTTAAAACTAAAAATTTGGGATTTATGATTCCTTCTTCTCCATTATCTCATTCGAGAGTTCCTTTTTATTTGTTTGTCCTCCAAAGATGACAAGGTAGCACCCATGTTATAATAAAAAAATATTTATGGATCTGAGTAAGTCAGTTCTATATCAATGCATTTTAAAAACTGTATAATACACTAACCTAGAATATTTTTGTTTACTACAGAATTTCTTCCAAAGATTCAGTGTCAGCTTTTTTTTAAAACTCAGTTTCCATGTAGGAATAAATCGAATAGAATTCTAAAAAAGTGATGTTTTTATATGGTGATAAGAAGCATTACTTGGCTTTTAAGTCTTGTGTGGTGTTTTCTTATCAAAATCCCTGAGAATGCATGCACTGTTTAGTCTCATTCATCACTCATCAGAGCCCTATTCTGCCCAATGCAGGACAAAGAATTCCCCATGACATGCACAGAAACTCTTTAGCAGAGATTCCCTGAGCCATGCTGCAGAGAGATCCTTTTCTTCCAAGAGCTCAACAGAAACATTTGGGGGCTTTGCTGATGTAAGCCCGACTTCCGCTATTTTTGGCTGATGAGTCTTTGTTAGCTTCAGTGTTTTGGCTCCTCTTGAACATAAATGTAATTCATACAGGAAAATGTTCCCATAAGTCTCTGTAAGAATCTTTTAATTCTTGGCTGCAATCATGTCTAAATTTAACCAGTAGAGAGCAAAAGGTCTCATGTCTCCTATACTTCAGAGTGATTCCACACTGAGAAATTTAAGGTACTTTATAAGGCAGCTTTCTTGTGCAGGGAGTGCACAGGACGTAGAAAAACCTGTAAACACCCCCCTTGTTTGCCAGTTATTTACCCAAGGAAAGATATATGGGGGAGGGGTGTGTTTTTGTGGTGTTGTTTTCACTGATGCTGCCAGAATTATTCAAAGAACCACAGAACCTGCTTTCTTGTGCATGACTTTGATGAGTTCTGGATGGAGGGTCCAGACTGGAGGCAGAGGTTGGGAGTCCTTTGATATCTGGTCACAGGCTCTTTATCACAGCACCAGATCACTAATTACTGGCAACTCACAAAAAACCTCTTTATATTGTGAGAAACTGAGCTTGGCTTTTGATTTGGGCCTTATTTTGGTGACCTAAGCTGGAAAACAAGTCATGCCCAAGAGACTGTTTGACTTGACTCTTCAGTGCAGTTTTCCATGCTCAGAGGTTGTTGGGGTACCTGTGTGGCTGCTCCTGAAGCAGGCCTGGGGCTCAGGGCTGGCACAGATGGGCAGCAGTGCTGGCTCCAGCAGGGAACTGCCAAATTGCACTGCTGGAGCAGATCTGGTGTAGAGGTTTTTGGCCATTTGTTGTTTTGGTTTTGGTTTTGGTTTTTTAAACTTCAGTCAGAACTTGCCAGAAGCACAGAGGATACACAGTTTTCCACTCTTCTCCCACCTGTCATTTCTCCTCTGTTCTGATTTTTCTTTTGGTAGAAGCTGTTCAATGGGCAGTAGCCTCTCCTGTTAACAGACACAATTGCCCTTAATCAATCTTCTGGTGTTGAAGGGGGGTTTTATATTTTTTTCCTGGCACATGATGTCAACAGATGTGAACCATATGGTGCCAGAGCTTTAGTATTGGCAGAAGAAGCTGAACTAACTATTAGAAATATTTCCAAAATGGTTGTCAACACAGGGTCCAGGCTTGGTGTTTGCATTCCTTCCACAAGTCCAAGCAGTTCTTCAGAGCACTCTCACTTGAGCAGCTGTGGTTCTGTCCTTATAAAAGAACTTCATGGATGTATTTTTTAAAATATCTTGTTTCTTTTTCAACCTTCAGTTGATTTGTGGTGGGGCATCCCGATGCCAGCGTGTCATTACGTGGGTGATGTGCTGTTGTTAACTGAGCGTGGGCTGGGTCTGGGTTGTCTTTGAGAATGAATCCATACCTGCTTGGCTTGCAAGAGAAAATCTGAAACTTGGAATTGATCTGTTAGAGTTTTTAGATTAGTACCATTTTGTTTTGGGAAGGCCTGCTCCTGACCAGCTTGCAGAAATCACAATTCATACCCACCAAACTAGGCTTAGCAGAGAGCAAGAGGGGACATTAATGTTGCCTGTGAGGCCCCTGCATTGTCCTTCTCTGGGCCTGGCCACAATCTCCTGCTTTTTTTCTTTTTTTATTGAAAACTGTCTAAATGGGAGACTTGCCATTATTTCCTCACAGATATGGGACCAGATATGAGCTGCTGAAGGCTGGCTCAGTCCATATTGCTCTCCATGGAGTATTTCTGTGCTTGGGAGGCATCATGATATTAATTACAAAAGCCTTTATCTATTTTAGACTGTAATGACATTTGTGACCAGAAAGTAATGCAGATTTTTGTATTGCACTGCTGCAGGAATTTCTGGGATCTGGAGATCCCAAAGACACAAAGATGCTGATAAAAAAACAAGCAGACTGGGCCAAGGATATCAATGAGCCAAAGGCAGCAGTGCAGATGTACCTCTCTGCTGGCGAGCACATGAAGGCCATCGAAATCAGCGGGGACCACGGCTGGGTGGACATGTAGGTTTTCTGTCACCTCAGAGATCATACATCATAAAAGCTTGAATGAGATATTATGAATTCCACATAATTTTAAAATAAGACTAAAGGTATTTGGTATCTGCCTTTATATGAGATTGAGTATCTGAAACACATCTATGATGAAAAATGTTTTAATTGCGTATGTTTAGAGGGTAGGGTCATAAATATGTTACAAAAGCAAATGCATTACAGCAGTGAAGAGTATGCGTGGGTTTATCTCCAATATGAGATTGTCTAAAATAGCCTGAATGCCTTCAGAGTAATCATCACAGCAGTAATTGTATCAGGTAGCCCATTGCTGCTGTTCTCAGTTTTTTAGGATAATCATCTAGAGGACAGAGAAGTCATCTGGAGCACAGAGTCTTTAGAAATTCTGTAGCCACTCCTGTCGCTGGTCATTTCTCATCAATGTAGGTGGCACTTTGGGTCATTTGCTGAGCTGCACTAAGATCTTGGCCAGGCCCCTCAGGCTGGCCTTGCCTCTGTTTTGCTGTGTGGCACAGGGGTGATGTTTATTCAGGAGCCTATTGCCCAGGTCAGGGTTGGGGAAGTGTGTCCTGTGCCACTAAACCATGCAGTTCGTGTTCCCTCCTTCCCTCTGCACAGCTCTGCACAGTCTGAGGTACAGAGCTGAATGTGGGAGCAAAGAGGGAAGGAAAGGTTTTGAGTTTGCAAAAGGAAAAAGCTATTTGGAATGTTTACTGAAACTAAACAGTGTTGCATGGTAGTACTATTAGGATGTTTATTAAATGTTAACTGATTAAAGGTGAAGTTATGACAATAATTAAAAGGCAAAGCACCAAGGCAGAATCTGAAACATCTGGCTTCTTTCTGCTGAGTCTAGGTTAATCGAAATTGCTCGAAAACTGGATAAAGCTGAGCGTGAGCCTTTGGCCAAATGTGCCTTCTATTTTAAGCAACTTGATAACCCTGGCTATGCTGCAGAAACCTACATGAAGGTTGGTGACCTGAAAGCACTGGTGCAGCTCCACGTGGAGACTCATCACTGGGAAGAAGTAAGTGTGCCCTTGATTTCTGTTTTGAAAATCACTGCTTCTTATTGTCACTGGTTGCCACAAAAAAGGGAGGCAAATGTCTGGCTCCCCCAGCATTGCAGTGAGGGAGAGGCAGGCAGGGAGAGAGGGAGGCTTCTGCAGAAGGATTCAGAGTGTTTCAGTTAATCGTGTATGCCAGTGTGGTTGGTGGTGGTGTGGTTTTCTGGAAGTGGATCTAAAATACATTTATAGTGATACTTCAATTGCTTTAGAAGATGTATTCAGTAAAAATATAAATATTTTTTGTCTCTTGCCAGGAAACGTACTAAATTTCCCAGATAATTACTTTCAAGTCTTTTTGTTTCAATAGTCAGTATGTTATTATGCTAAGCTTCTTTTCTTTTGTTGTTGATTGCTTTTTATTTTAAAACACATAAGTTTCATACTGGAGAAAATACGGATTACACTCTCTATTCTGTGTGTATGTTTCATTGTGAATTTTCTTAGAGCTGAAGGATTGATCCCATGGAATATTTTAAACCCTTTAACTGTTTAAACCATGCAATATTCTAAGAATGATTTTTTTTATTTATGTCAGGCATTTGCTCTGACGGAAAAGCATCCTGAATTCAAAGATGAGGTCTATGTCCCTTATGCTCAGTGGCTGGCAGAGAGTGATCGATTTGAAGAAGCCCAAAAAGGTGAGAATGTCACTGACAGATCACTGCTTGCTCCATATTTACTCCATAGTTCTCCACTACAGAATATGCAGACTCTGCCCTGGCAAATTTCTTATCAGTGGTATTGAAACCCAAATATAATCCATGTTTTCATACTGGTTTTAAAGTAACTGGAAATCTCCTTATTTTATAGGAAAATGTGATGGATCGATCAAAAATTATGGCATCTAAATATAGGTCCAGATTTTCAATCTTGTTCTGAGTGTGGCACGTAAGAGGTGTTTGGCATATAATCCTAACTGTCTTAATATTTTTAACCCACAAAAATTCAAAATATGGCAGCCATCTTATAAACCTGGGTGAAAAACCTAATTTTTCCTTCTGTTTAGGTGATACTGGATTTGCAGAAGTCAGGTTTTCCTGTTTCTTTAAGGTTTTTGTGGGGTTTGTTTGGCTTATAAGATCACATTTGCACAGAACAGTCAACTTTCCATGCTGTGGAAAGGCTTCAAAATTCAGTCCATGAACTATTGGAGAACAGGGAGGTGCTGAGGTGAGCTCTGCAGTGCCTTGGCTCAGGTGCAGCTCCGTGTGACAGCAGCACCTGCTGCTCCTGAGCCAGGAGAGATCCAAGCCTGACTCTGCTGGGCTTAGGAGGGCCCAGGCAGGGAACGAGCTGGGCCTCATCTGTCTCTGCACCAGAGTTTGTGTGCCTTGGCACCGAGTGTTTGAGCAGCTGGCTGAGGGCAGGGTGGTAGTTTGCCCTCTCTGAATGCAGGTTAGAGGCTCCATTTGCTGCACAAAGCTCTGTGCTGCTGGGGCTCAGCAAGTGTAGATGCCCAGAACTGGAGGAGCTGGAGGTCCTCGTGGGGCTGTTCTGGCCTCAGAACAGAATGTGAGGTCTGGTTCAAGCTGAGCTGGCTTCACTCAGGGGGCACCAGTGCTGTGGGGTTGGGTTTTTTGGGGTTGGTTCCCCCTCAGCCCCGTTCCTTTTTATGGAGACTGCATTGGCCAAATGCGTGTTTGCCAAGTGAGAATTCAAGGTGTTACTTGGTGCATCAGAAAAAGAGATGCTGTTAGTAAATGACAGAAGGGTGTGGTAGCTGTACTCCTTTGAAGTATTCAGCACAATACTTTTAAAGCATTCATACACACCAGAGCACTGAATTCAAACATTGTAGTTTTGGGTGAAGTTGTGATTTGCAGGAGATAACTGTTGTTTGTACAGAGATCTAATCGTCATGGCATCTTCTCTCTTTTCTATTTAAAAAAACCCCAGCAACCAGTATTATACACACTCCTTGAGCTCAAGAGTTGCTGAGACAGTGCAAAAGCTTCAAAATACCTACAAATTCTTCTCATGTTCCCTTAGTGTCACTGCTTTCAAGGAGGAAAATATCAGTGTATAATCCCCTTTATCCTGCCCTGGACAGAGTGTTTGATATGGGCTGAATAGACTGCTCTCAATTCAAAGCCATTAATTTCCATTAATTGATGTAATCACAGTGTAAACCCCTCTTTGTTTTGGGCTGGGCAGCGTTTCACAAGGCTGGCAGGCAGAGAGAGGCCGTGCGGGTGCTGGAGCAGTTAACACACAATGCCGTGGTGGAAAGCCGATTTAACGACGCAGCCTATTATTACTGGATGCTTTCCATGCAGTGCTTAGACATAGCCCAAGGTGAGTCACCCAAAGGAAGTGTGTGTTTGTTACCTTATTGTGCACGTACACAAACGGCTCCTGCATTGTGACAGCATTGCTGCAGCTGCTTCACTGCTGGGTGGTTTGATCTGGGTTTTTTTTAATGCTGTGCATATCTCGGGCTTGTGCTATTTTTGTAGTCCCCTGTTTTTCCCATGTGCTAATTTAAAACAAATAAACAAACCAGCGCCATCAGCAGGCACAAGTCTCCTTCTGAAGTCTGGCAAGAATGAAATTCGTGCCTCCTGGGACCATGTATCCTCCTGCACCTTCCCACCACGCCCATTGCCTGGAGGGTTAAGGTGCTAGTTATTTACTCTCCAAAGATGTTGGGGAGTAAGTTACCTCAAGTGTTTGAACATAGGTTAGGGAGGTTACAAATTATTTCTGCCAACAGGTAAAAGTGATTGTTTGCTAGCTGTCATCTTGTCTCCCAAACGTATGTCACTGGGAGAGAGGTGTTAGTAGTTAATGGGTGTAGTTTGGTGATAATGAGTACAGCAGGTTGGGAACCCTGCCTTTTGCCTGGTGCTCTAAGTACCTTTGGTTTTAGTTCAGCTGATGTGTCACCCCTCAGATGTTTGAGATGCACGTTTTTCCAAACAAGCTTAGTAGTTAATTTGGTAATTGTGGAAGTTTTCAAAACTAATCACATTTGTGAACTCTGGCATTCTGGAAGAGGTTTCCAGGGATGCACACCTGCTGCTTTCTACCTATAGCTCAGCTGTAGCCCATGGCTGTGTTAAACCATTGCCTCAACTGTTCTGTGTTTTGCCATGCTCAGAAGAATAAAAACTCTGCAAGCATATGATTTGCATGAGTAGGTGGGGCATCCTTGACCTGGTCCATACCTCCTCTGACAGTGCTGGTGCTAAAATCATAACAGGTTGTTTTCTTCCAGCTGAGTCTCACAGACTGCTCTTTGAGACTGACACAAATGCCTTTGCCTCCCACAGAGAACGAAGGACAGCAGAGTGAAATGTTGCAGAAGTTTCATCACTTCCAGCATTTGGCAGAAGTTTACCATGTCTATCACTTTATTCAAAGATACACTGTAAGATACCCACTTAGAATTGTGTATTTATGCCTCCTGAGCTTTTTTCCTTAGGGAGTCCAGAAATAACTAGGACTTTTCAGGAAATTAAATATTGAATGTGCGTCAGTGATACTGTATAGTAACTTTATTTATTTAATTTAATTTAATATTATTATACAGTCTTCAGCTGTCCTGTACAAGAACTTGCTCAGCTCCTGCAGAGCTGCAGGTGGGGCAGGGCTTTTCCAATGCCTGACCTCTGTCCTGCCCATGGCCCTTTATGTTGGTTGCCTTGATCCTGTGGTACCTGAGCCTCTGCTCCTGCACAGGCCAGGGTCAGTTTTTCCATAGTCATTGGAAAGGAGGGTTGAACAGAAGAAAGCATGGGAGCCTAGGGATTTCCACAGGGTGCTACGTGTGCCACTGATGTGCAGTCACGAGTGAGGAGCTCCTACTATTTCCAGCAATTAGACTCCTGTTGCCATCCCTGTTGTGCAAATATCTGTTTTAGAGCATTTGAGAACCCTTGCTCTGTGCCCCTGCCCAAGAGAAGGCTCTGTGCTGTGGAGTCTTTGCTGTCAGACTACTGCAGATCTCACAGCTCTAGAGGCTCTGCACTGTGGCTGTGCAGGCTGCCCTCATTTTTAAATAACCTGTTAAAGGTTCTGTCTTAGCTACACTGATCTCTCTGTCTCTCTTTTCTGTGTGTATCAGGCATGAGCTTTGGTGATAAAGACATGCAAAATCCACTTGTTATGTTCTATCAACACCTCTTTTCTCAACAGATGAAAGAAACACAGTACTAGAGATGCCTTGTGCTGTGTTGCTTACTGATGTAAGTTGTTGGTTTTCCAGCTTAGAAATGTGTGTCTGTTTTTCATACCCCAGGAGGAGCCTTTCAGCTTCCACTTGCCTGAAACCCTCTTCAATATTTCCAGGTTTCTGCTTCACAGCTTAACAAAGGAGACTCCTTTGGGGATCTCAAAAGTGTATCCTTCCAATACAGTACAAAATCTAGAAGTTATCATGTGATACATGAAAGGAATAACTGCTGTTGGTCCAAGGCAGAGATGTCCTGCAGGGAATCTTCAGTGTCAGCTGTTAGTCATCATTAATGGGAACTGACTTTTGTCCCTCAGGAATAATCAGCATCTTCAGTCTATTGTGTGCTGAGCTGCACTAGTTTATTTGTTATAGTTTTGAAGAGCTGTGCAAACCCACTAACACATAGCTCTGTTAGTGTTACAGAGTTTCTCTGGCTTTGGATGGGATGTTAGCTTTCCTTTTCATAACTTCCTCACTTAAAAATATAGAATCTTTCATGGAGTCTTTGGTAACAGGTTTTGTGGTCAGTAGGTGTAAACAGCAGTTACTGTTTCACTCTGGTGACAGGGAAGGACAACACCTGGTTGCTAACATGGGGCACACTCTTTCAAATCCTATCAGGTGTATTTACTCAGTGTCAGTGGGTTACTTACGCTGTTAAAAATGTTTGGATTTTGGGTTTTTTGTCGCTGGGGAAAAATGCACGCACTCCAAAATGACTGAAATATTGTAAATGGAGTCAGAATATTTAACCATAGCAGCTTTTATGTAGGGTCAGTTCCTTACCTTGCTAATAATTGCCCACAGATATTTTGATAGTCCTTTCACGTGTGTTTGTAAATAAAGTTCTGTAGATTTCTCTGGTTTGAGCCTGTTTGAGGTCCCAGTGTTGGATATGCTTCATTTTACAACTTCTATGATTAGACAGAGTACTGCATTTTTTCCTAAATGCTGTATGTATTTTTATTCCTTAATTAAATTATAGCAATACATTATTGGCACTGGCAAAGCAGAGTAAAGCTCTTGGTGCATATAAATTGGCTCGTCATGCCTATGACAAGCTGCAGGGACTGCAGATCCCAGACAGGTTCCAGAAATCCGTGGAGCTGGGCAGCCTGACAATCCGATCCAAGCCATTCCATGACAGTGAAGTAAGCTGTAATGTGTTTCATGTTAATCATTAATATGTGGCCTAATCCTAGAATATGAGTTCCTGTGTGCACAAAACAATCTGAAATGTATTATGCATGGCTCTGTGATATAATTATATTTCTGCTGGAAACACAGTCCTTTTGTTGTTATTCTTCAAGTCAGATTTCCTTCTGCTCCTGAGAGCAAATTAAAATCAGCCCTCTCTTTGTGGGCAGCTTCCATCCTCCCTCTCCTCTCTTGCAGTCACCTTCATTCTTCCAAGCCCTTTTCTCCCCCGTTCCCATGCTATTGTTCCACAGTCTTTGTCTCTCTCTCCAGCTGGAGGTCACTTTAATTTGTCCCACTCCTAACACTCTCTCCCTCCTCCCTCCATCCGTTCAGTGACCTTCCTTCCGTAAATCTTATTTTAACAGCTTTTCTTCTTTGACTGAAGTCTGGCTTTCTGCAGTGTTCTATAAAGCCATGTCTCAAGGAGTACTCACTAAAAATAAATTGCATTGTACCGGGGAACATGCACCTGGCCTCCTGAAATAATAGAAACACACCCTTTAAGAACTGCCTAAAATAACTCTGCGCTTGAGAAGAGAGGAATTCATTGGAAAACCTAAATTTGACCAAATCTTAAAGCAAAAAACTTTGCTTCAGTAAACTTCTCTTCGGTTTCCTTTGTCCCTGTGTATTTGATGCAGAATTCTGCTTCTGTTACTGCAGAGGCAAGGTGAAAATTTAATTGTTAAAATGGTGAAGACAGCTATTTTTAATGGGAAAACTTGCTGGTTTGTTAAAAAGGGAAAGCATTTTCAGATGTTGAGGGATCTGATTTCACAGCGGTGCTTCTCCAGACTGGCGCTGCCGTTGTATCGGTGCTGGCAGCCGAAGGGGCCCGCATTTAATTGAAAACAAAGAGTTGAGGATGTGCCTGTCTGTGATTGCCATGCTCTCAATCTGTCTTTCCAGGAGCTCGTGCCCCTGTGTTACAGGTGCTCCACCAACAACCCTTTGCTGAATAACCTGGGGAACGTCTGCATTAATTGCAGGCAGCCTTTCGTCTTCTCGGCCTCCTCCTACGGTGCGTTGGGACCTGGGGTTTGCTCGTGCTTTGCAAGTAGATAAATGTGAACAGAGTAGGTTAGTGCTTCATCTCTTCTCTCTGCAGTGCTGCTTGGCCAAACAAATGTTCCTTTATTGTTGTTAAATTTGACTAAGTGGGGGTTGTTGGCTCTCACTGCAGAGCAGCAGCACAGCATTGTTTTATTGCCAGACACTGAAATATGATGTTCTATGAAGGTGAACACAATCCTTTCAGAAGTTCAGGGTTGCTGCAATTTTATTTTATTTCACTTGTTTCATGAGAGAAGGTGGGCAGAACTCCATTGATGTGAAGGAGCATAGTATCTGCTGTGAGGCATCTCCTGAGCTCCTGCAGGTCAAACACTTCCTGCCTTTCCCACCTTTCAGAGGTGCTGCATCTGGTTGAGTTCTATTTGGAAGATGGCATCACAGATGAAGAAGCTGTAGCTCTCATTGATCTTGAAGCTCCAAGAGTGAGTAAAAGAGGGAATAAATGGCAAGAGATGGTGAGTGACCGTATCCTTTTGATTAGAATTGGTTTTCCTTTTCTTAGGGAAAAAATTAAACAATTTAGAAGGGGTTTTTTCCTCTTAGCTTTAAACCTTTCTTTTTGTTGTATGACTGATGTTAGTACAATTGCATCTTGTTTCTTTGTCATGTTAGTATAACAACCAAAATATGGTTTAACTAAATCTAATATTGTCAAGACACTTTTCCATCAGGACAGTTTATTTATAATCCTGTGCAATGTTTATTTTTAACAGTGGAATGCCATGATTTACCTGTTCTGTGTGAACTGCTCTCTGACAAGGATGGGGGGAATCTGGAGTGTGTTGCTTCCAATAACAGCTTCCTTTAGAGGCTGCCTCCTCTCAGCCAAGGGAAGTAGCACTTCACAACTGTTTTGTTGAGATCTGGTTTGGAATGCTTTGGCATCCAGAGCTCCCAGTTGCTGGGGGGGTTGTAGAATATGAGATGTAGAGTAATGCACAAGAACACAGAAACTCTGACTAAAGCTGCCCAAAAATGTAACTTCAATAGATTGCTTCCTTTGCTCTGTCATCTGTGGAAGGGTAAGAGCTGATGTCATGCCTGGCTGTGGTCAGACTTGCTGTTCTACAGCAGCTGCAGTGATAAACTTCCCCAGTCACTGGAAATCCCAGCAAGGCCTTCTTGGTCCTTTTTGTAATGACCTGGGCACTGTCACAGTTTGAGATACTCTGAAGCAGCAAGGGTGCTGGTCCTGCTGGGGCTCTCGTGCTGATTCTGTCAGTGCTGGCTGTGGTAAGCAGAGCCAGTTTTACAGGAATTCTTGTTCTTCCTTAAGACGTGCATCCAGATACTCAGAGTCTGAGGCTTGATGACAGTGCAGATATTATTATTGAGGATGATGATCCCTTTACAGCAAAACTGAGCTTTGAGGTAAGAACTGTACCTGTGTCTACTAACAAAAATTAACAGAAAATTTTACTTTACAAAGCCACTCTTCTGGTGTGTATGTGGTACAAAGAGAGCCGAGAGGAGGGGACTGGGAGAGGGATGGCTCTTGAGAGGGAAATGGACTAACTAGTTAACTCCTCCCTTAAGAACACTAACAAAACCCTCAAAACAAACAAACCAGCAAAACCCACACAACCCCTAAAACAAACAAACAAACCTCACAAAACAACAAAGATTTTAAACCAAACATTCCTGGAATTTTGTTTCCTCACTGTGCACTGGAACAGCAGCAACACAGAGACAACAATTGGTACAGCAGCAACAGCCTATAGAGCAGGCCTTACAGTGAGGGTTTTATAAAGACTGTGCAAAATAAAGCATGGCTTTATTTGCAAGGAATTGTGTTAAGAGATAAGGGAAGCTCACTGGAAACAGATGTGGCTGGATGCTGGTGTTGCTGGAGGTTTTGATAAAACTGAAGGGAGTTTGGTGGGACAAGGCTTGGGTCAGTTCTGCATTAATTTCTACCGAATTTTACTTTGCTTAAAACACCTTACAAGTCCTGAGAGCCCTTGCAGCTGGTAACAGCGGTTCTTTGCACACTGCCTGGTGCAGCAGGGGGGCTCGGAGTTCGTGCCCGTGGTGGTGAGCCGAGCCGTGCTGCGCTCCATGAGCCGGAGGGACGTGCTGATCAAGCGCTGGCCACGCCCGCTGCGGTGGCAGTACTACCGCTCCCTGCTGCCCGACGCCTCCATCACCATGTGCCCGTCCTGCTTCCAGGTACCGTCGTGGGGAGGTTTAAAAAATAAACAAAAAGCCTTATCCAGAACCTGGTGGGTGGCACATTGCTAATGGTTGAAACCTCATACTCTAAAATGTACTCAGCAAATTCCTGAGTGAGGTAGAGAGGGAGCGGTGAAACCCCAGCTCTGAGCTGTGTGATGGACAGAGGAACAGCTGCCTTGGAGGACTTGGCCATAGCTGAATTTGAGAAGTTGTCCTGACAGCAAGCCAGAGCCTCTTGAGCAAACCTGGGATGACCAACAGAAGCTGATTTGTATTTATTTCCTTTTGCTCTGTGTCTCTGATTTGCAGCCTCGTCTCACAAGGAAAACCAGTCAGTGGCTGTTAGCTTGTGGTTCAGTCCTGCCCCTGCCTCGCTCAGAAATGACTTTTTGAAATGCTGGAATTCAGTCATGTTTGCTTGCACAACTGCCTAATTGTCCATCCTTTTGCAAAAGTAGTTAACGGGTTTGTGCCTTCTCAGCAGCACTGGCAGAGGTCTCTGCAGTGCTTGCTGCTCTGTTCCAGGCTGTAGCATCTCAGGTGATTGAAACCGAGAGGACCAGTTCTCTGTGATGGTAGTTCCAGAATATTTGTGCTATTGAGCAGCCACTGAGCTCAGTTTGCATTTTCTTTGAGCAGGGTACAGGCTAACTTGTTTTAAATCTGTTCCCAATTAACAGATGTTTCACACAGAAGACTATGAGCTCCTCATACTCCAGCATAATTGTTGTCCATTCTGTCGGAGGAGAACAGATGAGTCAAACCAATGAAGAAAACCAGTCTTGTACCTCAACAACAGACTCCCCTGTTGGCTTGGTAAAACACTTCTTAGATCTGTAGAGTTTTCCTAATAATTTAGTTATGTCATCTTGTCTCATTTTGTATGTAAGAGTGAAATCAAGTTGAAGAATTGTAACTATTTTTTTAAATTAAAATGTTTGTTTTTTGTGAATGTGCTATGCATTTTCCAGTCAAGCAGCTGAAGTGCCACAGAATTTTACAGGAATGTTTCTAGGATCTAGTTCAGCCTTTAAATAATTGTTTTTACTCCAGATTGTGCTCCTTAATACACACCAGTTTTTGGCAGATCTTCAAATAAATGAGACTATTTTTCAGTATTTATTGTCTCAGAATTTGCTATAATACTCATGCTCCTGATCTTGAATTTATTTTTCCTTTCTATTCCATGTAGTCAAGAACAGCATTTAGAGCCCTTCAAATACAATCTGAAGAGTTCCACTGCTCTTGGCACTGGGGACATCTCACAGCCACCCTGGGGCAGGTGGTGGCTGAATCTGTGTGGAATTCACCTGGTTAAAGTGCAGCATGTCAGGCTGTGCACACCTGAGCTCCGTGGGGAGCTGGGCTGTGCCAAGGGAGTGCTGCTGAGCAGGGTGTCCCCAGCATGGTGTCAGTCCAGAGCCGAGGGCGAGCTCAGTGTGTGTGTGGGAGGAGAAAAAAACCCTCTGCTCTGTGCTGCAGCCTCTTGTGGAGGCACAGGACACGGGGGCATCAGTCCCAGGCAGCACCTGAGCCCCTACACTGCCTTGCTCTCCCTACAGGATGGGCAGGAGACAGGAGAGCAAAAGCCAAGAAACCCCTGTGTTGTTAAAGACAGTTTAATAGCTGAAGCCCAGCTATGTGTGCAAGCAAAGCAAAGCAAGAAGGAATTTATTCTCTGCATCCTGGAGAGCAGGGCTCAGCATGAGTAACTGTCCCTTGGGAAAGCAAACACCACAAACACCACATCCTCCCTCCTTCCCCCTTTCCCTGAGCTTTTATTTTGGAGCACAACATCATCTGGAGTGGCACACCCCTTTGGCCAGCTGTCCCAGCTCTGTCCCCCTGTTCCCAGCCCTTGTCTCCTGTTGCTGAGGGGGACAGAGCAGGGAGAATGGAGACCCCAGTGCTGCAGCAGTGGGGTATTCCCAGTGCTGGTTTAGACACCAACACACAGCACCCCACGCTGCTGTGAGGGACGTGAACTCTGTGACACCAACACACCCTCGGGCAGGGGAATCTCACCAGGATGGCCAAAGGGTCATTCCCAGCAGCAGGAAGACTCTTGCAGGTAACCAGCTTGGCTGGAGCAGGGAAGTGGTGTGTCTTGACTTTAATCCAGTATAAGCTGTGCCTGTGGTGCCACGAGTTCTGTTGTGATGGCAGCCTGTGTGTTCCAGCCTGCCTTTACCCTGAGTGGGAAAGGACATGAGCAACTGGCTGAGGTGGTTGGTGCTGGCAGGGCAGCTCCCACGGGAGCAGCACTTTGCACGTGAAATGGGATATCTGTGCTCAAGCTCCTCTGGAAAAGGAGACCCTGCAATCACACTGCTGGGTTTCCCAGTCCCTCAGTGGTTCCTGACCAAGTTTGCTTGATTTACCACTTTAAAAACATTCTGTTCTAATTACAGCTCTCTGCTTTCTGACTCAGCTGTCACTGTTTGCAGTGAAGACTCTGCTATTGACATGGGTAAACAATGCTGTTTGAGATGGGAGCCAGGGTGGAATTCAGCTCCTTCTGGAACTGAGCTGGCTGTGCAGAGCCAGTGGGAATGAAAAATAATAAAACTGAAGAGAAAGGGTTTGCTGTGACACAGAGACAAAATGGACCAATTTTTTTTTAAACAACTCTGTGAATATAGTCTAGCTTTGAAAAGCATTTGGGGCTTTTCTGGGTGGAAACATTGCATGTCCCATGCATGATGAAGGTGTTCTAGTCCAGGCTGCCCTGTGCCATAGAGCTCACCAGCTGGCTTCATGCTGAGGGGTCTCTGGAGGTACAAGAAGTCCCACCACAGCACTTTGGTTGGAAGCTGTTTTGAGCAATTTGCCCCATTCCTCTCTCTCTCAGCTGCCTGCCTGTCCCACTGCTGCATCCAGTGGTGACGCACGCCAGCCCTAAGCTCTGCGCAGCAGCTGCTACCTCAGCAGTGGCTTACTGCATCAGCTTAAAGTGTTTTAGGAAATAAACCTTTAATCCTGTGTGCCCAGGTACAAGTGTAAAGAGCTGCATTTGCAGTTAGAAAGTGGCACTGCTCTGGCCTTGGCAACAAGTATGAGAAATTGATTGAGAGACTTAAAGTGAGCAGAGTGCGTGTGAGGACATGGTGTTTTCATGTTAAGGTGAAGGAAAACCTTTGGGACTCCAGAGACTGTGGCCTGCACTGGGTTGCCAGCAAGGCCTGCCCTAGTTTGGGGTGCCAGCACTTCAGCTCCTTCCCCCTTCCCCACTTAGAGGGCAGCTTTCCCAGCTTGGTAACTGCTCTGAGGAGAGTACAGCGCTTTGTGCTTTTTTAATTAAACTTACTGCCAAACTAACCTACAAGGAACATCGGTGAAAACTAGGTCAGGACTGCAGGAAGTTTATTAAGGCGAGGAGGACACAAACTTCTGCCCACCTTGCACCCTTGAGCTCCAGCAGCTCTGGTACATCCTCCTGTATGGGATGAGGCCCTCGCCTTCACCTGCTCCTGGCTGAGAGGAATGCTCAGCTCAGCCCCCAGTGCAGCCAAAACAGCAAGGAGAGGTGGGTGCAGAGCAAAGTCTCTCTTTGTCCTCACCTCCTGTATGTTTTGTCCCACTGCCTCTGAAAAATTAAGAAAAGACAATGTGTAACTCAACTGCTGGTTGGCACAAGGA
This sequence comes from Acrocephalus scirpaceus scirpaceus, assembly GCA_910950805.1. NCBI lineage: Eukaryota > Metazoa > Chordata > Aves > Passeriformes > Sylviidae > Acrocephalus > Acrocephalus scirpaceus. The sequence goes on from OU383782.1 coordinate 21,428,444, forward strand.
ATGTTTCAAGCACAGCTAAGTGCATAGAGAGGGCAGAGAGAAGAGAGGGCACGAAAGGCTCCAACAACAGCCTTCCCTGTGGAGTTTGATGATTATGCAAGGTTTGAGGAGACTGAGGTTGTCTGTCAACAGCATATGAAGCTGAGTGCTGGCTTCAGCTCTGAACCTCCCATCAGTGCCCTGGCCCAGCAGCCTTCTCAGCACCACTGCAGAAGGATTCCAGCCCAGGACAGATGGACTAGGTTATTTATTAGGTGTTACCAATGTAGTTGGCATGACCCAAATCAGATACAAAGCCACAGAGGAGAAGGCCCAACTGGTAACCTGCCAGTGGGCCAAGTGTTTCATGGTGGTGGTCAAACCTCCACAGCCAAACCCTGAGTAGAGAGATGGCTGTGGCATGTGGAAGAAGGTTTGGCCATGCTGCCTTCTGCAGCCTCCCACAGGGACTGGCAGTATGTGGGGATGGTTGTCCATTGGGGACTGGCTGGTCTCACAGATCCACATTCCCTTGTGAGAATGGAGCTGGGACACTCCTCTGTCACTGAGGGACCACACCACAACTGCCCAGCCTGGCCACCATTTGCAGCCCCCAAACCCTGGGTTTTGAAGCACATATGACCCTCCTGTTAGTGGGGAAGGGAAAGGAAGAGCAAGGCTGTGCACGGGAGCTGCTGCCTGGTTTGAGCTCCTGCAAATGAATGGTGCAGTGCAGAACTACCTCAATATGTGTGACCATGAGCTGTGGTCTCCAACAATGACAGCGCTGGCCAGAAACTGGTGTCACCTTAACACCTTCCCAGGAAAGCCAATTACCCTGGGATGATTATGATTAATAATTCTCTAAACCCTAATCGTGCTGACACCAGTGCCTGGAGCTTACCCTGGGGGCACTTTATAAGAGGTGCCCTGTGGAGGAGAGTGTAACTGGTTCTCCTTGGGGTGACAGTGAAGGCTGAGAGGTGGCAGGAGCTCCATTTCAGAGGCAGTTTCCCCCTTGCACAGAAGAACTCCCAGAGTAAGAGCAAAAAGCACCTCAGAAACTGCAACCATGAACGGGACAGAAGGCCAAGACTTCTACGTGCCCATGTCCAACAAGACCGGGGTGGTGCGGAGCCCCTTTGAGTACCCCCAGTATTACCTGGCTGAGCCTTGGAAGTACTCAGCACTGGCTGCCTACATGTTCATGTTGATCCTGCTCGGCTTCCCCATCAACTTCCTCACGCTGTACGTCACCATCCAGCACAAGAAGCTGCGGACACCTCTGAACTACATCCTCCTGAACCTGGCTGTCGCCGACCTCTTCATGGTATTTGGAGGCTTCACGACCACCATGTACACCTCCATGAATGGGTACTTTGTCTTTGGAGTAACGGGGTGCTACATCGAAGGCTTCTTTGCCACACTGGGCGGTAAGTTTTCCAAATATTCAAATGTCTTCTGTCAGGAATTTCCCCAGCTTTTAGGAGTGGGAGGGAAAACACACAGATGATCTTGGAAAAACATGGCACCTGCAACATGCTTGACCTGCTGCTGATGTGGAATGAGGCCATTTGCCACATCTCTGGGTAGGAGCTGGAGAAAGTGACAACTGCCACTTCTTAAAAAACTTTATTTTGGGAGCCACTTGCTCAGTATCCTGAGAACCATGGTGCAGCAATGAAAAACAGCCAATACCAGATTTTGCAGCTGTTGGATTTGCACATCTCCTTGGCTCACTTTCTGACTTGAGAGATGAAAATTTTGCTACTCCCATTTTGCAGGGCTGAATCTGCCATTGGCTCTGATGTGCTGCATGGTGGTACAGGCAAGCAGAGCTGGCTCTCCTCCCATGCCAGCCTGGTATGGAACCAAACAGATGTTAAACAGAAATTGTATGTCTAAAAATGCTCTGCTCTTCCATTTGGCTCAGTCTTCAGCCACAGCTACAGCTTTACTGGTTTGGTCCTTGTGGCACAAGTTTCCTGGGAAGCTGTGGGTAGTGAGGGGAGGTCCTGGGATGATGGGCACTTGCTGCCTATCAGTGTGTCCACAGGCTTGTGGGTGCAGGTGCTGCCTGGAATGAATGGTGGGATCAGCCATGAATCTCAAAACATTGCAGCAAAGGGGTTCCTGTGGGTGAGTAGTACAGTGAGAAGGGGTCTTCTCACACTGTCCAACCACATCTGCCCTTGATTGTTCTCCATTTATCTTTCTGAACAGAGATTAAGCTGCTGCCAGGGGTTGTCCTCAGGAACATCAGTCTGGGGAAGCCTCATGCTGCTATCAGGGTGTTTTTCTTTTCCTGTTGCTCAAAGTTTCTGTGTCCCTTTCTGTCCCTCTCCCTGGTGCAGGTGAAATTGCTCTCTGGTCACTGGTGGTCCTGGCTATCGAGAGATACGTAGTGGTCTGCAAGCCCATGAGCAACTTCCGCTTTGGGGAGAACCATGCCATCATGGGTGTTGCCTTCTCCTGGATCATGGCCTTGGCGTGTGCAGCTCCCCCACTTTTCGGCTGGTCCAGGTAGGGAAGGCACCGGACCCAGTGTCAGGGGTGTGGGAGCCTGGCTGGTGGCTCAGCTGTGGCTTCCAGCCAGTCTCCTCAGCTGGGTGCTGACCTGCTGGGCTCACCTTGCAGGTACATCCCCGAGGGCATGCAGTGCTCATGTGGGATCGACTACTACACTCTGAAGCCAGAGGTCAACAACGAATCTTTTGTCATCTACATGTTTGTGGTTCACTTCATGATCCCGCTGGCGATCATTTTCTTCTGCTATGGGAACCTGGTTTGCACTGTCAAGGAGGTGGGTACCCACCAGCTGCACTGGCCAACAGGGCTACCCCTGTCCCCAGTGCAGGGAAAGGGCCCACACCAGGCTCAAGAACGGTGTCAGAGAGGGCCCTCCAGCCTGGCCACCCATGGAGAGGGAAATAGCAAACTCCAGATGTGCAGCTTGACTGCCGTGAGCCCTGACCCTGCATCCCCACCGGTGCAGCATGCACCGGCTCCATTGCATTTCTGTTCCCTTCTGCCCACAGGCTGCTGCCCAGCAGCAGGAGTCTGCCACCACCCAGAAGGCAGAGAAAGAAGTGACTCGCATGGTCATCATCATGGTCATCTCCTTCCTGATCTGCTGGGTCCCCTACGCCAGTGTCGCCTTCTACATCTTCACCAACCAGGGATCAGACTTCGGGCCCATCTTCATGACCATCCCGGCATTCTTTGCCAAGAGCTCGGCCATCTACAACCCTGTGATCTACATCGTAATGAACAAACAGGTAACTGGCAGGGTGCCAGGAAACTCCTCTTTTGTGTTTCTCTTTACAACAGCTGGCAGAGAGTTACAGCATCTCAAGGTGCCAGTGGTCTGGAGGGGGGATTGTTTCCAGGAGATCTAGTCCTGACACATGGGAAACTGACTGTGCTGCTCCTTGGTGTTGCATAAATCTCACAAATGCAAGGCCATTTCACCTGAAATAATGCAGATGCTGGGTTGATGGAGGAGCCAGGACTGGAGCAGGCAGGGCTGGGGTGGGCAGCAGACAGTGGGGCAGGAGACTCCATATAGGCATAGTTCCTCCAGTACTGGGGGCTTTCGAGCAGCTCTGCTGGGCTCAGCAGCTGGAGCTGCACGGTGTCCAGCTGGCTCACCCTGGGCTTCCCTCTCTCCCAGTTCCGTAACTGCATGATCACAACCCTCTGCTGCGGCAAGAACCCACTGGGTGACGAGGACACATCTGCTGGCAAGACAGAGACCTCCTCCGTCTCCACCAGCCAGGTCTCTCCTGCATAGGCGCCGTGGGAGCAGCCGGTCCCTGGGGTGCCACCCTGGGAGCACCAACTTGGCCCCATCGCCGCCACCACCTGCCCCTGCTCCACCTGGCCACGGCCCTGTGGGGTGGGCTCCTCGCTCCTGGCACTAGGAACCCTGGGAACAGGGAGGGCTGAAAATGTGTACACACGTTTTGTAATTAAAATGCAAAGGCTTAGCTCCTCTGGCGTAAATCCATGCATTTCTGTTGACTTGCTGAGAGCTCATGCCCCTTCTCTGAGTGCAGACTGGGTTGGAGAGCTCTGCCATGCCTGGGCCATGGCAGAGCTGTCCTTGCCTCCCTCAACCCACCCGGACACCCCGGCCAGGGCACGTTCTGCATCTGCTGCTGCCGGGGCCAGAGCTGGGGCCACTTTCTGGCTCTTGTGCCAGAGATGGATCCTTGCCAGTGCTGCCCAGTCACTCAGCCCCATCCTGCTCTCTCTGCCCAGAGCCGTTTTGGCTGCTGCAAAGTGCCCTGCCTCTGCCAGATGCTCCCAGCTCTGGCCCTGCCCCATCTGCCAGAAGTCCTGGGAGACGCTGTGATTCCTCCAGGGGGTGGGACAGATCCTGCAGGGTCCTGCCCGGCAGGCAGGTGGCAGGGAGGGCCCTGCCAGCACGGCACAGCCGTGTGTGTGGCCGCAGCTCTCCGGGACAGCTCTGTGCTCAGTCCTTGAGCACAGCTCTGTGCTCACTCCCCCAGCACTGCTCTGTGCTCACTCCAGCACTGCTGCAGCAGCACACGGACGGAGCTTGCACCCTCAGCAGCAGCTCTGCTCCATGTCCCCCAGCACCCCTTCCCCGCAGTCCTGTCTCTCTTCCTCAGGCATCTTTGGACCCCTAGGGCCGAGCCCCCATCCAGCTGCGGTCAGTTCGGCCCCGGCCCGCGGGAGGTTTTGGCAGCTCCGGCGCTGCCGAGGCTTGCCGGGCGCGGGGCTGATCGCCCCCCACGCCGCAGCAGGCAGGACCCAGCAGCATATGGCTCAGCGATGCCGACATATGTTCCAAGCACTACAAGATGGCATATTGCAATTGTAGCAGTGTTCTTCATTTTTATTTTTAGTTCAGTTATACAAATAAGATGTTTTTCTCACTGTTCAGTGTTATCAACATTTGAAACTATTTTTGTACATTATTATCCTCTCTGATTTCTAATCCTATGCAGCTTTGCAAGGACTAATAGGGAGTGTATAGAGCCCGTGCGAGTTAAACCCTTAATAAAGAGCAATTTGCAAGTACAATTCTCTCATTATTTTTTTTATCGATACTTCTGCATATTCAGTGAAATCTAAAGATTAGAGTTTTATGAATAATTCAGTGTTTAGGCTGATGTCTGATTCATGTACTTCAAATCTGGGAGGTGGTTTTGGAGGGAAGAGGAGGAAGGGTTCAGTGTTTATTTGCTGTCCGTGAGGCTGTGCCCCACAGGAGTGTGGTGATGTCTGGCACTGTGGTTCTCCCACCCATGGAGGACCAGCCCTGGCACAAGGCCTGGCCCCAAGCCCACAGGCTGTCCCAACACTGTGCCACCTGGCTGCTGCTGGTGGTGGTAGGGGCAAGCAAGGGTTTAGGACCCTCCTGCCAGCTGCCAGGTGCCAGAGACATCACAGAGCTACCAGAGAGGTGATGAATGGATCCAGGATGAGGAAATGCACCCAGACCTTCTGTGGTGCCAGCCCCAGCAGCTCTCCTGTGTGCCCCCTCTGTCCCCTTCCTGGGGAATTCAGAAATGGACTGGAAATGAAGCAACAAAAAGGCTGGTGCTGGTATGGGGGGAGGAGGGCATTGGTGTTTTACTCAGGCTCTCCTTACAAGCACAGGAGGGGCCATGGAAGTGATGTGGTTGCCTGTGTCCAGGGCTGGGAGTGCTCTCCCCTGAACGTGGGATTCAGTGGGTGAGGAAAAGTGTTGTCCTGCTTGTGACACCTGGGGATACTGGGGGAGATTTGCTTCTCCTGCCTCTGCTGGCTAACCAAGCAGCTCTTCATTTTCCTCCTCTCACTCGTGGAATCTCCACCCCGCCCCAGTATCAGAGTCCCATTTCCTAGTGAGGCCATACTTGGTAAGTGAGACAGCACATCCCACCCTCACAGTGGCAATGGGTCTGTGTGGGCCCCCTGCTCTGGGCTGGTTCCCTGTGCACCCCACAGCAAGTGCAGTCAGCAAGCTGCAATCCCAGCACCCCTACACCCACCTAGCAGCAGGGAGACACCTTTTGTCTGCCTGTTCAGAGCAATCATCCTGCAAACCGCCCCATCTCTCATCCTTCTCCAAACCCTCTGCTTAGGTGTGCCCCTCCTCCCTCCAGCCCCTCACAAAGTTTTGGCAAAGGGCTTACAGCTTCCAGACCCTGGCTTCCACCACAGCAATCAGCAGCTGCCGAGCAGCACCTGCAGCCAGGCTGCTCATCAAATAAATTGGATGAAGGTGGGCTGGGTGTGGCATTTAGGATTTGTGGTGCTGTGGGTAGAGCTGCCTGTGACTGCCTGGATTTGTGTACTGCCATGGAGCCTCAGTTGGGTAAGGGGTCTGCAAGTTGTGGGGTCCCTCAGAGCTGGAGCTTGGCTCAGGCTCTGGGCTGTGGTGGCTGTGGGATGAGCAGGGTTGTGGTTGCTTGGCTTCTGGGGGCTTTGAGGCCGCTAGGGCTGTGAATGTCTCGGGACTGAATCCAATCCCGAATGGTGGCTCTTCCAGCAGCCAAAGCTGCTGGCATAGCCCGGCGCTATCAGGCCCAGCACCCTCCAACCCTGCACATGGTCAAGGAGGCGCTGCAGGCCCACGACGAGAAGAAGGGCGCCTCTGTCGTTGCCATCAAGCGTTTCATCCTGGCCAAGTACCCCACTGTGGACCCCATCCGCCTCAAGTACCAGCTGAAGCAGGCGCTGAGCAAGGGGCTGAGCTGCGGGGACCTGGTGCGGCCCTACAACTCCTCTGCTGTGGGAGCCACCGGCACCTTCAAGGTGAGCAAGGGCTGCTGGAGCCACAGGGCTGGGGACTGAGGTGCTGCCTGGCCCTGCTGACACCCCTCTCTCACCTCCAGTTAGCACGCAAGAAACCACAGCACAAGCAGCAGCTGGGCCAGGCAGATCCTGACAGAGGAGAGGCACCAAAGCCAAGGCAGAAAGGGACCACCAAGGCCCCCGTGGCAGGAGCACCACAGCGAGGTAAAGGGCTGCTGGTGCTGTGAACAAGCTCACGCTGCTGCCTGGCCCCACCTGGGCTCATTTGCTGCCCTTCTTCCGCAGGTGCCACCAAGCAGCAGCCAACAGCCTCCAAGCAGCAGCCGAAGGCAAAGCCTGTGGATGTGAGTCAGGGCCAGCAGTGGGGTTGGGTGGCTCATGGCAGAGCAACACCCTGAGGTGCTCTCTTCTCTTCCCTCCAGGCCCAGCCACCAGCAGCAGAGAAGCCCAGGAGCGAGAGAGCAAAGCATGCCCAAACTGCTGGCCAGCCCCGGGCTCGTGGCACGGGGCCTTCAGGGCCCCCAAAAGCTGCCGGCCACCACCAGGCCCCCCGAAAAGGACGCCCAGGACCCAGCACAGCTCAGGCTGCTGAGAATGCAGGAGGCAGCGACAGTGACAGTTCTGGAAGTGCTGGGCTGAAGGGGCCCCAAAAGGCCCCCAAGGGAAAGAGCAAGGTGAAGGTGCCCAAGAGGGCACAGCAGGATGCCCCCAAGGCACAGGGAGGTCAAGATCAAGCAAAGAAGCCCCGGGTGACTCCAGGAGCTGGGCAGGGGAAGGCCAGGCTGAAGAAGGCAGCCCCCACAGCAGCAGACAAAAAGGCTCCATAGGGAGCTTAGCTCTGCTTCAGCTGGCCCCAGGCCCTTGGGGTCTGGGCTGGTTTCAGTCTCTAGGACAGGTTTTAGTTCTGTGTTCACCTCACCCTAATAAAGCTTTGTTACTTGCCTCATGGAATGGCGTGACTGTTGTGGGATCCTGTCCTTCCATCTCTCAGTGCCAAAATCCCTCAGCCCTGTTCTCAACCTGCAGGGCCTGGTGGTGAGATGATGCTGCAGGTGGCTGCCTTGCTGCCTACCCTCGTGGAGAGGTGCTCTCCTTGTCCCTGTGTGTCCCCAGCTGTGGTGCCAAGGGGCTGCTGGGTTTGGGGGCTGTGTGTGCAGGCTGACTGTGCCAGGTGATGGGCAGAGACCCATGGCCCTGAGACCCACGGGACACAGCACGGTGTCAGGAACAGAGGAGCTCAGGCTGGGCCGGTGCTGCTGTGGAACCACGGTGCCCACGGCCTGTGTGAGGTGTCCAGGCTGCCCTTGTGCTAATGCCTGGCTGAGCTGGGATTACTGGAGCACCAGGGCAGCAGCTCTGGGTGCCTGCCACGGGCAGGTGTCTCCCTGTAATAAGTTAGCTGAGACTCCATTTTCTTCATGTAGGAAAAGCCAATTTCTTTATTCACATCACTTATTTCTTACAGTTTTCACACACTTCGTGTGCAGCACCTATTGGCTGGTAGTTTTCTTCGTTTTTTGGTCAGAAGGTGATTTGTGTGTACGGGCTAAGATTTGGGTTGTTTGCATTTTTCCTTTATGTGTTCTCGTGGAACAGATCTTATTGTTTACACAGATGCACTTATTTTTCAAGCCAAGTGCAGGTTGTCGTGTTAACGAACCTTTCATACCAAGATTGTTTTCACATGGGAACTTGCAATTTGCATCTTATTAAGGCTATTGCTGGTTATCTATTAAATACGAAACAAGATACATAGAAAACTGATTACAATCAACAAAATTTATTAAATCCAATCACGTCACTGACACAGGATCTTGCAGCATGAGAAAAATAAAAATAATGTTCAATGTCTCCAGAGGAAATTGAGATAAATGATCATTGTTTTAAAGTGCAAATAGGTGAGACTCAGGAGAAGGTGTATTAGCTGGAAATGTTGATCTTTGACATCACTGAATGTCTTTTTGAGAGCTTGGAACAGGGAATAGCTGAAGAAGGTTGGTAGGAACACAACACCATGGTGATGACAAAAGGCTTTTGCTGACAAGTTTCCTCTGTAAATCTCCAGACACAGCCATGCTCTGGCAGTCCTGCTTTTGCTCTTGTTCTGGTTATGAAGGCTGGGTGGTGGTGAAGTCATTTCTCTTCTCATTGGGCCTCATTTTCTCAGAGGCAATTGATGTCTGATCAAATGAATAAATGACTACTTCTAACCTGTTGATGATAAAAACACATGCATATCTTCTCTTTAAGTTAATGAATCAATTAGGCTTTGCTGTTGTACACTCAGTTGGGATTTAGATTTAATGATCTTTTTTCCAATTTTTTAATGTAAATATTGCATTATTCAAAATGATTTGTTGTCTTAATCTTTAATGACCATATTGCATTATTTGACTGCTCTTAAGGTGTTAAATTCTCCTTTTTGTTTTTTTCTGAAAATGAGATGCCTTTTGTTATGAGTATGAAGGGAACATCAGAACAGAACAATTTATGTAGTGAAACCAGAAACCTACAGCAATCAGGGATAATTCAAATACAACAATCAGGAATATTTCAGATAATAGACAATTAAAAACACAATTAGGTAATTAGCAATCTCTGAAATACTGTACCATCATCCCAGAGTCTGCAAACAGCTGATAAACCTCTAATCAGTGAAGAATTGGATCATTATCTCTAGAAAATGGTTCCCAAGCTCACTTCAAACACAGATCCAGCTCTCATATCAATCGGTTCAAATTGCTAAGTCAAGGTGACTTGAGTTTTGTTTTGATGCAGAAAACACCTGGGTCTGTTGGCACATTTCTCATCCAGGTAGAGCTAAGGCCTGGCTCCTGCCTGAGCTCCAACTGGGAAAGAATTCCCTGGATATATTTTAAAACAAGGCTCATAAGAATCTTGGGGTGAAAGACTAATTGAACCATCTAATAGCTGGTCTCCCACAAAATTCCTTCAGGACAGGGATGCTTTAAACACAGCAAACTGTTGGAGTGCTTCTGTTGCAAGAGCTGGGACCACATCTGATTACCACGAGTAAAGGCCACAATACCATCAGTTCAGAGGAGGCTTTCAACAAAGCTCAGATATCGTTTCTTGGAACTCTGAAAAATACCTAAAAATCATGAGCTGGCACATGGTAAAAGTGAACCTCGTTTTTCACATGGTCAAACCACCGAGCCAGTGCAGACTTGCTACAGAGGCAGCCTGGTCTAAGAGATGCATAAGCAGCTAGAGATGAAAAAAGGATCCTGGAACGACACGTGTCTCGTAGATAATTACACAAAGAGATGGTAAAGTACAAAAAAAGCCGGCAAATCTGTTAACATTCTTGGCAAAGAAATCAGACTACGTTGACATCTTTGCTAGGTAATAAGGCACTGCATTTACTGCCTTCCATCTCTGCAGCAACCATAAAACTGTAAAAAATTACAATTCAGTCAGAAAACAAAATTAACTTTAAAAACCCCATATCAACACGCTTTCAAGGCATACAAAGTACGTAAGGTTTCATTAAACAGAGGCGGTCAGAACCCACTCGGCGCAGGAGCGGGGAGCTGTGCTGCCCACAGGGAAAGAGGGGGGAAAGAAAGAGAACTCCGGCCCTGCCACCCTGCAGCTGCTGCGGAAAAAGGGAACAACAAACGCCGCCGCGTTGTGCTCCCATCCGCAGGGACGAGATCCTGAACTCTGGAATTACCGGGCAGGGGCGGTGGGAGCCGGGCGGGCCCTGCCGGGGCCGCTGCATCCCCGCCTGCCCCAAACACCCGCGGGAGAAAAGCGGAGGGGAAAAGTAACACAAAACCCCCTCTAAAGATCGCGTGTAGCAAAAGCGGGAAAAACAAATACAGAAAAGGTTAAAAAGGCACAAAGCGCTTGTGGCTCCCGCCTCCCGCCCCGGAGCCCCGCGGAGAGCGGCCGCCCATGCGGGGCCCGGCCCGGCAGAGCCGCCGGGGCTGCTGGAAAGCGAGACCGGGAGGGAATGAGGGAACGGCATTGAAGTGTGAGCTCCGGGAGGGAATGAACGGCGTTGGAACTGTGAGTCCCGGGAAGGAATGAACGGCACCGGAGCCCTCAGCTCCGGGAGGGAATGAACGGCACCGGAGCCCTCAGCTCCGGGAGGGAATGAACGGCATTGGAACTGAGCTCCGGGAGGGAATGAGGGAACGGCATCGGAACTGTGAGCCCCGGGAAGGAATGAACGGCACCGGAGCCCTCAGCTCCGGGAGGGAATGAACGGCATCGGAACGATCGGCTCGGGGAATGAGTTGTGCTGCAGGAAATGTGGTCCGGCTCCCGCCGTCTTCAGCGCTCGCGCGTTCCGTATGGAGCTGCGAACCTACCGGTGCCCGGGGCATTCTGGACGATAAAATTCACCGCGCGGAGCCACCGCCTGCCACTGCGGCCACCGCCCGCCCCGCGGCCACCCGTGCAGCGGGAGCCGGCCACCCCGCGCCGCCCGGGGACACTGTGTCCGGCCGGAACCATTTTGCAGAGGCACACGCACGCAGTTCCGGTTCCGGGCCGTAGTTCGGTCCCCACGTGGCTCAGAGCGAGCGCATTTCACAGTGGATTTAACATTTTATGGGCTTTTCGACACGAAAAACGGAATTTAAAGGCAGATTTTTCATCGTTCGTGGCACGAGGGAACAGAAACGGACTGCAGACACAGGAGGTACTGACCGAGAGGTCTCTGGAGCCCGCGGGGCGGGGTTGCCGCAGCAGCTGCGGTCCCTCCCGCAGATTTGTCATTTTTTAAACGGATTTCTAATAAAATACTGTGTGGGTAAACATTTTGTGGCTACCACATCTTCCCTTCTGGCCGCTGCCCACAAAAACTGTCCCAGCTTTGGATAGAAACGGCGTTTTGTACATCTGCTCTCGGTTCTGTTTTCTGTAGCACAGCAATAAAGTTCGCCATTGCTTTTTATCCTCTTTTATCCTTTTTTATCCTGTTTTATCCTCTTTTATCCGTGTTTGTGCAGTGTAAGTGCCCACACACGTGTTACCGCTTTTCGTCAGCTGAAATTCGCCATTTCCCGTATTTTACCCCTTTTTTAAACTTTTACTCTGGACGTTACCCCGCGATCCCGAGTCCGTAATTTCGCTCCTGTTACGCTCCGCGGTGCGACTTTTGCCCCGCGCATTTCCCGCTCTCTCTGCCCGCTGTGTCCCCCCGGCTCAGTGGCCGCGATTCATTCCGGGAGCTGCGCTTGTTTGTGTGCCTGTTTAACTGTTTGTGTGTTTGTTTAACTGTTTGTGTGTTTGTTTAACTGTTTGTTTCTCTGTTTGTGTCTCTGTTTGTTTCCGTTTTTGTTTCCGTGCTTGTTTCTCTGTTTGTTTCTCTGTTTCCCCGTTCGTTTCCCCGTTTGTCTCTCCCCGCTCGCTCCCGCCCCGCTGCCCGGTTCCTGTCTCTCTCCCTCTCTCTCTCTCTCTCTCTCTCTGTATTTTGTGCCGTCCCGGGCCGGCTGTAGCTGTGGCGGAGCTTTCGCTGCTCTGTGTGTTCGCTGCTTTAATTCACTGTTTGCCCGCGGGCTGTTCCTTCCCCGCTTTGTGCATTCCGGCTCGGCTAGCCCCGCCTCCTTTTTCACCACCCCGCCTCCTTTTTATTACCCCGCCCCCTTTTACTTGGCCCCGCCCCTTTCCCGTTGGCCCCGCCTCCTTTCCCTGGGCAGGCTCGGCCGTCCCGCCTCGGCTCATCACATATTGTAATATTTTCGTCATGCGGGAGGACCCAATTCTTTATTCACGTCACTTATTTCACACAGTTTTCGCACACCTCGTGTGCTGGTAGTTGGTAGTACTGGCCGGTAGTTTTCTTTACTACATTTTTTGGTCAGAAGGTGATTTGTGTGTATGGGCTAAGATTTGGGTTGTTTGCATTTTTCCTTTATGTGTTCTCGTGGAACAGATTTATTGTTTACACAGATGCACTTATTTTTCACTTTTTTTACACTTATTTTTCAACCCAAGTACAGGCTGTTGTGTTAACGAACCTTTCATACCAAGATTGGTTTTGCATTGGAAGTTGCAAATTGCTTAACCACATTTAGAAAGATGACAGGCCAGCTATTAATTTAATAGAGCAGGCCTGATCTTATGAGGCTTTTCTTTTATAATTCTTCTACCTGTCACAACATCTCCCAGCAGAGGTGAAGCAGCCTGTGCTTTAATTATTGTGGGAGAAAGATAGAGGTGTCTTAGGGCTCAAAAGCCAAATTTGGGGTGTTACTGTAGCCTCCAGCACAGCTCGTGCTGTTATTACCAGTTTATGGCACAGTTACCACCTACAAACTCGTCTTGTGAGCTCCAGTGGGTCAGTGTATCACACTCCATTTAATAGCTTAAATTGCCTGAATTTCTCTTGCTCTGCCCGGAGCAGAGCCCTTCTGAAGGTCATGGTGATCATGTAAAGGGTTACAGTCCTCCTGGGCGGGAGAAAATAAGTGGAAGTAAAACTCTTTCTAAAGAGGATTTTGTTAATCTGCAGCTGGCCTTGCCATTGCCCTCCAAGGCTCCTGGCCTTGCTCTGGGGCTTAAGCAAGAGCTGAGCAAACTAACTTCTCTTAAACTTCAGCCTTGACTGTGTTGATCCATCTTTAGTGGAACTGGAACTCGTGTCTCCCCAGGGACAGGGTGGGGAATGTGGCAGAGTTCACTGGGTTCTCAGATGGGGGTAGCCTCAGCCGTGTGGCAGTGTCCCCAACAGCACCAGGCAGGGGCTGTGTCCTCCCTCTCACCAGCCACCAGGCTCTCCTGCTTCGAGAGAAGCCAAATAAATTAATGGCTGGATTTAGCTTTGCAAAGAATCAACTTCCTAGTGGAAGAAGAAAATCCCTCTGGTGTCTGGAAAGCACAGCCTTTAGCAGGGAGGGGGAAGATTTAGCAATGCCACGGTTATTAAGGGCCCTGGGCCACAGCCGGGGTGCTGAAGCTGCAGAGCCGAGCCTGGCAGTGCAGGGAGGCACCTGACAGAGGTGAGGGTGCCTGGCCACAGCTCTGTGGGGTTACTGCTCCTCATGTGCACAGCCTTGGTCAGTTCAGGGGCTGCTGTCATGCCCCTGTCCCCTCCCAAGCCTGGTCTGGGAAGGAACTGGCACTGTGGGAGCGGTGTGAGGAGAGCCCCCAGGGGTGCAAACCTGTTCTCACTGGGCTGCTGATCCCATACATGGTGTGTCTGGCATGAGCAAAACTTGTCTGTGCAGGCGTCCTCCACGTGTGTCCTCCCCGTGTGCTTGGCAGGAACTGCACTCGGTAGGTTCAGCACCTTGTTTTATTACAAAGATAGGCTTTGCCAGGAGTCTGCCACTTCCACTACACAGCAGGTAAGGGCACTACACCCACAACACGTGCCAAAGTTTAAAAACATCTTACAAAGGGCTCGGAGGTTCAAGGCAACACTACAAACCCTCTGCTGAAGTTGTTCCTTTAAATGGTTGTAGCAACTACTTTTTCTTTTTTTTTTTCTTTTTTTTTTTTTTTTTTTTTGGCTTTGGAAAAAAATTAAATAATAAAACAATAGCTCCAATACATGGCCCAGCCACAGCACCTGGAGGCAAACTCTACTTACTCTTGGCTCACCTGTGTCCTTTCCCTGTGACAGATAACATGGGGCTATAGCTCCATGGCCCTTTCCCTGCCGCCAGCCAAGCTCAACATTCTCTGCTACCTTGGTCCTTCTCACCCTGGCCTTTCTTGTGCTGGGCCTGCCTACATCTCTGGCAGCTATTCACAGTTTCTAAAAGACAAAAACATCAAGAAATTTTTGTGAAATCACTTTCAAAATAAAATGTAGCCCAGCTACATTCTTAGAGTTTCTATTCTGAAGCCACATCCTCAGCAAAGACATTGAGACCTCCACAGTGTAAGTACTTTTTCTGTAGTTCTCTTTAAAAAAAACTCTGTTCTTCCCCTTTCCCTCCCCTCCCTCCCCACCTTTTAGCATACTGGATAAAGTCTACTGTTTTCTTTAAAATAGATATCTATGTACACATACACAACTCTGATGTTCTGGTTTCTGACAAATGTGGCATTACTGGAAATGGAGACAACCTGTCCATGGCAGTGAATCACCCAGGAGTTTCGGTGGACAAAGTCATCCAATGCCAGACTGCATCCTAGCCAGCTGGATGACCAACAAAGGCTTCCCTTACACCCTCCTGCAGTGAGGTAGTAACTGTGTTTCTTTCCTGTATGGCAGTTCAAGCCGTGATGGGTCAGCCCTGTGGGCAGGAGCCTTTGCCATGCAGGAATGCTGGCATTGCCTGCACCCAGCCTCTACAGAGGCCTGTGTGACACTGGACATCAGAGCAGTCATAGCTCCCCAGGCTGCAGAAGGGACAACAGGCCACCAAACTGGGGTGGCAGGGTGGCACTGGGCTGTGTAGTCTTGGGCAAGCTCCATTTGTCTGCCACTGGAACCCTCTCAGTGACCCCAGCCTGAGCTGGGGCAGTCTCTACCTCAGTTTGCAGCTGTGGGTGCTAGAGATGCTCTGCTGGCCTGTGTCACTGCTGGGCTGGCAGCGTTGGGTCCAGTCCCTCTGCCTTCAAGGGCTGGAACCAGGCTGGCCATGCAGCCCAGCCCCACAATCTTGGCTGCTCCCAGGTACCAGCCACAGGGCTGGGCCCAGTGCAAGCAGAACAAGCTGCTTTAGGAGACACCTCTGCAGGACTGGCCTCGTGTTTGGTGATGGTCACAGGGAGAGGCAGATAATGCTCCCTGGGGCCTGCCCTGTGTGTGGCTCGAGGCCACTGTCACAGGGCTGTCAGCAGGCGCTGGCCCTACTGGCACGAGCGGCTCCTGGGGCTGGGGTGGTGCAGTGCCATGGACACGTGTGGAGCCAGCGTGGCAGGGCAGGAGTGAGGGCCACGCTCCTTCCCCACCCGCTGCACCCAGTCTGGGACCGTGCCTGTGCCTGCCTGGCTGGGGCAATGTTCACCTCCCCAGTGCGCTCCAGCTCGCCACGCACGAGACAGGAGAAGCCAGGAAAGGCTGAACATCCCTTCCCGTGCTAACAGACCGTGCTCCCTGCAGCTCCCAAACAGCTGTCTCCAGTAGGGATAAAGTGCTTTCACCATGCCATAGCTGCTTGGGAAGCAACTGCTTTGTTTCAGCCTTGAGTTCCCTGTGTTGCCCAAGTCTCAGATGGAGGAGTGGTTATGTTTACACATACAGTACAAAAATTAAAAGGCACAAATATACACAGAATGCAGCAGATAGCTGATAAGAGTCCCTGGTCTTGGAAAAACAAGGATGTTGGAGGGATGGAGTGGGAGCTTGGGCTGTGATGGTCTTTGCTGTCTGTGGTCATTACTCCCTGAGGTGACCCTTCTGCTTTGTGTCTGCTGTTCCAGCCTCTGCAGCCCCGTCCCAAGGAACCACGCACAGGGATGCACGGAGTGCTGACTGCTTGGGTGCTGACCAAGGGGAAACTGGTGAACTGAGCTTGCCTCCATTTCTGGCTGGCAACAGCAAATAAATTATGGGTGCCACAGTGCAGACCAGAGGAGTTTTAGCTGCTCAGAAAGGTGTCTTGTGGCTTCTTGTGAAGTGAGGCAAACTCTCAGCCATGGCCAGGCCCACCCCCTCCACAAGGCTGGTTTGAGTATAACCAAGGTATGCCTGCGGCTGAAGGCAGGTTCCCTTGTGGCACTGTGCTGCAAGAAAGGTCACTTCCAGGGCTGCAGCCGGCCTAGGCTTCACTGCAGGACTCATAGATGTTGTCCTCCATGAGTGCAATCACTTGCTCAAATTTGTGCTGGAGCTGGGTGCGCTTTGTCGTGGGGTTTGCGTCCAGGGCAGCCACGATCTGTGGGAGACACAGGCAGGCAGGGTGCTGAGGCAGTGTGGGGTGCCCACCCGCCAGCCCAGCTCCCCCCACCACACCTATGGAACCCAAATCCCAGCCAGAGCTCCAAAGGGGAGAGCCCACCCTGCCCCACAGCCCCTGTGCTCACACCCCTGGCACCTCTGCTCTCCTACGGTCCCTGCTCAGGGCTAGGAGTGGGGTGGTATGTGACAAAAATTCACTGCTAGAATAGAGCTGAGGGCACAGCACCAGCCCACAGCGGGGCAGGAGCCAGCCAGGGCCACTGCAGTGCAAGTTATTTTGGGGGTGGGCCTTATCTGCATGTTTTGCTCTCCTGAAAGGATCTACACATCTGTCAGCCCTTCTTCAGCCCAACCAAATGCCACCAAGATCAGCTGGGAATAGCCAGCCAAGGGACAGAGAGCAGGTGCATGTGTATCTGCACCTATTACACAGGTACTGCAATCATGCACACCCCGACAATCCCTGTTCTGTGGGACTGGCTGCAGGTGTCTGCCTGCAGGGTTACTGCAAAAGCTGCAGGGTTACTGCTCCTCCCTTCCCAGGCAGGCCAGAGCCCAGTGTGTAAAACCCACTCACCTGGGAGCGGTATCTCTTGGCGTATTTGTAGATCTCAGCCATGGCGACGTTGGTGTTGAATTCATTTCGGTATTTCTTTAAAAAGATAGAAAAGAGAGGGGAGAATATTAGCAGTATGGAGCGTGTGAGCTCCAGCCCAGCCAGCAGGCACTGACTACAGTAAAATCAGATTGTGCCTGACTTTACTGTCACATTGGTACAGCTGGATTTTTAAGGAAGGTGCATTTGCTTGCATCAGGATGGGTCTTGGTCTTTTCAAAGCCAGCTGTAAATACCCATGGCTGGGCAGCACTGAATATCCCTCTGTGCCCAAAGCCATTTCACTGGAGGAGGCAGCACATCAGCTGTGCTGTAGAATACCAACCGAAAAATCCTGCTTGGTGCCCAAAGCTAAAAAGCCCTGGTAGGAAGGTTTGATTTTGAGGAACCTGTGGTGCATCTCTGGCAGGACTCTGATCTGGAGTGTGGCTGCCAGCTCTTGTGGCTGGTACCAGGGCTGGCTGCCAGTGGCTGCCTGGGACTCAGGGCTGTCCCTGGCAGTTGTGCCTGGGAGCCAGCTGGCTGGATGGCTGCGGGACTGCAGAAATCCTTGTCCAAACTTCCTGGCTTTTTGGCACTGAATTTTGCTCTGAACTCCCAGTGGTGCCAGAGCTAGTTAGGCTCAAGCAAACTCATGGGTGTTTACTGCAGCTCTGGCAGTAATTGAAGATGCTTGGAATTAGGTCAGATGAAGTTTGTGTGTGGAAGTTACAGGCAAAATATCCTTTCTTGTGTGTTCCTTTCAGCATACAGGCAGTAGCTGATTGCAGCCTGTGCACATTCCCTGCTGCTGTCAGGCTCCAGCAGGACACTGAGCCTGCAGACTCAACCCCATCTCTGCACACACTTACCCGTGACTCCTCGGCGAGGTGGGCGTTCATCTCCTGCTCACTCAGCGGGGGCATGTCGTGGATTTGCTTGTAATATCTCTGCACTATCTTCCTGTACTCGGGGATCTCCTTGGCATACAGCAGCTTGTTGGTCGGGGAGTCCTGGAGAGAGGGCAAGACACCAAAATCAGGCACTGGGTTGCTCCTGGCTGAAAACATCATCCTGTATGCCTGACCAAAGCACTGACACCAGGCAGGGACCTCAGCTGCAGCTGGGTGCAGGGAACAGCTCTGCCTTTGGTCCCAGCTGTCACCAGAGAGAAGTGCAGTGCCAACAGCACCGAGGCATGGGACAGCTCATGGCAGAGGGGCTGAGACATATCAAGGATCTGTGGATGGGCACCACGTGCCTGTGGAGGCACAGCACCATCCTGCTGCCCTTGCATGAGCTGAACATCCATCAGCTCAGAGCTGGAGAAGGGGGTGATGGTTGTGTGTTTTAACCTGCAGCAAGCACAGGCTAAAAACGCCCAGGGTCAGGTGGGGTGGCCTGCTGCCAGGGGATGCTCTGCAGGTGAGGTAGCACACCTGTGCCAGACCAAACACTTGGGCTCTGTGGTGCTATGTGTGGAAACTGGCAACAAGGGAAGGGCTTCTGCACGTGTTTGCTGGGGTTTCTTGAGCAGCCACATTGATTTAAGCTAAAGAACAAAGCTATCTTACAAGTTGAACTTTGTCAGCTGAAATGTTGCTTTTGGATTTTTCATGTAGCTTTGATTTATTTTGCACTGGCTAATCCAGCCTGCCTGGCCTAAATTGAGTGCACGTAAAGTAATTAACAGAGAATACTGAATTCTCTTGATTAATGTCAGCTTGGAGACAGCAGCCTTAACCTCCCAGCCACACAACTGGGTTGTACCAGTGGAGGCACAGCTCTGCTGCCCTCCTTGCAAACACAGCATGAATAATTTTAACCTCGAGGCAATCCTGCCCTCCTGATATCATTACCCCAGCAATGAACTTGGCTGACTAGCCTCATGTTGCATCCCCAAGGGGAACGGCCCCAGGCTTGAGGACACCAAAGGGAGTGAGATCACCACCGTGTCCTGCCACCCCTGCACGTTGTGCAGGACTGCTCCCCAGTGCTCTGACAGGTGGGAGGGGAGGGAGTGGCAAGTTCTGCCCATAGGCAGCATCCTTGGCTCTGTCAGGCAGGAATAGGGGAGCCCGGGGTGACTCCAATCTGCTGCTACAATCTGTAGCTTGGCTAATGCTGCAGGGGAAACAGGAAATGGGCACCAGATCCCACAGCAGTTTATTTTCAAACCCAGTGACAAGGCATTATGAGAATATGGCCAACTTACAGAGAGCCTGCTCATGGCATTATTTTTTTCCTTGGAAACACAAAGGAAAACCATGCTGCCTCTTTTCTAAGTTGTTTTTTAATTTGTGTCTGATTTGTTTCTATTATGAAGAGATGAGCACTGGTTTATTAACTGCTTGTGCACTGTAGATGTATGGACTGAGTCTGCTCTCACATTTGCAGTATCGAGAGCAACGTGCTGAAACTAAGGGAAGAATCCAGTCTGGAAAATGCTCAGTGATACACTGCATGCACAAGCAAGCTGATTTTTATGCTGAGGATTTATTCTTCCCACATTACTCAACAATTCATTCACTTATACTATTGTATTCCAGAAAAGTGTTTCCATCTGCTGTCTGACTCCGGCTGACCCCTCTTCCCTTCATCTGCCACTTGACAAGGACAAATTGTAGGTGTTTCGTAACACAGGCAAAAAAAAGACCAAAACCCAAACAAACAAAAAATCAAGCACTCATTAGATCTTCCTCCAGCATTAACCTCTCCCAACAAAGGCTTCCTGCAGCTCTGGGGCCGGGGGCGTAGCGCCCACCCCCTCACCACGGGGTGTCCCCCAAGTCACACACTGTCACCACCAGCCTCTGGGGTGGGGGGGCAGTGGGGGTGATTTACAGCACTTCTTAATAAAACTTATTTATGTCAGGAAGTTTCAAATGTCAGCGCTGTGCTCAGCCAAGGCAGTGGGAGAAAGGAGAACACGCACACGGGATGTGTTCCTGCCGGCCAGCCCTGAGGGGCTGTGTGTGGGGCCGAGGGTGGGAGATGGGACCCAGCCCACGCAGCCTCGGGTTTGCCTGGAGCAGGCTCAGCCTGGAGCAGGCTCAGCTCCCCCAGTGCTGTGCTGAGCCCACCGGCCTCCCACCCCACGGTGGGCATGGCCACTGGGGGAGGGACACGCTGCACGGGAGGAGATCAGCAGCTGTGGCAGTGTTTGCCAAGTCCCTTCCACTGCTGATGGATGGTGTCACTGGAGAGCCTGACACCTCTAGGTGAGCCAGGCCTGGGCTGTGATCCCTGGACAGGCACAGCCTGTGTTCTCAGAGGACTGGCTCACCTCCTGGGCTTCCCTCCTAGGTGAGAGGTTGTGCAGAAATCACCACAAGCAATGACTGAAGCTTTGCTGGAGTGATACCATTTTCCATCCTGTCACTGGGACTTTACACTGTCCCTCAGCGACTTTATGGGATCATTTTATGCCAGTGGTGTCCCCTAAACGAGCCCTGACCCCTGTGGGGTCTGCCCATGCCCCATATTGGTGCCCTGAGCAGAACTGGCCCCCACCTGTGCTCAGTGTTCCATGTTATGGCCCTGCCTGAGACAACAGCAGAAAATATTTCTGTGCTTCAGCAGCAGCTCAGCTGTGTCAGGAAGTGTTTCAGACACGGTGCTGAGTCAGCAGGGGCTCTCCCATGGCTGCAGGACAGCTCATGGAGCTGATGGGTGACCCTGAGCACGCAGCCCAGGGGTTGGTGTCCCCCACCCTCAGAGCCCCCAGGCTGGGGGCCCTGCCTTGAGTCCCTCCTGCCTGTCACTGTGTGTCCCTGCTCTCTGCCTACTGTTTGTGACAGAGGAGGTGCAAATTTCAAGCTCAAGCCTGAACAAAGGGGTGGGGAAGGGAGGGGAAAATGCATCCCTGGACAACCAAAACTCAGCTGCATGAGCCCAAGCAATGGCTCCAGTGGCCACGGGAGGGAGGCTGGGCTGGTGCCCCTGCCAGGCCCTGCCCACCCAGCCCGTGCACGTCTGTGAGTGCCTGGGCAGCAGCCCTGGCTGGGTGTACCTTGCCCAGCTGCAGGTCGGAGAGCGAGCAGGCGTCGATGAAGGCCTGGGCGATCACAGACAGGCAGGCGTCGATGTGGTCTGTCTTGTCAATGTCAAAGACAAACTGGGGGTTCTTCAGGATGTTGACCCAAAACCTCAGTGGTAGGCTGCAAAGGGAAGGATCCAGGGACACACACCAGATGAATTTTTGTGTACCAGAGGAAGAGGGGCAGAAATGCAGGAAAGACAATGATGGAAAGGGAGTAGTAGAGAGGAAAGCTGAGGAGATGGGTTCTGCTACTTAATCATCCCCAGGACAGAGCCCTGCCTTGATAGAGAGGTAGGGACACACCTTCACCCCCAAGGCATTTTTTCAGGCTGGAGGACTGGCACATACAGCCTTCTCAAGGCACACACATGCCCCTGCTCCTTCTGCAGGCCCAGAGAGGCACGGGCAGCTTTGCCTGTGTGGGTCTTGTCAGGCTTCCCCATTTGCTGCTGTCTGGAGCAATGGTGTCATCTCCTTTTCCCTCTTTCCTGACACTAACCATCATCTGGTTCTGATAGTGAGCCTGGCCCCACAAAACACATTTCATCTGTCTTCTTTTCTGTTCTCTCATCATCTTCTCCTTCAGTTATTTCACTGCTGATTTGGCCACAGCACGGCTTCAGTCTGTTTCTCACCCTTCCTACCCTCCACAGCAGCTGAGAGGTGAAAGCCACTCTAAGTCTTTGCTCTACAGGTCAGTGAGGGCAGTAAAGGGTAGGCAAATCTGTTGCCCAATGGTTGTATCGGCATGCCTGCTCTCCCAGTAAAATTTGGTTTTAATTTTCACACATTGGGCTGGAAACAGTTCCTCTCTCCACACTTTCCAAAGTGCTGAGCCTCTCCTTGACACTCTCTCCAAGCTCCTTGCTCTCTCCATTTAAATCCTCTGGTTTCTTTCCTGCACTATTTCCTCTCACTTTGGCTCCTCCACCCCCTTCCTGCTGCTCATGTCCCTCAGCACCCTTCCCTCTGGTCCCACTGCTGTGGTGCTCACCAACAGGCCACTGTCACAGCACCCAGAGCCCCCTGAATGCCCTGGAGACTCAGCTTGGTTACAGACCTAAGTCAGGGAAGTGTCACTAAAGGGCTGAAAAGGCAGAAAGCAAATGAAAAGGATCCAAATATGCTGGTTTTAAAATTTCCATGACTTTTTAAGACCTGGCATGGTCTTGGACTCTGTCTCAGATCTCCAGTGCTTGCAGCTAGCACCATTGCTGTCTCACATCATCCCATTTCTCCTTTCATTATTTGTGTATGCCAGCTCTTTCTGCCCTTTGTCAGCCCATGCCTCCTCTTTCAGCTCACTGTTCCCCTGGGCTTCATATTTGTTCAGAGCTCTCCAATTCTGTGTTTGGCTTCACCTTTCACAGCCCTCTCTGCCACCCTCCCTGTTTTCCAAGTCCCTCTTCTACTTTTAGCAACCTAATGATTAGTCCAGAACACCAGGGTTTTGCAGCTGCTGCTCCCAAGAGATGGAAAGAAGAAAAGAAGGATTTCCTTTTCCAAACCTGTTGGTCTTCCAGATGTGCAGAGTGTCAGGGTCTGTGATCCCTCTCTTCTCTGCCTGCTCCTCTAGGAAGTCAAAGAAATACTTCACAGCCACGGGTGGTTTATCATCTCGGATACTGAGAATGGCTTTGAACAAATCATCCAGGAACTTCTGGAGTGTTCCCTGCAGGACAAGGACACAGTGGACCCTGGGGAGAGCAGCAGCACCCAAGCCCAGGAGTCACAGCAGAGGGGCTGTGGCTGCTGCCCACTAGGGCAAACCCTTTGCTTTGACTTTGGATAGGTCAGAAGAGAGAGGGGATGCCGAAGGAAGGGAACAGTTTGTTTGTGGATAGTGATATAATAATAAACTTGCATTTGGGGTTAATTTCTTTTGGCATCGGGATTTTCCTTCTTACTGCTGGGATCTCACATCTGTGCTTGTTCTGCACACCACAGACAAGGAAGACCAGAGACTGCTGGCCATCCCTGTGATCTTTGCTTCAGTGAGGCACCATGCTGGGATTAAAGATGGGCCAGATCTGACTTCAGATCACACAGACATTTTTCTTGCTCTCACAGCTGAACATCTCCATCTCCTGTCCCAGCATCATCTCTTTCTGGGGAGATGGGTTCAGGTCTCAGCTATGCATCTCAAGCCCTGAGGCAGCCAGAATCACTTCTGTCTGCACAGATCCCAGCCCATCCCAGGGAGATCACATGGGGCATCACACAGCAGCATGGAGCTGGGAAGCTGAGGGGACCCTGAGATAGCTGACAGCCCCACTAAACATCCTCCAGCAATCCAGGAGAGGAGTCCCACTGCCTTCAGGGAGCAGGCAGCCCTGCAGAGCTCCCTCCCTGGAGCAGGCTTCTCCTTGCAGACCACAAACAATCCCCTGCCAAGAACGGGGGCAGCCCAGCTCCTACCTTGGTGGAGAGCAGCCGTGTCAGGTAGATCTCTGGAAGAACCTTCTTCCTATGGCTCTGTCTGTGGGACTTCTTATGTTCCACTGATTCATCAGTTGGGAGAACCTGGTCCCAGATAAAGAACATGGTCAGAGCACTCTCCCCCAGAAATGTCACACTAAATTTTCCTCTCAGCATAGAATTTCAACTGCACATAAAATTCAATTAAAAAGCAGTTGCTGCTTTATAAACATATCCTTATATGGCTTTTAAAAAGTGATCCATAATACTCAGTTTTTCTGACATTTGTTTCTCCTGTGCTCTTTAATGCCTCTCTCACCCTAGATAAGGAAATGAACCCATCCATCTCCCTTTGCATGCTGGCCTGCTTGCCCCCCTGGGCTGCATCTCGGGCTCCCAGCAGTGCACATGGCTTCTGCAGAAACCAGCTTTGCTTGGATTTGGAAAAAGCACAGTGTGTAGGAATGCTGGCTTTTTCAAAACAAAAATGAATATTCCACTGGCCAGGTCAGTGAATTGCTCTCTAAAATGACAGAGCAAGCAACTGACATCCACCTTGGCATTGTGTCACTCGTGAACAGTCTCCCATCCCTTCTCCCTCCTTGCTCTTCCTGTGTGTGTGCATGCATGGAAACACTTCAGAGAAAAACCCCTCAAACCAGGCTATAAAATGCAGTCGTTGTCCGTAACACCTTTCTTCATGACAGCTTTTAGCAGCATTTAGCACTTGGCGCTCCCAGCACGGTGCAGCAGCAGGAACCCACGGACCTGCTCCCGGGAAACGGGCGGGATGCCAGGAGCTCCCAGCAGGTGACTCAGCCGAGGTGTCGCGGATGCTGCCACTGGCACTGTGCCGTGCCACGCCCTGGGCACGCCCTTGAGCTCCCTGCGGCTGCCAGCAGCTCCATCGGACACAGCAATTTCCCTGCCATCCCGGTAATTCTTTATCTACCCTCAGTTTATCTACAGAGAAAGCTTATCTACAGATCACCCTTCTGCGCCTCTTTGAGCCCTGCTGAAGAGAATTAATGAGCCTTGATGCAGCTTGTTCATCACGTCTGACACTGCAGTCCACAGACATAATTTAATATCAGCAGCCCCCACATGCAGCCACGATCCCTGCAGCCAGGAGAGGGATACTTACCAAGTGGAAGTACTTTTCAGTGTCCAAATCCTTCACTGTGAAGAAGAGAGACACAGTGGCTCAGTCAGGGGGGCCCAAAGCAAAATCCACCTCCACTGGTGACTTCCATGTCAAGAGGCATCTGAACCCCCAAGAACCCCAACACCAAGCTGGCATTCTCAACCACAAGTGATCTCAGTGTTTCTCCTTGTTTTGGGGTTGTTTATTGCATTATGGGGCTTGTGGGAAGTACCCTAGGAGGTATTTCAAGGGAGACCTGAGGTCTCCAAGGGATGTTTTAAGAGAAACTCAAGGGGGCACAAGAGCAGGATGGGCACAGGGGCACTCCTGCACTGTGACACCCCTGCTGTGCCCCACGCTCCCAGGATTGTTCCAAGCCTCATCATCAGGGCAGCTCAGTCCCAAGCAGCTCCTTGCCACAGCAGGCAAAGGACTCCTGGAAAGCCAGGCTCTCTGGAGACAGACTGGAAACAGGGCTTGAAATTCCTTGTTTAGTGTGGGTTTCTGTCTCACTCGGTCTGTTTTCACTCCACACATCCTGAAACCTAGAAATGCACTGGCAAGGGACTGAATATATGTAACTGGGAGGGAGAGGAGGAGAGGACTTTTTCAACCAAGTGGCTTCAGATTCTTGCTTTCTCTCACTCTGTCAGCACAGATTGGATGCCAGCCCCCAACGAGGGTGTGAGATGGAAGGTGCAAACACCTTGAGGGCTGGGAGAAGCACCCTGTGCCCCATGAGGCAGAGGGAGGAGACTGCATAGCACATGTTTGGAGCCATCGCATCCACAGCACCCAGGAACGGGGGCTGGCAGCGTCTTCCAGCATCCCCAGCCAGAGACAACCCCTGACAATGCAAGCATTCCTGCCTGCTCATCAGCAGCAGGGAAGGGGAGTGAGATGTTACCTCTGCTCAGCGTGGTGTCCTTCTTGTCCGTCAAACTCATGGCCAGGGATGCCCCTTCAGGGATCTGTGGAGGAAGGGAAGAACACTGATGATGGGGGCCTTATCAGTGCCTCCCTGGCCCTGGGGAGATCCCAGGAGTGGGGGGATGCTGGTGCAGTCACGGTTCTGCCACAAACATCCCCTGAACCTGCCCCTGCCCCCATTATGTGGAAAGGGAATTTTCAATACAATTACAAGATGGTGAGGTTCTCAGACCCGATGGGAATTGGGCAAACACCCATATCTAAGGTACATTTTTGGATGTGCATGCCAGGTAATTTGAGAAGGAAGGAGGGTTTGGCTGTGCCAGTGCTGGTTTGCCATGCCCCCAAGGGGTGCGGTGGCCCCGGAGCCGCGGGGCTGGCACAGCCTCGGTGCCGCGGGGGCACGGCGCCAGCGCGGCGCTGGCACGGCGCTCACCCCGATAACCATGCTAATGAGCACTCAGCTCCACTTCTGTTTTCCAGGCACGGCTACAGACCAGCGAGGATTATGCTTCCAGGCATACCAGGGAATATGAAAACCGTTAAGCATTTCTGGTTTCATTTAATTTTAAACAGAAAAAAGTCAAGAAAACAATCTGATTCACCATGTTTCCTCATATTTTTGGCCTCACTTCCTCGATGATATCCCCAGCCCCTGCTCTCAGAGCAGGCCCTGACAGTTGTAGCTGCGATTTCAGCAGGAGTGCGGATCAAGAGCTCCGTGATACTAATCAGCCAGGCTGGTGGCCCTTGGGAATAAGAGCTTTTTCCCCTCCTCTTTCTGTTGTCAGTAATAACTTGTTTTGCATGAAGAGTGTTAATTAGTTTCTGTGTGTTGCAATATTAACGAGATTCTCGCCAGGGCAGATGTCTTCCCTGGAAGCTCTCACGGAGCTATGGCAACCTCTGCTTGTTCCTGATGATCCCGTTTTTGCAGGGGAACCGCAGCAGCTCGCCCTGGAGGCCAGGCAGGCTCCGAGGAGGAGGGGCTCCCCTGGGGTGTCGTTGGCTTTACCTTGTAATGTGCTAACGTGTTGAGTTTCTTCCTGCCGTCCTCCACCACCGAGGTGTCATCGAGGTCCCGCAGGATGTAGCTGTCAGTGCTGGTGGCGAACCACTCTGAACACAGAGAGGGGAGAAGTGAGAGCCCAGCCTGAAGGAGGCAGGGGCCAGGGGGTCTGGGACTGAATGGCTGCCCTGATGTTGGCGCTGCTTCATCCACTGGCAGGCACTAACAGCTGCAGCACAGCTTTAAGTGCTTCACCTGTTTTTACAGACTGGCTGGTCCATGCGCCTGGTCCTTACCGAGGTCGACGTCTTCCACCCTTGGCCACTGGGAGTAGGGGACGTTCTTGCAGAAGGCCTCCAGAATCTTCTCTTTCACTTGACTGAGTGTGTCCGTGTCCATGGCTCTGACACTCAGGGAGTCCATCCCACAGCCTTGGAAGGAGACGTTGAGGTTCTGCAGGCAGAGGCTGTGTTAGGGACGACCTGCCTGGCTCTGCTGGCTCCCAAGAATGCTTGGAAGCTGCGGTGTCTGCACAGCTCTGGCTGCTGCGCCCTGGGCCCTGTGCTGATAGAAATCAGGCTGAACTAATGTGGCCATCGATGCTTTACAGCATGAGAAGCACTGATTTACAGCCCCAGGGGTTGGGAGAACATAGGGAGCAACACAGCAGCCCCTCTCATGCTGTCTTGCTAATGGGGCTTGACCTCCACGAGGCAGGAGGAAGGGTCAGCCCCATTACCAGCTGTGTCCTCATTGCTTGGCTCCGACTGGTGACTGATGGGACCACCAAAGCTCATTGATCAGCCTGTGCCTGATTCAACAGGCCAAGCTGCACTGCCTAAACCAGCTCTAAGCCTGCTGCAGGATTGGTCTGCTGCAGTGCCTGGAACCCTTGAGAGCTCCTGGACAGCAGAAGAGGCAGCTGTGAGGGCCTCCAGGCTGCCACAGGCACCCGCTCAGAGACCAGGGAGGCACAGCTACTGCCTCAGTTGCAGTCCAAAGCTGCAGGGAAAAAAGAGCAACTGTCTATCAGAAACCCTCTCCTCTTTTTGTCTGGGTGCCTCCTCCTCTCACCAGCTGTGCAGACCTAAATGCTATGAGCATGGCATCCCCCCCTCACCCCAGCTCTGGGGAAGCCCCAGCACACGGGTACTCACCCTGGGCTTTGCCTCTATGTTCTCCCTCAGCAGCCACTCCTCGTTGAGGGTGTACCTGGCCTTCCCTGTAATGGCGTCGATGGAACCCTTGTTGATCTGCTGTTTGATGGCACAGATCAGCAGGAAGAAGGGCTCTCCAACTGTCTCCTGGGGAAAGGAAAGAAGACCAAATCAGCAAACCAGACCTGGTGGCGACAGGTCCATCAGCAGTGCGGCAGGGACAGGTGCTGTGTGGACAGTGAAGGTGCCTCTGCACACCAGCGAGCAGGACAAGTCCACCCCAGGGGCTGCAAACACCTGGTGGGGGCTATCACCTCCCAGCTCCCACTTGCTTCTCTCTGAGGCTGCTCAGAAGTTTTCAGACTTGTGGCAACATGACAGCGCAGATGGGGAAGAGGACACAACAGCCAACAACAGCCGCAGGCCGTTTTTGGGGATGCTGTAACTGTCAGCATCAACACACCCCATCCAAGTTCTGCAGCAAGCACTGGAGCTGTGCAATGCCAGCCTGTGCTGTCTCAGGGGCAGAGCTGGGGTGCTGCTCAGAAGGCAGGGGCATATGCATGGCTGTGCTGAGCGGGGAGGTGCACACATGATAATCGGCAAAATGCAAATGCGCATTAATTTACATGTGAATTACACAGGAACAGGGAGAATACAGCATACTGTGCTACAGAGACACTTCCTGCAATCTGACAGGGTGCAGACTGTACAACATGCTGCACTCAGCAGGACAAGATAGGGCTGATGTGCACAAATATCCAAGAACAGAAATATTTGGGCACCCAGCTTTCTCATAAACGTGTCAGCTAAACCCCTCATTGTACTGCCTGATTTGCCACTGAACTCCATGGGAGTGAGCCCACAGCCTGGGCCTGTGGCTCTGGGAACCAGCATTCATACTTCTCATACCACAGCAGAGCCCTCATCACAGCAAAACAGAGGATCAGGGTCAACAAGCTGTTCCCATGTGACTGCAAGCAAACACACCATTTAACTCCTTACATTCATCAAACCTAAGTTCATGGGAGAGAGGTGAACTGTGGCACTCCTGTAGCAAGAACAAAAAATATAACAGGGAGCATCTATTTGTGATTCAGCTACGCAGTTTAATGCCAAATTTCTGATCCACTTCTGCCTGCCGCACTGATGTGCAAGGGAAACATAAGCTATTTTCTTAGGGAACTCTTCAGTGATAGAGTACATCCCATTCTCCCTAATGTTCACGTTCAATTTCCTTCCAATGAGGCAAGTGCAAATTCTGCACATTTATGTGTTCTGAGCCTCCCCCCGCACACACAGGCCTGCCATCTGAGAGCCTGCTCAAGACAACAGATACCCAACGGTTTTGATATTTCTCAGCTAGGAACTGCTAAATCCTGCTCAATCTGCTTCTTAATTAAAACTTGGTGATTCTTTTATTCTAATTGCCCTATAATTGCTAAAGCAATTAGCTCGATGTCAATTTGGATGCGCTGCATTTGGTGCGGTTGATGATGGGGTGGTACAGCAGGGCTGTCAGTGGGCACACGCCGTCTGTGCCAGCAGGGCACCCGCTCCCTCTTCAAGGGTAACTTCAGGAGTGCTGGGAAGCTCCCTGGGTCTGCTGCAGGGGCCTAATGATTCCTGCAATGCCCCTGTGAGCAGGCAGCACAAAATGGACTCAGAGCAGGGCTGCGGGTGCTGGAATGCAGGAAGGCAGGGATTCCAGAAGGTGGAGGAACGTGTGGAGTCAGGAAGTGGAGAAGCTGAGGATTGCAAAGAGTGAAGAACGTGCAGAAGACACAAAGAGTTCATTTTGGGGAGAAAAGCAGAAACAAGATGTATCAAGGGGACAACACTGACGTGGAGACCTCCTTGGGCTGCAGTACCACTGCCCTCATACTGTGAACCACAAAAACACAGGGAGGCTGCAGTGCCTCCAAAAACATTAAAAAAGGGCAAGTCCCACTGGTATGGGAGCCCTTATGGGTTGAAATGAGCATGGGCTGCAGGGGTCGGGGCTGGCTCTGTGGCACCTTCCTGCTGACACAAGGCTGCCCTGGCAGCGGTGGGGCAGGCGTTGTTTGTGGGGTTACTGCAGGGTGAGGTAGGACAGGCAGTGTGGGGTCACTGCAGACCCTCTGCAGGGTGAGGAAGATCAGGTGTTGTTTGTGGGGTCACCACAGACCCACTGCAGGGTGAGGTAGGTCAGGTGTTGTGGGGTCACTGTGGGCCCCCTGCAGGGTGAGGTAGGGCAGGTGTTGTTTGTGGGGTCACTGCAGACCCACTGCAGGGTGAGGTAGGGCAGGTGTTGTTTGTGGGGTCACCGCAGACCACTGCAGGGTGAGGTAGGGCAGGTGTTGTGGGGTCACTGCAGACCCACTGCAGGGTGCACGGGCAGGATTTGGCCCGGGTCAGCCCACAGGGGACACAGCGACAGCGCTCCACTGGGGAGATGCTATTTCTGTTTGGCTTTTTGGCTTTCAGGCTCAGGAACTGTGGGATGTTATGGAAATCTGCAAAAGTGCTAATCAGACAGCGAATTTCAAAGCAGGGAAAGAAGGGCTGGCAGGCAGGGACTAGAGATAAAATGGCAAACTTGTGAAACCTCCAGCATTGTTCGGAAAACTCATCTGGAAAGGAATCAAAACTGTCTTTGGACTTGGCTAGTTAGGAGAAAGGAAGTTTAACCAGAAGAGATCAGTGCTGATTCAGGACAAAAAAAAAACTTAAAAAAACACAGTCTGGGGCCTTTTTTTCCTCCTATTGTGAATGTATTTTAATGAGACTTCATTTTCATTTTTGACTGAACTGCTATGGGCCCTTAAAGCTACCCAGGGCACTGAAATAAGTGCAGTAATGGAAAGCACAGTTCAGGCTGGCAGGACTTGAACTGTTCCACGCACAAGGAGCGTGGGAGGGCTTCGTTTTTATATGCTTGGGAAAACACAAAGGTTTAGAGCACAGACTGGATTCACATGTTGCTGCCCTATTAACACAACTCTGACAAGTTATTATAGATGTCCTCCCAGGATCACACTACAGCCATTTCCAAAATGTTTTTGTGATCCCAGGGTGGGAACAGCACAGAAAACAGCTGCTTATCCCAAGTGCCCGCTAATCTTGGGACAATTATCTGTTTGCATTGTGTGAAGAACCAAACTTCGATCCCACATGCAAAAATAAAAGCTGAATTTTAGAACCCTACTTTTCCTTTAACTCCCTAAGCCTGTTAGGAGCCAGGCACAATGGTACCATAGTAGCTCATGGAGAAGGCTTTCTTTTAAAGCTTTTTCCACCACAACTGTAGCACAAAGTAGAGACCTGGACCGTTTCATCTACGATTCTCACTCAGCTCTGCAGAAACAGAGTTCTGCACTGATTGTGCAAATGCTGCAAGTCACCCCTGAGCCCCCGTGCCTCACAGCAAGGCCCTGCCAGCCCATCCCAACCCTGCACACCCTGAGCCCACCCCACCAGTGGACTCCACCACCTTCAGGTGCCCTCCACATGTGCAGGCCACGAATGCCTGTGGCCAGCAGCTCCTTCCCAGCTGAAGACAGCTCCTTCAAATCATTTTCCCCCAAAACACAAATGGACGGGCTGTTAGGCAGAGCATTAATGCGAAACAAATGTTTTGAGCATGTAGCGTTGACTTACAAGGGAAAATACAAGCACTTGGAATTTTTCCACTGCACAACGGCGGGGACTTTCACAGCAGCTGTTTCAAATAGACATTGTGATTAATGGGGATAATTCAGGAATGAAAACCAGGCCCATCATCACATGTCTGACAGAGCAGGGCTACAGGCAGGCAGGCAAGCCTTCTTTTTAACCAAGAAATGCCTCTCTGAAGGCAGCAGAGTTTGATCCTTAGGAATGCAAGGCACATGGGAGGCCTTTGGCTATCACTACTATTTAAATCACAGCCCTGAGCTGACACCAGCCGTGTGGAAGGAGGTGCTGTCTGTTCCACCACAGGAGCTCCTCATTTGTGTGCTGGGGAAGGTGCCAGCTCTGCTGATCTGGATCAAGCTCCTGTCCCTTTTCACAGCCGGGCTTGTTTCACCCGGGACAAATTTCCTCTCCAGACACTCCCATCTGACCAATTCTTTTCCCTTTTCATATTTCAGGAGCAGCTCAGCATCTCCTCTGATCCCACCCTCACTGTGGAGCATGTCAGATATCAGAGTCTCCTGGAAATCAACTTCACTGCACCTCTAGTTTGAAATAATTTGCTTTCAGAGACGGGAAAGAGGCTGCAGCGATGCTCTTGCATCACTGCCATGGCTTCAGGCTGGACATGGCCTGGAGGGGGCTGCAAACCCAGCGTGCAGCCTTAGCCTGTGCCAAGAACCTGCTGCAGGTGGATGGAAATGCACATTCAGCCAGTGCCCAACAGCTCTGCAAAGGGCCCGGTCACCTCAGTCCTGCTCCCACCTGTTCTCATCCTCCCTCTGTGGGCCAGCCCACAGCAGCACTGCCCGGGCCCAGGGTTGGCCACAGCCCCCCCAGGGATGGCCACAGCCCCCCCAGCCCCAGACCAGCCTGCAGGAGTGGGCAGCTCCCACCTGGTGCTGTGTGTGGAGCTCCTTGCCATTAGTGAGCTGTGTAATGTGTTCAAGCCTTCAGCCCCACGTGATAAGGCTCCACTTTCCTCTTTTTCTTTTTTCCCTGAGAAAGCCTTCTTGCACAATGTCCATTTTTAGCACAAGCTGGAGCTGGATCAGATGCCTCACATGTGGTCTCCCCTCCCCAAAAGGGAAAATCAGCACTTTTTTTTCTCCAATGGTTAAACTACAGGAACAAAATCTGAAGATTAAAAAAATTTTACTGATTCTCTCTTTTCTGTACTTACAGGCTGGATAGCTGGGCTACATTGGCACAGCCATCTTCATCCACTCCTCTAACTCCTCTTTTATTAGACTGACTAACTGTGTCAGCTAAAATGTAAGATTATAAACTACAAAAACATCGGCTTTAGGACAGAAAGTGATCATCTGGGATCAGAAGACATCACAATATGTATAAAGACAATACGGAATCGCTTCTGTGCATGTAGAAAACACTTTGGGAAAAGAGATTTTTTCAAAGGCTTTTTCAAGGCTCTTCCCGTGGGTATAATGGGGTATCCTCCAATTAACTGCTGTGGAATCAATTAAGTTATTGCTCAATTCTTCTGGGGAATTCCAAACAGAACTGGCAAATGCTGGAGATAAAGCACTGAGCAGATGGACTGCTGATGGCTCTGAGATGCCAAACATATTCCTGCTCGTTACTGAGAGAAGACCGTCAGCCTTCAGGGACAGACACCCCACCTCTCCTGCTCAGATTTGTGCAGAACCACGAGGATGCCTCTGCATGAGAGGCCCCCCACACCCACGGGTGCCAATACAGAGCAGCCCCTGCCTGGTGCCCTGGGCCCTTCTGAGCGCCGTGGCTCCTGAGACACACGCTGACTGCTCAGCATGGCTGTGCCAGCTGCTCACAGAAACAACACACAGCCAGGTGGCTCCCAACACCTTCAGCCATTCTGGCTATTTTTCAGCTCCCCTATGGCTCTTCTCAAGCATAGTGAAAACGCTGATCAGTGCTCTGGCCTGCCATGAAGACTGAGCTCACCAAAGCCCTGGGCAGAAGTGGAGAAGCAACTGAACTTCAGGTCGCTTTCCTACCCCTGAATCATTCAGTACACCAGTTTGCCAAGTGTTAGTGACCATTTGAGTGGCACTGCTAGCAAGTGTCAGGTCCTAGGCTGTCCCCTGCATCCCTCATCCCTGCTGCACACAGAGGTGACCCTGCACCCACGGCAGCAGGGGCTGGTTCTCTTACTCTGAGATAGCTGTACATGCAGATGGACATCCAGTTGGTGAGCATCTTCTCCACCACAGATTCTGTCCTCCTCAGCATAAGCTTGGGGTTTTTGGAAGCTGAAGCATCTATTAGATCCACCAAGAGGTCCTTCATGATGCTGGTGTAATACTCCAGTTTCCCATGCAATGCAATGGTGAGCAGGGAGGCCAGGTTACACCTGAAACACAGAATGGTACAGGACTCAAGCCCGAATCCAAGGAGACTGAACTGCTGACTGGTACTGAAAAACCCAACACACAAAGGCAGTCTTTCAGACAATTTTCATGACCTTTCTTAATGGTCTTAGAAGTTCCAACCCTCATTCAGTGCTGCAGGACCTCAGGTCAGCTTGCACACTCTTACTGCTATGCCAAATGAGTGAGTGCTCTTCAGGGTTTATGGCCATCCATTTCTAACAGAAACGTGTAGGCAAGTGTGACTCAACTGTCCACTGAAACACACAGCCCCAGACACTGGCTGGATTGCTTTGGGCTAGGAATAAATTAGTCTCCTCCAGCTGCCAAGTCTTTGGTTCTGAAGCTCATACCTGTCTCTGACAGCAAAGTCCTTCTGTTGCTCGAGAGCATGGACGAACACAATAAGGAAATGCTTGTTGTTCAGTAAGGTGGAGAACAGAGAAATTCCTTCTTCCATGTTGGGTCTGCAGTTCTCAGGGATCTGAGGAAAAAATTAGAAAGTAGACTAAGAAAGCCCTGCTAGTTGTTTTCCTCCACATTTTATCCCTTTGATGGCAGGAATGCCCCTATTGAGCACAAAGATACTAAGCAGAAGAGACCCTCCTCCCTCTGCCTGACACAGCCAGCAGTTTTGCTGGCAGTGAACACACAGCTGGGTCAGTGGCAGTGGCCATTCCATTGTGTTCAGCATTCCTGAGGATACCTGGAACACTGTGGCTAGTTTGGGGCTCCCCACCACGGAACAGATGGAGCAAGTGCAGCTGAGGGCTGACAAAACAATTAGTGGGCATACAAGGACAGGCAAAGAAGGCTGGGTTTGGTCAGCTTTCAGAAGCTCTAGAGGGAGACCTTACTGCAGCCTCAGGGTAACAGAGCCAAGAAGGATCCCAGGCTTCTTCATGCAAGAGCAGATTCACAATCTGCCTTCCTCAGCCAGCCAAAGCTGATCCAGTGCTGGTCTGTGTTAATGGTTAGCAACACCCAAAAGCGTTTGTTTTGTTTGTGGGTTACTCACCTTCCACTCCCCCACCAGGAGAGGATGTGTCTCCTGGACCTGGGAGCCCACCTGGGAGCTGAGCTGCTGGGATGGCAGGATGTAGCACTCCTCGTAGAGAGAGGAACACTGGAACCAAGCACAGTGTTAGGGGAGGGCGCCGTGTGCTGTGCACCTCAGGGGAACGAGATGGGGAGACTGAAGCCACCCATTCCAAAGATATGCACGGAGCTGGCTCAGGGAGCCTTGAAACACCTTGCAAGAGCCTCCTGAACGAGCAAACACCACAAGGATGGGGGGAGGCAGACGTCTGCACAGACGCAAGGCTGTTAGGGCAGGGAGACTGCAAATAGAGTAATGTGACAGCTAGAACACTCCCAGAAGAGAAAGCTTTACAGAAGACTATATCAAAATAGAGGAGTTCTGGGTGTTTCAACATATGTAACTTTTAAAACAGATGGGAAAAATGTTTAAATCTCTAGCATTCATATACCAGACTGAATCTTAAAGCCTCTAGTGCGCAGGGATATGGAGACTGCCTAACTGAAAAACCTGAGTAATAGCTACTAATGAAACACTCTGCAGTCATAAATCATCATCTCAGTCCTCAGCACGGACACACAAGTGCCTCGGGGGTGAAATACAGCCGGAGTGAAGGGCACACAGCCACAGAGCGGAGCAGGACTGACGGCACCAGCACGTCTGCTGCAGCTCTGGGGAAGGACTCTGGGCAGACACATTGCGACTGGGTGCCCAAGGGGCGTCTTACTGGGAGCACCACACGCCCAGCCTTGGACAGGGAGGAGAGACAGAGACATCCAAAGAGCTCCTGAGGACTGGCTGAGCTCCTGGGAATTCTTGGGGGCACCCTGCACAGGTCAAAAAGCCCCTCTCCCTGATTGACAATTCACCCTTCAGCCACCCTTCAGCCTCTGCCAAATGGAGTGGGGTGACACTGGAGCCCTCGAGGAGGAGACCCCAGCACTCTGCTTGTGTGAGAGCTCTTTCAGAGGAGGTGTGCAATGGCCCCAAACAGGCAAGCCAGAGCAATTCCTGGGACAGCTGCCGCCAGCTTCTGTCATGTACGAGCAAGCCCGATCTTGTATGACACCCCAGGAGGTGCAGCTCCACTTTTGATGATAATTAAGGCTGAAATATGTGACAAGTAAATATATGACAGTGGAATGATTTTGTGACACTGTAAAAGCCCTTTAGCAGAGCCCTAAACTGGTTGGGACATATCTGGGAGCAATGAGGTGCCCGTGACACACGCTGTCTCCTTACTTTGGGGAAGAATGTCCTGGTGACAAAGTGCTTGTACTCCAGGAAAGGGATCCCCTGGCTGCGGTTTAGCTCCTTGGTCAGGTCTGTCATGTCTGTCTGCAGTTCTGCAAAACCTTACACAAAGAGACCCACAGATGGTGAGAGCCCAGTCCTCCCCCAGCCGAGACAGGCTGGCACTGGAAAGCGCGGCACGTCTCATCTCTGCCCCCTCATGCCGTGCCCTGGTGGGGGCTGAAGCTGATTTTTCTCTGAGCAGCACATTCCCATTGGGGTTTAACCATCAGACTGTACACCTTGCCCCAAGCACTGACAGAACATTCTCTGCCCCAGGAGCCCCAGTCCCCCCAGGACAGGACATCAGCTGATGTGGGACTGTGGGATGGTGGGTGCCAACACTGGAATGTTGCTCTGTGAGGAGCGTGCTGCAGTTTCTGTTGCACCCCAGAAGAAAGCACACTGAAGGTTAGTGTGACCTTCAGGTAACCCTCAGACACAGCCAAGGGCCATTACCCCAGAGCAGAGAAGCTGGTGGCACTGGAGATCAGTGCCTTACCCAAGCCAGGCAGCAGGAATTCCAGCCACTGAGCCTCATTCCCAAACCCAGTCAAAGCTCACAGGCGATCACAGAAATTCTCCTACAAATACTTCTACAAACTTCTATATGGCACAAGGTGAATTCCTTCAAGCCTGCTAACCTGACATCCCGCTCCCAGCCATGGTTCCTCAGCACCAGGCAGTGACTTACCTTTGCGGATTTCCTCCCGGATCTGTGATTCCATCTCCTCCATCTGGAGCAGGGTTTTCTGCCAGTAGCGCTCAGCTCTGCGGCTCTTTGTGCAGAACACAAAGAGAGCTGGAAAAGAGGAAGAGAATAAGCCTTTTGGACCTGGGCTTAGGAGCAGCTGCAGCTGGGATGGGAGCAGTTCTCTCTGACACGAGTGCAGAAAGCTAAACCCAGAGTTGGTTTCACACCTACCACCAGACCAGTATCTGCTCAGGCAGTTGTCGATTATCTGTAAATAAGTAAAACCAGCTGGAATTTAATGATCATGCTGTAACTGTCATCTTCAATTTAGGTCTGGGCTGTCTGTATTCAGCTTAACTGTGTATTAATGTGTTCCAGCTGATTAATGAATACAGAATTGAGGACGTTTAGCACCTGTATTACAGTGTTCGTATCTGACAGTCTTCCCATGCCTCCAGAAATATGTTTCTAATGATGGCTGGTGCATCTAGTTAATAGGGTGCATTAGAGTCTTTATTAAAAATAAATTAAATCCTTACTATAAAGCCCTCATTTGCTGTGAACTGGTAGGTTTCTTGTGCACAGTCACTCTGGGCATGTGATGAGCAGGGACCCTAGTCCAAGGACAAAGGTGTGCAGTGCAGCTTCCAGCCAGGTACACACACCAATGTGCCTGCTTCATATCTGCAGCTAAGGATGCTGCTCTGCTCCTCCTACTTGGCCAGGCACCTGTCACTGCTTGTTTCTGATGACAGGATCTTGGCCTAAGAGAAAGATCTTGCCTGCGATCAAGATCAGTTTCTCACATCCTTCTTTATTTTGTATGATAGTAACTAATAAGTATTTGGGGAAAAGGGTAAGTTTATAAATACCACAGATTCAGGTAACAGAGCTGAGCTGTGGATTCAGCCAGGAAAAGCTCTGTGCTGCAGGGAGCTGTGATCTATACTAGCTGTGTGCCATACCTGCCGCACCCAGATTAGCTTCAGGTACTGCACAACTGCAGCACTCAGAGTCACCTTCACACCTCCACATGCAGAGAGAAAAGCCTTGCCACAGCCTGGAAACACATCATTCCTTACCTACGACAGAGAGGACCAGCAGGATGCTGCAGATAACGATGGAGACAATGATCGCCGTTTCTCCTCCCCCAAGGTGCAGCATGGCAATTGTATAGTTGAACTTCCCAACTTGGATCTGAGGAAGGAAAAGCAGGAGCTGAGCAGCAGGTTGCCAAGGGGCTGGGAGCAGGGAGGGACACAGGGCAGCACTGAGCAGACCTTCACAGGCTCCCAGGCTCTGTGGGAGGGAGGCTGGGCTGTGCTTTTCACTGCCAGAGCCTGGGCACTCTGTGTGCCTCAAGGGAGCCCAATTCCCCTCCTGTGCTCTGGGGGATGCCAAGGCCACACCCAGCAGGCTGTGATGCTGCAGTGGTGCCCATCCAGGGCCACCACAGGGCTTTGGTGGCAGGACTCCAGGGCCCATGGCCCCACTGTACCTGTGCAGAAGAGACAGCCCCTTTCCTAGACAGCCATGGCACCGTACAAGGCTGCCTGTGCTGCTCTCACTAGAAAATCACTTCCACTAATCATCAGCTTCCTTATGGCTCTGAACAGCCTTTGGAGCACTGCTGCACTCGCCTTCCTCCTCCAAAATCAGAGAACAGCTGCCACCCAGAAGAAGTAGGGTTAAGAAACTTCCAAGTCCTTGAGATACAAATAAACTAAGGGAATAAAAATAAATGAGACTATAGACGAGTAATGGTCTTGTGGCTAAAGCAGTGAAAGGGGTGTCAGAAGGTGCTGGCTCTGCTCCCAGCCCATACTTCTTGTGACAACAAGCACAAACCACTAGAGCTCAGTCCCTGGGTCTCCTGATCTCCAGAAGGGAAGAGGCCAGCACACATCACAGGCTGGCAAGTTACAGGATGCTGTTTACAAACAGCTCTTGGGGCCCTTGGGATGAAAGGATTCCACAGTTATCATCTGATAGGGAAAACTCATGACCACACAAGGCTTTCGCTTCTGGAAATGTGAGTTTCACTTCTCCCAGAGAACGAGAAGTGAGAGAAACTTGATTAAAAAAACTTGAAATGAGATAAAGAGCTCCAATAATCTTACAATTTTGATTAATCTTTCGACTAATCAAAATTAATCTTTGATTTCCTGTGTCATGGAACACCTCTGGGAAAGGTGCCCACTGGGGTGAAATTCCAGCAGCTCTCAGCCACTGGACAAAAGCTGGATCTTCCCACCAGACACACAGCTCCATCCTGAGGGAAATACAGCCCTAGCTCTAGGAGCATTGGTGAGGGCATGGCTGCTGCCAGTGGAAGGCTCCAGAGAGCTTTGGTCTCTACCCTGGCACATTGTCCCAGAGCCATGGTGGTGGACAGGGACAGGAGCCACAGCACTGCAAAAGCACCTGGGCAAGTTCATTCAGCAGCCTCACATGCCCAGCCTCAGGATCTCCTCTTTTTCTCTCTGAAATGCTGCAATGAGGCAGCTCCTCAATGTGTTTTGAGTCTTTTTTCCCCCCATCAGCTCAGCCTTTTCCATTTTTCATAGAAAAAAATCCCACAGCTGCTGTTTAATTCAATATTTAAACTGTTTGGTCATGAATAAAGATGGGTCTGAAGGCCTTGATAAGTCTCTCTTGTTTAGCTGGACAGCTCTACTCAACACTCAGTGTGACCCAGGCAAGGCCCCTGCACATGCCTGCCCTGTGTCACCAAAGCCATTTCTCATGCGTGATCAGGCAGTGGCCACTCGTGGAATGGCCAGCAGGTGAGGGCCCCAGCCATGTCTGTAGGTTTAGTAAGGGTGCACAGGTGTGAATATGAGCAGATTCCTTAGCTGCACTTTCATTGCTGATGCACTCCGAACAGCCTGGTGATATTTAGGGCTGGGTATCACTCTCCTGCTTCCTGGGGACTTGCCCTGATTGGTTAATGTCACACCAAGACTAGCAAACTCAAAAATTCCTTTTCTTACACAAAGGGATTCCCCACTTTTTCAGTTCTTACAAAAACAAAAAATTTAAAAATTACCCTGTTTAAAATTCCAGTTAAGATGACTCAAGAAATTCTGTTACTTCTGCATTTCCATGTTTCCAGTTTGCAGCAGAATTGCATACACCTCAGGTTGTTGCCAGTAAACTGGACAACCCTGTCAGAGAATTGGTAGAGCATCCTTGTGCCTTTCTCCTGGGCAGCCCAACTCCACAGTTCCTCCCTGCAGCTCTCCTTGCCCTGCCTGCCCGTGCCTCAGGCTCCCATCCATCCCCTGCCAACACACAGACCAGGAGAGGGCAGCCGGGTCTCCCACGGAGGTGTGGGCATTTTCTCTCCAGACACAAAGAGCCCTGGTCACATCCCTGCATGGCCACGGGCTGTCTGTGGCATGAGGGAAACTGAGGCAAGCACAGAGTTCAGCCCAGCCCTCCGGAAAACAGGACAGTAACAAAGTGTGGTGCATTTGCAGACACAAAGAGAAACAGCAGCCCTGAACACTGAACTCTTTGCAGGGAGAAAGCAGCAGCCTTTGGAAGCCCTGAGTAGTGCTCTCACCCTCCCAGCCACACGGCAGGGACCCAGCAGGGACCCAGCTCGGTGAAGGCTGGACTCTCCTGGCCACTCATAGCCCTTCTGCTGGTGGGACCAGAGCCAGTGGCTTAAAGCTGTAAGGAAATCCCCAATCACATCTCATGAGGAGCAGAAATCAGTGCGGGTGACAAAACCTCACATGCCTGAGACCTCACTGTGCCTCCCAGAGCTGCCCAGCCTCCCCTGGGCACAGGGCAGGAGCTCAGCAGGCAGCTGCACGGCTTGCAGCATGGCAGCTTTCATCCCAACCCCCTGCATCCTGCTGGCCACTGCCCTGCCACAGCTGCCAGCACGGCGAGCTTTGTGCCCTCTGCCCCCCACAGCCTCCTGCAGGGCCAGCAGGGAGCCAGGCAGGTCCTTCCCGGGGGGTTTGCAGCAGCACCCTCTGCTCACAGCCCCACACTCACCGTCACCGGCAGCTGCCTCTCCGAGGAGCTCAGCGACTCGTTGATGGAGCAGTGGATGACTTTGTCTGAAACAATCTGGATCTCGCAGGAGATCAGGCCGATTTTCACCTGGTACTCATTGCTCTCCAGGCCCAGGCTGTCAGGCTCTTTCTAAAGACAGAAATAAAATCAGGATGTCAGGCTGCAGCATAGGAGTTAGAATTGCAATCGATCTTCCTGCTTTACTTTCCATATTCCCTGCTGTTTTGCAGACCTGGGGAGACTCTCCCCCACCAAGGACTTTTTTCCAGCAGTCCACAGGAAAGCCAAAACTGGGCCATTCCCCATTTTCCTGTTTCCCATTCTTCACTCAGCATGGGGCATAGGATGAACAAGCCCCTCATGGAACCTGGAAAAATCTGCTTTTGATCAGGCCTGCTGTGCATGGAAGATAAGGATGTAAGCGCCCATCTGGGAGCAGGGAAGGATGTACAACGGAGGGGACAGCCAGGGGATGCGCCTGCAAAGCCTGAGAAAGGGGGAGCACATTTCTGGAGCACGTTGCAAACAATTAGGATATCCTGCAGCAAACAATGGCCTTTGAATTACTATTGCTCATTGTCCAGGCCACTCAGCTTCTGCACTCCAACTTCCTTGTGAGTTGAGCTGAATTCAGTAGCCAAAAGAGAGGAATGAATGATCCATTTCTGCAGGAATAAACACCTATTGTCAGGCCCTTCTGCAGCACCTGCCTGGTTTCAGGCCAGAGCATTGTCGTTCTTTTCCCCATATCCAGTATTTCATTTAGCCCCTTGCTACAACACCCTCCCCAGGCAGCTCTCTGGCATCATGCCTCAGAAGGCATCCCCAGACCAGGCTGCATCTCCTGCAGAAGCTGCAAGCTCAGTGAAAATCACCTGCTCCTGCCTCTCCAGTCCCCACCCATCCCCTTCTCTCTCCTGTGCCTGTGGACAGTCCCTGTGCTGGTACTTAGGACTGTGGAGATGGCAGCACCCAGAGCGAAGCAGAGCTGTAACAACCACCCTCTTACATGTATGACCAGAGTTAAGGGCTCGCCAGGATGGTGCTTGATCCACTTCTCCTTCTTGGCTGTGGAGAACTGGGGGTCAGCATAGTAGCCCAGGCTGAATTTGCTGATGTGCAGGGCCTCCTCAGGGTACATCTCCTCATCCAGAGCCGAGCGCTCGTCAGTGTAGAGGCGCCCGTTGAGGTAGAAATCAACAGGGGCTGGTTTGCTCCCCACGGTGACGTTGGAGGCAGCTGGAGAGGGGCAGGTGATGGCGGTGTCAGTGTGAACCCTACAGCGCTGGAAGCAGGAGAGTGAGCATGTCAGAACCCAGCAGCACGAGTGCTCTCAGCCTGCCCACGGGCCAAGGCCCAGCCTCAGCCCTTCTGGCAGCAGGCACGCAGCCCTGCCCCATCACAGGACACCCACCGTGTGCTCTCTGCCAATGCCACGGACAGCCATGGACACATTCTGCACCAGCCCAAAACCTCGTCCTTCCAGGGTGATGATCCTGCCCCCGCTGTGAGAAGGGAAGAAAGAGAGGGTGACTGCAGAGGACAGTGCAGCAGTGGAATGTGATGGCTGCATCTTCCTCCTGTCATTTTCTCAGAGATGTTTCCAAGCTGCCTGAGCAGAAAATGTGACCCAACAGCCAAAGTCTTCTTCCTCCTTACAGGAGAGATCCACACAGCTACCACAGTATCAGGGAGGAAAGGAAGGAAGGAGGAGTAGATGCTCTGGTGGAAAGGGGGCAGCCTCTTCCAGCATCAGTGAACTGTCCCCCTTACTCCCACTGCCCAGAAGAGCAGCCTCTGCATGCCAGGGTATGCAGCAGGCATCCTGGCCACTGCCCATAGAAGTGACCTGTAAAGGGATGGCCAGGAGACATCCCCTGCCCTGGCCCCTACCCCTGTACCTGTCCCTGTCTCTGCCCTTGCCCTGCAGCAACCCACACAGAACTGTGAGACTTGGAGAGGGAAACGTCCCTCATCCTGCATCTTCCAGGACCTTCCAATTTAGATCAAAATGTGAAAGTTGCTGTGTTCTGAATCTGCCTGGGGGGGAATGTGACACATGGGCCTCTCACTGTGCAGTAAACTAACAAGAATAATGAGCAGCCCAATGTGCACAAGGCAGAGCAATGGCTGGACAACCATCACCACTCATCTGCACACTAGATCAACCTTCCTCTTCACCCGTATCACATTTGACTTGTTTGGAGTACTTCCAGGAAACAGGCAGGACTCACAAGTCCTATTATCTGAAAAGCACTCCAGGCACAGTGACTTTGGGCACGAGGCCCCAGGGTTCTCTGAAGCCTGGGGATATCAGGAGCAAGTTATGATCCAAGTTTCCAACCAGGAGCCTGTCACATCTGCAGACTTGTGTACAACTTTTGCATTGGTTTAGATCTTGGTTATACGGATTGTTTTATCAATGTGGTAAAAGAAATCAGATCCAGCTAAATTTTTACACAAGTTATTGGTACCTCATGGTCAACAGCCCAGCAATGTGCCAAAGCAGTCAGACTGCACCAGCCACGCTGGAGGCTGGAGAGAGCCTGCAGTTACCATCCCTGTTCTCTGAAATTTGGGAACAGCTCTAAGTACCAAGGACACAGACTAAGGTGACTGAGAAATAGCCCAGAGGTTTCCTTTGTGACTACAGGCAGGACATTCTTCCCTTGTCTCTTTTTAGCCGCTGCTCTCTCCGCTCAGCTGTTGGAAGCCTGCGAGGGGCTGCGCCTGGCTGAGTCATGGCTCTGCTTCCCCCTAACATTCCCACAGCCTGCAGCCTTGGCATTGTGCTTGGGAACTGAGAGGCAGCTTTGTTCCAAGGGGATCAGACCACTAGAGCCTGCTCATGCTCGCCCCTGGGTGTGCTGCTTTCAGCCATGTCCTGCCGGCACAGCCGCTGGCCTCCCAGATTTCCCAGTCAGCCCTGGGTTTGTCAGGCTCCAGAGGTGAGGAGGGTGGTATTTCACCACAGTATCTAAAGGAACAGAAGCCTGAGAACACCACAGAGATGTGAAACTAAAAGCAACACACTTTAAAAATTAAATACTGTGACATCGGGGAAGGTTGAAATCCAAAATTACAAATCT
Organism: Acrocephalus scirpaceus scirpaceus; assembly: GCA_910950805.1. NCBI lineage: Eukaryota > Metazoa > Chordata > Aves > Passeriformes > Sylviidae > Acrocephalus > Acrocephalus scirpaceus. The sequence continues at coordinate 21,472,494 of OU383782.1, forward strand.
CACCTTATCCTCCAGCAGTTTTACTGCCAAGAAAAATCCCCAGGGTCTCATAGAGCCCCCACCTGGGCCTCCCCAGAGCACTCACCAGGTGTGCACAGTATAGTTACCAAGGTTCACGTCTTTCCACTCCTAAATGCATCAAAACAAGCAATGGACAGTCCTGGTGTTTGAGACCATTTCTACTCCCGTGCTGGGGTTACCCTGGAGCACCCCAGGAGCAAGCTAGGGCACCCTCTACATCCGTCCAGCCCAGGGCTGAGAAATCCCCTTCTCCTGGCAGGACCCTCTCCCAACCCTCTCCCACGTGGAACTGACCCTCTCTTTCACGGGCTGTCTCAGCTAGGGCAGGGTCTCACCTGATCTGGCTCTTTTTGGGGTTGATGTCTGATATCACCGGGTTCCTCTCATACTTGAAAGTGATGTTGTGGCTGGCACAGGACTTGTTCTCGAACTGCACGCAGACGGGCACGGTGGCGGTGAGCTCCGCGGCGGGCATGGTGCACGTGATGGTGCTGTCGGTGCGGCTGCGTGGGGACAGCAGGGTGAGCTGCAGGAGCCAGGGGCTGGGGCTGGCCTGAGCACCCCTGACAGCTGACAAGGAGCTTCCAGTCACATGCCAGCTACCTGCTCCTCCAGGCCTGCTAACAGGCAGCTCTCAGCTCCCACCATCCCGGCTCCTGGGCCGATTCCCGTGCAGACAGAGGGAGGGGCAGGCAGGGGGATGCCATGCCAGCATGCAGTGGTGCCCCCCATTAAACCCTCGCTCTGCCTGACTTCTTGGGGGCAATACCAACCTTCCTAAGGCTTTGGCTCTCCTCACTACTCCAGTGCCTGCCCCCAGCCCTGCTCCCACCTGAGGTCCGTGCACTGCTTGGAGGAGTTGATGAGGACACGGAGCTCTGAGCCAACATCCAGCCTGCTGCCTCTGATGGTCACTCTTGTTCCTCCTGCCTTCGGGCCATTTGGAGGAGCTATGGACTGCACCACGGGAAGCTAAAAACAAAGGGGAAATCTGTTTTCTAGCCTGGTAAATCTGTAGCTGGATATTCCACACTGTACATGGGAATTGATTCAGAACTTTGAGTAAGTGTCCAGCATTGTGAGGCTCGAACAGCAGCACAGGAAAAGCTTTTGCTGGCAAGGTTTCAGAACAAGAGAAGTGGTACAAACACTAAGGAGTAAGATCATATAAAACCTCTGTGACTCTCAGTGGTCCCTGAGTACTGGCTGTAAATGAAACATGGGGCCAAACGGAAGCCCAGGATCCCACCATTCCCTTCAGATTTCCAGCAGGAGGTCCAGAGCCAGCAACAGCACAAGGTCCATCAATAAAAGGAAACTTCTCTCTCATTCCCTCCCTCACCATCTCAGCCCTTCCAGATCCATGTCCTCCTAAATGCAAGGATAATAGTAAAGCCCTACTGGATGATGGCCTTGAGATTGGTAAAATGGCCACCTGGGTTTAGATAATTGAATATCAGACCCCTGCTAGGGAAGCTTCAAATCTGCATCTCTTGAGGCAACAGGAACTGAGGGGGAAGTTACTTTGCCTCTTGCCATTTGCAGCAGAAATTAGCGTGTATGTTATCTGCATTTGCAGCCCCTGGAAATCTTCCTGAGATTCATGAGCTGGAGGCTTTGATAACTCACATGGCGCTGAGCCCTCTTGTCTGCTCGCAGCACCCCAGGAGAGGCTGCTGGGCAACATCCCTGCTCCATTTGAGCAGGACAACCAGGGCAGAGCAAATCATGTTCTCGAGACCTTTCCATGGGGCACTGGTGACTCCCCTCAGACAGACCCATGGGGGCTGGCCCTGCTCACCCCCAGCCCATCCCTCACCCATGCAGAGCAGACCCCCGCAGAGCTTGGGCAGTGGGGCACAGGCTGAGCCTGCTGTTAATGCCTTGCCTGGCAGTCTCTGCCACACAAACCCACAGATTTACATCTGCCCTTGCCCTACACTCAGATGGCTTCGCTCCTCTATAGCCATTTCCTCTGCCAGTTCTGACCGTCACCCATTTCCACTGTATCCGTTTTGCTAATTTATATTTCTCTAGGTGTCTGCAGGCAGCTGTCTCCTGCCCTTGGCCCCTAACCCACATATTCATAAGTGCAGCTACAGCATCAGCAGAGAGGATTATTCCTATTCCCCAAAGCCATTCCCCTTAGCCAGAGCCAGGGGCTGCTGCTCTTGGTGCACTGCCAGCACCAATCACCTCCATCTCAGCCTTGGCAAATCCAGCTCATCCATAGCCTTGCTATAATGCCCTGAAGAAGCCTCTCCCTCCTCCTCAGCACAATTACAGCTGAATTCTGTCTCTTCTAGGCATGTATAATGGGGACTTTGAAAGATGTAGCACACAAACAATATCTGGTATTTCATGAAGTACCTTCTTCAGAAGGGCAGTTATGAAAGTCTTTTAAACTTTTCCAGGCAAACTCCACAGTGCCCAAGCTCAGATCTCACCAAGACCAGCCTTGCATGGTGTAGGCTACTCCATTTGCATGCCATCAGATGTGAGAGGAGAACCAAGAAAACAAGAGTGTTGCTTGGTCTGCAAATGGTGTGAAAGCTACTTTCAGTGTGACACACCTCCGTCATGCAGTGTCCCTCCCCAACACATATGAGATATGAGGGACTCCCTCATATCTGCTCCAAGCTTTGCTAAGACAAACAAGAGAGACAGAGACAGACAGAGAGACAGCAGCTTTCTACTGTGCCACCCAAGCAGGAATGGCTCCTCTCCCACTCCAGGGAGGGACCTGCTCCATAAGCTTGCCCAGGAGCTGCCAGCACAGGGCTGCCTTGGACCCAGACTGAGGTCAGGGACTGGCTTTGTTCAGCACTGGTGCTTCCACAGGTGTTTCCTGAGAGGCTTTTCCTCGCACATTAGGAGCTGGTGAAGGAGCTGCCCAGCCCTGTTCCACTCTCTGGGCCCCTCTCCCCTCTGCTGGATAGCAGCCAGCAGTGGGGGATGTGCCAGCTCAGCACACACATCCTGAGAATCCCCAAACCAAAGGCTCTCACTGGGTCATAGCCACCACTGGCACCTCAATCCACTCCCAAGTGCTGGATCAGGGCCCCTTGGGATGTGAACCTGGACACCTGGAAACTGTGGAAATAGGATCTGAGAACTCCTGCTGAGCCTGGCCTGGCAGTGCCATCACCTCCCCAGCCTCTCCAGTGTCAGGCCTGGCTCTGCTGGGTGCTGGGGTGTGCCATGCCTGTGCTGGCTGCATGCTGTGAACTCCCTGAACTAAACACACAATCTGTCATTGGCTGCAGGGACTCCATGATCTGCCCCAAATTTCTCACAATGGCCACCAGGAATCAAAGTGTTTTCTGGCGCCCCAAGTCTCCTCCTAGGCCAGCAATTTGCAGCACGGGCTGTCCTGCCCCAGCTGAAGCTGCAGTGGAGGCAGAAAGGCTCCAAGCATTCCACACACCCTCAGCACCCACCCAGCATGGCTGTCCATGGATATTGGCCAAGAACAAGGTTCACATAGGGAAGAGGAAAAAAAGCATGGATTTCTCTCAGGTTTATAGAGATGAAAGCTATCTTTGTGAGAGAGCACAGTAGGAAGATATAAAGGGCTTTTCATTGCACAATGATATGGGGTTAGCTTCAGTCTAATCCCTACACATTATTTCATGCAAAAACTAACACAATCTCTGCAGCAAAAATACCAGTTTTAAATAATGTGAGTTAATGAAATGTAACTTACACAGCACAAAGGGGCTTCACAAGTCTCAAAAAATCTCACAGGTTGTAACAGCACTTCAGCAAAAGATGTAGAAGGAAACTGAGCTTCTTTTTATAGCAGGAGAGCAGCCAGTAGAGCTGGGATGAGATAGACCCTTGCAGGAGCTGAGTCTGGGAGCATGGCTGCCCTGCCAGCATCCTGCTGCAGTCCTGCCACACCCCACACAGGTAAGCACAGGTGAGGTGACACCTCAGCGGCTCCTTAAGGACCCCAACATGTATTTGTAGGTCCTGTTTCTCAGCCAGCTGGGGAAGGCATGGGGAGCTGCACACTCACTTTAAGGGGCACAGGAATCACCAAAGGAACACCTGGGAGACAGCCACTCACCACATAGGAGAAGCGTTCCCTAGACCTCCCTTCCCGGCTCACGTTAACCGTGACCACATCCGAAAACGCCTCCTGCGCCTCTCCGGTCTGGCACACGACTCTGCAGATGGATGGGGCAGATGGCAGCAGGGCCAGGGCAAAGCAGCAGCAGCTGGCCTCTGCCTGGCCACAGGGACACGCAGGGGTCAGGGTCCCTCCTCCCCAGCCCCCCCAACTCACGTCTCAGAGACGACGTATCTGTGGGGCAGGGGGGCGCAGTGCACGCTGCCCACGCGCACGGCGCCCACGACGTCGCTGAAGCGGCGGCCCAGGTTCCTCCCGCGGATGGTCAGCAGTGTGCCCCCCTCCAGGGGCCCCCGCAGCGGCTCGATCTGCAGCACCAAGGGGCGGGTCATAAAGTCAGAGCATCACAGGGTCCCAGAATGGTTTGGGTTGGAAGAGACCTCAAAGATCACCCAGTCCCAGTGCCCATGCCCTTGGCAGGGATGCCTTCCACTAGACCAGGTCAGAGGAGAACCAGGAGCTTCTGGCACCCAACATCACTCTCCTTGCTCCAGCTTGGCAAAGGAGAAACCATCACACTTCTGCTGTGTTGGGAAGTGGGGTTTGGTCAAGGATCACTTCAGCTGCAAACACATCTGGGAAGAAACATGTTTTCCTCCACACACCAGCTTTGAACCCACTCTTACAGCACTCCACCCGAGAGCTGCTGCTCCCAGCGCTGTGAAGGGACAGAGTACTGGTTGTGACAACATCCCAGTGCTGTGAGGGTACTGGCCATGATTGTGCTGCTGTTGTTTTTCTCACTAACACGATGAAGACTGGATCCTATCACTAGCAACATGTCCTTGGTACCAGGTGACTCAACAGCAAACAAAGTCAGTGCATAATCCAGTGTGGGTCTTGACCCCATCCTGTGCCAGAAACAATGTGCAGATCCTCCTCTGCTCCAAGCAGGACAGTGCAGCCAGTCCCAGCCCTTGGCACCACCCGCCACACCACTCCAACATCATACCATGCCACTCCATGCCACCCCACAAGCACCCTCCACGCTGCCTTCGGGTCTTACCTTCCGAATCTCAGGAGGTGGGCACACTTCAGAGACCTGTGGAGGCTCGGTCTGCAGCCTGCAGCTGGAGCTGCTCTCACTCCAGAGGCAGCGGTGCCCCAGGTCCTCCCTGCCCAGGCACTGGGAGCAGTCGGCGCTGCCGGTCGCACAGTTGTACACCTCCACTGTACACCAGAGACAACAGACAACATGAGCTCCAGGCCTGAACCTCTCACAGCTTTGCTTAGCCTGAGGCACTCAAACACACACAGCCCACCGCTCCCACCACCTGCCAGCTACCTTAATCCCAGTAAAATCTGAAATCCAGTGGATGAGCAGAGAAATGTGCACATACAGTGAGATGAGGCAGCGCTTGGCTACCATCCTGCAGATTTCCCAGAAGGCCTGGGCACTTGTTCACACTACAATATAGCTTAGCACTTTCTTTTCCTTTTTCTCTCCCTTGAAAAACAAGCAACACCCAAACTTGGAACCTTTTGTCAATTTATGCTAAATGTTTCCGACTCTCAGCATCCACATGGGAAGCTGCTTGGCAAAGTTGGCTCCATCCTGACAGGAAATCAATCACATTGCTTCCACACTGACAAAAATGGGGTGGTTAGTGCTTTGTACAGTGTTTACAGTTCTTTCCTTCCCCCTGTGACCACAGATCCCTTTCATTGACTTCTCCCTTCAGATCTGCTCAGCTCAACTTTCATATGTTTTTCTTATACTGCCTTCATATCTCCATTAGCTGCTGCTCTGGGTTACATTTCCTCTCCAGCCTCAAGACTTCTGCCACTGGAGTGTGGAAATCCACAGATGTATCAGTCAGAAATGCTCAGGAAACGTGGCTTTCACACCCTTTTCCCCACAGGAGACTTCACAGGTGCACATAAAACACAGAAACAAACACATTTGGCACTTCTGCTCACAGGAGCATCCTAAGGCACTTCATGAGCAGCTAATGAGTCCCTCAGCCTCAATGCTCTGCCGTGCTGTGCTAATGAAACTTCATCAGCACCAACACTCTGCCTGTGCCATGCTAACTGGTATTGAGGGTCTCTCCTATTCTCCACAAAAAAAAAAAAAGCTTATTCCATGTCATCTGTAGTCCCCTCAGGGAGTTACACTGGGTGGTTTTCCAACCAATAGCAGAGCTTGTGTTCCTTCAATGGACTGTCAAAACAGAGTGTAAAATAAAAGCTAATAAATATTGAAATAATAAACACTAACATCAGTGATTTCATTAAAGACATTATAAAAGATGCCCATGTTTGTCTGGCAAATCTCTGATGCAAGGCAGTCTCTCTTAATGTGACTCACACCAGCCTGAGCAAGGCGAGGAGGAGCCAGAGCAGCCAAACAGTCCCGTGGGAACTCCAAATATTCTGGCCAGTTCCGATGGATGCAAACATGGCCTATGTAAACGAGCTCCTCCGTGCAGGAGGAGGGGAATTCCACCACGCTTTTTCTGCTGTGGTTCCTGCTCCCAGCACCACCCACACAGAACTGAGTCTTTCACACAGCCAAAAACCAATGTCCCACCCCCCTCCTCAGGGTTACCACTGTATTGCAAAATTACACCCTCTTCTTTCTGCAGAGAAACCAGATCTCATGCCTGCCCATGTGGTATTTCCAGGTATTTTCACTTTGCAAGATAATCCTCCTCCATTCATGGGGATACCTTTCTACCCTGGTCACTGCTTGTTGGCGCTCGTGCCTTTCTCTCTGTCCCTGCTATCCTCCAAAGGAAAGCTCCCTTTGGGCTCTCTGCCCCTCAGATAAATGAGCCCCTTCTGCCACAGCAGCTGACACTGTTGAGAGGCAAAGGAGCTTGGGAATGCTGCCTCCAGGCAGACCCCCTGGCAAGGGGCACTGCAAAGCCCCGGCTGCACAGTGTGTGGCAGCTGCTGTGCCAGCCCAGCTCCACGGCTGACCCACGGGGCTCGTCCTGCCTGCCTACCTTGTCTGGACTGACTCATTTCGAGTCTCACTGCCTGCCTTCCTCAGTTTGCTGATGTAGCAAGGGCTTTTTTGGGAATCCAGCCATTCTTCGCAGAGACAGAGAACAGGCCAGGGGTGAAATGTGCTTACACATTTTATTCCTCCTCAGCAGAGGAAGCAAAAAGAAGGACTCAATTTTCACAGCATGTGGAACCTTGATGCCGTGCTCCTGTGAGGGCTGAGAGAAGAGCCCTGTCCCATTCCCTCTGTCCCCCAGAGGAATTCCTCTCCAGCCCACATCCCTGCTGTGACTGAGAGCACCAGGAAACCTGTGCCATGTACCACTGGCAGGTGAGACCTGCCTGCACTTCTGGGCAGGGCTTGACTTTGGCTGGCTGTAACAGGGATGCCATGAGGGCCAGTCTGGGCTCTGCACTCATGTTCAGAGGGGGTGACTGTGGGTAAATACACTTTCTGCATGTGCCTGAGAGAAGGAAGTGCACTGTGCCCACTGGAGCCATGGGCTCTCTCCTGCAGCCATGAACTCTGCCCAGGTTTGAGAGTCATTGAAGCCACCCGGATGAGAGGAGCATAAAAATAATTTCAACTCATACCTGTCATCATCTCCGGACTGTCAATAAATCTGTCTGGTTTGTCCTTCAGCTGGAGGTTCACTGGAAAGTGATGGCTTTTTTCTGATGTCTGGAGCTGCACACACACAAAAAAAACCAAACAAAAAACCCCAAAAACTTACAAAATTTAGTAAAACAGGAGGTTACACACACACACTACATGGATAGACCTTTCTTGTGAGGCTTTTTTGACCACTGCTCCTCCAGACACAAGGGTCTTATCTTTAGCAGAAGAAGTGGGACAGCTGTTTTGTTTTAATCTGCATTTTTTTGCTGAAGTCCCAGTAAAGGGCACCAGGACACAGTACATATCATGGTGAGCACAGAGCCCTGGGTTGCTGCTATTTTTAGCAGAAATGGACAGGAAAACGAGCAGCCTGGCCTGTCTGCACATTCTCAGTGCGGGGCTGTGATACAGGTGACGTGATGGAAAGTGCTCTTCTCCAGCTTCCACTTGCAATATTCCTACTGGTGAAAGCCCAAATGTTTGCTGTATTTTGCAGGTGATATTTGCCCTCTGACAACCACACACTGCTTTCCAGCAAGCATCACAGCATTTTCTCAGGCCAATTCCCTGCTCAAAATAAACGTTACAGAAATAGCAATTCTGAAAGGTGGCCAATTTTTTTACCTGAACTGAACTCTTCCCATTTAGAAAGGTAAACAAACAGCTCTTTCCCAAGGCCCAGAGGGGAGCAGGGGCCAAAGCCACTGCAGATCCCCACGGAGCTGGGAACACAGCACTGGTGACGTGTGTGCCCTGCCAGCATCAGCACACACACAGAGCCCAGAGGGGCAAATGCAGGAGCGAGCAATGGAGGGAAGATAGCAAATGGTGTCCCACTGCCAGGTGGGAGGTTGGGGGTGAGATCCTGCCTGCCCTTGGACCTGATCCTCAGCCTGGGGGAAGCAGGGCTGGCAGCCTCACCCCTCGACTCACCAGCACATGTACACACTCCACGGCAGAGGAGTTCACCCACCGGGCTTCAAATGTCCTGTCTGTTCCAAAATGGCACTCCAGAGCTGTCTCCTAGGAAAGGGAAGACAAGGGCAGAATGGCTGCAACAACTGTTTTGTGCAGTTCTCTGTCTGCCAGAGATGGGCAGGGTCCATGTCCCACCCCGACTGCACTGGCACCTGAACTCTGTCCAAGTCAAATAGGAGATCAGTACCTGACACTAAAGGTGCAGACCAGGAGCTGTGCCTGGCCCACAGCACACACAGACCAGGAGATGTGCCTGGCTGGGCCCTTGTAACCCCAACAGCTCCTCTGGGTGTGTGGAACTCATGCTGCAGTGCAGACTGAGAGCCAGTGTTGTCCCAGGCCACCTTGTCCAAACCAGCCCAAACCAGTCTGTTATTTGGACTCAAAGTCACCCTCCTCCTCCAAACAACTAGACAGAGTAAATCTCTAATTCAAACAAGGACCTAGCTGAGAACATGTTCAAAGACAGACTTCTGTGCTGTTTTCCTGATAACACAAGGATGATATCCTGCACCAAATTATTGCTGTGCCCGCATACGGCAGGAAAAAATCCTATCTCCAAGCAGCTGATGCTCCACCACTACTGAGGTCTAACCACCCTTTGAAAACTGGCAGATCTGATAAAAGGCATGGAAGGAAGCACCAGGCTCCTGGCAGGCAGCTGCTGGCTCAGCAAACACACAGGCAGAATCTTGCCCAGTGCATCCCCTGTGCCCAGGCAGCTCTGGCTCTGCAGGCTGCCCAGAGCCCTGGCCTCATGGCCCTGCCCATGCAGCGCCCCTGCTGCAGCCAAGGGGTTGGGGCACATGTCCCTGAGGCTCCCAGCTTCAGCAGCACTTGTGAGCTCCTCCAGAGAGGGAAGGAGAAGAAATCCTACCCGGCACCCTGGGACAGTGAGCAGAAGGTGGTGGAAAGCAGCAAAACTGCCAGAGCCTCTCCTGCTGCCCCTTTCCTGCTGACTCCATTTCCTGTGGGTTCCATGCACTATTGCTTCCTCCTCAGCCACTTCCAGCATCCAGACAGGAAGAAGGATTTCTCACCCTGTTTTGCTGATTGCAGAGGTCACAGCCTCCTTCCTGGAGGCTGGAGCTGTGCAGGAAAAGGCCACCCCATTCAGGCACGAGGGTCTGCTCTGCCCCTGTGCCAAGGGCAAGGAGGTGTGGTGGGAGTGATGCCTCCACAGCCTCCAGCAGCACCCTCCAGCATGCCAGAACAGCTCCACCAGCACTTCCAAAACTCTCCTCTCCTGAAGAACAAGGAGCCACACGGATGCTGGAATCATCAGCAGGGGCAAGTCAAACCTGGCCCCATGAGCCCTGTTGATCTGAGCCAAAATTACTCAGGGCAGCTTTCTACAAACACCAGAGCTTACTCAAGTCCTTTCGCAGTGCTCAGCCTCTTTGCCCCAAATTCCTCTGGTTCCTTCTGGCATGCAGCACATCTCCAAAGGCACTATTTGATGTCCACTTCTGCTTTTCGCTGTTAGAATTAGCGTGTCAGAAAATTTCACAAAAAAGGTTTTTTCACACCAAACAAACTCTGCAGTAACAATCTGAAGTTAAGCACTGGTTCCATGCTGTACTCAGACACTGTGGCTCAGACAGGGCTCCCTGCCTGCCACTCAGAGCTGTATCCCTCATTCCTCAGCGTGGGCACTGGGGCCAGGCTGGCTAGTGGGGTTGGGAGAGCACAACACCGGCACGCTCCGTGGTGGCACAAACACCCACAAGGGAACAGGGAGTTTTATTTCCCCCAAACACCTGTCCAAACCTTCCCAGCGCCTTTAGGAACTCATTTACCTTAGGGAAAGTTGCATTGGCCAGTGAGATCATGATGTTCTGAGATACACCCGTAGGCATTGGCTCCAGAGGGGCAGGTACGATTCGAGGACAGTCAATTTTCTCCTGCTAGGTACAAAAATAAGGAAAAAAAGGGGTTAGCTGGGGCATGCTGATCATCCTCAGCAACAAGGGAAGAGGGACCATCAAGGCCCTTGATAAGATTCATTTCACTGGGAAATGGGCACTGCCAGGTGCACAGTGACCATGTACCTGCACCTCAGCTGCCACCCTGGCCGTGACAGGGCCAGAATGACTCTGAAAGGAGGCACTGCCACCTCCAATGGCAGATCTACCAGTGTGACCCTCTCCCACCCCCACCCATTGCATTGCTCACTCCTGCCAGCACCTGGAGTCTCTGTTCCAGGCTGTCCATCCTGCAGAGTGCACAGGCTGCATGTGCACATGAGGAACTAACAGGGGCTTCAGTGAGGGGGCTGCAGTAGCAGGGCAGCTGCAGCAAAAGGCTTAAATGAAGCTGAAAAATTATTTTAAAAGGTCATCTGTCTCCCTACTTTTGTTCTCGTTTTAAATTGATGTCTCAGACACTGGAGCTGACTCAGAATTCCAGTCTATGTGACAATCCCGTCCTGTTCTCTCATGAGATGTAAATCACACTGCAAAACTACAGCAAAAATGAAGCCAGATTGTGCATGGCCTCAGGGTACATCCAGAGTAATGCCTCTGACAGTGGAGCCATTGGGGTAAAAGACAACAAAATACGTGGTCCATTATGCAGAATCACTTGCAGCAGGCAAGATTTCCTCTCGCTTGCATTAAAGGTTATCTTGCTGTGGCTACACTGATGCCAGTGCTGCTGCTGCTCTAAGGGGAGGCTGAGCCTGCCCTCCCAGTGCTCGGATGTCTGTTCAGACACTTCTGTGCAGCCGGACACATCCGGACCAGACATGCAGCAAGGGGGAGGTTTCTCTCCTGCTCTTCCCAGACCTAGATGGGAGTCAGGGAGCTACCTGAAAGTGTGTGTTTGACTGTGGAAAAAACGCTTTACTTCTGTCAGGACATTCATCTAACTGAGCATAGTTGCTGCTGCCTAAACAAGATTAAAATAACAGATGAACGTGATAAGGGAAGCGAAACAACAAAGAAAACAACTGGGGAGAGATTTCAGCCCCAAGACTCTTCCAAGGGAATAAAAAGAGTTAAAATAAAACCAGCACAGCTACAATTTCAAGCAAAACCTCCCCACACCTGGTGAGTCCTTGCATGTCACCAGAGCTGGCACAGTTTCCCAGAGAAATACACTTTAGAGGACTGATTAACTTGTCATCTTGCAGCCCCTTCTCCTGCTGTTCACCAGCCACCAGAAATAGAGCTTCCAGCTGACTCTATCCTTCACCTCTGGATCAGAGGAAAGGGGCAGAATGCCCAAGATGCTGTGGGCAGAGCTGGTACAATGCAGCTTTCCCTGCAGAGCCATGCTCAGGTGCAGCCGTGCCAGCCATGGTTTGTTTACCAAAAGCTCCAACTGCACAATGAAAGCACCGTGTTTCCAGGGCTACAGAGCACCTCTCCTGCAGCTGCTCACGAGATCAGCAGGAGGCACAGAGAGAAAACAAACATGCCCAAGCAGGTCAGCATCCAGCCCAACCGTACCCCTGGAGCTAAAGTTAGTCCTTTGCTAATCAAGCACTAGCCCAGGGCAGTCCCCAGGTGACCACAGCCCTCACATCACCCAGTGTCACTGCTGAGACTGACACCCCCCAAGTCCCTGGCACGAGCAGCACACACAGCACGAGCACTCACTGCCCCAACAGCTGGTGTGTGCCACACCCACTGCAGGTTTCCCCAGGCCCTGGCACAGGACAGACACCCAACAGGGGCAACCATCAGGATGGTTTTCAACTTCCCAGTACCCATCCAGACAGCCAGAGAAAATGCCAGACACTGAAACCTGTGAAGTGGGCAAAGAAGAGGATGCTTCCCCAAAACACCTGGGTATGCACAGGCAGGCACAGCTGAACCAAACACAGTGCAAAAGGGATATTAAATTTACAGTGTAATACTTGGCTTGGATCTAGACCAGATTGATTGCTAAAAGGCCCATTTTATTTAAATTAACTTCAATTTAAATTTCAGCAGTAGGAACACTCTGATCCTCTGGGTATTAAAGCTGCAGTTTGGAAAGAGGCGATTTTCTCCTCTGGATGAGCACCCCAGGGGTGCTCCAGCACATGATTAACATACAGCAGCCTCGAGTCAAAGCTAAGGGAATGGTGGAGTATGGCTGTTTCCTCTTGTACTCAAACCCAGGGTGTGGAGAAAAAGTGGCATTGCTCCAGGTATGAAAAGTCATGGAAAGCCAAGAGATGGAGTCCACAGGAGGCACCAGGACAGCTGAATCCTTGAGCCAGCTGCCAGCCTCCTCACACACACACACCTGGGCACAGCACAGCGTGGTGGGCACGGTGCAGTCACAGCTTACACACATCCCCTCCTGAACATGAGGGGGGTGCCCCAACCCCAGCAGGGCACAGGCCACGGGCAGTGAGTGCCAGGCACTGCTGGGGGAGGCTCAGAGCCCGGGAAGTGTGAGCAGCCTCACCTCCATCTGCACTGCATCCTCACACTGCGAGTGGTTGGAGACGCAGCTGTAGGCCGAGGGGCACCAGTGACACTTCCACCGGGCCGAGAGGCAGCTGGTGCACCTGAAATGGCAAAGGTGAGGGGAGAAAAGCAGAATATAGGTTGCTCAGAGGGGCCACACCTCAGCCCTGCAACCCATCTTCACACTGTTCAACCTTCAATGGAAAAACCCACGGCAGGTGCTGGATTTCCCTCTCCTCTCTCTAGGAGCTGGCAAGGGATGTGGCCAAAGCCCATCACCCCCAGGCATCCCTGCCTGGCTTCAGGCCACAGCAGACTGAGAGCCACCTCCCCCTTGCTTAGCAAAAAACGCTTTTTCACAAAAAAAATGCTCTTTCCCCTCATCTGTCTCTCTGAGTAGCCCGGCATGCTGGACCCAAGACTCTCCCTGCTGTTTACACAGATATGGGAGTGCTGGCAGGGCCTGTGGTCAGGTCCTGCTGTTATGCTCCTGAGAGGTGGATGAGTTTTAGTGTATGCCACTAGAGCCCCCTCAGGCTGATGGGGATATGTGACTGCTTCCACCCGGGGCTGGAAGGAGCAGGAGAGCATGACCCTCCCTTCCCCAATGCCCCACAGATTGCTGGGGAGGCCACCTCTGCTGCTGAAGGGTTAACAGAACAAGCTTTATATAAAAATATTATTCATGTTTAGAAGAAACCCAGCATGTCCAGATGGCTTGAGGACCCTTCTCTGGCATCACATCTCCCACAATCCTGCCAAATCCTGCCCAGGACCCCAGCTGTCTGCTCACAGGAGCTGTGCTCCCCATTAACCCCACACAGGAGGATCCTTGTCCAGCTTTGTGCTGGCACCCTCCCAGCTTCAAACTGTCCCACCTTTGTCACCCAGTGCCACCCAGGCCCTGCCACCACCTGCCTGCACACTGGGTCACTTACGCTCTCTTTGGGTAAATGTTTCCAATCCTTTTGCAATCATAGATGGTGAAATTGGCCTGGATAATGTTTTTGTTGTTGACCCGGAGAGAAGTTTCAACAACCACGTGGTCTGAGAAAATCAAGCCAAAGAACATTGGGTTGCAACAGCCCCTTGCTCACACCCACACTCAGTAGACAAGAGAGACCCTTGGGAAAACAAGGGCTAAATCTGATTTGTTTTCTCTAGGGCTTCCTCCGAGCTGCATTTCAGAACTTGGACCAGTCATCCTTTCTCCTCTGACCTTCAGCTCTTCCCTCCTAAATCAGCACTTTACATTACTCTCACAGCAAATAACATGGTGACTTTCGACACAAAATTCCAGCATGTTATGCAAGTGTTAATTAACAGATTTAATTATTATCTTCACATACAGTTGGTGCTAAATTACAATTTTTAAAATGTGGTAATTAAAACATGTTAGTTATCACGTTTTAAAATCCCGCTCACTTTCCCTGTGCCAGCAAACCAGCAGAGAGGGGAAGTCCTGTTTTTGGCTGCTCAACACACCATACTACCTTCCCTCCCCCTAAAATTCCCTATTTTTTTTTTTTCATTGCAATTTTGCCATATAAGCACCACGGAGAAGAAACAATGCCTCTTTCAGAATACAGACAATAAATCAGCACACTGGATTCCAGAAATTCATTTGGACATTGCTGTAACCAACAATACAGAGCAGTTAATGATCTCCCATTCTTTGGATAGTTTGGGAGAAAAGCAATGCAGCTTTACAAACAGGCCTAGGAAAAGTGGAATTTTCAAAAGGACTAGCTAATTCTCCCCTTACTGAAGTCAGTCATCTTCAATAGCACATTCACTCCAGGCTTGAAGGACAAAAATTTAACAAGCACTCAAGTCTGGACTGAAGTATCAAACTTCTCCACAGACACTGAGAGGGGCTGACTCCATGGCTAAGTGGCCAGTTCAGATCTGGTCAGCTCAGCCAGCAGCTCAGCTGACTTCAGCCTCATCTCTGGAGGCAGCTCCATGGAGCCTCAAGACAGGCATCCCCTTTGGCACCACCAGAAATCAGGAGACACTGGACACCTCTGTCTGGCTTTTGATTGCAAAATGGGGGCGAAGAGTTCCTGAGCTCCTTTAGGGAACCCACTCACTCTTCCTCCAGAACTTCTCCTTAAAGGCAGTGTGTGTTTGGGAGGGAAATTAAACAAAGCAATTGAAAATATCAATATAAAATTAACCACATTATTTACCCAGGGCTAAAACATTTTGGGCTTAGCACATACTAAATCTAAAGCAGAAGCTCAAATGACATAAAAATAAGTACATGAACTGGCATTTAAATTCTGACGTTTAAAACAAAAATTGATCGATTTGAAATACTATCAATTCATGTAAAGATGGTGGAACTCCTATGCTTTGGAGTCATATGCCCTGTAAAACAGAGGCAGATTTGGGCTTTTCTTCCCTGTATGCATTAACTGCACATACAAAAGAAAAAATAAATAAAGCCTATTAAAAACTATGTCCACAAAAGTGGTTAGAAGGCATGAGCTTGTTTGCCTCTACATACCCTGGTCATCAGGAAATGCAGGATATTTCTCACGTGGAAGCAAACTGCAATAAATAAATTGATTTACATAATCCCCAGCGACTCTGGCTATCGTGTGGATGTTGTTTCCATAGTCACATGAAATATTTGTTCCATTCAGGTTTGGGATAGTTCCATTTATTTGTATTATCAGGGCCTATAGTAGACAAAAAAGTCAGCTATTATCACAGAAAATTATATTTAGAAATTGTCAACATTTTTTAAGCTTTTCAGAGGTAGGCAACTCCAAAACAAGACCACAGACAGAGTCTGTCTTGAAACAAATAATATTTTGATGAAAATCTTTAAAATATAATTAAAAAACTTTAAAATAGCAACAACACAAAACCGGGAAATGAGTTGACTCAGCTGTCTGCAGCTGATTGTATTTGAAATTTTGCAACCCTCACATGGGTGTTTGGTGCAGCAGCTTTGGTGTTTCTTGCCTGCAGGCTCAGCTCCAGGTGCTGTTTGCCTACAGACTCGGCATCCAGCCGGCTCAGGCTCCGGGGAGCAGCTGGTCACCCCCAGCCCCCCGAGAGCCTTGGCCTGCTGTAGCAGCATGCAGCAGAGCTCAGCATGCCCCTGACCCACACGCAGGGCACAGGGAGCCATGCTGCTCCACGGGAGGAGCACGGATGGTTACCCATCCTGGGAGCAGCATCTATGGGCACTGCGGGGGATGGATTTGGGATTGGCATCAAACTCACCGGGTTCTCTTTGTCAATATTGATCTCAGGCTCCAGGATGGTCATGGAAGGGCACTGCTGCACTCCTTCGCTCACGCTCGCCCAGAAGTTGGCCCCTGTGAAGTTGGTGCACTCGTGCTGCAGAGAACACCTGCAACAAACAGAGGAACAGCTCGTGGTTGATGAGTTTTAAAACAGGTGATAAAAACGTTGAATTCCTTGTGAGGGAAGCTCCTGAGAAAATCTTTTTCCTTCATCCATGCAGCTAGTCCTTAACATTTGCTGCTATGTTTAAAGTGTTTGCTTGCCATGATAAAAACATGTACTCCCACAGCACCAGTGGAGCAGCAGGATTGAGGAAGGCAGGAAAAGGCCAGGGTGAACCCAAACTCTGGAGGAGAGGATGACATTTTGTCCAACATCTTCAGTTTGCAAATGCAGAATCTAATTTTGAATATCCCTTTTTGCTTGTGATTGTCTTCTACTGATAGATGAGATCTGCAGGGGCAGAAGATGGACTTTCACAGGGTGCACGTTCTCCCAGTCACACGGTTTGACACCTACAAGAGATTCTTTGCACTGGCAGCTGCCTGTGGCATGACAATGCAGATATGGTGAAATCTTGGCTCTGAAGAACATCCTAACCCTTTGGGCCAGATGCAATTGTTCCTAACAGCACATATTTTGTAAGGAATTGGAAAAGACTGTTGGTAGTGCGACTGTGGGGAAATACAAAAGGCACCAGAAATTCTTGCCCAGACTTGAGGGCCAAAGGACGCTGGAGCACAGCGGGATGTGGCTGGTCCTACCTGGTCTCCATGGTGCACCACCCGCAGTAGGCGTCAGCGGCGGCCAGGCACTCCGTGCACGTTGAGTACTGGCTGCAGGCAGCCACCTTCACCCGAGTCATCTGCACAACAACAACAGCACAGCTGCTCCCAAACGTGTCTCAGCCCCACAGGAACATCCGCCCACCAGCATGGCCACACACAGCTGGAGACAAGACACCAGCACCTCGGGCTGCGACACCCTGACCCTGGAGTAAACTCACCCAGCACACCACAGGAGCAGACCCTGGCACGGCTTGGAAGCTGGAGCTGTGCCATGCCCACCTGGCATGGGAATGACCCAACGAGCTGCCCACTGGGGGCCCCTGGAGCCTGTCCAAGCCAGGGCCTGCGAGCCCAAAGACAGGAAGGATGCCCTAGGGCTTGGGAAACCACAGGGTTTGCAGCCAGCTGGGCTGAGCTGGGCTGAGCTAGGCTGGGCTGAGCTGCTCCTTTTCAGCTGGTGCCATGGCCGGAGCCACGTGGTGACCAGGTTACAGAGTGTGACATTGCACCTTCCAGAGGTGTCAGATGAACATAGCTTCACTGCTTGTCCCTCCCTGCAAAAAGCTCTCACCCAGACCTGCAGAAAGCTCCGCTCAAGATAGAGCCCAGCACTCTCTGGCTGTTTACACAAAGATCAGAAAGCAACACCACTCTAGAAACCTTGATTTGTAAAAAAATCAAAGTACCTCTGGGGACTCACTTGGCAGGAGCAGCTGGAAGGGAAAGCATGTGTTGGTTTCTGCTCTCTCCTCCTTTGATCTCTAAACATTTGGGAAGGAAACCTGAGTGGTTTGGAACACTGGGGACTAAAAATGTGAGGTGCCAAGAGCCCTGAGCTCCCACCAGGCAAGCACACTGCAGGCTGTGGGCTCCTTGGCCAGAGCCCCACTTCACTCACAGCACTGTTGTTCCCCAGCACTGCAGGGCTCAGCAACCCCACCCCAACCTTGTCAAGCTCCTGGGGAGCTTCCCAGGATTCCGACACCACCAAAGAAAAATTAACTCATCAGATTTATTGGAAAATAAGCAGTCAGAGGAGGCACCACAAGCACCATAGCAGTTGTTTGATCAGCCTGAGCAGAGGGCACAGCTCAGCCAGGGGCTGAGATGAGACAGTCAGAGCCATCAGCTAAAGAGGCATCCTGGGAGGGGTCTGTGAAATGATAATGACCAATCTGCAGGGAATTAGGGCTTGGAAAATACAAATGCAACGTGTAACATTTGTGGTTGTGCATCTGTTTTGACAGATTAAAATGTAATTCAGGACAAACCATCAGTGCCTGGAGCACTCAGCTCTCATCTTCCTACTCTGTTAACTTGATGGAGATGGGACCGCTGCAGCTGCAGATGTACCTGCTGCAGCTCTCCAGGTCTCTGCAGAGCCCTCCTGCCAAGCACTGAGCAGAAACCTCCCCAGGGACCACTTCTGACAAGCAGATTTTTTTACTGTAGGATTTCCTGAAAGCCTTCCTAAAGACCATGTACTGTCATTTTGGGGTTTCTGTACAGGAACAACCTTTGCTTATTTCTGCACTCCCATAAGTGCAATCAGTTTCAGTATCTTTCACTCACTGCACTTTACCTGACCACCACAAAGACCTGATAAGCTGAGCTGCATGGTGTTATCACTCAGCACAGGAGAATGGACAGGCACCTCCCTGGAAAGCCCAGTGACAGCCAAAGACATGAACACCTTAATCTTAAAGAAAATCTTACTGTGCCTTTCTGCTCTCAGCTCTGAGCTGAATCAAACGCGTGCTGTGCTCCAAGAACTGTTTTGTTGAGATCTCACCTGGTAAGAGGTCATCAGGTAGAGGTAGGTGGAATCAGAAGGGTCAAATTGCATGATGGGATGGACAGGCTCTCCGTAAGCCACGGAAATGGATCTCCTGCTAATAACCTCCATGGTACTGTCCAGGTTAATCTGTAGAGAGAAGGGCCACTCACTGAGATAATTTTCAAACACTAAGGGGAGAAGATTATTTCTCCGTGGTTATAAATAAAAACCAAAGTGGTATACACTGGTGCCCCAAGCTGTCAAGCACTGTGAATCCCTGCACACTTTGCAGGCTGCACACACAGAGCTCTCCTGGAAAGTCACCTCTGTGTCCTTGGGCAGGCATGGCACAGCCCAGAAAGCCCCAGCCTTGCTCAGTGATGCAGGACCCTCATTGTCCCTGGTCCCTCTGAGGGGCTGCCTCTGGAAGGTGTCTGACTGGAGGCTCTACCCCTGCACAGCTGCATCCATCAGGCACAGCAGTGTTTGTGTTACCCCACACAAGTGGCACCAGCCTTCAGGCCTCATCACAGACACAGGCACATTCTGTACAGAGAACACTGAGTTCCCAAAACTTAATGAAAAACAGTGAAAATCAGCAACAGGGCTGTACAGCATGGCATCTCCTGCTCCCTGCATATTTGAAAAATAAGTGTTGTCACTCCCAGACAGAAGAAGCTCCTATCCCTGCTGACTCCAGAAGACCACGGCAGCTGCCACAAGACTGCCAAGTCCTACCTTGCCTCATGAATCACCAGCCGAAGCGCTGGCAGTGATGGAGGAGGCTGCACAGCATCACCCTTGCCTTTCAGTTCTCTGAATGTCTTGGCATTTGACTCGAAAATTCAGCAAATTAAATGTGGCATTGCTGAGAGGAAATAACAATGGGGCTACACAATTTCTCGTGACAGTCACTTTTCAGCTTAAAACAGAAAGGGAACGAGGAAAATTCTTGCCTTCTTACTAGCAAGGGAAGGCAATTTTAATGACCAAGTGTGCCTCTCTTCTCTAAACGTGGATTAATTAATTAACATAGGTTAATTAATTCTTACACTAGAGTAAGAACTGACACACCCCAGTATGACAGCACAGGCTCAGGCTTCTCTCTGCTAAGGAACATAGGCAAGCACTGAGAGCTATGCAGAAAAAGTAGAGAACTATCACTGCATCCCCTTTAAAAGCTGTCTAGCCAGAAGCTAAATTATTTCCCTGGGATCACCCAAGATGTCCATGAACTGAGCCCTGACATTCTCCACTGCTGAGATGTGCTCCATGTGTAGCTGTTTACAGACACCTGTGCCTGGGTCCCTCTGCCTCCTGGGCATGTTCACCCTACAGCCTCTTCACCCAGGCAATTTCCTTGGCTCCCAGGGGCTGCAGGCTCTGAGGGAGAGCCCCCACAGCAGCACAGAGGGGCAGTGACCCCCAGCCCTGGTGCAGCAGGTGAGCAGGCTGGGAGGGGCTGGAGGACACTCACTGCCCTGGTGCTGGTGGGAGCAGAGCGAGTGAAGCCCCCGGTAACCCCACCACAGCACATCTGCAGCTTTCCAGATCTGGACAGTCAGGACAGACCCCTCCCTCCCACCGTTACCCCTGAGGGCACCACACGCTGGCACGTCTGACCCTCTCATGACTGCTACATGTGGTATTGGCCCTCACCAAATGCCCATCTGCAGCCACAGAATGGCATTAATTTGCCTTACCTGCCTCTGGTAGTCCTAACTGCTTCTGGACATGCACAATTTCTGCCCCTCTGCTGTCTTTCCAGGCAACAAATCTGAATGATTTGCTCACGCAGTGTCTTGCATCCCGTGCCAGAGAGCAAGGAGCCCCAAAGGTAGAAGGGCTTCTGGTTATGCAGCTGTGTTGTGGAATTAGATTACAGCTATCTGAGCAAATTATCCCAGCACAGGGTAGCCAGGAGCTTCTCCCTAATGGAGGCACTGCAGATAAGGCTGGTCTCTCGGAGATGATAATGGAGCAGAGCTGTTAATGCCGTGTGAACAGGCTGCGCTGCGTGTGGCATGTGCCCCCCAGCCTGCTGCTCCTGGCCCCATGCCAGCTCCCTCCCACCCGCCCAAATTACCTGCCCCTCTGGGCAAAAATCAAAGCTGGGAGTTCCTTTGTGATTGTTCCCACATTTCTGCCAGGAGCGCTTAGATGCAAGGGAAGAGACTGGGTAAGTTTTCTTCTATCCAAGTATTTTGATCCAGTATCCCACATTATGCACCAGTCCCCCCCAGGCAGAGATAAAGCAGGTATCATCTGTCTCTGCTCCAGGCCTTTTCCCCCTCCTCTCTATGGACTTTTGATGCTGGCAGGTTACCAGACTGCTGTGGCTGCCTGGAATCAAAACTTTCTCTGGCAAACTTCAAACACTGAGGTTACTGAGAGCTTGGCCTTGTGCCCTGGCTGCAGAGCTGGGCCACTGCATCACCCTGCATCACTGGCATGTTATTTGGAACAGACTCCACCATGGGTTCACACTTGCTTTGGATTCAGCTGTGAAGAAGAATCTCTTTGTGATTCCCCTGTCTATACAGAGTCTTCCAAAGCTAGCACCTCAGAGGGAGAATTTATCAGAAGAGCTTTTAATAATTGTAATAACTTCAACAGTTAAAATATTAACAAAGCATTGTAGATAAAATTGTATTATATTGCATATATAAGAGTATTGTTTTAAAACTATATTAATATAATTTAAAAATAGTTTAATAAAATTCATTAATAATTCAATGCTGCACAATAGCATTTTCAGCTTAGGGCTCATCAAAAACATCCTGCTCACATGGCAGCCCTGAGCAGTGATTAACAGCCAGCAGCCATCAGGCAGGTGTATCACTGTCCAGGCCATGGCAGTGCACAACGGCTCCTTCATGGCCTGAGGGAAGCAGGAGCTCAAACCAAGCAGGCAACAGGTGTCATCCTCTGGGCAGAGCAGACAGGAAGGGGGAGCCCCGACACCCACCCTGTCCCCAACTCCGCTGCTGGGCCCCACTTGCCTTCAGGAGGCCTCCACTGGCCGTGCCCAGGAACACAACGGTGTAGTTGTTGACACTGGCCACCGCCACGGCAGTCAGGCCGCTGTAGGTGAAGATGGGGGTGGCTGTGACGGGGTTCACGATGGCCAGCGGGTGCTGAAGGTGTGCGGCGCCACAGTCCAGCTGCTCCGGCTGCAGCTGGGGAGAGACACAAATATCAGCAGGCTGCACAAAGGTCAGTGTGTTCTCCTGGCACCCGCCCTCGGGAGCAGTGGGGACAGACCTCTCACACCCTCAGGGCCTTCCTAGGGCCCCTCACTGCTGAGTCACGGAACAGGAAAATGTAACTGGCCCTGGCCGATGAGCTGACCCACAAGGGCCGGCAAGGCTGATAGCAGGGCTTCCCTGGTGATTCAGGTGCCATTGGCAAAGGCAGTGGTTAAGGATTTGTCACTGACCTGTGTCTATGAGCAGGCGTTTGATCGTTTGGCCGAAAGCAAGACAACAGACTCGCCTCTCCTGTGCTAAATTAATTAGTGCATTTGCTGCATGACAGCAGCATTTGCAAGTGGAACTGATGCCTCATATTCCTACTACCCTGCCAAGATGCACCCAGGATTTATGACCCCTTCACTCCAAATCCTCTGAGATTCTCATGTAATTTCTGCTCAGACAACTTGGATGGATTCGACAATGCCTGAACATCACAACAGTCTCACTGCAATAACTCCTGCAGCAGCTTTTCTGAGCTGCAGCGGGTGCAGCTGGAGCCGTTCAAATGGTGGGAACGTTTCAAGGGCCATTACCACATCATCCACAGTGCCACCCCAGGCTTAGCCTAGGGGAGGCTGTGGCAGGGCTGGCATTCCAGCAGCAGCAGGTATCCGAAGGTCACCTGCCACAATCCAAGCCCCAATTGTGAGAAGTGCCCGTACAAAACTCCACCAAGAGATGCCTGGAGGGTTGCAGCCCACACCCCAAGGACAAAGCACATGTATGCCTTTCTGAATCCAGTCACAACGCAGATAGCCTTGCCACAAAAGCTGACAGAAGTCTGAATTTAAGCAGAATAAATGCAGGGATTTAAGGCTGTATCTGTCAGGGAATGGGAATGCGGTTTCTACCAGGCATAACTTTTTTTTATACTATACAGAGGACATGGCAAGCCATTCATGTTTCTGATTTAATGATTCCTTCCCTTCACAAACAGATATCTAGAAATTCACTTCAGATTATTTACTTGTCTTAGGGATGATTATCTCTAGCTCCTCTTCATTACTCTTTATGAATATCACCACCTGAAGCTTACAAGGCTCCTTCCTGCAGGGAAACTGAGGCACAGAGGCACCTCCGGCCACCTGGGACCCCAAGGGATGCTCAGCACCTCCTCTCTACAGCAGCTGTGCAGGAGCTGGGCCCGGCATCACCGCCTGCCAGCCTGAAAGACATGGCCCTTTCTTCTCACAGGTGGCCAAAATCACGGGAAATCCCTTATCTGCAGCGCCTGCCTGCTTATAAATCACACATTTCAGAGCTCCTATCAGTGCAAAGTGTTTTCCACAGTAAACAGGATGTAACTATTCTAACCCAGGCCAAGCTTTATTTTGGCTGCACACATCCTTCCTCTGAAACACCTTTCTTCAAGTGACATCAGATCTTCCAACAAACGGATGGGTAGGAGACATATGGTATTTCCCTCTCCTGGGTCTAAAGAAGGATGACACGCTGTGCTGCTGCTGCCTGCACCCCACAGCACCAAGAGGACAGCTAACTCCATCACGTTACAGTAAACAGGATACTGCCAAGTCACATCCTTCTGCAGGCACCAGGCAGCCACCACAGCTGGGGAATTGCACTGGATGAACGGAATAGAAAGCCATCTCCAAGAGGAAGGGGTTAAATCTCACTCCTTAAATCAAGCTGCCCTATCCTGAAGTGGGAAAAGAACAAATGTTACATTTTTTTCCAAAACCAATCTCTTTCTATATTCTGCATTTTAAAACACCCCATGGGCATTTAGTGTATTGCTTCTATTTTTCTTTGACATGCCCTGGCTACTCAGTAACTCACAGAACTGTGGGCTGATTCTAGATCCCAAACCTTCTGCCCACAGAAGGTTTGACTCTGCTGTTCTGTCACTGATGAGGAGCATCTTGGGCACAAGGTGGGGACAGCCACAGCCAGCACCAGCCGAGCAGCTCTGCCAGCCCCCATGCCCAGCTGGGACGAGGGGAACAGTGTGCCCCTGCACACTGCAATATGTGCTATTGCTGCAAAACTTCACAAGTGATGCAAATGAATTCAAACCAAGGGGCCACAGCTAAGAGGATGGTTACTCAGATTAACCCCTGAGTGAGATTGCAGAAACAAAGTGGGACAGAGATAAAAGATTTCCAGCCACATCAGAGCTCACGAGTTCAGCTGTCTTCACAGTGTGAGTTCAGCTCTTTATCCCAGGTCTAAAAGGAGCATAAAAAGCGATTTCCCAGAATTTCCATTACAGCTCCCCAGCCCTGGGCATGCAGGATGTCCCTTCGGGAAGGAAGTCTGTTGGAAACAGAAGGAGGAAGAGGAGTGGTGAGGCAGCTCTCAGGAAAACCATGAAATGCGCTGATTTCTGCATCCTGTGTTTGTGACCTTAAAAATAGTTCTCAAGCAGAGCTGGAGCTAATTTGTGACTCAGAAGCTGCGGCGCAGAGGAAAGCCCTGAGCCCCTGCCCTCCACGAGGCCATGCTGGCTGCGCTGCAGCAGCTCCAGAGCTCTGGAGTGAGAAGGGGAGCCCGGCCCCTTTCAGACTTCATATCAGAGAGGATTAAAGTGTTGGCTTCCAGCATGCCTGGAGTCCTGGGAAAATGACACAGCCAGCATCGGATAATCCGCTCCAAACTTGTTGATTTGTGGGACTTAGCCATCATCTTCATAGGCTCAAAATTTGGCAGCTGCTCCCACAGAACTGACATTTTCAGGCCATTAAAGGCTGTGATAAAAGGGCTCTAGTTTTATCTCTTGCCTTCCTTAACATAAACCATTAGGCTTTTATTAACATTTAGGTATGACTCAGGGAAATTTCTGACTGCAGAGAGAATATTCGGAATAATTAGGATACAGTCTCGAGAGAATAGCAGGGCACAGACTCGCACTGAACAGTAGGGACAGGGTAAAAACCAGTGGAGAAATATTGCACAGGAGAATGGACACAGCCAGTGATGCCAAGCCAGCCTGGCTGCATTATGCTAAGGGGGAGTACAAGCCCTGCTCTGTGTCAGGCAGAGCCCAGACCAACCACACACCCCCAGCATTCCCCCCAGAGCTCTCCCGTCCCCTAGCAGTTTGTACACACAATCACTCATTTATCTGCTGCAGTGCCACAACCAGACCTGTCAAAACCAGGCTTTTTGGGATGCCTGGAGGAAAATGTCATCCTCAGAAGAGGACTCCACTGTTGAGGCACTTGAGATGTAAGCAGTCTCCAGCTGCAGTGCTGCTCAAGGGCAGGCATTAGCAGAGAGCTCCTCAGACTTCCCATCATATTTTTTAGGCAACAGGAGGTGAATCAATGTGCACTTGTGGCCAGTCAAGCCACTCAGGCTGAGAATCTCTGGCAAAGTGAACTTAGACAATTTTTCCTCAAGAATTACCAACAGCACAGGATCCACACAGCACGGCAGACAGTCTTAAAAAAAAAAAAAAGGCTTAAAGTGAGACTTGCCTTCTGGTTTGCTTAGACCACATGTTCCTCAGGCGAGGAGGTGGTGGTTTTGCTGTTTTGCCCATTTGCACAATGCCAGCCCTGGGCTAGGGTACTTTGCAAGCCACTAATGTGACACCAGGAATGGTCTATCCCAACAGCCCTCTGCTCCTGGCAGCACCTGGACCGTGTGCCTGCAGGGAGCTCTTAGAAAACTCATTCTTCCCTCTCTCTACTCTTGACTCCAAATGTTTCTTTCCTGCCAGCTCCTAAATTTCACACTTGGCAGCCTCACATGGGACTGGTGGCTGGGGTAAGGAAGGGGACAGAGCACAGAGCACTGTTGGAAGGCAGGGCACAGCAAGCACAGGACTGAAGGCTGGGAATAGGCATGGCTGGGTCAGGCCAAACCACTGCAACTCAGCAGCAGCAGCCACACTCACCTCCACCGCAGCCCTCAAACCACCAGAGGTGTGACAGTGTGAATGCTGGAAGAGGCTCTCAGTGCCCCAGATCTCAGAGGGCAAAACCCAAGCTCCATCTGGCAGTGGCAGCCCTGGGCAGACAGCACATGTCCCCTCTCAGCTGCTGCCTGCCAGAACCCTCCTCAGCAGGAGAACACAGAGACTGGGACAGGATCGGGGCACTGCTGAGCTGCAGGCACAGCCAGTCTGCTACAGTGAGGCCAAAGCCTGACAACAGCTTGAACAACCACAGGTCCCTCTTGCCATCCAACCATCTGCTGCTGTGAGCCCTCAGAAGCTCCAGCCTCAGCTCCAGCAGTGGCACCAAAGTTTGATGCCTGCAGCCAATAGTGTGATTCCCCTTTAAGTCTCCCCTGCTCCCTCCTCCAGCCACAACTGGGACAGCTCGTGGCCACCATCACTCTGTCAGCCCCAACCTTGTCACGCTGACCCCAGCTGTAAAAGAAAGCTGAAGGCAATGCAGACAAGTGACTGGCAGGACCTGCACAGCCCTCCCCCAAAACACCCTTCCCAGCACTGGCAGCCCCAGCTGGGTCCCCCTGCCTTGCTCCACACAAGTCAGGGGTCTGGCACCCACCAGTGCTTCCCCCAGCAGGGCACTGAAACAGCAAGTGCAACAGCATGGGGAACTGCTTAAAGCAGAGAAACATGAAAAAGAAGCACTTTTTAAACTAAAATTGCACATCCTTCATGCCGCCAGGAAAACTGGTCAAGCTTATTATGTTAGCCTTCATCCTGCATTAAATACAATACTTCAGATTATACAATCAAATCCACCAGGAATGGGCAAGCAGAGGGATTAACAAACAGGCTCCAGAGGGGTTGTCACAGTCAGAACAGCACGTGTCTGAGCAGCAAGAGCTTGTATGTCCTTTAAATTCACCCCTCTTGGAAACTCGGCTCCTCTTCCCACTCCCTGGGGACAAGGGGCTGAGCAGATCAGCCAAGCGTGCCTCATCTCAAGGACACCCACTCCTGCTCAGAAGCCCAAGAGACACCTCCCCCGTTGAAACTGCTCAGAGTAAGGCACTTGGTTTATTTAGGCTGTACTTTCTTTAGCTGTTCTTTCCTTATTACCCCTCCACCACTCAACCTGTGTTTCTCATTCACATTAAGCTTTGGCCTCAGTAACCAAGCTCAGACCATTCAAACCCTCTTCCACAGGGAAGAGTCCCTGATGAGCCCTGAGTTTGGCTTCTCGATCTTTGGTCGTTACTATTTTATTATTGCTAGTACTAACACTTAGCACTTCACATGCTCAAAGTGCTCTGAAGGCATATCTGTGCAAGTCAGGGCTGAAAAAAGCATCCATTAAAGTAACAGCTCCTTACCTAGCACAACTGGTCTTTTGCATGTGTCAGTTCAAATCTATTTCATTTAGCAACAGTTTATAGCAAATGTTTTCCTGTATTTTGCTCATTAGTTCTGCTGAATCAATTAGGCCCCGAGATAATGAGCAGAACTCTACCCTTCTTTTACGCATCCTCAGTAAAACCTGCCTCTGAGAAGCAGCTCTGTGCTGCAGTGCCGTCCCCCTCTAGGCACCCCACACGCATCACCTGCTCCACAGCCTCAGCACCAAAAAACAGAGAGTCCAAAAAACAAACCACCACTATCTGGTCAAGCACCCAGCCCATGCAAGAAGCTTGTCACAGAAAGGTCAATAAACTCCTTTTTGCTCATTAATTTGCACTCCAAATGCATAAGTGACCAAGTTATACAGATGCAGTCTACAGGAGACACACCACTTCCCCAAATCACCAGTGCAGCCTTCCTCCACTCTAACCCTTGCCCCAAAATTCAAGTAAAGAGAACTATCAGATGGTTATGGAAGTGCAAGGATGAATGTGGGAGCCAGGCTCCTCTGGCCTGTGGCCAGCCCTCACACTCACACCCTGTCTCCTCTTGCAGGCAGCACCTGAACAAAGCAAAAGGTATTCTCCAGGCATCACTCTGAAAGAACTGTGCCTGTTGACATCTCCACAGCTTCAACTGTGGAGGTCCTCACTCCCTATACCATTTCCCTCCCAGTTAGGAAATAAGGATCATAATTATTATATAACCTGGATAATTTCAAAATTTGTTACAAATCAGTGGTCCTACTGGATTCAGCAACCAAGCACTGCTCTCATTTGGTTAAAGCATGTAAGTCTTTCCTTTTCTCTATATTTTATATTTTGTCTTCAAAATTTGTAGAAACTGCTGTTTCCAAAGCTTTTTGGAGAGATCCACTGAGCTTGATGTGATACCAAATCTCAGCAAGAAATGGCACTACAGTCAGGAGATCCCAGGGATCCCATTACAACCCCAGCTCTTCCCAAAACCTTTTTCCAGCAGCTTACGTGAGTGCAGATGAGCTGTGGTTCCACAGTCAAACAGCCCCAGCAGCAAGGCAGCCACCATGCTGACCAGAGCAGTGTCCTGGTTGGGAAACCCAGGAGGGACACATGGGGAACACCCACCCGAGTCCTTTACCCCTTACCTCGTTCCAGAGACCCGTACACATCCAACCAGACATCACCTGCATCTGCTCTCCAGACACAGATTTCTGTCCCTTCAAGCAGACATCTAACCCCAGTTTCTTCCCCATTTAATGATGTCCTACACCAACTGCCAAAAGCCCAACCTGAGCCCCCATCCTGTGCAAGGCAGTTCCCAGCCCTGGGAAACCACACACAACAGCACACCAGTCCTGATGCCTCTGAACCCCAATGGTCTATGAGACAGACTGTAGGATTACAGGGACTTGAAAGCCAAACAACTTTGGAATTATATTCCACTAAACTCCCTCATCTTTCACCACTCCCCTTCTTCATCAAGTGCTATCATCATACTGTAAAATTTCCCTTCCTAAAATGATCACTCCACACGCAGCTATTTTTGGGAACATGCCAGGTTTTCAATAGCCCCTTTTAATTAGGTGACCCACCAGAGATGGCAGTGGCCACAAGCAGCTCACAGCCTGCTGGATGTTGGCAGCACGCAGCAGACCATGGATGAAAACCAAATAACCAAAGGGCTCCTGCTCCAGAAAGGAGTTGTACACAGCAGCAAAATACCTTAAACAGAGATGAGACAGAAATGGAAAGGCAAGTTCCAGATTTCCTTCAAATAATAGAGGTACATGTTTTCAAGATCCAGACTTTCAGGCATTTTTGCTTCTAGGTTAAAATTGAAATATTTGTATTCCATCTCCGCTCACAATACGTAATCTGCCGCTGTCTTGTAATGGCAACAACCCTCCAGTGGTTCAGGCCCAAAAATAGGCAGCCCTGTTCTAGTAGCTGGCATAGCACTGGCTAGGTTCCATGGCTGCAGATGCAAACATGAGCCTGCAGCTTCACTGGACACTGTGACTTTCACTGGGGTTTGTGCCTGGGCTCAACCACCGCACCAGAGCTCCACAGCTCCCGCAGCAGCACTCTTGGGAGCATGGCAGCAAACATGACTGTGGCTCTGGCCATGTTGCCTTCAGAGGAGGGGCACAGCTGAACAAGCCCCCTAACATGGAAAAGAGCTCGACCATCCAAGTTAACCCCTACCCAGAGAAAAAGCCCACGCTGAGGAGCCTCTTGTCCCACCTTGCAAGGCTGTGCTCATCCGCAGGTCTGATGAATGGGAGAGGAAGGCACAGGGATCAGCAACAGCAGATCAGACCATGTGCCACCCCTGTTACTGCAGGGTGCCACAGCCAGCACATCCCCACTCCCTGGAGACATCCTAGTCCCAAATCCCACAGACCTGCATAAGGAGCCAGCACGCGCTCTCCCTGTTGGACAAGCCCTGCTGACCCTCAGCAGATATCAAGGCAAGATCATGGTGGGCTTTTCTATCCACCCTGCTCACCAGCACCTCCCATCTGACAAGAGCCCATCTGGGCCCAATTTGATCTGGACTTTCCCAGGCACAAGCCATCCCACACCCCTGAAGCCTCGCTCTGTCAGAACAGTGGCTGCCAGCAGAGCTGCTCTCCAGATGTTAGGAATAAGTACTGCTCCCTCTGTTTAAAAACGTCAATAAATTCTACTGGCCTCTTGAAGTGAGAGATGCCGTAGACAGTCTGCCACCTACTCCACCTGCTGCAGGGTGTTGCAGCCCAACTTGAAAACAACAACTTAAAATCATTTCTTTACCAACCCCACAGCAATCAAAACAAAAACAAAACCAAAACAAAAAGAAAAAACCCAAAACAAACCAAAACAAACCCCAAAAAACCAACCAAACCAAAAACACCTGACCAAACCAAAAAAAGAAAGAGCAAAGCAGATCCCTCCTGCAGACATTGCTGTCTGCCACACTGTAGCCCCAGGGATGTGTGCTGGGGACAGTCACAGAGAAACACTTGGGATCTCAATGCAAATCCTGACACTGCCACTCTTCTGATCAGAGACATCGGTCCGGGGACCTGAGCACCCACTTCCCATCATGAAACAAGGACAACAATGCTGTCCCAACACAGGAGCTGCAGTGAACCCAGGGCTCACCATGCCAAAGGGACCGTGAGTGCACGGGGTTGTTTCAACATTACCCTGGGGCAGGGCACTGGGGACAAGCCAGCAGCAGACACCCAACCCTGGAGCCATTTTTCTTCCTCCAGTCAAGAATGCCATCCAAGCCATGCCTGCTACAGAGGAACAGTCACACCCCTCAACCATCCCATTCCTAGCACAGAGTAGCAGCCCCATGCCCCATCCATCCCCGTTCCTGGTGCAGCTGAGGGGCTCAGCCCCTGCAGCTGGGAGCTGCTGGCAGCCACGGTGCACCCCAGCACATGCTGTGCACCAGCCTGGCAGGGAGGCATGGCTGTGGGATGTAGGTAACGTGTGGTGGCACTCAGGTGGTGCAGGTAACGTGTGGTGGCACTCAGGTGGTTATAATATTGTTTCCAACCACCACAGGTTCCAGCTTGTCCAGTGTTTGCAGTAAATTACCACAGCAAGGGGCTCAGACTTACTATTAGTGTTTTCAACTCCTTGCTGAGAAAGAACATCAGTGTCCCAACTGAACACCTGTTGGGATTTACAAAGCATAGTAAGGTGTTTCTTACAGCATTTCTGGGCATCAATTCCTTATTCACTTCTCCAGGTGCCCTCAGCCCCAACATTCTTATCGTTCAATCACTGTAAATGAAACTTTGAAACATCAGAAAAGAGATGGCAAATCCCTTCATTTCCATCCACTGACACCCTGTAGCTAAGCCTGCATCCACTGCAGTTCCTGGGGCCTGGGTTTATATTCATGTGTGGGACTCAAACACCTGCCCTGGAAACCCCTTGGCTTTAGCAAAAATGACCCTTTTCTTTTTTTCCACCTAAAGTGTTATTTAGTTCCAAGGGATTTGATGAGCTCAATGGATCAAATCTAGTCTGAGCATCCAGGTACCAGGAATTCCCAGGTCTGCACAGCCAGCTGTTGGCAGAGCTCTCCAAAAACCAGCAGCATGCCTGTGACCCCCTGCCATGCCGAGGGACTGGCAAACACTTTGCCTGCCCAGCCAGCAGCACGGGGCTCCCAGAGGAGGCAGGCACCGTGCCACAATCAGCAGCCAGTTTCTATTCCCTAAAGCAGCACAACTTCCTGTTTCCAGGCACAGAAAAATTTGCCACTTTGACCGAATTTCCCTTTGCAATTTGGGACCTGTTTAAGCTTGAGATGCAAAGCAGGGATGAGCCCTGGGGCCCCCAGGAAAACATTCCCACCACCCACCCTCAGCTCGGGGGTGCTGACCTGCTCCTCAGGAGACTCCCCTGCTTGGCACAGAGCATGAGGACCATGCCAGCCCTGGCAGTGGGAGAGCCCCCGGGCACTGGCAGCCCACAGAGCTGAGCCTGCCTTCCCAGGAAGGATGGTGTTCACACAGCTGCCTGTGTGCACCTTGACTGAGAGGCAGGTTGTATTTTCACACACATTCCCAAGGAAACCTAACCAACAGCTGACCACAACTCACCGGTACCAGGTGAGAGAGAGAACAGGTGGACAACACTCTGGGCTGGGTCCAAAGCCAGGAAAAGCTCACACTGTGGCTTAAACCTCTCACGGGGCCATCCTGGGTCCCACCGGCCCCTCCAGGCCAGCCTGACCCCTCACCCCAGCCCCTGCAGGGCTGCTGGAGGGACACCAACCTCCCACCATCTGTAATGCCCCATCCCAGAGCAAAACAGATGATGGTGACCACCATGGTGTGGCTCTACAGTACCTGGGCAGTGACACCTTGGGCTGGTGCCAGCAACAGCCCACACGGCAAAACACAGAAATTAGGCTTGCTACAAGAACTCCTGCCTCATTTTTAATGAAGAAATTAAGTGTAAATTCCCAGTTTCCTTTCTGTGGCTAATCCTCTGGATTTATTTGAGTAGATGTAGGGTTAGAGCACATTTAGTTTCATGTTTGGAATTTCTAAATTAGTATAAACCAGCACTTCAAAGTAACTCAGCTCCTATAAAACCCAATCCCATGGAGATGCCACAGTATATTTGGACAGTAAGTAGATGCTTTGTCATATTCCCACGTGTATGAAATTTTTTTCTTTGGGAACATTTTCTGACTGGTTTTAAACCACATTTCCATGCCCAGGCAGACATATATACAGAGACTGTTTATATAGTCTACCCAAGGAGTTCATTTTATTTAACAACCCATTACAGTACAGCTCACTGGTGGGTATCTCATCATTACACCCCCAAACACGGTGTCCAGTGACCACGCAGGATCTGACACAAAGCCACAAGAGCTAGAAATGTGAGAATTAATGCTGAAACATTTTGTTATCCCATGCCACTATGCCTACAGTTTTCAGCAGAGGAAACAAACTGGATTTTCAGCCTTTTTGAGTTGCAGACTCCAAAATATTCCCCAAGAGAGATGCAGTTGCCTGGCCAGCAAATCTAGGCCTAATGAATATGTCTGCTTTCTGTACCTCTCCAGGAGTTTTTAGGAGATCACGAGGTTCATGCAGAAACCACAGAAGACACCGAGTTTGACGCAGCTGTGAGCATGGGATGGGGTTTCCAGTTCAGCTTTTCCTCAAAATGAGCTTGCCCATCACAGCAAAGTGGGCACACAAAGGTGCCTGGGCATGTCCCCTGCCAAAATACCCACTGAGAGACGGCGCAGTGGCAAGAGGACATTGTGGGGGCTTTGCTACACTGGGACGTGGCTGTGATACAGCCTGACCAAGGGAACAGCCAGGCAGACCTTTGCTTTCTGTGGGACTGAGGGGGACACTCCTGGGATGTCCCACATGGCCACTGCTCCACTGCTCTCAAGCCAGCTGGAAGCTGGGGATGGGCTCCTGCCTGCTTTGCTTTCATAATAGCTCCAGCATCCCACAGCTGTGTCACACTCCAGCCATGCAGCCAGCATAACCCTCAAACCCACTGGGCTGTGATCCTCCCGGGGTAGAATAGCTCAAATATGAGCTATAAACCCACGCAGTGTCCCAAGAATTAGATAAGCTCTGCCAGGGCACTGCTGCAAATACTGTTACAGGCAGTTTGCTCCAGAGAGCTCCTACTCCTCTTCCCTTCTGGGGGCTTGAGTCCAAATTCCACATGGGCTTTGAGTGGGCAAAACACCGCAGTGATTCCATGCAAGTATTCCAATTTAGCAGCATTTGACACAAAATTCACAATAAAAAACTATTTCTGTTGAGGGGAAGCAATCCTAGAGCTCACCCACTCACTGTCGGTGCAAGAAGCCAACCAACCTAAATCTTTCCCTCACACATCCTCCTTCCCCCGAGCTGCCGCTGTGAATTCATCTCCTCAGTATGTGACTTTTCAGCAACCCTCATTGAGAAGAACCAACAGCCCCCACTCCTGACCTAGACCATCCTCCTCTGCACATTTTCGCCTCGTCTCACACAAAGCTGTTAAGCATGTGCTTAATTGCAAGTAAGCATTTCCATCAGAGAGAGGTGTCGTTTCCAGGCCAAGCTGGTGGCTCCCCTTGCCCAATTTGGGGAATGCAGGCCAGCTGGCAGATCCACCTGCACCATCCACAGTCCCCTGTGTGACCAATCCCACATGGTCACAACGGGAGCCAAACAAGTGCTGCCACCACATCGAGCTGTGGAGGGACAAAGCTCCTCATTCTGTGCCAGCCTCCCTCAAACCTCACAGCTCAGCAGGAGTGGTGAGAAGCCCTGCCCCACATCAGTCAGCTCTGAGCAGAAGTGCCGTGGGGACTGACAGGGATGGCTGGTGTGTGGAGTGCCCACTCCCAAAACCCCTCACCCATGGGTGAGTGCTAGAGCTCCCTGGCTGAGTCGAAGCGAGCGCTGCTGGAGAGGAGCATTCAATTAGACTGGAGAGCACACAAGGGGTCAATGATTTTCCTTTCACACTGCATTACACCTAACAGCCCATGGTCCAGACTTGAAACAACTGACTACTTCAGCTGAACACACGCATGGAATGAATCAGGCCAATATCAGGGGTTTTTTCTTCCAAAAGAAGATTAAAACCCAAGTACTTGGTCCTCAGGAAGAACTAAGGAGCCACACTTAATAACACCAGAGCCCCTATCAGTGATGCATAGGCAGTGGGAAAACTGGAAACCCACTAACAGGAGAAGTGGAGCTCACAATGGGAAGACAGATAGATATGATCTGCTCTGCCAGACCAGCTGCTGCTTTAATACATTTTCCTGCTGCATTTCCAGGTCTGGGACACAAAACATATTAGAGTATTTCACTGTCTTGAAGGTGGAAATTGATGTTAGGTTTTTGCAGCACAAAGAAACACACTATTACAACTCTTTTCTTGACACCGCTGCTCTGGGACTTGAAAATAAAAACATCTTGTTAACTTGTTGGGAATTCTAATGATTAAGGAGAAGGGGAAAAAAAAAAAGAAAGGCTCTCCTGACTAGCAGGATGGCTTCCCAGCAGGCTTGGTCAGCGATTTTAGAGGAATATGCTTCAAATAAGTGGGAAGTGTAAAAATATTAGGCATGAACAAATATTAATGTTATGCTTCATTTATATCCTGCTGTACTTGACATCAAAGGATCTCAAAGCAGCTTTACAAATGCAATCTGACGCTACACGAGTTGGGTTTCTGAATAACAATAAATACGGGAGTCTGTGGGAAACTGAGGTACCGTGGGTTCAGTGACTGGTTCGAGGCCAGTGACACAGCAGCAGTGTCAGTTGGTACTAGAACCCAATCTTCCCCACCATCTTATATCACCACCAGTGATATATCACTTATATTACTGCTGTCTCCACATGAACAAATCTTCTTGCAGCCTGATCTTGCCATGGTTGCAAACACAGAGGGTTCCCACCGACTCCTACGGGCTTAGCAGTGCTCAGTTATTTTAGCTCATTCTCCTGACCCTCACATGCCCTGTTGCTCATCCCTTCGACAACACAGCATCCTTCAGGGCATAGTGACAACAGGCTGCTGGTCACCCTTCCTGCCTACCCAGGCACTTGGAGAGGAAGGTGCTGCCAGGAACACACATTACAGCGGAACAGTGTGACAGGCCAGGACCAAAGATGGAGTGACACCTCATCTGTACCTGGTATCCTTGAATGAATTAGCTGTCTAAATACCTTACTGGATACAGCACTTGGTATTTCCAACATCAGCAGGCTAGCGTTAGTCATGATTATTTTCTTTATTGAACAAAAGTTAGGAAAAAATCTATCTCCAAAGCAGTCCTGGAGTCCTGGGGCAGCTCAAGGGTGATGGGTGCTTCTACCACCGTCTTTCAGTTATGACCAGGCTGTTTGTTCACCTCCCAAGTGCCTCCAGCAGCCCCAGCCCTAATGCTACCGCCTGCCTGACCTGCCTTGGCAGACAGTTCAATCCTGCCCGGGGCTGAGCGGCTGCTTAGCAAGGATGCTGAGCATCAGCCACAGCCAGCAAGAACTGCAGGTGCCTTCACATCCCATAAACAGATTCCTGACTCCCAGTGAGTCCTCTGAGAGCCGTGACCATGCCAAGATGTCAGGACTGAGCTTCCAGTGTTTAACACACCCAGTCTTTGTGGAATTAGCTCCAACTACCAGATTTGCTGGCTGTCAGGCAGCTCGTACTTTGCCACCAGGGAAAAACTGTTCAACTTTGCTAGTAGGTCTATGAACCAAGTGCATTAAGACTACGTATTTTACCACAGAGTGGAGATGCCACACTAAACACTCCAGTTACCATGGGAAACCTTTCTCTCTTTGCCACTGGCATTGCACAGGGAAGCCCAAGCCCAAATGCTCTATCTCGCCTCTGAAATCAAACAGATGTTTTCACAATCTTTGATGGAGCCGAGCTGTGCACTCGTCCCAGAGGAAGGAAAAAATGCAGCGTTAAAGCAGCCCTTTTCTCTCTCTTTTTTCCCAAGCATCGTACATTTTTAGTGAAAGGGGAAACAGGCGACTGTCTCGCGCTAACATTTACGGCCACTCAGTAACAAATTGTGACAACGGCAAACTTCTGCCACACACGCGGGGAGCCAAAGCAGCCCGCGTGCCGTCCCTGGCAGGGCTGCGCGCCGCGGGACGGGACACGGGGCTGACGGTGCCCGCAAGACACCCGGCCGCGCAGGGCACCCCGAGAAGTGGGGAACCGGCGGCCAGGTTAGGGGAACCATGCTGTCCCCGAGCAGGCGGGAGGGTCTCTGGGGAGAGCAGGGAGGGCAGTGGGGTGTGAGACTCAGCCGCCCGCCCGGGGGAAGCGCTCCAGCTCGGGAGAGGCGGCGACAGCAGCGACCGCAAGACGGGACACGACGACACCATTGGGGCCGCTGTCCGCCGCCGGCCACCAGCTCCCCGCGCCCCCTCGCCCCGGCAGGTGCCCGCCGCTCGCCGTACCTGTATATTCCTCTTCTCGCAGGCCGGGCCGGTGCCCTGCACCACGCTGTCCAGCACGGTAACCATGCCGGCGGCCGGGCTGACGAAGCAGGAGTTGCGGGCGGCCCGGATGGTCTCCTCGATCTCGGCGAAGCGGAAGACGCAGAGCGCGGACTGCGGCCGTCCCCGGCCGCCGCCGGCTCCGGCCCGCTCGAAGACGCCGAAGAGCAGCTCCTCGGGGGGCGGCGGGCCCGGGGCCGGGCCGTGAGCAGCGGCGGGGCTGCGCCAAGCCGCCCGCGCCGGGAACACGGAGACGAGGCGGGTGAAGGCGTCGGCGGCGCCGCCGCAGCGCAGCCCCAGCTGGATGTAGGACTCGGTCAGCTTCTTGGTCTCGCCGCTGCCGTTGAGGGTGGCCTCGGCCGGCTCGCCCAGGCAGATGCGGGCCAGCAGGCTGTGCGCCGGGCTCTCCTTGTCGCCCGCGTTGGCCTCGCTGTTGAGCGCCAGGTAGGCGTACGGGCGGCGGGCGGGCGGCGCGGCCCCGTGCTGCAAGAACGCGCGGACGAAGCTGAGCTTGTGCCGCGCCTTGTCGCCCTGCTTGATCTTGAGGATGTTGTCGTCGGAGGGGTTGATGTCGAAGGTGAAAAGCTTGGCCAGGTCGCCGCGGGCGTTGAGGGCACGGATAGCGATCTCGGGCGTGTTCTCGAAGCGATGGTCCTCCAAGCTGCGGTTGCGGGGGAAGAAGGGGCTGCCGAAGCCGGTGTAGGTGGCGGCCACCAGCAGCCGCGCCCCGCCGCCGCCGCCGCGGCGCAGCACCAGCCCCACGGTGGAGGCGTTGGGGTGGTTGGCCGCGACGTTCAGCATGCTGGGGAACACGGCGACCGAGTCGCTGCCGCCCGGCGGGAAGCGCACGGCCACTGCCGAGATGTTTGCCATGCTGCGCAGCTGGCAGAGGCCCTGATAGATGGAGCCGCAGACGACAAGGACTCCCTGCTCCGGGTCGGGCTGCAGAATCTTGTTGTAGTTGTTGGTGAGCACCCTGGGGTGCTCGCAGGAGGCCTGCGGCAGCTGCGGTGCATGGCACAGCGGGCTGTCCAGCACCGGCCCCACCGCCGCCTCCGCCTCCAGTGCCAGCTCGCCCCCCGACAGCTGGAACAGCCGGTTGACGGCCGCCAGGTAAACGCGGGAGCCGGGGCCGTCCAGCGCAAAGTTGTTGGTGAGGGTGGGCGAGAGGAACTTGCGCTGCACCTCCAGGCCGGCGGCTCGGCCGGGCAGTAGCAGCGGCAGCAGCGGCAGCAGCAGCGGCAGCAGCGAGGGGGACCGCGGCTCAGCGCCTGCCGCCGGGACCGGAGCCGGGACCGGAGCCATCCCGCCGCCGCGCCGCACAGTGCATGTGCCCGTCTCCGGGCGCGGGAGGGGCGGGCGCGGGACCGCTTCCTGCGGAGGCAGCGCCCGCCGCCGAGCGACGCCCGCGGGAAGTGGCGGCCGCGGCGGGGGGCGGCGGGGGGCGGCGGGGCGAGCGGCCGCGCCCCCTCCCTGCCCCCGCCCTCCGCCCGCCCCCGCCCCCGCCCCCGGACCGGTACTCACCGCGTCCCGGTGCCCCGGGCCCGGCATGTGCGTGCGGTGAAGTTACCGATGTCTCCCGCGCCGCCGACTGGGCGGCACCGGGCGGCTCCGGGCGGCACCGGGCGGCTCCGGACAGGGCGTCCCCCGGCGCGTGAGGGGCTGCTCCCGGCTGTCCCCCTCCTCTCCTCTGCCTCCTTCGCGTTTTCGAGCAGGACAGGCCGGGAGGGAAGGGGCGGGGGAAGGAGCACTTTTCCCAGCTGCGGAGCAGCACGGCCAGCCGGAACAGCCCCCCCGCAGCCCACACAGCCCCCCGCA
Source organism: Acrocephalus scirpaceus scirpaceus (assembly GCA_910950805.1). Taxonomy (NCBI): domain Eukaryota; kingdom Metazoa; phylum Chordata; class Aves; order Passeriformes; family Sylviidae; genus Acrocephalus; species Acrocephalus scirpaceus. The sequence continues at coordinate 21,511,256 of OU383782.1, forward strand.
ATACCCGCTCCTCGCTCCCCGGGGACCGGGCGGGGGACGAGGCCCCACCCCTGGAGCGGCTCTGCCCGCACGGCTCGTCAAAAGCGGAGCACAGACCGGCCTGCGCGTCTCCTCCGCCCTCCAACGGGCGCCGCTTTAACGAGAAAGACCCAAAGAAGTGATTTGCCAAATTACACACTGGGATGATGTAGGGGACAGCCCCTGAAGCCGGTCCCGTGGGATCCATCCACCTGAGCGGGTTCGCTCCTGCTGCCTTCCTCCCCGTCTGCGGGTGTGTCAACCGACTCCTCGTCGTGAGAGGAAAAGTCCGGAGGGGTGGGGGCAGAAGGGGCCACGCATCCTGCAGCAGATACTTCTCACGTCCCTGCAGGGTTCATTAAACAGCCCTGAGCAATTACACAGCCCATCACCCAGCTGGCCTCCTGACACACTATCGTGACACAGGGCACAGCCACGGGTCACCCAGGGGCTTCCCTGGGCGACACACGCAGGCCCCCATGCAGGAGGGGACATGGGCACGCTGCAGTGCATGGCAAATACCAAGGTCATGACACGCTCAGCGCTATGTGCATGCCTCAAGCTGAGGTACTGGCAGAGCTAACAGGCAAGAGGAGTGGCTGAGGGATGTGGGCACAGCATCCCTGCCTCCAGCCTGGCCTTCCACCAAGAGCAGAGACCTGGCTGGAGCACCTGTGCACGGAGGAAAGTCAGTGCTTGGTCTCACAGTGCAGCTGCAGCAGTTCTATCAGCACAACGGTGAGGGCTGGGCATGGAGGCATCTCACCATCCACAAATAGCAGCCTGTAAAGCTAGGGTGGGAAATGGAGGGTGGTGTTTGGTCACAGCTGCCTGGAAATGCTGCACAGGCGGGCCCTGGAGAGCTGTCCTCCCTCTCCTTCTCCCCAGGCTGTGCCTTAGTCCCCTGCCCGTTCTTGTAGCGTGGAACTTTAGTTATACAAAACATGTTAGAGAGGCTGATGGGGATTCTGCACAACTTGTGTTCTGGAGAGAAAAATCCTCTGTTGTTGTCTAATCTCATTTCTACACCTGCCAATTTTCCTTTCCCCTTCCTGTCTCCTCACACTCTTCAGAGCACTAATTAATACGCAACTGCCTTGGCCATGCCATGTCCACTGAAAATCTGCATTGAATTAAATGCTGTGCTTTCTTGCTATCTAACTCATTGTCTCTGCTAATCATATCCTTAATTAAGAATTATTAGCTGTTTTTAAATGTGGGACTCCCAGTTGTTAGTGGCTTTTTTTCCCCCTTAAACTACAAGTTAGCAATTTTTAAATGTGATCATGTCTTTAATTGCATAGAAATAAACCCCCATGATCCCAAATCCTTAATCTGCCTATTTTAGGATTTCTTATGGCTGCTTACCCTGATAGCAGAGCATCTTCCATGTGAAATCAGCCTTTTAAGGCATATCGAATTAGGTTCCAGATTACAGTGAATTAAAAAAAAAAAAAATAGGCCAAAGAACACTGAAAAATGTGTGACTTACCCAAAGGTATCCAGTACTGGCTCTGTCAGAAAAAATTCCCCAGGAGCTCTGACTCCTATTGCCTATGCCAAGCATTTGTCTACACTGATACAATTAAAGACAAAATATTTGTGGTATTGAAGGATTATTTGACAGAGATTTTATTGCTATTGTTGTTGTTAGGAAACAATTTTCTGGTAAGATGCTTTGAGGGGAATATTTTCCAGAAATGATTTCCCACCCCTATTATCTGAGCTGTTATAAGCTTCAGTGAGTATTTCAGGATAATGCTCCTAATGGAGTAGTAGAGGTTTTTAAATCTCTCATACACAGATCTCACCATTATTTTTGTTCAGGAAGAGAAAAAGGTCAAAATTAAACCACAAGCCTCCTGCCACAGAGCATCACCCCATGACAAAATCCCTTCCTCTTTGACTCCTGTGCAGGTTTGAGGATACCAACCTCTCAGCTGGGGCAGGGGGAGAGGGGCTGTGCGCACAAGAACTCAAAACTGCTTTAATTATTGATAAATATATCTACACAAGAACACTTTCCCTATAGGGGAAACATGAGTTACTCATGCAATTACTCAGGTTATATTGACTCAACACTGTCAAACCCCTGGATTTCATCACTTTAATACAGAGAGTATAAACATCTATTTATTTAGCGGGGTTGTCTCTGAGGTACCCATAGGGTGCCCTGTGGATTTGGGAAGGACATCCACCCTCACAGCCAGAGGGGGCCAGGTTTGCCTCGGCAGCTCTCAGCCCAGCACCAGCAGCCCAGCAGAGGTGCTGCTCACTGGGCAGGCATGCAGGACCACTGGTACCTGGATGCCTGGTGGCAGAGACCCCCAGGGACCTGGGAGAAGAGCAGCGTGCTTCGTGTCTTTTTGTCTGGCACTGAGTGGATTGGGAAGGCCTGATCAGGGAGCACATGCTGGCACACGGGGCAGCTGCCCCTCCTCTGCCCCACATGGCCCTGCACAGAAAAGCCCGGGGTCAGTCACCACAGAAGGCACCCTGGCAGAGGAGCTACCATCCCAGAGCTGCTGTGGGAGAGCCCTGGCAGTGCAGTGGATCAGAAGGTGCTTCTGCTCTGACTCAGGCAGCCACTCCCTCTTTTTCTCATTTCCTTTACTCCCTGCTCCTCAGTGTGCAATTTGGGTCATTTCTATATGATTGCAGAGCAGGTTGGCAGCTGACCACAAGGTCACAGACCACAAGGTGAATTCACAAACGCTTACAGATGTATTTTGAATCTCTTTAGCTGCTTCTTTCCATCTCAGAAACCTCTACCGATGGAAAATGGCCACTGGATATTGCATCAGAACATGGGTCCAGTCCCTGTCTTCTCCCCATTGTGTCAGAGGCCATGAGTGGTTATCCAACAGAAGAAGGTAGCAGGTAGGCGAAATTTCCTTGGTCCCCTTGGTCTCTAGTGCCCCAGCCCAGAGATGGCCAGAACAAGGCTGTCTCCAAAGCAGCGTTTCTGAGCAAAGAGCCATTCACCAGGGAAACACAAGGCAAGATGAGGAGGAGCTGAGAAATGCTTGGACACAGAGAAATCGTTGCCTGAACTAGAGCGGTTCCCTGATCACCACACTTACCAGATTCTCTCCAGCCATGCCTGTGTCCCTGCCCTGATGCTGTTAGTTGTTACTCTCCCGAATCACCAGACTGGATACATCAGCAAGTGCTCACTCAGGCACTTCAGGACACTCAGAAATAACAGTGGCCTTGGAAATAGACTGATTAGCAATCCTCGGTGTATTTTTGGATGAGCATGGACCGAGACCCCATTTTATTGTTAATAATCTGTATTGCAGGCACTGCTCATGGATGAGACCACACTGTCATGACTGTTTTTACTAATGATTTAGCACACTGGGAGTCTGCTAGGTGCTTAGCAGAAAGACTCAGGCAAGGTCACTTCCCCAGCGTCCTTTACTCTAAACACGTGCTCCGGTGTGGTCCCAGGCTCTGCTGCAGACAGCTGGAACAGGAACTGCAGGGGCACAGCACGCTCTGCTGCCACCATGCTGCTGGCCTCCAGCCCTGCCTGAGCAAGGGTGAGAGGGATTTATGGGGACCTCAGACACTTTCTGAGTAAAACCAGCCTTTTTTTTCCTTGAGCCTCTTTGTTTTCAAAGATGAGCCTTTCCCAGTGTAATATAGAGCCTTGCTCTCCTCAGAATGTGTAATGCAGTCATAACCTTGTCTGCAGCACGCAGCCAGCTGACGTGTTCACCATGAGGGATTTGCCTCCTGAGAGGAGCTGTGCAGACAGAGATAGTGAGCACAAAAAGGTTTATTTCTGGGTTAATGACAGATTCAGTGATGGTGAAAGTTCATACACACAGTAATGCCAGGACTTTCTGGACTGGGAGGTTTATCACGAGGCAATAAAGATGTCCCTGGTAACCTGTGCTGAGTTTGACCTGGGCCCTGTGGGGGGACAGAAGCTCTTTCACCACGTGGGCCCTCACTGGATGCAAGAGCAGCAGGTTTCCCAGTTTTCCCCAGACCTCCTTGGTGACCTGTTGCTTTTACTTTCCTTAGAGGGTTAGGGAGGACTCAGCACTCACTTATCCCAGCTTCAAACCAGTCAGGGCTGGAGATGTGGCTCATGAGTTCAAGTGCAGCTCTAGTTCTGCTCTCTGGGAAGCTCAGCCTGTGCTGAGGTGGTGGCCAGGTGAAGCACAGGCCCTTCCACCCCTGTTACACTGGTGGTCTGTCGTCCATCCCTGTCTCTTGTCATCATGGGCACCACAGGCAGGCATGGGTGCAGGCAATGCATGTCAGAGCAGGGCCCTGGGTCCAGCCAGCACCAGCCTGAGAGGGTTTCTGTGGGTAGCAATGGTTTTCCCACCATTTAGCCCGGGCTGGCCGAGCAGGGGCTCGTTAAGTCCCCCAGAGCCGTGGGGCAGTGCCCACAGCATCATGGCACAACGGGGACATCCATGTCCCATCTGTGCCAGGCCCTGCGTGTCCTGACTGCCTGCCAGCCATGAAAGAAGCTGGACTTGGCTCCCAGCAAAGGAAGCTAATACAACATAAAGCAGAGCATCCCCTCATGGGATTCCCAGCAGGGGCCATGCTGATTGCTCAAAACAAAGCTTGCCTGCCTTGGAAGGAAGCCTGACTCCTACCCCAGGGTTCAAACATGGAAGCGCCAGCGGACCCATACAGCAAAGCCCTGTAACAACAGCCAGCAAGGCTGATCCTACCAGCTTTGTTCAAACATCCTCCACCAAAGCCTGGAGGAAGTTTTCCTTATGAAGTCAGGCAGGATCGTGCTGCATGCTCTGCACGATGCTAACTTCCCCATGAGCAGTTGCTCAATACGTGTTTAAGTAGACAGGCCACCACTACTCGTTAACCAAAACAAATGGGAAAAGGGGAAAGCTTACAACACAATTGCTTTCAATTAGAGGATATAACTATTGCCAAAATATGTCAGTGGGATTTGACAGACTACATTTTTAACTGTGTACTACTGAAGAACAGGCTGCACTAAAATGCAGCCTAAACTAAACAGGAATTTAATCCACTTCCCTTCCTTCCCACAGCATAATCGTTAGGCTGTAAATATATTATTACAGCCCATAGTACCCTTGTTAATTCCAACCAATTTGACTTACCTCTGTGGATTCAATGTTATTCTGTCCCATGTCCACTGAGTTTATTCAGCCTTCAGTGTTGATGCTCATTTTGTGCTCTGAAGTGAAAGGGTTAAATGCAGTTAATTGTAAATTTATTGTTTGTTTTGTTTGGTTTAATACAATCCTAAACATTTTGGTTAACATTTCATGTTGCTTTAAAAGATATACCATGTTGCACTGAGCTGGCTTGTATGTTTTTGGATATGTTGTATGCAGACAGTGTGATCTCATTCTCAACATTTCCCTAGTGACTCCAGAGTTTTAAAGGCTTCTTCATTGCTGAGGTACAGGAAACACATTCATTAATCCTAGAGATAAGTCCAAAGTCACACACAAACACATACATGTATAAAAACGACCTGTGTGCACATACACATTTAAAATTTTGGCAAGCCCCGTGCTGGACTTGGTTGCATTTCGAATTTTGTAGCACAAGAAGGAGAGTCCTCACATAGTTCCAGTTCAGCTTGCAAAGATACTGTCCCTGAACAATCCACGTTTCTGTGCACAGACATGTATTTGTGTTTGAATTCATCACAAATTCTAGAATGTAAAATTTTTGATACTAGCCGTGTGCTGATGGAAATAGTCACATGAATCTTTATAGACTTGAAACCAGTTTTTATCCAGATAACCCAGTGGAATGGGCACCCAAATATTTTACCCACCTGAAACTGAGCAGATGCAGTGGTAAAGCGAAGGGAGATGAGGCAACCTCAGCTGATATGCCTGAGAAGAGTGGAAAAGGCAATCAAACAACCTAAGTAGTAAAAATGACCTTTCAACACTATGTTTTAAAGTATAAACACCACACAGTTAGAGGCTGGGGTACTTTTATCACTTGAGTGCCAGCTCAGCTGTTCCATCTTTCTATCTAGGCAGTAGTGTTTGTGCCATTTCCCATCTATGTATCACACTGTACACAGCTATGCAGTGTATTTCAGGAGTCGTGGGTGTCCCTGGTGTCCTTTTTCACAGCCTACTCTGCTCCACAAGGGGTAGAAGGACTCATACAAATCACTCTGCAATCGTACTGAGCTCCACGCAAATCCACTGAGCTCCATGCTGCTTACCCAGGGTGCAGAGTGATATCTCCAGTGAATTAAATGACCCATTAGCCCTGCAAAGGCTGGGCAAAGGCAGCAGCCCTTTGCTTCATGATGTACGTTTGGGGAGCAATAATGAGTTCTAGTAAGCAGCAAGGACTGAGGAGCTGCAGTTGCTGCACTGCAGGTGGCAGCCTGGGCGCTGAGCTCCTCTGCCTCTCCAGCTGAGGTGTGGATCAGCAGGATTAGTTCACCCAAGGCTGGAAGGAGGCAAATCCTGTGACACACCATCAGGTCAGATTTGGGCTCTGACAGCTTTTGTCTCCTCCGAGACCCAAACCTGGGATTCCCACCTCCTGCAAACACCAGCATAACCTCCAGCCAGGGCAGGACTTGGGTCAGTCCCCCTCCCACTCTGTGGGGTCAGCCCCAGCCCAGGGCTGTTTAACTCCTCCCTGGTAAATGCCAGCCAGGGGAGGTGACCAAGAATCTGTCAGGGGTCACAGTGGAAAAACATGCATTTCACTGGGTGCCTTTAGGGTGTACCATGAAATATGGGACTTTTCTCCTCCCTAACAGCATGTCCTTTCAGGCCAGGCAGCTAAATACCCAAGGTTCATTCACACACAGAGGGCCACTGGCATACAGGAATTGGCTGAAAGGCTTGGGTTCCTGGAGGTGTGAGCAGCACCAAAGCCATTACAGCCAGCAGTCATCAGCCTCTCCCCTGCAACCCATGCAGTGGTGCCCAAGATGGACAGAGCCATCTGAGATTCCTGTAGCCTGGAATCCGACTTCCTAATCTTCTCATCTCCTTCTTGGTGCTCTCTGTCCTCTGGCACAGAGAACAGCTTGTTATGAAAGGACAGGCTCCCTTAACCTACTTAATGTTACTTTTTACCCTCAGGGTCCTCACATGCACTGGGTTTATCTTTTGATCGATGTTCCTCTTCTAAGTGATGTCTTTTAAGGATAGGTTTAAAAAATCCCAGCAAAACTTACTTCTGGTTTCAATCAAGTCTGTCAATCCATCACCTTGCTCGTTGTAGCCTTGCTTAGCAGTGTTTAGACTTCTTTGTGCAGCACTTACAAAGCAGTCTGGGGGCTGTTCTCCAAGATCCTGGCACACATGAAGAGGTTTCCTAGCTCAAACAGCCCCACTGATTTCATCAAGGTCTTTGCTAAGCAGTTCTGTAACCACTACTGGCAGGGACACAGAGCATGGCCCATGGCAACCTGTATGTTTGCTCTAGCTTGTTCTTGGGACTCTAAAAGGATGTGCATGTGCTTCACAATGATTCTGACTTCTGGGGCTCTCAGTCAGATGCCCACATGGGTCAGGCACCAATTCTGCTTTGCAAAACTCAGCTGAGCATTAATGCAAGTAAATGCACCTCTGCTCCAGTTCTGGCACTATTAACAAACCTGTTCTTTCATTTTTTTAAGATAGAAAGGGGTGGGGTTGTTTAAAAATGGGAAGAGCCTGCTTGTGGTCTTTATTTTAAATGAACATTACACTCCAGCTCCAGAATGACCATTAAGAAACTGGTAGCCAACACTTCTGTTATTGTGCTGGGTGTCACACTTCATCAGCCTCAGATCTACAGCTCTGATCCCGTGCAAGAGATGGGGAACAACAGCAAGTAAAAATTTATCAGTTTCCATGTGCCACTCTACTTGTCACCTGAAACTTTCCTCTGTTTCACGCCAAGACCTAATCAGACCAGCTCTTGGCTGGAGCTCTTTTGTTCCAGAATTGGACAAAAAAAAAAAAAAGAAAAAAAAGAAAAAAGACCGATGTCTACTTCCTCCCTAAGGGGCCAACTCTTCCTTCCTTTCATGTGTGCATCCTCCAGGCAGTCTTTGGAGGAAGGGGGGAGGGAAGCAGCAGGGAAACCAACAGAAGAGGGGATGGATTCAGGAGGTGCAAAGTAACGAGAAGTTGGTCCCAGCACAGCTTCGGGCAGCAGTACATCTGCACGGCAGGTGGTGAAGGTGCCACACACAGGCAGGTGAGCGCAGCAGCCCGCAGATCTCGCTGTTCTGCGGCAGGGCCCGGCCCCTCCAGGGGCTCTGCGGCTCCCACAGCCACCGCACGCTGCGGTTCGGCCTCCCCGTTCTCGCTGCCAGGAGGTGGGCTCTGCTTGCTCAAACAGCAGGTCTGGGGGGGGGGGGGGGGGGGGGGGGGAAGCCAGAATTTGGAAGAAGCAAAAGTCTTTATGGCAGCTCCACCAGCTCATTCTCACATATGTTGTTTACCAGGATTGCAGCTTGCTGCTGTGAGGAGCTGCTTGTTGCAAGGCCAGATTAACAGTTTGTTGGGCAGAGCTGAGGGATTGGCTGGCTGCATGACCAGGAGGAGATGGATTTCGTTTCTCAGCCCTGATGTTGCCAGGTGCCCCCAGAGCCACAAACCAGGGCACAGCTCCGTGGCTCTGAGCACACCGGGAGAGGAGAGGCAGCCTGCTGAGGGGGAGTAGGGCAAAAGGCGTTTGGATTGTACCTTTGCACTCACTGCCCCTCTCTAGGAAGCAGCTGTCTCTCAAGATGTCTAATAATACCACTCTGTTGAAGAAAACAAGTAATTCTTTAATTCCAGGAGATCTTATTTTGAGCCTTAAGCTAAAACAGACAACCAAACACTTTTCTGATTTGAGAAAGGAAGAGACCAGGGCATTCATTTTCCAGCATCACAACGTGGGACCCTTTCCACTTAGGAAAAACAAATCTCGGTCTCCTTATCTTTTCCTTTGCTGCAGATCCATTGACTAATGATTTCTTACCAGCTGTAACATTCATCTGCATGCTTAAAAATCAACCTTGTAAAAGTCTACTTGCCCGCAGTGAGTAATTATTTTGGTGGGTGAATAATTTGTCTCTGTGGAGGAGATTATGCTTGGTTTATGCTTTTGCTGCTTAGGATAATATGCAGTGGGAATCTACGTGTTTTGTTTAATTCTGTACTTTGCCTAAGTGTTGAGGGAACTCAGTCAGGAGTGGGTAATTTCATTTTTACTGTCCTTAACAGCAATTGAATAAGTAAATACAAAATAAAGGAAAAAAATCAAATTATGATCTGAATCTTTGATTTTTCTCAAGATTACCCCAGTAAAGGATGCAGGGGACAATGGGATGGCCAGGATGGGAAATTTCCACGGCAGATTTTCAGGTGCTTCCTAAAATGTTTTCCATTAAGTGTCCCTAGAGGTCCAGTATTTGTGTAATTATCTGAAGAAAGAGGTCTTGACTTTTCTTTCCTTCTTTGGTTTCCTTCATCTAATGGCTCCTTAAGGCTCTGCAACCCACATTTTTCTTCACAGAACACAAGAAACAGCATCTCTTGTTTTCACACTTCAGAGAAGAGACAAAAGAGACCTTTTGGCAAAATGTCAGATTGTGTGACTGATAACACCCCCCATCATTACAGACTATGACTTGTGGTCACCTTAGACTCAGAAGTGAAAACAAAACATACATTTTATATTGGCCACTTCTCTCCATCCTATTAAATTAGGACCAGTCATTAGTGGTGGAGAGGAAAAATAATTTCCATCAAGAATCTGGGGGAGGGATTTAGGGGGGGGGGGGGGGAGAAGAGGGGGGTAGCATCTGACATTCCCTCTCCTCCCTCCCCCACTTTTCCAGCATTTTCCCTCCAGAGATGCTGGTGTGAAACCAGCTCACATGACAAATTAAAGTGATTCATAACCCAGCTGCAGTCCCTGCTGACAAGCTCCATTGCAGAGCAATCATGCAGATTTTATGCACCCAGAGCCCAGGGAAGGGCCAGGGTCATGGCACACACTACACTTCAGAGCAGTCTGACACAACTTGGCTGAATTCATCCACAGCACGTGAAGGCCAAATGGCTGTCACTTGACAGCAGTTAATAATGTGGTTTTAGAAGGGATATTTTCTCTGCTAAATTAAATTTTCAAGACACCACCCTGCATCTTCAGCCCTTATCTTTTTTGTCTGGATTTTTTTTTTTTTTTTGGCTCTCGTGTCAGTCTTTAAATACACAAACAGGGATTACACAGATAAGCCTGCAGTGTGGTTCATTCTGGCAGTGGCTTATCAATCACAGTTAATTAACTTGGGGATCCATAAACTGGACAATTCAGCTGTGATTCTCTTGTCACCACAATAAAGTTAGGAGCAGCTCAGGGCCCATACCTGGCAGCTCCAGGTAGGCACCATGCCAAGTGGAGGATGGCAGTGGAGCAGAGCAGCAAATCCCTCCCCATACCAAGCATGGGGGAGCAGCACTGGTGGCCCCCACATTGGCAGAGCCCTCACCATCTGGGTCAGGTCCATGGCCCATCCAGGGGATCCCCTCAGGAGCACAAGCAGCCAGGTCCATGAAGCACATGCTGCTGAATGGAGAGCTCGCCGTGTCCCACGGTGACCGGCAGCCACGAGAGCCACAGGACAGAAAGTGCTGTGTTCCCCTTAGGGAATGATTGTAGAAAGATTGAGGCCTGGCCCAGACCTGCTGGTTTAAGTTTTATCCAACATGGGATACTGGTGCCTCTGCTCAGACCATAGGAAAGTCTAAAATGTGGGGAACACCTTGTCTGGACCTCCATGTCATGCTGACTGCATAATGGTTGCTCTGGGAAGATCCCTCAGAAAGATATTTAGAGGTGTTACACTGATGCCTCTGATGAGGGAGAAAAGCTGCAGCAAAAATGCAGAGCAGGAAAGTGAGGGATTTCAAAATAATGACGTAGGCTGATTTCAACGCTGAAGTAGACGGAAGGAATGGAGCTGGGATCCGCTCCCATCAGATGGAAATAAATTGGACAGTTTCCCGGACAGATTGGCCCCAGCTGGGAAAGAGAAGGAAGGCAAAGAGGGAAGATGGTTCAAGTAGGAAAACAGAAGCTCTGATATACTGGGCATTTTCAAGAAAGTCAGATTAGATATATTATCAAATCAACAGCATTAGATTCAGCTGGCAGTATCTTGGAAGCCAAGACACAAAGGTTGTCAAAGCTGATAGTAACTCAAGGTGGAAAAGCAACCAGGCTTTGTGTGGTTTTTTGGTTTTTGTTGGGGTTTTTTTTGTGGGTTTTTTTTTTTTTTTTTTTTTTTGGTGAGTTTTTCTGTTTTGGTTTGGTTTTTTTTTTTGGTTTTTTTTTTTTGGTTTTTTTCCCCTGACCATGACGAAAACTGATCTGCCCCTCACAGGACAGAGGGGATGCACTGGAGGATGGAAGATGCTCCAACATCTCTCCCACCTCTCCGAGAGACCTTAGGCAACACCATCAGACACCTTGTAATTTCACCTCCCCATGCCTGGCTGAAGGAGGGCTGGCCTCCCAGGAACTCTGAATATTAATTATCACATTCTTAGCCAGAGCTCCAAGCATGTGTTAGGAACTTACTTGGTGAAAATCTTCAGCCCTTCACAGAACATCCCCTGAAAGGGCAGGGAATGGTTGTCGTGACCTGTATTTTGTGACAACTACCTGCGTGGTCAGAAATTCTCTGGGATTCCAGAAGCTCCAGACAAAACCAAAACAAACCTGGGCAAGAGCCCACAAGCTGAAAGCCAACAATAAACAAAACAAACCCAATCACTGATTAGTGTTGGCTCGCTGCTCCTCAGGAGGCCATGGGGGGAACGGTGATTAGGGAAGCACCAGCAAATCCTGAACCTCAGCCTGTGTCAGTGACCTGAGGAGTTACTGAGACTGCTTGTACTGAAGGAAACGGAGCAAAGTACAGCAGTCCCTGCTCTGCCAGCCTCCAGGATAGGAGCGCACAGAAGGACATCCTTCAGTATTCCCAATAGCACAGTGCTGGGAAAGGAAGTGACTCAGGGCTGGAGCAGGCTAACAGAGAAGGAAAAGCAGCACACTTAAAAACCACGGTCTGGTCTCAGGCAGGAGGGATAGCCACAAGCAAGGAGGCACGGCAAGAAAAGCCAGCCAGTTCCTGCTCTATTCTGCCCCCTCTCCCTGCCCAAACCCTGCACTAGACCTCCCACCTCTGGGACAAAATGAGAACTTGTCCAGTGGCGCCTTGAAGTGCTGCTGCCAGTGGAGCAGGCAGTGAGTCTTAGGGCCCCTCAGCGACCATCAGAACTTTCCTGGGGCTCAGTCTATGCCTGCAGCCTGGATGTGGCCTGGTGTCACTGCAGGGAGGCACTTGGGGCACCAGTGCTATCAGCCCCACTCCTGCACTGGCTCCCTGACCTGCTGGTAGCTGACACAGCACTGGGGCCTCAGTGGGACTGCTGGCTGCCCTGACTATGCAGGGGTACCCTGGACTGACCTCGTCCCACCTGTCTCTGGTCCCAGTGCATGGAGATGCCTCAGCAAGGCCCCAGTGTGATGCCTCTGGTCTGAGTGGTGTAGCCAGGAGGATCATTACAGCCCTGGCTGGCCTTGGCTGTCTCTGGGCCTGTGACCTTTCTCAATATTTTCATCTCAGAGGGAGGCAGTGGTCTACCACCAGCTGAGCCTCACCATCACCCTGATGAGGTCTGCAGAGACAGCAGACACTCCATGCACAGGTTCCAAGGAGAATCTTAAAAACAGAACAGAGCAGAGTGTGGACCAGCTCTGCCAGTGCTACAGCCACAATCAAACCAGTATGAGGAGTGAGCCAAGCCACTGGGAGGGATTTCACCCACCCACTGTCCCCTGGAAGCGGGTTGTCATGTGAGGAGTCCTTCAGCACCTCTGTACTGAGCTTGGGCTCGATGCCTGCAGCCACCCCAGGATGGCATCTGGGCAGGTCGCCAGGGTGTGAGTACCTGCTGCCTTGCTGCCTGCTGCTGCTTTGGAGCTGTGGGCACTGGTGAGCCCTGCACCAGCACAGGAATTCAGAGTCAGGGAAAGAAAATTGAGCATAATTAAATACAAGCCCTTTGTAACCCAGATAGTAGCAATCCATCTACTCCACTGTCATTATCGCTCCCGCTCACTGGTACGTGTGTGTGTAAAGCACGTTTAGGTGAGCCTAGCAAGGGCGATTATCTTGACCTATAAACTGTGCCTCGCACGTGTTTCTGTATCAGGTGGGAGGACGTAGCTTCACTGCTCCTTTGCACACACTCGGTGTGCCGGCAGACAGAAAAAGCCGAGGCTGTCCCCGTGTATCAGTAGCTGGCTCCAGGCTCCCTGCGAGCAGCCGCGGCAGGAGCGGCTTCACTGCTGCCACACTGCGTGAGCCGCCTGTGCCCACAGCCCCGCCTGTGCCCTCAGCCCCGTCTGTGCCCACCGCCCCGTTCTGTGCCCACGGCCCGCCTGTGCCCTCAGCCCCGTCTGTGCCCACGGCCCCCCTGTGCCCACCGCCCCGTTCTGTGCCCTCGGCCCCGCCTGTGCCCTCGGCCCCGTTCTGTGCCCACCGCCCCGCCTGTGCCCTCGGCCCCGTTCTGTGCCCACCGCCCCGTCTGTGCCCTCGGCCCCGTTCTGTGCCCTCGGCCCCGTTCTGTGCCCTCGGCCCCCCTGTGCCCACCGCCCCGCCTGTGCCCACAGCCCCGTCTGTGCCCTCGGCCCCGTTCTGTGCCCACCGCCCCGCCTGTGCCCTCGGCCCCCCTGTGCCCACCGCCCCGTTCTGTGCCCACCGCCCCGTTCTGTGCCCTCAGCCCCCCTGTGCCCACCGCCCCGCCTGTGCCCACCGCCCCGTCTGTGCCCTCGGCCCCGCCTGTGCCCACAGCCCCGTCTGTGCCCACAGCCCCGCCTGTGCCCACCGCCCCGCCTGTGCCCTCGGCCCCGTCTGTGCCCTCGTACACACCACAGACGCTGCAGCCGCCAAGTCCCAGCCCCAGGCTCGTCTCTGCTGCGCGGGCAACCCGCTGTGGGGCTGAGCTTTCCCCACAGAAGGACCTGACTTGTTTGGGGTCAGATGGGACACACCGGCTCACTCATCTTTTACATTCCTTGAATTCCTGCACGGGGTTCCACGAGCAGCTCCCACAACTGTCAGAGCAAAACAAATTATTGCCTTGGACAGCAGAACCCCCAATTTCCTTCTGTTGATGGGGAGAGAGGGAAGGATTTTAGCAGCTCAATTAAAAGTGCTTTCCCAGCCAGCTCCCTGCATTTCCCAGCTCAAAGCTGTGCCCTGTCCCCAGTGCCCTTGCTCTGCAGCCTCCCCATTTTCAGATGAGGCCACACCTTGCCCCCAGTAATTAATGATGTAGGTAACACCTGGAAAAGGGTGCAGCTCTGCAACTCCTCGGAGGGGGATGTGGCACAAGGATGACAGGCACTGTGCTAATAGGAGAGAACATCTTCAGGCTGAACCTCTGCGGGTTTATCTTGCCCTAGGGGCACAGGCACTTGTCCTTGCGGGCTCTGTTTGCACTACCATGTGCCTGCTGAGCTGGCCTGTCTGCCACTTCCAGCCCCCATCACTCTGCAGTGCCGCCGCTGCAGGGGTCCCTCCTTCCCAGCCTGTGTCAGGAAATGGGGAATTTATCAATGTAGCCACAGTTCCTATGCTCTCACTGCCCTGTTCTCAAAGAACCTCAAAATCTCATATGATTTTTCAATTTCTTTCTCTCTCAGGGTAGCTACCCTCCATCCAAGAAAAAGTTCCTTACTCTGTGAGCTCTGTAGGTGGGGACACCACTCCAATAGAGCAGGGCTGAGGCTGGTCCTTGAGGAGCCTTGATCAACATGGTTTCCACTTTGTTTCTGGGACAAGCCAGCAAACAGCAACATTGTCTGGGAAACAGAGGAGACACCAAGGCTCTAGAGCCAGAACTGCCAGCAAAGACACCACGATGGGAATGGAAGCAGGAGAGACAGCAGCAGGAGATCAAGCCTGAGTGCCCAACAGAACTGCAGTGGATGAAGCAGGGAGGAGGAGCTTGTCAGCAAATCTTTGTAGACTCCAGCCCCACTTTGAGGAGAGGAAAGGTCCAGATCAGACAAATGACTGATTTTCACTGTAATCACAGACTCAGCCATGCTTAACAACAGAAGCAGAGCGTTCAGCCTTATGTGACTGCTGGTTTGAGAGCCATCAAGCATGTCCCATGAACAATTACCCCTTGGAATGGCTCCCTCCGGAGCAGGGAGCAATGAAGCATTGCAGAGCTGCAGCCTATGTCTGCATATTCCCTTTCCATGTGGACAACAGAGCCGAGTGCAGGCCTGGCTGCTCTGTGCAGGATCGGGAGTGGGACTGCAAAGCCTGAGCAGGGAGAGGCTCTTCCTCATCTGTGCCAACACAGTACGTGGCTGGATCTGAGCAGTAATAACGACTGAATTACTGCTGTAGTGATGCTGAACCATGGGGGAGAGGGGTCCTGCCCAACAGAACCAACTCAGGGACTTTATTGTGCTTCTGCAGCTGCTGCCTGTGGCCTGGCAGTGGAGCAGCCAGGACGTTTGCCTGGCAGGGCTGTTTGTATGCCTGGGGTGCCCTGGAGCCTGGGGCAGCCTCGGCGAGGTGTCTGTATGACCGAGCAGGTCCGGGTCTCCACAACGCTGCTCCGGGATGCAGCAGCACTGACCGAGCAGTCAGTGGCAGAGCTGGGCGTGCTCCGGCAGTGCCTGCCAGTGGGCGAGCTGAGATGTGCTGCTGGCCCGCTCCCGGCGCCCATGGCCTCCGCGCACCTTCCCACCGCTGCCAGGTGCAGCGCGGCGCCGCGGGGAGCAGGGGCCCGGCTGTCAGAGAGCAGCGGACAGGGAGCGGGCAGACGGACAGGGAGCGGGCAGACGGACAGGGAGCGGACAGACGGACAGCGGACAGCGGACAGGGAGCGGACAGACGGACAGCGGTCGGACGGACAGGGAGCGGACAGACGGACAGCGGACAGGGAGCGAACAGACGGACAGCGGACAGACGGACAGGGAGCGGACAGACGGACAGCGGACAGGGAGCGGACAGACGGACAGCGGTCGGACGGACAGCGGACAGCCAGCCCGCGGGTCCCGGGGCGCTGCTCGGGCCTGGCCGCCAGGGGTCGCCTGAGACCGCGAGCGGCGCGCGTGCAGTGCCGGGCACCGCCGCCAGGCGGCGCCAGAGCCCAGGGGGGTCGCGCGCCCCCTCAGGGCGCGGCGGGACCCGCGTGCGTCACTCGGGTCGGCGCCGTCGGAGCCGTCAGGGCCTCGCCGTTAACTCCGAGATCAAAAGGGTTCCCGGCAGCCGGTGCAGATCCCATCCCGGTGATTTGTCAGCAGCAGCGCCCCAGTGCCGTGTAGCCGGTCCCGCTCCATCCCGGCCGCCCCAGTCGGGAGGAGAACACGGGCCTGCGGGTCTTGTCTGCGTCCACCCGCAGGCCCGGAACTGCCCCGGCCTGAGCTGCGGGACCCGCCGGCCCAGGCAGCCCCTGGCCCGGGGCTGTGCGCTCAGGGTAGCGAAGACTCGGCCCCGCCTGGGCCAGTCTGGCCGGTCCCAGCAACGATCGGCCTTTGCCAGCTGGGAAAGCAATGGACGGGACAGATGAAATGTCAGCTGATACTTACCTGCCAGTCTGTTTCCAAAGGTGAAGGGAAATGCCGATGAGCCCAGTGGAGGTGGAGAGCTGATCTGAAATAAGCAAACGATCTTTCAAAGAAACATTTTTGGAGGAACATACCCCAAGTTCCTGAGGAGTGTGGGACAGGCCTATTCTTACACGTGCCAAGGATTGTAACTGCTTCAAGATGCACAAGACACAATCAGGAGGGTCGAGGGATGTTTCTTCCTTGAAGATGTGTTCTGCTGAGGAGTGCTCCATCAGTGAAACGTCACCTGCTCCTCATACAATCCCTGTTCTCTTCTCAGGATCCTTTGCCCAGGTAAGCAGGATGTCAATTTGTAAAATATCCCGTTTCATTCTCAGGGTGTGCCTGAGACAAGGATGAGCCATGCTTTCTGGTCACGCTCCTTCCCAGAGCAAACCAAGCAGCTGCCTCCCCCTCAGTCTACTCATCTGTGTCAGCACCATCGCCTTCAGGGACATCAGAGCTGAGGAGGGATGGGAGCTGGCTTGGCCCAGAGCTCCTGTTCACCCTCAGGGATGAGGGAAGCACATCAGTGATGTGCAGATGTGTCAGCAGTGCCAAAATCAGGGGGAATTGGGGAGCTGACTGACCAGATAGAGCTATGTGGTATCACACTCATCTGCTTCTTT
Organism: Acrocephalus scirpaceus scirpaceus; assembly: GCA_910950805.1. Classification (NCBI taxonomy): domain Eukaryota; kingdom Metazoa; phylum Chordata; class Aves; order Passeriformes; family Sylviidae; genus Acrocephalus; species Acrocephalus scirpaceus. The sequence continues at coordinate 21,528,541 of OU383782.1, forward strand.
ATCCTGGTCAGACAGGCTCTCAGGGGTCCTCCTCCCTCCAGATCACAACTAGGATTAGGCGTAAAGGTGTTCTTCAAACACTGAATTGGAGCCAGAGATGTCTTCAGGTTGTCACAACAGAGGTCTGATAGGTGATCCCAATTTGAGAATGCTGTTTTGTGCGTAGTGGAGGAATTTTTGAATGCCTTCAGACCTCCTGGTTGCAAGGCAAGGAGAGTATCAGCTGAAAGCAGCCAGGGCTACAGGAACAGCTGCATTGAGGAGGAGGGCTGAAAACACTGCATCTTCCCATCCTGCTCTGGCCTTTCTCCTTACTTTTTTTTTCCCCTTGGCCAGGGTTGGCACAAGGCTGGTACAAAGGCAGAGAACACATATGAGGTGACTCTTAGTCCTAATTTCAGAGGGGATCTGGCTAGAGTATGAGCCACTCAGCAGAGCTGGTTTGCCCTGGGGTGTTCTATTTCATGCTAACTCAGGCAGTAAAGAACCCTCTTCCCATTTTTAACTCCAGTCAGTGAGGGAGGATCCATCGAAGCTGATGAACCACTTACCAACACTTACACACCAGCACGTTTGGTGTTTAAGGAACAACTTGAAGACAGGTATTTTGTGGTAGGGAGCTGGCTGTTTGCAAGAACTTCCACTATTAGCACATCAAGGTGGTGTTATTTGGCCAGGGAGAGTGACTGCTCCAGTGAGAAACATCAGCCAATTCCTCCCTTTCACTGCTGCAACCCAGCATGGCTCTACCCTTGCCACATCCCTGTTTGTTTCCCAGGACCTGGGTGGAGCTATCAAACCACTTCCCACAGACTAACCAAAAAGCTGAGTAATACCACCTAATCCCCCAAATTATCAGATTAAATCTGTTGACATGGGACTAGAAGGCCGGACCTTTGGTCATCATGGCCCCCTGCTGGTCCTAAGCCACAGCCAGCACCTCTCAGGTGACCAACCCAAAAGAATGCAGAACCATTTACCCTCACAACCATGTCCTATCCTGAGCCAGACAGCTCTAGCAAAAGTAGCTCTGTGCACTGCTTCATCCATAAACTGCTGGAATTTGCATTCTGGTTGTGAGGAGATTACAGGGGGGGGAAATCCTGCAAACAGATGTTTTTTCATTTTGATCTCTTGCTGGTTTTATAGTACTTGCATCTCTGTGAAAAGAGAAAAGGACTTGGTACCCTTCTCCTTAAGATGTTGTTTCCATTCCCTTCTTGGTTCTTTGTTCCTGATACCACACGACCAAAAACCAAGAGGAACAAGTATCTTTTCTACACCAGTGAGGAATCTGCTCACTTCCAGTTTGTACAAATAATAAAGGATTCAGAAATTCTTCTACGAAACACAGTAGCCAAAATACCTCTGTTTAGAGCGGTGGCTCAACCAACATTCTGCAGTCTCTTGCCTCTGCTCAGGGAGAGGGAGCTTTCTGCTAAGGAGTGCTGTCCTGCCAGCTGCAGCCTTCCTCATCCATGCTGAGCCAGGCCTGGAACTGCTCCATCACAAGCTCCCTGAGGCACATGGGTGATGCTGCAATTGTACCTGCCTCTAAATATGTAGCTCACACAGAGTGGGCCCTGAAATCCTTTAAGGACAAAGTCCACAGAAGCAAGGGCCCTTCCCATCTGGGACAGGGCAGGTCACAGACCAGCGGTGGGAAAATACAGGACCAGCTTCTGGTCCTTCCAAGACAGACACTTCTTGTTAAGTCATCTCACCTGACTGCAGCCACCTGCAAACCAAGTCAGGGAGTGTGGCAGGTGTGGCAGAGAGGCAGGCAGGCAGAGACACTGTGTTGCATGGACCCTTGTGTACCTGCAGGGACCTTACCAGAAGCTGTCCCAGGCACAAGGGGGCTGGAAGGGATCAATGAGGATGAATGCAATGCTGCTGCTCCCTTCCTTTATCTGCAGAGACCAGACACTGATGCCAGCTTATTCTCATTGTGCCCTAGTGGTGTGTGGCTGAGTGTAGGATGAAGTCTGACAGTCAGAGCTATGGAAAATGTGCTCACATTTTGAGCTCTTAGGGCTCAGCAGTTTTGACATAACCCTCTTCTTCTCCATGACAGCACCTTCCTCCCCCTGTCCCCACCCCTTTGGAAAGATCCAAACTAGACCGGTGTTAATAGCTGAGGTCTTTATTTAAAGGTTGTTTTTTTTTTATATACAGTAAAAGTGCCACAGATAAATCTGTGACAATCAGACAAGACAAATGTAAATCTCTCTCAACAATTAGCAGCTTAAGATCTATAAACTACAGTGTTACGTTCACAAGTGTCATTTCTGTACTTTTCAACCCGTGCAAGTGAGTTTTTCTGTTTATTTTTTTACACTTTTAAAACACACTTACAGCTAAGTCAATTGCCTACGACTATACCACCTGGCATACACAACACAGACACACAGGGTTTGTAACTCTTTAGCCACTTTCAGAATTCACTTAAAAGCTGACAAAACTACCCAATCTTGAACCTTTTGTAGCTTGGCTTCTTTTGTTATAATGCCTTTTCATTTTTTAAATTTAAAAAATGCATATTTTCAAAGCTGACAGACAGTGCTTTCCTGTCCCAGTGTAACACACACGTAAGTCAACAGTTCATCTGATCCCATCTTAGCACACATGGGATTGGAATAAACCAATAGAGTAACTGCTGGGAGCATGCTGAGTATCATTGAACTAAACTAATGAGGATGAGAGAAGAAAAGAACTTTATAAAATTTTTAAAAGTAATCTTTTTTTGCATCAAGATTTTCTTCTTTATATTGAAGGAAATGGGGGAAAGAGATGAATTTCACTTGAACCCTCGAATGTTAATGGAGGTGCTGCTCTTGGAACTTACACAGTCCATTAAATTTTTCCCTTTTTATGTGCCAAGGCAATATGTGCGAAACACATCTAAGCAATTTCTGAATCACTTCAACTCCGAATATGAAATGTTTTGGGAAACATTCTGCAACTCAGAGATGGTCACTAGAAAGTTTTTATCTACAAAGGAGGCTATTAAAGGTACTCACACACACACACTCACATCCACAGCGGAAACTGTCCTCTACATATCATCCAGAAACACTCCATCAGGAAAGCAAACACAACCATGTACAAGGAAAGGGAGCTTTAAAGCTAGAATCACATTTCCAACAACATCATCATTAAGCTATCAGAAATCATCACAGACTTTCAAATTGAAGAGGGAGGAAAACCCCAAAACATTCTGCTAGTGCAAAAGGCAAAACACATGGCAGTTGCATTAGGATATGAGAAGTGGATGCAGCATCATACATGACGTTACTGCAGACAACTTTCTGGAATGGAAGAAACTGTTGAGAGAGAAAGAGACAGACACTTTGTCCAGACCCATATGTATTATGGCCTTCACCAAAGAGTTCTGAGATGTCAGTTTCTATTAAGCCTGCACCTTCTGGCAAGCTAGCAAATGGTATTTACAGAATATGACAGAGTTGAGACAGTAGATGAAATTAGGATATAAACTTAGGATGAAATTAGGACAAACACTTCCTTAAATACTACAGACACTGAGTGTCCAGAGCCACTAGCTTTTAACTCCTTCCTGATTTGATCACACAAAAACCTACCTCACACGATTCTAGTGTGAACAAGACTGAGAAAAAGAGGTTCAAAGGCCAGGTTTCAGAAAAAAAGGCAACAAAGCATTTCAGTTATGTGCCAAATCAGTTCTTACTGTTATTCACACATTTGTTTCTGACAAAACCTGCATAATGAGAAGCTGATAGTTAGCCAAGGAATGTGAGTCACTAGAGAAGAGCCTCACTGCAGCCAGGAGCAAGGGAGGGAACGGCCACGCACCTCTGCCCTGGCTGTGGCACTGCAGAAAGCAGGAGCAGTTTTGGCCTGAGTCAGCTGCAAATGGCAAACTGTGTTTTAATCAGGATGGGAGCAGATTAGTGCACGTGGTGAGAGGTGTACTGGGATCTCTGGGGGAAGGGCACCTGAGCTTTCTGTGACTACAGAAGGAAAGAACTCTTGGAGGAAGAAAGATGGTTGGACAGTGGAGGGCTTGCCTTTGCTGGCAATCAGAAAACACTCGAGGTATTAATCTTGTTTGAGGGAACTTCTCAGAACCCACAATCTGCATCATAGCACAATGCCCATGTATGCATGTATATATATATATATTGTACATGTCTCATACATGCCTGTGTATGATTTCAGCTCCTTTAGGTCACTTGGGCAACATCTGATTCCTAGAGGAAAGTTGATCCTGGAAGGAAAGAAAACAGTAAGACCTAACTAAACAACATAAATGGTTTTGACAGAATCCTGGAGGATTTTTTAGATTTCATGAAGACAAAAGATGTATCTTGGCACTGTTGTGGTGAAAGGGACAGCAGTTAAAAACCAGGACAGAATGAATGCAGATTCCTTGGACTTGAGGGCTGCCTGCCTGTACCAACAGGTCACCAGCAATGGCACATTGTGAGGACTTGGGGTTACATTTGAAGCTGACACTTCCTTCAGAGATTTGCAAAGGTGTCTGCATCAAGTGCTGGCCCCTGTGGCTGAAAAAGGGGATGGCACACCACAGACACCAACACACAAATAATCTTACCAGAGCCTGACAGGAGGAAAGCTTTGGTTTCACTTTTCAGGTTTGTTTTTTTTTGTTTTTTTTAAATTAGAACTATTTTTGAGATAATCATTCTCTTAAGTGGACTGTTGAGTCAGTATTTCTTTCCTCAAAAGAACCTGTCTTTTCCCTAGGAAGAGATAAACAGAAATTTCATGCTCTTATCCTAAGGCCAGAAATGAGAGATGACATGCAAACAAAAAATAAACATATTATCCTTCACATGTGGAAAAAGGAAAAAAAAGCCCTGCATGACAAAAAAGTGTGGAGAAGATGGATGTTTTCCATGATGCTGCATCTTTATGCTTAGGAGGACAGACAAATGGCATATGGACAGTGCTGCATTCGACAGGCTGACACTAGAAACTACTCTCTGCCCTCCTCAGAACTGCTTCAGGACAAGACGGCTCACAATTATTCACGCATTTCTTCATTTAAAAACATCACTTCTTTATTTAAAAGAAAAAAAGTAATGACCCTCCCAAACCCTTCCAAAAAAACCCCCAATAATAATAATAATTATAATTATAATAAAAAATCCTATTAGAAACAATAAGGAAGCACTGAGAGTTTGAGTATTACACTCTTCAAGTATGCTGTTCGGATTTTTTTTAAATCTGTGAATATACATATATTAAAAAAAACCTTAAAAGTGCGACCAAGGGCTTCTGCTTAAAGATAAGTATTTCAAGGACTACTTCAAAATACTGTAGCACGACTGTGCAGTTACTGTGTATGGCATGAGGCTTCCGCTCCATACACTCACCCAAGTTAGCCAGCCTTACAGAAAGTTACTGAAGTCAGGTTAGCACAAAGGGTGAACCCAGATGCTGAGCTGGGAGAGGGATCCACACGTTGTTGTTTTTCTCTTGTTAAGGAAAGAAACCACTCAACGCATACACTTGGACATGGAATGTGAGCAGACTTCACAGTAAAAGTTTAGTGTTACAGGTTTGCTGTGGTACCATCATTCAAGGCTGTGCACTAGATTGAGCGTTGCTCATCTTAAGCTAACCACGTTCTCTTCTTCCTGACAGGTTTAGTACAGTAGTTCAAGCCACAATTTAAATTGCCCATTGGTATGCTCCAAATTTCGGTATTTTATTCATTTCTTTTGTACACTTTAAAGAATCTTAAGATTTGCATCCAAAGAGAACCATGCTACATAAAAATTATCCAGAATTCTCGCCAAAAGAGTTCTTGAATAAAATCTAAAAAATACTATTGCAATGCATCTTGCAGAGAAAAAACGTTATTCTAAATGTAAACAAATTCACTCGGACACTTTAAAACTTCAGCGGAGTAGCTGCTGACTAATCTTTGCCACACTTGCTCACCAAGAGCGCCAGGAGGGAGCGGCGCAGCCCATTCCTGCCACCATCATCTGGGGGGAGACAAGAATCGTTCCAAGTAGCCGGTGATGGCATCCCAGTGCTTCCACAAAAAGGCAATGAAAACCACTATAAATAAAGTGCTGAACGTCCTATTGCGAGTCTTCATCAGGGGCACGACGCAGTTGGCCACAGTGGAGACGAAGACAAGGAGGACAGCCATGACAGCCAGCAAGATGTTGATGAACTTCCCCAGCAGGTTTCTGGCCGTGGCATTCTCCAGCCCCTCCAACTGCACAACTTGCTGCTGCTGCTGCTGCAGCTCCATCTTGGAGATGCGTGTCTGGCACGCTTCCAGTGCCTCCTGTGGGCAAGAGCACATTCTGGGTCACTCAAGTTCACAGCTGTTATCTCACCAACCAGGCCAAGCCAGGATCACCATCCCCACACCTCACACTGCTCATGCACCGAGCTCCTGCCCTGCAGTGGGAGCAGAGGAAGCACTGCCATTTCCCATATCCAAGGTGAGAAGCCACTTGCTGCCTGGGCACTGCAGCCTGCAATACACCATGGCACCTCATCCACACCCAGAAGGCTTGACATGGAGATGCCAGGCTGGGAAAACCCACTGCTTCTGCCTAGAAGAGGGGGCTACCCAGCCACCTGGTCACTTCAGCTTTGGTTCCAAGAGGCCACCCAGAGGACAAAGGTGCTGTGCCTAGCCAGAAATCTTCATCCTCTTCTGGGATGTGGATTCCCAGAACCTCAACTTCCATCACCTTCCTTGCAGCCAGTTGTGCTTATCTGACCCCTTTGCAGAAAACCAGGCAACCTTGCAGAAAACTATGTCAACAAAAATAACTACCAAAGGCTCAGCTGCGTTCTGCTTGCTTAGGGAGAGGTCTGAGGGGCACTAGAGCTGGGACTGCACAGCTGCCATTGCAGGAAGATCTTCTCCAGACTGCAGCAAGCTGTGGCACTGGCGCAGCTCCAGCTGACTCTGTGAGGGCTGGGTAAAGACATCTAGAAGGGTAAGAAGCATGAGATTTATGGAACTGCCTACAGAAGTGGCAAAATGAAAGGAGGTGGAAGGAAAAGACTTCCCTGCACAAAGGAAGTCCCTCTCTAAAGCCCCACTGACTCAGGGGTGATTCATCAGACCTTTTAACCGGGCTAAACCCCAACTGGACCAACCCAATCTGCATGAAAACACTGGTGACATCCAACACAGGGGGCTAGGGAGAAGGAAAGAGATTTTCAGGCAGTTAACACCAAGAGAGATTTCTGCTCTTGAACATACCAAGTTACACTATTTCCACTAATCTTACCTCAGTCACCTTTTTCCAGACACATAGGCCAATGGCAAATATTATATACAAGTCTGCAGCAGTCCTTCCCAGATTGATCACCAAAAAAGGAACCAGGACGGTTCCTCTGCAACATCAGCACATGCTCTTCAATAGTTTTTCATATAACAAAACACTTCCCTTTTCCCCAGCAGTGCTGAGAAATAGGCTGTCCCAAATTTTAAGTTTACACTAAAAGCACTGAATCATAAAATGAAGATTAAAAAAAGCTGCTGAGAAATCCCCACTTCAATTCAATCTTCCTGCCATCTGAATTTAGCAAGGAGAACAAAACCTGACTCTTCTAACACTCCCCCAAAGGGAGAGCCTCCTGTTTACACTGCCAGGGGCCATTGTACCACTGTCCATAGACACTGATTAAATTTAACTTAAAGGTCATTGTCACCTGTTACATTTTCTCATTGCATCATGTCTGTGAGGGTCAATGAAACATGAGGGCTTCTCCTTGGTTAAAACCCCTGAAAGCACAGGGCAGAATTGCTCAGCTGCCCCAAACAGCAGTGACCAGGAAGAATGTTTGACAACAGGAGTTGCAGTTGCTGTGTGAACAGCACAGCCTGCTTGGTATCCAGAGGAAATCACCTGGCTGAAGTACCTCGACAAGATAAAGGGAGAACTCCTAACCTACAGCTCTCTGCCCACACTACAAATATCTCCTATCAGCAATCACAACGGAGATATCTGTTAACACTACCACAGCAAGTACTTAAAATGGTCAAGAGACTTGTTTTTGAATAGGCCTTTCTCTGTAAGGGTCAGCAGCTGCTTTGCTTTGTTGAAGGACCTCCAACTTCAAGACCTCTGTTTCATAGCCTTTTTTACATAACAAAAGAAACTTTTCTTTTAGAAACACCTCCTTATTTCTTCAAAGCCAACACAAAGAATTGTTCCCTGACTCAATGCAGTGCACACACAAAGCCTCATTTTTCCTTAGATGTATGTGACCATTGCTGTAAAATTAGTGACACAGAACCACACCCCAGGGCCCCTGTACTGGGAACACTACTGTAAAAGGAGTGTTTGGGTCATGGCCCATCCAGTGTCTAATACAAAGGCCTGCACAAAGAGTGGGCTCTGGCTCCTGCTCTGTTCCAGCTGAGCAGCAGGTTCCCTCTGTGTGGGGCATAGCCCTGCTTTACAGAGGAAGTTACCTGGAAAGATACTCATAGGTCAGAGATGGAATAAGGACCTTTTGGAATGCAGCAGTTTAGCAATAAAGCTACAAGGATTAAAATCAAATATTGAAGCGCAGGTGTACTTCAAAAGTGAATGAGTTCCTGAAAGAGCAGGCAGAGGGTAGGACTTGGGTCCTTGCTTCTGTCACCCACCTGGATGTCCCGGGCTCGCTCGTAAGACTGATAGGCAATCTTTTCCTCCATGCTGGCCAGCTCCTGTTTTAAATTGAGGATCTCGTTCTGGTGGAGCTCAGTCAGGTCATTTAACTGCTCTTCAAGTCTTTCACATCTAGAAATGACAACACATGGTACAATGGCTTTGATGAGAAGAGGATGGCAAAATGACACCAGTGACAACCAAGCAATGAACACCACGGCCTGTGTACTGAAACCAGCACGGCTGCCTCAGTCAGCACACAGCACTAATCCCTTCTTGCTGGGAATTAGTTCTTTCTATCAGGTAAAGCTGTGATACTGTTCCTAACCTGGAGAAAACACACAATTACATGGTAACTGTTGAGTGATGCAAGAAATTGAGGACAGAATGAGAATAGAATGAGGTATTCACCAAACTTCTGTGTAAACCTAACAGTTTCCTTCTAATACCATAAACTCTTAAGCATTTTCATCTACACTTGGAATAGTAATGGGCATAAAAATGACACGGAAATGACATGTGACTGATGCCTCAGAGAACATGCTGTTACTGTCTGATCTCTGCATGAGGTCACATGTATCTTTGATTTGTTTTTCCTTTATCTCCCATGAATGATGCAACTTAACAAGCAAATACCATCATATTATTTGTAAGCAGGACACATGAATCACTAACCTGCAGGCTTATTTTTCAGTTTGCTCCTGGTGAATGGACCAGGAGCAGTCCTGAAGAAGAGGGTTGCTCAAAAATCCTGAGATACAACCATTCTGAGATAAAGTTTTGTTTATTTTTAAGAGTTTTAAATTACCTGAAATGGTAGTTCTGATGGTAACAAAGGTATAGGCACAGCTGTGGTGGCCATTGGGCTTTTTCCACTCTGATTTCTACTGTCTATTCATTGTAACAGATAGAAAAAGCTTACCACACAGCCCTTATCATCTGAATCTCAATACTAATACCCAAGACATTTCTAAGGAATGAACTACAGAGAAAAATTCCTTCTTGAATTCTGGGTTTCTTCTGACTCCATGTGAATTTAATTCCTACAAAAAGCCTGCACAAGATGAATAAGAAATATTTATCTGGAATGAAGGATTTAATTGCAAGTTCTGAAACTAAGACACAAATCCTGCTTTTCATTTTTTTCAAGATTTTTTTTTGGTGTTTCAGAATCTATAGTCAAAAGCTAGCCTTTAAAAACAGTCTTGGGGTTTTGTTTTTAATAGACAAGTATGAAAAGAATTTTCATTTATTTTCCCAATGCAGTATTACTTTAAACTAAGGAGGAGTCAGACACAGCATGACAATTTGCAGCAGTGCAACCAGTAGTGAGACCAAGACAACTGCCAGCTGACATGGCTCAGCCCAGAAAGGTGCCAGAGGAGCTGTGCAACTGTGCCAGGACACACCAGAGAACTGGTTTCCCAAGACTGACAAGGGAATGGCCATGTGAAGACTGGCTAATGAAGGAGCCCAGATAATTAATACTGCCCTTTGTTCCCATACAACTTAAAACCGACAACAACTTGCCAACAACCAAAAAATCACAACTAAGCCCCCTCCAAGCCCCAAAGGCAGCATCAATTACTTGAAATATGTTCAGTTTGTTACTATATTACAAAATTCGCCAGTGTGCTTATTACACAAAAAGAAACTTAAGCATTTCTGAAAATAGCATGATTGTGTTTTCAACCTCCTCTCACACAAATGCTTTTCATAAAGTAGCTGTTGCCAAGCAGCTTAAATCCTGTTCTCTAACAAGAAACAATTGAATTTTAGTAACTTCAAAACTACCTCAATCTACAGGAAACATAAGGAAACCCTGCTAATCTCTATGGTTAAGAGTTTAAACAGAACATGATTAGCAGAAGGGTTGGCTCCAGTCTTCCTGCCCAGAAGACTGCAGAACAACCAGCTCATTTCCCAACCCACACTTCACTCCCTGCTCAAGTCCAGAACTGCTGTAGTTTGCATCCAAGAATCACCTGCACTTCCAGAATTCACTGTGTCAGGCAACTGCTAGAACTGGGTTATTTAAAAAAGCACACCCCTGCCCCCACTAACCTATCCTGACATATTTTTGAAATGACACATCTTCCATTCAGCTTCTTTTCAATTATTGTCCCAGTACCTACAATTTAGAAAATTATTTTTTTCCAACTGCTTTTTATTGGTGTTTAAATTTAAAAAGTAAGGAGGGGTTTACATTACTTACAGGGCCCAGAACAAGGGTTTCCCTGTTGAAAGCTGGTTTGCATTAAGAGTGAGAGTATTACAGAAATAAAAGAGATAGGCTACCTGTCAAGAGGGTTTAGATTAAATACATCCCTCTAACTCATCAGTGCCAGGGTCTACTGAACAAACTAAACTTGTCTGTGAATATAGCAGTGCCCTGAATAATCAAATCCCACTTCATTTCACATATGGAAAACGCCTCTTGGGAGTTCAAGAACTATTTTGTTACTAGCTAAAATGTGAAATTTCTCCTTAAAAAAACAAGCTCCAGCCCAGAAACTTCTATGTGCAGCAGACCAATGCTGGCTGTCACAAGTATCACAGAGGTCATCAGAGCTGTTCCTACAGACACAGTAAATAGCTGGGGTGCTTGGCTCAAGTGTGGGATATGGGAACACCTCATTTCAAATAGCTGTGTTGGATTTCCACACGTTTTCTGAGGCTCGCTGCGTGGGAATCAGGAAAGTGGTCTGAAAAAGGTTCAGAAACACAGTTATGACTGTCTCAGCTTTTTAAAAAGCTTTAAGGCATTTTAAAGTTATAGCTGCAAAATACACAGCTAACACAGCATATGGAAGGGAGGGATGTGATAAAAAAAGACATTGATCTGCACTCAGTACTATGGTGAGTAAAGAAACTCTGATCAAACTAATGCTACAAAGATGTCTGCAGCAGACTGAATGAAGTTTAGTACCTGTCTTCAGATGTCTCTCAAGGGAGACCTTTTTATAGCTATGTCATACAAGCCTTCATGTAATCTTTATTTGTCACTAAATACATCTTTATGCTACTGAACACGCTGCTTCCAATAGTGGAGTAAACAGCTAAAGCCAGTAGTTATTTGTGGTATGCTCCAAGTCTTCTACCTAGAGGATACACAAAGGACAGAGCTTGCTCCTGACGGGGAGGACGAGCTGCTCATGACACCCGCACACATCCCGGTACTTCCAGCTCCAAGTCTCCCTGGGAGGACAGACAGCTTTGCAGGGATGTTTTGGTGCTGTCCTGGCTAGGTGAGTACAAACTTGGCCCAACACACTGCCTCCACTGCCCAGCCACACTCCAGAACAGCCCTGCCAACCTTCCCAGACCTCAGAGGTTTAGCTCCTTTGATCCATTTTAAAATACATCATGAGGACAGACTGATGTGTGGCAATTAGACTGCATCAAAACCTGGACAAATGGAAGCACCAGTGACTAGCCTTTTGTTGAAGAATTTCCTCTGATAGGAGCATGAGAGACCTAAATGCCCTTTCCAAGGCTCTCAGGCTTGGGAAGAAACCCAAAACCTTAGACTGGCCAGACTCCAAGTATGTGAGCTTATGATTTTGCCATGTACAAACAGGTTCCTAAAGGGACAAGCAAGATGAAAATACTCAGCAGGAACTTTATTTCAGTCTCATTAGCACAGAAATTCCCTGCTTGTATCAGTAAACAACTGCCACCTTCCAATAATGAAATAAGCAACAAGCCATTTCAGTGCCTGCTCCCAGTGCAGAAGAAAACAATGATGCCAAGTACTGTCAACCCCTCCTCCCTCAGTGGCTCAGCCCCAGCAGAGCAGAGCAGTGGGCAGCACAGCCCACCCCGGCCTTGCCATGGTGCTGCCAGGCCTGCACTGGGGCGGGAGAACTGGAGCAACTGGACAGGTGAGTCCCTGCCTCAGAGACTGGGGTTAGCAAACCAGCAGCCACATGGAGTGATAGACAGGATTTGGAAGCAGGAATAGGGGAGGGACGAGATGAAGGAGGTCATGGAAAACCTGCGAGGCAAGCCATGGCTGATAAACAGAAACTGCACAAACACAAAAAAAAAGATCAGAACCTGCAAAATAGTAGACAATCTAAGAAAGAGGAAATGAACAAAGACTAGGTGAGAAAATGTCATGGCACATTCTTTGTTCCAGCTTCCAGGTACAATGCAAACACTCAGTGTCACCTGACAAAGGCTTCTCCAAAAATTTTTTTTAAAGCTCCAACTCAACTCTGTTTTTGGTTTTGAAAGCCTCCCATAAAAAGAGCAGTGTTAGGAGGTATTTACAACTTTTAAAGCCAGTTATGATTAATCTGAATCCCTAACCTGCCAGCATCAAACCACAATCTCCTTTCCATTATTTTAGTTTATTTCTGAAGAGAGCTGAGGAGCAAGAGGGAGGAGCAGGTGCCACCCCTTCCTGCCAAGGTGGCAGCACCCTCTGCCCTTGGACATTTCACGTCACCTTCCACTTCTAAGGTGATGTTGGCTTTTATCAGTGACCGTTCAAAATACAGAAGCTATAAAAATAAGAATCTACATTTGTACAATCACGTAGTCATCTAACCGTGATTAACCCATGAGCTCTTGCTGATCATGCAGTTACCCACACAGACAAGGGCACTGAGTGTGGTTTAACTGGTCCTCTTTAAAGGTCACACCTTTAATTAATTTGCATCAACATTCCAAATGACAGGTCTAAATTACTATCTTAAGCTTTTAAAAGCCAAATGCAGATTCTCCCTGCTTTTCACTCCAGGCTGCCTCAGTTAGTGCTTGGGGTCTGGGCTAACCTCAGGGGAGTGCTCTGCAAAGGTTAATGGCACAAGAGATATGACTTCATGGTGTGCTAGTATGGGACCTACGTGAACGTTGCTCAGAGGTGTTGGGCAGTAACCAGCTCCTTTAGCTGACTGCACACATCAGTCCCCAAGGTCTGATATTGTACTTTCAGCCACTCCTTCAGCTGTGCCATGCTTGCATGTAGCACTCCACCATGAATGGCTGCTGCTGTATGTGTGAAACAACAACCTACACAGCAACAGACAACAGCACCTCTCTGCTGCAGAGCAGAAGATCTAGCTCCACATTGCTTTGGGATGACTTAATGACACTGAGGCACTAGGAACCAAAGCTGCTGCGCTGGTTGCTGGTTTCAGTCAAACTGCTGATCGTTGCAAAGCGGGATTAAGAAAGTGGTGTTGGTCTAGCTTTGTTTGCCCAAGCTCTGCACTCAGAGCCTGCTGTCTTTACCAGATCCTAGCAGGCTAGCCTTTCCCAGAGTTTTTCCAATGATTTGGCATCAGCATGCCTAAAGAGCTGTAGGGCAACTCCATGTTACGCTGCACAAACCAGTGCAGCAAGTGGCACAGGGCACTTCAGCAAGCCTGTACACACCTCCAGCAGCTCTGCTGTGCCTTTCAGGTTGTGCTTCACATCCTGGCAAAGTCATGAAGGCCATAAAGAACCTCATGACAACAGCCTGCTGTCCTTCACCAGAACGAGGGCTTGGGCCTTGCACTTGTTATTTAAAATTTAAGAATCATATCTTGGATGCCTGCAGAAGGGCAGCTAGTAACTCTTCCCTTCAGAGCCTGGAATCAAGCCCTTGCTCTCAGCATATGAGGGGGAGGATGTCAGGCGTTGTGCTGGACAGCACAGGGCAGTCTGCAGAGAGCCTCTCCCACCCAGCAAGGAAAGGGAAGTATTCCCTCAGCACTTGTTCATGGGCATTTTTTTCTCAGCAGGGAGATGAGGGAAGCCAGCCAGGCTAGGAAGGCCTGACACCACTGTCACCCCTCTCCTGCAACTCCATCATGGATAAGCAGTACTGCAGCAACTGCTCCACCTTTCCATTCCCTCCAGTGAGGGGGAGGCTGATGGAAACATGGGTTACCCTCTTCCAGAGCCCTATAATCACCACAAGAGCACTGTCAGTATCTGACATTTAATTCAATTTCATTTCCCTGAGTGCGGCCACTGTGGGCTGAGCAGAGAAAGGATATCTTAGTTTTGGCACATGGGCAGATCATGTCTTTTTAGAGAACCTGAAGAAAACTGGAATGTTTCTTTCTCTGGTAGATACGGAGCTGAGTGTTGGAGAAGACAGGGCCAAGTCATGTCCACATTAGTTCCCTGTCATTTGCTTTGATCCAAACATTTTCAGGATTTTTTGCAGGGCAAAGCACCATCTGATAACAGTAATTGCATCAATGTACTCCTGGGTTTGGGACGCCTGATTAGACCTCTTCAGCTTCACTTTTTATCTTGAAAATACTTTGAAATAACCTTTTTCCTTACAATCTCCTTCTTGTACAGAGAAGGAGGTAAGCAGCAAGATAGCAATATTTATAAAATGCAGAACTGGGAGGGAAAAGTCCTGAGAAGACCACAGAAGTATCCATTTGAATCAGGATGCTAGGTACAGCCTGCATAGCACTACCACCCCCAACTGTGGTGCTTTGCAATCACAGCAATGGATTGTCAAATGAAGTACCACACACATACCTGTACCGCTCCTCCTGTAGGGTCTGCATTATTAATGTGTAATCCCTCTGGTAGCGAACCTTAAGGTCCTCAAATGATTCTTCCAGTCTTGCCTGTGTCTCTCGAATTTCTTGAATCTCATGCAGTATTGCATCAAACCCTGAGCTCTGCATATCCAGAGTGTTTGTTTTGGAGCTGGAAGCTCCCACAGGGCCCCCTGTTGTGCTGTTGGCTCCCACTGAGCCCGATGTGGCACTGGAGCAATCCTCTTCACTGCCATATTTTGGGCTTGACTGAAAGTTCTGAATAACACCTAAAGCCTTGCCTCCTGTCCCATCTTCCTGGCCTTCTTCTAAGGAGTCTTTCAGATTAGCAATGTTGTCTGCACTCCCAAACTTGTTCCTTATGAGGGAGGCAATCTCCCGGGGTTTGGAAACCACAGCTCCTGCTGCTGAATGCGTGGCCTGGGAGAAACTGGAAAGCCCACCTTTTACACTGTCTACCACTCCCTCACTGAAGCCAGTGACTTTTGCTCCAACGTCTTTCAAACCCTGATGCATATCCCTGAAGACATCCTTTGGCTGCCGAGGGATCCCATTCTGCTCAATCTCTCTCAGCTTTCGATGGTAATGTTCCAGTTTCTTCTGCAGCTGCAAGATGGTCTGGGCTGACTTTTGATTTTTCTTCTCAAACACTTGCTTAATGCGGGCACTCTGCTGCTTGTCTGCATTGTTGGCCAATTTCAGGTACTCTGCCACGTTGTCATCACGGGCTGTTTGCTCAATTTTGATCTGCTCTGTCAGCTTCAGTATCTTCTGCTGCAGGTGTGTGATGGCCACTTTTGTCCGCTGTGGGTCTGGGGTCCCATCAACTGAGTCTGCGTTGATGCTGCCATCCGTGCTGGAGGCCACAGCACTGGATGTCTGTGCCAAGCTGCTGACTTCCAATCGCTCAATCTAAGCACAGAGAGAGAGAAACATGAGTGCTAATCAGCAGCTTCACCAACAGGAAAGCTTTCTCTCTTTATGCCAATCAAATTGGCAAATGGATATAATTCTGAAAAAATATACCTTTTTTCAGCTGCCCAGGGGACAGTATCAATCAAGAGAACCTCACATATTTTACAGACATCCAGCAAAAGTTGAAAAAGAGCAAAACCTCTCATAGTTGACTCCACCTAATTGCCTCAAACAATTCAAAACTCAAGCACTGATGTGCAACAGAGCACTCCAGCTTGGCAAACCAAGCACTCCAAGGTATCAGTACAAGGGCAAGGGCTCAACTAGCTAAAGAACGAAGAGATGGAGAAGGTAACTGAGAGCAAAAGCCACACGGTTTAACTGTACAGTACAGCACACCCGAGTCATTCCTAGTGCTTCACCTGTTTGGACAGCAGCAACAGTGAACCTACAACCGATCTACTGTGGTCAGTGCTGACAGAAAAATGGAGCCTGAGAGACACTCGAATGCACACCTCGCCCCAGCAAACCCTGCGAGCAGGTGTTTCTGAATGGGAGGAAAATAGCGAGTTTCAAAGGTCCAACCCCACTTATGGGCCAAAAAAAAACCAAACCAAAAAACCAATTTAAACGCTATTTCAGCGCAATCCAACCCGCCAAGTACCCGCTGCGAACCTGGGAAGGACCGGGCAGGCAGGTGCGGCCACACCGGCCGCTCCTGACCCAGGCATTCCTTCCTGGAGCCGACCACGCTCCGAACCCGGCCAGCCCCGGGTCGCGGCCACGGTGGGTCCTCCGGCGGAGGAACGCCCCCGTGGCCCCCCGTCGTACCTTGTCCCGGCGGGGCAGCAGCGCCCGCTCTCCGTGCATGGCTCCCGCCGGCCGCCCTGCCCGTGCATGGCTGCGCGCCCGGCGCGGCCCCGCCCGGCCCCGCCCGCCCCCTCGCGGCACGGAGGCCTCGCCGGCCGGGGAGCCACGGAGCCGCCGCCACACGCGTCTGAGGGAATCTCCATTAAGGAGTTTTACACCCAACGCATCGTTTGGATCCCGCGGCCCCCGTCCCGGCGCGGAGCTGGTGAGCGGCCGTGATTGCTGCCCGCACGCTGCGCTCCCGCGGCTCGGCCGGGACCGGGGCAGCTCCCCGGGTCGTTCCACTGAGCTGCCAGCTGACCCAGCTACTGCCCAGACGCAGAACCATGTCCGTGTTTGTGAATATGCGCTTTATGAAACAAAAAATTCAATTACAGTTAACTGTACCCTCTCTCTCGATTCATCATTCCATATTTAATGTAAAAAACCCCGCAGGCTGCAACACTGGTTGGTGCCGGGGGTCAGCCAGGCTCCTTCCCATAACCCAGAGGTTCTCTGTTTGCTATCCCATCAACAGGAAAACTAGACACCTGGAAAAGCAATTGATTCATTATCTAGAGAAGTTCAGCCGCTGGAAATGACGGAACATAATTTCTCAGTCTGTTGTGACTCCAGAAATATCAACTGCTTGCCTAAGAGGGTTTAGCTGTAGAAACCCTGGAGCTCTGGACAGATCAATGGAAAATTGGTGCTAAGAATTAATATTAATCAGCAGGACCAACACTATGTGTGGTATCAATACTGCACAGAGAACATGCTGTCTCTGAGATGTAGGAACATGCATTTGGAAGGAATACACATTTGTAAGGAAATCTCTTCTTGGAATTTTAAATTTCATTAAGATTTTTCCAGGGCTGTCAGTGATCAGATTTCTCCCTACGGCCTAGATGAACACAAAGACCCTGCCTGTGCAGGGCATGCCTGGCCTGGGAGCATCACCCAGCACCCATGGCACAGCTGGTCTGTGCCTCACCCACAGAACAGCTCTGCCAACCAGCTGCCACTCCAAGAGCAGCACAGCACAGAGTGTCTGTGCAGCACACCAAGACAATCTTATTACTGTTAACTACCTATGAACCAAGGGCTCCTCAATCCATTCATAACAATCTCTACCTCCTCCAGAGCAAGGACGTTTTAGTATTTAATGGCAGATGAAGAAAACCAAAAGATCCCCAATTTTGATGCAAAACTTCCACAAATTAACTTTCTCTTTTTTTTTTGTAATTGATTTTTTTTTCTGGGCAGTGGTTAAGGGTCAGTGTGGGACTGACCAGGTATCCCAGAACCAAACAACTGCTCATCACCATTTTTTCTGCAGCCCAGAGTTTCTGAGCTGAAATCTGCATAGATCAGTGTCATAGAACTACTGGTGCTTCAACATTACTTTGCAAGTAAAGAGCTTCTATCAGTTTAATTTACTCCAGGTTTGGTCTAATTAGTGTATATGTATGGATAATTACCATAAATTATAGTACACTCTTCCTCTCATGACACAAGTTTTGTGAGAGAAAAATTTGGTAGAAACTTTCTCTCTCCCCCCGCATCCCTTTTAAAGTCAGTTGATTTCAGCAAATCTGCCCAGGTCATCTCCCCACACCTGTGGTAGAAAATGAACTAGAACAGTGGTAACAGAATAAACCATGTTGGGATAATTGCTTTGTAATTACCAGCTGTGTGGATATTATTCTGAAATAACAAAAAGGGTTCTTTCCAATTCAAAAGGAAAAGGCTGTGCAAAGTGCAGTTCTGGAACGGAACAGAGATAATTTAAGTACTTTGTCCATATTGACAAGGCTTTGTAAAGGGAAGACTCAGCAAAAACTGGGTCCCTGGGAAATGCTGATGACATATTATTGAATTTGAGATGATGGTCAATCTGACCAGAAAAGATGCTGGTAAATTAAATACTATAATGATCAATGCTAGTATAAGAATAGGGGTTACAATTCAATTGTCAATCTTTCTTGCAATACAATTTTCCATTATATTGACAGTCCAGTCAAGGGGAGCTGTGTGACCTCCCAGCAGGAGATACATTGAGAACTGCTTTGGTATGATGCCACAAATCAGATAAAATCATGTGAGGTCCTTATGCTTTCTCCCTCTCAAGATCTTAGCAAATTCTCAACTCTTAAAGCTCTCAGGCTTTCCCTCCTGCACAACCTTTCCCACGTCTCTATTCTGCAGCACACAGCAAAAAAACCCCACCTCATGATTCTGCCTTTTGGTGCTGCTGAAGACTAAATACAGCAGCTCCTTTAAAGGTATTTCGCCCTCCTAAAACTCCTCCAGTAAAAGCATGTACCGGTCATTTACCAAGAAGATGGATTGCTGCTTTTAAACACTCAGGGCAGCTGGCCTAAGCAAACAGCAGCTTTCAGACCAAGTCTGCTGCAAGGGGGCAACTCCTGCTTCCTCCTTCCTCCCCTTGTGAAGCCTGGAGCTTCACAAGGGTGACTGAAATTTGTCGTGCTACTTACAATATACACATACTGGGCAAAGTGAGTCAGGAGAGCTCAGAGTGAGACTGCACAGTCCCGGAAAGGAGCTAACAGCACCTGAGGTGCCTGAGTTAATCACCTTCCCAGTGACTGCACACCTGACTGGCAGCTAAAACTAACCATGAAAACATTCAGAAGTTGTTTTGCTTCCTTTTCCCACTGTGCTGAAAGCAATACAGTCATACAGGTAGAAAATCTATGACACTCATAGAAAGTCATAGGTTTTAGACTTCCTGTTTGGAAACACTCAACAGCACCATTAGCGCATGGCAGGCGCAGGGATGGGCACAGGGACTTGGCCAATCTCTCCACACTGGGTGAACAGATGGTCTCCAGCCTCCGGCAGGCAGAGGAGCAGACACTCAAAATCTCTGATGACAGTTACAAGAGACTTGGTTTGTCAGCAAGATCTCTAATTAATGCCTTACAGGAAATAAAAATCACAGGCGGGAAAAACTCCCACCATTCTTTGTGCCTGACCACATCTACAGAGTAACAGCCTCCCCAGGCCTCACTTGGTTGGATCTGCATTAAAACATGTAAGTGCACATTTGAATAAACACACACAGAATCCCCAGCAGGTACAATGAAGAGATACTTAAACATCACAAATTACTATGACGTACCCTTAACATATTAGATTAAATGCTATCAACAGCCACAAGTCACCTCCCTGCATGCCACCTGCAGCACATGACTCTTGAAACACATGGGTCAAGGTGGCACCAGCCCCACTGTCCCGTGAGCAGTCAATGCCCCGTTCCTCTGGATCCAGCACAGTCATTGTATATGGCACAATTTACCACAGGTGCCAAAGGAAACAAAGAAGTGTCACAAACTCCCTGCCTCACCCACTTGGGTGATGCAATAAGCTCTTTATGACCTACAGCTGATTGAGAACTAAGAGTTTGTTTTTCTAATGCTTTGCCTTTTAAAGGTTGTTACTGAATCACAGATCAGTTGGGGTTGGAAGGGACCTCTGGAGTTTACCTGGTCCAGGTAGGGCCACCAAGAGCCTGTTGCCCAGGACCAGAGAGCTTTTGAATATCTCCCAGATACTACTTCCACATTCTACATTTGTAGATCTGTCTGCTGCAGCATTGCCACACATCTGGTACGACCAACTGTCTGGGTCACTATTTCTAGTTGCATACTTCTATGATTGCAAATCCTGTGCAACAGTAAGGGAGAGTATTTCTGTTCATTCATCTCTCAGGTAAATACAGACAGAAGATGTAAATACTGCTGCACTGAACCATCCCTGTAGACAGCTGCCCACTCACATGTGGATTCATTTACAAATCCACCTTCCACCTTCCCTCAGCAAGTGCTCAGGGTGCATACATGCTCCCACTGTACAAAACATCTGCCTTGGCTTTACTGTCAAGAAAAAGGGAAAACAAAGAACAGGTCCAAGTGTGATTCCTTATGATACACTGCAGTTATCCTGCAAAACTGTATTGACCAATTGAATCTTCAGAACCTGCAGCAGTTTTGCTTTTTAACAGCTCCAACTACTCACCCACAGAAACCTATGGTCATCCTTGATAGCAACTGTTCTGAGCTGTCTCTAGCATGCTCCTAAATCCAAATCCAAATTCAACCTGGCTAAGGAAAGCACACAAACAGATGGACAGTTCAAGGAAGTCTTGCTGTGTGTTTTTCACAGCACAGCTCATTGTTTAGGTTATAAAATGGGGGTTTCTGAAAGTTGTACAGCCTTTGCCTACAGGCAATTAACCCTCAAAACGGTGGGAAGATCACCATGGTTATGGGTAAAAGAAAAAACTGTGAGAAAACAAAAAATGAAAAATTACTCTGAAAAATATCCAAGAAAAAATTCCAGTACAATGTCTTTGCCTGCCTCAGACAACAGCTTGAGCAGGGAACCAACACTGTAACACCAAGAGGAAATGGCTTTACACCTTACTCACGGTATTTAAATAGTCATGAGTGATGACTGCTGCAACAGGAATGTGCTGATGGTACATCTGCCAACCCAGAGCCCCACAGACCTCGATTTGCAGAGAGGGGAGAGGGCAGGTCCCTGCCCCGGACAGAAGGGCTGTGGGCAACCACAAAGGGGCAACATTTCACACATGCTGGAGCTCCGTGCATACAATTGGGCATTCCCTTTCTCTGGGAGCGTACAAGCCAAGCAGCTCTCTGCCTAACCTGTATAGGCACCGCCTGGGGACAGACAGGACAGCAGCTCCCTCTAGAGCCAAGGTGCGAGCTCACTAGGAACCGAAAGATAAGGTGCTTGGGGATGTTCTTACCAGTTTCCCAAATGTGGTTCACCATCAGGCCCAAGACAGACAGCAGAAACACCACTAGAGGGAAAGGTGACCTGGGACTGCTTCACTTGACACTAGTGCCAAGAGCAGCATCCCCCAAGCAATAGCCCGAGGCACACAAACAAACCCTCAACCACAACTTGGGATTTGGTAAAACCAGCTGCAGGGCAACTTGCCCATGGCCTTGTACCTAATTCAATATGAAATGGAGATGTGACTTCATGTGCCACATCAAGTGCCAGAAATAGTTTAGCTGTAAAGCAGCCAGCTGTCTTTTCCTCAGAGCTGTTAGCAGCAGAAATTCTTCCCAAAGCAGACCAGTATTCAGCTGCAGCCCCCACTGGTGTTGGGAGCAACGATGAAAGATGCTGCTGTCACACGGCATCATACTCACTGTACCAGAGGCAGCTTCTGTCACAACTAACACTACACATTCCACAGGGGAGCTCCAGCAAAGCCTTGTCAGTGCAGGCAACTGCTGGTCACAGATGCTTCCCCCACAGCACCTTGCTGTCAGCACAGGGGAGTTCAGAGGGCTCCACACGTTCCCCCTGCCTCTTGGGAAGCAAATTTTTCACTTACTAATGGTTTAAGAGGTAGCTGAAGTTACAAAGCTGACCTCCACCTTTCCCAGCTGTGGTTCAGGCACATGCATCCCTGACACCTACCAGCCCAGTGTGGTGGGCTGAGGTGAGGAACACTGCACAAGCTGTTCCCTCAAGCAGGACTGGAACATGTGGGATGAGGCACCAGCTTGGCCCACAAGTACTTACTGACATCCCAGAGACAGAAGGGACTAACACAATGCAGTGTAACATCTCCCTTAAGAGGTTGTCTACGGCCCCTTTAATTCCTTTTAAAAACAGCATTGCTGCCAAAGACATCACCTTCTTGACCTCAGATTTCTGAAATCTTGAGAAAAGATATTTTTGAGCACAAAAAAAGTAAGGCTTGATGGCCCAATTCAGTAACGGTTTCCTAGTCAAGCAGAAAATCACTGGTGTTGCTGGAATAAACAGGGCAACATTGAGGGCGAGGGAAGGCCAAGGGAATGGATACAACAATCTGATAAGAAAAATAGAAAAGAACTGAATTATACAAAAGAGCTCATAGATGATAAGGGATGACACAGCAAAAGACATGGCTAAAATAACATCCATGGATGTTTATTTTAGCAGCTCCTGATTTCTAATCAAGGGAGGAGTGCCAATCAGGCCAGAAGTTAAAACAATAAGGATAGGAAATGAGGTAAAGCTGAACAAAAGTTAAGTAGAGGAACCAGCAGAAGAGGGTGGATTAAGAAACAAGTTTATACAAGCTTTTATGAGAAAGTGACTATGTAAAACCATGTGTGGTTTATTGTTTGGTTCTGATTTTTTTTTTAATCTCATCCTATTTTCCCCAGTGTTTGAGTCACATCTCATTACCTGAGAGACAAAATTTTTGTTAACACTTCCCAGAGAGTAAAGCAGTTTTGGGTTTTTATGCTTCAAGCTGCTATCTGATGAATAGAGATAACTATTGTATGTTATATATTAAATTAAAAAAGCAGGTTTAATTTTATGGTTGCAAGTTAACTTTGACTTGCAAAGCATTGGAGCAAACTGGGTCTGAAGTGCCTTCTACACAGAACAGCCCTGTGCAAGAGCAAAGATTCTCCCTTTTCCAGGGGATGTGTCTCTGCTGAGGTTTAACATGCACATCCCCTCCAGGTGTTTAATCTACAGGGCTCCTGCAACTGTACTTCTACACTTCCTTCATTTCTTTATTTTTAACTGTAGTATTTTCTGCAGGTACAACCAAGTGTGGCCATAACCAAAACTCTCCCTTGAAGTTTATAGAATCAACAGTTCATTCAGTATTAAGTATTCCAAAGCAACAGGATTCATGCTTCCTGTGAATATACTGCTTTGCAATTCCCTTAGAGCATTTCTTGAAATATTGTTTCCTTATTTAAAGCCTTTGTAGTACAACATACACATAGCATCAGCTAGGATCACACTTGTCACAGCTATGCAGCATAGCTGCTTCAGACTCCTGCTTTGTTCCAAAGCAGCTTGTTTGCTCCAAGTGCTGCAGGTGCTCCTGCATTAGCACCAACTAAATCTTTAAGACTGCTCCAAGTGGCAAACTCAGCTTGTCAAGGACAAGACACCGTGAGCAAGGGCAGTCCCTTCAGCCCATGAATATGCCCTCCTAAGGGCCACTGGCATGTGGCACGGATGCCTTTGGAAACCTGCAAGAGAACAGCAAGCAATGGGACATCAGAGAGGAATACACATTCAAGGGATGACGAGCACCCAGCAGGCAACAGGGCACGTGTCCAGAAATCCATAGGGAACACTGAAATAGGTAAATACCGAAATCACTATGCTGCTTTCAGTATTCTTGCAAAAGCTAAGAATCCTCATTGAGAACTCCATGTAGAGACAGCCCTCAGTGCAGTATCTCCTCAACACAAGGTAGAAAGCTGTTCAGGCTACCCTGATTTGGCCTAGAGATCCTGTGCTCACTACTCTCTTCAGCTCTCAAGAGATGATGCAGTAGCCAGATGTTTTAGGTGTGCCAAGATGCAAACCACACAGATCTATCAACCTGGGATGTGGAACATCTGTAGCCCCCATGGCTTTTCTGCTGCCCTGTATCACCGCAGTCTGTACCACTGCACATCAGCAACAGGCATTTTTCCTGAGAGCCACCCCTGTGTCACTTTTATTTGGAAGACTAATGAACCCGGTGAGTGCACATACAGAAGATACTATTTCCCTTTGGGAAAATCTGTGAGTTAATGAAATAAATGCATTAGACATATGTGTTTCAAACACAATAGGAATATTATTCAACCTCTCAACCATGTCTTCTGCAGACTGTAACAGACCCCAGGTAAACCATCAGCTATGGCAAAAAAACCAGTTTGGATCCCAGATTTCTTTTTTCCTCAAACACTGGACTACAGAGCATGGGAGAGTGAACTGCAACAATTCAAAGAGAAATGGCTTCTATTTTGCGTTGCAGATCAGAACATCAAAGACCTTACTGTCTCTTCAGTATTTAATAAATGGGGGAGGAGGGGAAGATACAGTTTACTGTTAACTCCGACTGAGAAAGGGTAGTGCTGAGCTACACAGCTCCATGAAACCAAAGAAAAATACTTAATCATTTCTGAAGGTCACTGGGTCTGTGAGAGACAGCACACTTACTCTTAAACTCAAGATTTTTCTACCTGGAGAAGAATATGGTTCTGCAGTTTGTTTACTACTTCCTGGAAATACACTTTGCACAGCTAAAAACAGCAAAACAAGAGGTCATATTAAAAAAGCCACCAGTGCAAATACTTCTCTCTGACATTGAGCTGCATCTGCTGCATCTGCATCTCCTACCTCTTTCATCACTCACTGTATCATACAAACCAAACTCCCAAACAACAAAACAAAATCCCAAAAAGCAGCACCACATTTGATCTTGTTTATGGACTGCAACACTCACTCAGACAGAAGCCTTTTTGCAATTCCCAGCTTCAAAAGCAAAGAAAAGCTATGATAAAAAAAAAAACCAACCACTGAAATTCAACAGCAGTGCCCAGAGGAAAAATGCAGTGCTTCCAAAGCTGATGCACAAAATGAGGTCAAGTTCTACCGGAGATTTAAATAAAACAGCCAAACACCACAGCTACAACTGTTCCCCCACAACCTCCTCACCTTTGTGGGCTCGCAGAAGTGCCCTTCACAGCACACGCAGGTACAGCAGCACCACATAAACATCACGGTGCAGCCATGGGCAGCCCCGGCGCTGGGCAGTGCCCGGGCGGTGCCGCGGCCATCGGCCGCACCGAGCGCTGGCTGTGCCGCGGGAGCGCTGCTGCTGGGCCAGCATGGCTGAGTGCCGGGCCGGGCTGAGCACCGCTCCTCGCTGGGGAGCTCTGCTCCAGGCTCCCAGCAGGACCAGCACACGGAATTTAAAGCTACAGGGCTTCCCAGGCGCTGTGCAATGCCTGACACTATTTTTACAACTATAGCTTTGAGCCAGAAAAATAGTTCAGGATAACAGACAACACAATCAGGAGCAGATCAATAGAGTATAAGTGACACCGTTGTTCCTCAGCAACACAACATAACAGACCTGGGAGCAAAGGCCAAGCAGAATTGACACTGGAGATTCAAAGATGCACAGCAGGACATAAATCCACCTATAAACGATAAGCTCTAATTACGGCAGTGCTGAAACACTGCTATTTAATATTCACTAAACAAAATTTTCAGAACATTAGTGTGATCTCCTGGAAGGCTGAAGCTCTAATTAGAAAGCAATTGTCACAAAAGGACTCCAGTACACAACAGAGCCAGCACAGCACTGTTACCACAGCCAACTCTGGGTCAAGAAGAAACCTCAGCACTTTTTATCCCCCCACCCTCAACTTCTTTGTCAAATAAAATGTGTTTTACGATTATATTTTGAAGAGGTAAAGCAACAGCTCATCACCCTGTTTGACAGCTCTGACACACAGCACCTTATGCCACCCAGCCTCACTTGTTCTGACTCATTTGTAAAAAGCCACCCTCACCCCCATGGTTATTTCTCTGCTTGTTCTTCTTTGTGTCGCTGATATTCTGTTTGTAGCAAATATTATCACTCACCCAGGACAGAGACAAGATGATCAAAAGACAAGCCATACATAATCTAAGTTTGGGATCTTCAGAACCATAATTCAGAGTATGCAAGGTGCTCCCAAGGCTGAAACCAGGTACTGCCAAACCTGACAGGAAAGGAGTGGCCTTTTAGGAGCTCCCCACTGCATGAATCCTGCAGCATTTCTACCACCAGTATGGATACAAGGACTTAACTTTCCCATTTTAATTTATGTCCGTCCCTTTGAGGCAATGACTTTTTGAGGCTCTGACAGACATAACAGTGCTAGAGTTTGGTAGGTTTGTGTTTTTCTTAAATAATTTTCTTCACTTGCAGTAATGACCAGGTAATGTAAAGAAATTCTGCACTGAAATGTTAATTCATAAAATATAAACCTCAGGAATGTAACAGAAGAGAAACTCCTGACTGACTCAAATCACAGGTAATGTGGAAGAAAATATTCCTATGTGCAAAACTCAGTTTTCATTAGGAAAAAAGAGAAGAAGAATTAAAACCCAAAACCATGTTCTGTAAGAACCAAAATTAGAGGAAGAACAGCTGAAAATCCATTGTCTCAAATTATATTGGTATGTCAGGCAGTATTTTTCAAAAAGCAATACTATGAAATGGCAAGTGCATTGTACAGGCCATTTAGAACGAACAGGAACTGAGAATGAAAACATTCCACAGAGCAGGAGAAGTAACATCTGATTCATGAAGGAGACAAGCCACGTTGGGGCCGAGATGATAATAAATAAATAAATATTACAGCCCTAAATGCATTTTTGTGGTCATTCCTGTGATGTCAGAGAACAGGACATGAAGGACAATGGATGAGGGAAAAGGCAAGAGGAAGGTGGATCTCAGAGGAGTCTGTGGTGCAATTCTGCGACTGGGTCACCTGCAGTCCCCCCACTGCTGACAGATGCCCGGTGTACCTGGACCCTGCAGGGGGAACTGAGGGAGCAGACTAGAACAGAGTAGAGCCAGTGAAGACCTAATATTCCAATGGCACTCCAGGATCAATAACCTCAGTGATATGAGGCCTCTTGCACAAGGCTTCCTGCTCAGTTCTGTGGTGATCAGTAAGTTCCTGCACAGTTGCAAGACCCCAATCACAGATCCCTGGTCTTGATCCCTACTAATCCGCAAATTGAAACCCACCAGACTGATCCCACATTTACTGCCCAGGACAAGGGCTGAACCCACCTTAACATTCTGCTGGCATAGAGAAATTATGAACCTGTGTGTGATTATAAATGCTGCAATAGCCTAATTGTATGAGGTACCATTTGGGCCAGAAGCACTTTAAGCTAATACATTATTAAACATTTATCTTCTAATTTAAGATCCTAGACTTCAAAGTCACTGCACAGAGCTGGAGTTTCCCTCCTCTGTACACACCCATTGGAATAAAGCCAGTTTTGACTATATTTGTCTTTTGCAGATTTCCCTCAGAGGATGCTCGGTACAGGACTTGTTTTCTTTTTACTAGTCACAGATTCTTGCCCCAGTTTTAATCACCAGAAGAAAAACAGCCTTCCCTTTCTAGGGACCTATGTCCAGAAGTACTCAAATTGTTTCCATTAGAGCTTAAGAGGGATGGGGGTGAGGTGTGGAAGTGAGAGAGAAAGGTTAATTCATAAACCCTGCATCTCACAGCACTGATGTGAAGTGCAGCCATACTGATGGGATTTTTATAACCACTTCAACACAAAACCACCACTGTAAGTCTGAAGGAAAGACTGCGATGATGCAGCTCAGGACTCAGGTACCAAGAAGGGCAGCTCACAGCCAGAGCAGCTACCACTCAGCAGATGTCCCCAGGGACCATGTTGGAAGGGAATGGCTGTATGGATGGGCAGGTCACCCTTCAGGAGGTATCAACACCAAGGACATTTTCCAAGGGCATTCACTGCTGCATCAAGTCAACTCACCCACAGTAATAATGAAAGAAATCCAGCTGCTGCCTGACAGATTGCTAGACCACATTTGCATACATGGTTAAATGATGTCTAGTTAGAAACTGATTTCTCAGTAATTATAACCTAGTCTCTCTCTAGGAGAGACTAAACAGTTTGTCTATTCCAGGTAGTCATGTGAAGCTCCAAAGCCTCACTTTAATCTGTTAGTACTGACCAAGCTCCACTTCCAAACATAGAATGGAACGTTAAATAATTACATCCAAAGGACATGCAAAACTGCACTAAATTCCAGTCCTGTCTCCTTTCCTTTCCATTTCTCCAGGTACAGGAAAAACTGACAAGTCCAAGATAATTGCTTACACCTCGGTCTGGCATTAGCAGACAAGAGCTCACCAATGGCTGCTCCTTCATGATCATTGGGATCCGCTTCCAGACACAAGGGAAAGCAAGGGGAAAACAAAGTTAAACTTCAGCAGACCTGAGACCTGCAGCAAGGGCTTAAATCATTTTTAGGCTTGTTTTTTTAATAAGCAATGAATTGGTTAATCTTTTGAAATCTGCATGTAAAACATGATCTTCTTCCTTCATAATACATAAAATTAAAAATAAAGACACTTAGCACACTATCCAATATAGCTCCAGCTCAGCAGAAACCACAATCAGGGCAAAATGCCCAGTCTGCATAAAGGATTAAGTTTATCAAGAAAGCAACCTAAAAACTGCAGAGTGATGAAATGGAACATTTCCAAGAAGACTTGGTTTGTAATTTCTCCACATTGCTGGCATGAACATCACCACAGTGTTTGATATGTAAGTCTAACTGATACACAATACACACACTCCCCAAAAAACACATTTCTTTTACTCTTAATGCTCTGTTTTCTCCAATGACAACTTGGGAAGGTACACAGCTGTGGTAGAAATTGCTTCGATTTTTTTCAAACAGAATTTAACTTTCAGTTTTGCTGCACAACTGTAAATCAAATTGATTCCTTCTGGTTATCATGTAAAGTTTTTTGAGCTACCAAATTTACCTTCCCACATTTTCATCTTATTAAAACATAAGAAAAAAAAAATCACAAGAAACCAACCAAAATTCAACCCCACAAAAAACATCTTCTCACTGTTCAGCAGCTGTCTTAATGGTTGAGTTTTGCCATTCAGCGACTGAACTTTATTAAAGTCTCAACACAAACACACACTGACGCATGGAGCTGGCTGTGCATCAATCACTGTACCTGCAAATGTGAGTAGTCCTGGGCACCACATGTACGAGGCAGGATCTGAGATTTAAGGTTTTGCTTCTACCTTGCAATGAGCCCAAAGTGTGCAGCAGGCACAGGACATGAAGGGTTATTGGAGTTTAACTGATACAGGCTTGTTTGTTAAATCAATGATACACCTGAGGCTTTACGCTCACTAAGGTGGCTTGGATACACTGAATTTGACAGCTCCCCTTCTCAGCATAAAAGTGAAACCTCTTCCCTTTAACCCGTATTTCCTTCAACTGCTGGAATATGAAGAGCAGAAAATCTGATCCTTTCTGGCTTTATTGGAGAGGTATTGAAGACCCAGATACTTGCAGCTAAGAAGACAACACAAGGAAGCTGGATTTTTAAAACCAAAGTATTGGTCATTGAGATAGAGTACATACCATAAACCACCTGAAACCAGATTGACTAAAAATGTTTTTTCCTTTTAAATAGATCTGTCAACACATATCCAGGCATCTTAGCCTGACACTGATAATATTCCCTATAAAAATGCAAGAACTCTTCCTTGTAAGCAGCAAAAAATCCAAAAAGCTTACGGTTTTCCTTTTACTCCCAGCTCACCTTTGAATTCTGTCAGTGGCTCTACACACTGAGCTGGCTGCTTTGCAGAGCTACCGAAAGAGCACAAAAAGCTCCCAAATAAAAAGAAAATAGTTTGAATGCTTTTAGTATTTTCACATTTCTTTGTCCCAACAATGCAGCTCTGTCCTCTGGGAAGGAGCGTGCTCAGGCCAAACACAGAGTGTTATTTTCCCCATCCCCATGGAGAGGCCCCGATGCACAGCAGTGCCTGCACAGCCCCTGCTGCAGGGGGACAGGGCCCATCCCACCACTGCCAGACCCCCACAGGAGGTGGGGGGCTCTGCACCCAACAGAGCCATATGCACAGGCAACAGGAGGGGGAAAACAGGGAGCTCAAACCAGCTCTGATGACAGCAGCAATCCCAGCAGGGGCTGGACTTCCTCTGCACCAAGGGGAGGGAGCTTCTGGAGGGTTCAACACTCTTTTCTTCATGAAACATCCGATTTTAGTTGACCAAAATATTTCCATTGAAATAATGCAGGTAGACTTTTAAAGACCAGCACGTTTCTCTCCTGAAGAACAGGGAGTTTCCTAGAACTGTCTTACTGTCCTGATAAAATGCAGCCTTCAAATGCCAAGAGGTCTTAAACACTACTAAAACTTATCTCAGCCATATTTCTTCTGCTGTTCATATCTCCTGTTGTTCACTGTATCCGTTCATGGCACTTTCTAAGAAATTCTCCACATTCTGTGCTGTTTGGGACAAATTCCAGAAGACTTTGCAGAGGACTCCCATGAGGAAGTTAGACCTTAAAGCTCCCTGGAAGAAATCAGCATAACTGGAGAAGTGCTAACCATACTCCTGAAAGACATGGACTTCTGGTATTACAAATCTTTTCTAATCACTAAACCATTCAAATCACAGATTCTTTGCACTCGTGGGGAGTCTACCAATGCACAATTTTTACTGCCACATCCAGAACAGATCAAGCATTTAAAACAAAACCAGCATCTCAGCTGTGCAAGTGAGTTTCCTTATTTTAATGTTGAGCACAAGCTGGACCACAAACATTGCTTGCTGTGGAGCAACAGCAGCAGAAAATACCTAAATCGCTCTGATGAGAGGATGGACAGGAAACACTTGATTTCATTCCCTCGGTGTCACAACACACAGCAGCTGCTGACTGATTTTTTAAAAGCAAATTCCAGCAGCAACAGCAAACAGACATGCAGAGCCTGGGTGTTCCGTGGTGACCCACGGCTCTGCCCAGCAAACCAACCACATTCACAACCCCAGTACAGCTGACATCCAAGAAAGGAGAAAGCCCCGGGACGTACGGTTCCAGAGGCAGGCAGCGAGTTCTCCATGCTGAGTGTGCCGCAAGGGCAGCGTGCAGTGTGAACCCCAGCACCTCTCCACCAGCCAAACACGCTGTACCACAGCACTGTGCTGGCAGAGCCCAGACCCGGCCCTGCACAAAGCAGGACCTTGTAACACGACGCTGTAGTGCCCTGGGTGTATTGGCAGGAGCCCCAAATGCGTGTTTGAAAAACCCTGAACAAGCGAGGCATGAATGCGCTGCAAGCAGAGCTACCGAAGCTGCTAAAAATACTTCATCCCTGACCCTGCCAGGAACACATCTCAAGTGAGAGTCTCGTTTTCTGAAGAATAATAAAACCAAAAAGCAAAATAGCTCTGCTGGCAACCATCTTGAAAGTTTATTTAAAAAAACAAGCAAAATCCCAACACACTCTTGAACAGGAAAACACCTCACGTTTTATTTCAAGGGGAATACTGCTGAGTTGAAGGACACGTTTTACACCTCTTCTAGAGGTTTGGGCCAAGGTGCAACCTCAAGATCTTTTCCTCTGCAACCTGCCAGAGGAGATTGTTGAGGGTCCTGTTATAGGTTAAGGAGTCGACTGCAGACAAATCCAACCCATGCCCTGCTGAAGGTGGTGCAGACACCTTGTGCATTGTGCAGTCCCATGTGAGGTAGATGAACACCTGTCACCTGGCTTGTATCCGGCAGTAGGTGCCCTGATCAGGAACCAGAGAATAACAGGAGCTGTCACACTGGAAACAGCTAAAAACCACACCTGTTCCATCCCTCCAGCAGGACAGACACGAGGCTCTCCCGGGGAGCAGGAGGAAACCACATGCAGAGCCACAAGGTGCTGAACAGATACCAAGCAAGATCCAGGGAAAACACTTTAAGATGAAGCTTGTATTTCATGCCTGGAGTAAGCACAGCAAACAGACCCTGTATGTTTGGAAAACTCTTGGGTGGTGGTCTAGACAATACATTCTTTTGGGGAAGAAGAAGTGAGAATGTCCTCTCACAGGGTACTACCTTACAGGTAGACAACTGTGTTCACCATCTATTCATAGCAGATCTAGCCTCAAAAAGAAAGTTAAAGAGATGTGAATTTATTCACTGAGCATGTTTTCACACAGATTATGTTCTGTTAATTACTAATCAGGCTGGCTGGCTCTATCTGGATAAGCTACACCAGTATACTTTCTGGATCTGTAATAACTCTGCTTAGTAGCAATCTGACATGATTACGATGATGCTGTTTCAGGGGAGGTCTGCTGTGTCACATGCTGTCCCAAGGGTGGCCCACCAGGATGCACCCCCCAACACCCATCTACCAACCACTCCCACTGCTGAGTCCTACATCTACCCAGCAGCCCTACTCAACAGCAACGTCTGCAAAGGCCTTCTTTAAAGACAGGACAATGAAAAAGGTTCAAGAACTGCAGAAATACTTCAAAAAACTGGTAACAAGAGATGGTTTTAAAAAGGACAAGTCTTGTACTCCTCCTTCTGCCCTCCCCCAAGGCCAAAACATGAGCTTGGTTTCCTGACTTAACTGCTACCTCACTTGGGCTTACAGTTTAGGGAAATAAATGCACTTCCAGTTTAGGTAGTGAGCATACCTTTTGTTCTGACAGCAGTCTCTATCAGCTGATCAGTAACTATTCAGTTTTTAAAGGGAATCTTGTCCTATCTTCTTGCTCAGCATGAGCACAGGTAATTCCAGGACTCACATGCTCTAAATCCATACTTGGAGTGTGAACCTTTGCAGAAGTCACCATAGTGGATAGTTTGCTGATAACCCTACAATGCATCAGAATTATCATATTATTTCTTCCCTTCACACTGGTTTAAGCTTGTATTCTGCTGAATATTTGGAAAGTAAGTCCTTTCTTGTGACCACCACATCTTTTTTTCTTCATTAAAATTTAAATTTTTCACCTGTCTCAGTCTAGGTTAACTCAAAACATGTTTTAAAAAACTGGTAAAAATTATTTCAGGAGGCTCTGGTCTAACTAAGGTTGGTAGATTTCTAGGGTTTACTGTAATAATGCATTGATCCCAAGACACATTCATTCATTCTTAGTCTCAACTCACCACAAAGGCTCTGCCTAATATTTGGTCTTGGTGACCACTTGGTGAGATGGTAAGGTCCCACGTGGCTCACAACAAGGCCACACAGATTGAGTCACCTCCACAAATCACCATTAAACAGCATTCACAGCTGCAGAGTCCTGCCAGACCGCCAGCAGCCTGGCTGGGACACCAGTCACTAACTGCACACCAGGAGAGCACACTGCCAAAACCCCACCTACACCAACGACAGCTCCCTGTGCACACAAATGCTCTCTGCATGGGCTGCTCCAAAAGGCTTTGTGGCTGCCTGGCAGTGACACAGACAAAACTCAAACTAACAAACATGCGAGAGTGAAATTTGTTGCTATGGCAATCAGCTTCCATTCCTTCTAATCAATATCTTAGAAAAAAATGGCAAAGGCAGGGTCTTCCTTGGCTGCTCCTTCTCCCCAAGCAGCAGCTGTCCAGCCATCCCAGCTCTGTATCACTGTCCTGCTCACAGCTGCTGTCAGAGCCATTCTCTGACCTTTCAGTAACATCACCCAAGGTAAGTGAACAGTTCCAGTAAAGCATGTTTCACTAACCCAGCTCACTGGAACTAGTGTTTGGCAGCTAAAGAGTACAGTTGGAGTTATACAGCAAATCCCACCTAAAGCACCATCTTTCCTTTCCAGTTGTGCAATCGTTGGCATTGCTCTCACAGAGGGAATCACACACAAACACAGCAGGGATGTACTGACAGGCAGCACTCCTGTCCTGCCTTCTCTGTCCTGACCGTCCCACAACCCTCCCCATCTCAAAACCTGCCCTCAAGGTACACAATAAAACTTTTCCTAAAGTACCTAGTTGTTTTCTGCTTCCTGACTGGAGTATTCCCACACATTTTTAAAGACAACTGTCATTGGTCAGCTGAAGACAGCTGCTGTAAGATAACAAAGAGTACCCACAGAGGACAACGCATAAACCTCACCCAGAAGGCAGTCCAGGGCAGTGCATGAAAATATCCCCCCACAAGCAACTCAGCCGAATAATTGCTGAAAAGTGTCTCAAGTTGTTAAAAATAGAACCAATTTCTGCACTGGCAGATGGAGTTTCAGTCAAAATATCCACTGAGCCACTTGAATAATTAAGTGTTCCTTTTCCATGGCATAACAAAGTAGCTAAAGCAATTTATTGCCCTTTCTAAAAATAGGATAGAAATATTTTTTGATAATTTTTCAGCAAAGAAATGAACAACAGTAAGGTTTACAGCACTGAGCAGCAAGCCTCTAGCTGCAATGCTGCCAAGTCATCAACACCATTTCTACATATAGAGAATGTAATCCCTCAGGTAATTACCTCCTGCAACAGAAAAGTCATTTGGTCTAGAAATCAGGTTTACTCAGGAGAAAGCAGAAAGAACTCTAGACCAGGGATCCTCAGTGACCAGAGAGACAGAATAAGACAGAGGGACAGAGGGCAGCTGATGCATAGTGAGGTTTTTAAAAAGTATATGCATGGTTTTTGAACAGCTACATGTAAAATGCAGTCTTCATGGTAATACAAATCCTGTATTATTGCCCAAACTGCTTGTATTTCACAGAATCAAGTTTTTCTTTTCAACTCTTCTTAGCATTTTATAAAACCACAGAATGGTTTGGGTTGAATTGGATCTTAAAGACCATCTAGTCCCAACCCCCTGCCAAGGGCAGCTTCTTTGGGCAACATGTGCCAGGTCCTCATCACCCTCACAGTCAAGAATTTCTTCCCCATCTCCCACCTAACCCTGTCCTCTGTCAGTGTGTAGTCATTCCCCCTTGCCCTGTCACTTCACGCCCTTATTCAAAGTCCCTCTCCAGCTCTCTTGGAGCCCCTTGCAAAATGAGATTTATTGAAGACTGCCCTTCAATAAATCTTAAGAACCTTAAACACTTTTTCTCTCTAAATTTGGAAGTTAAAAAATGTCAAATTTCCCTTTACCTTGCTAAAACTATTCATTCTGTAAGTTCAAAAAAATACAAGGTCATATTCCAGATGGATGAATTAACAACAACATCTTGTAACAAATACTGTAAATGGAAACCTGGCCATGCTGGGCCAGGACACGAGCAGGTAAGAGGAGGATGATCACTGAGCCATGTCCAAGTGTACTAAAAATTTTCCGTGAGATGAACTGTGACAAGAATTCAGGCACGACATCTAGAAACTACAGAACAGCCTGAGCAGTCAGGCTGAGTGCACTGCAGCACGTGTGTGTTTGCTAACACTATAAAGCCTTGGCACTGCAAAGCTGCACAAACTCAACCAAGTGCTCATTCCATGCCACATCAGTCAGAGTTTCTCAAGTTCTGCACAGAGCAGCAGACAAGCAGCTCAGCTGGCACTCGGGTCTCTCTTCTCCCCAGCTTCCCCCAGGCTCACTGACCAGCCCCACCAGCAGGAGAGGCACATCATCTTCCCAAATGCAAGCAGCCAGGGCCCATTGGAACGAGCCTGGTAGTGGCAGAGAAAGCCAAGCTCCTTGGCATCTGCTGGAGCATGCAGTCCCTGGTAACCCAACACCATCCAGCTGTCAGCACAAATCTGACCACGGCCCCATGAGCACTTCCACAGCACAGCCAGGTAATGGGCACCCCAAAAACCCACACAGACAGAGGGCAACAGCAGCAAAGCAGGACACAGACTGTACAGTACCTAGTGCAGGCACTTCCTTAGTTAAAAGCACAACAGCATTAAAGTTTATCCCTTCTATCACCCTGTTTCCACCAATATAGACATTTAACCTGGATTCTGAAAGGATACAATTTCAATATTTAGCAACAGTTAAACAATAAACATTTGGCTGACTGAATTCCAGCAGCTCTCCAGTGACACCTGCAGCAAGGTCCACTCTCTGCATTTCTGAGCAGTAGTAGCAAGTTCCATATTTCCCAAATTTTATCAATGTTAGGATAACATGAAACCTAGCACAGTCCTGACTTTCAAATATCTAACACAATAATTAAGTCTAGGCTCATGTAAAAGGATCCTCTTTGAATCTCCTGCCTCTATCAATACAGAGGGATGATATACCCACTGGCACAGGCCATCATGCTAAAGCTGACCTACTGTCCCTCACAGTTCCCACACAATCAATGAAGGCATTCTCATGGTATTTTACATTAGAAAACTCTCAAAGACTATGTAGAAATTAAGTAGTTAGTGAAGCACTAGAAAATATCAACATATCTCAATGGTTTTGAGAACATTTGTCATGGAAGAACATGTGCCCCTCCAAACATCAACAACCACACTATCTACATGGGACAGATTTTCTTTTAAATCAGATGTTGTTAATTCATTCAGTGTGAGAAACAGCTGAATGACAGCTGATGAGTTCTGAAACCAAAAACCTGCAGCAACTTGCTTTCTGGTTTTGCTAACCAGCCACACCACAGGCCTTTGCTTGGAGAAACCTGTAGCACTGAGGTCACAGAGCTCGTGCTGCCCAAGTCCTGCCAGTATTCCAGCATTGTAGGAGAACACCCATCCAGGGACTCCTCATCTGGGTCTGGAAAAACAGGAGATTCAGCTACACTGCATGCACTGTGAGTGAACTGCAGTGGCCAAGGAAAACTCCTTCCCTGGCAGTTTGCAACCCAATTATTTAAATCTACAACAGCACAATGCCTTCTTTGCAGTCTTTAGCTTTTTTGCTCTCTGCTGGCAGGAAAAGCAGTATTTTCTTTTTCCCCTATACTCTTCATGCAAACTAGTAAAATCCTATATTCTTTTTGGTGGGCAAAAAAGAAATTTAAGTCCCACTCCAATACAGTTCCACATACCAATTACCTTTGGGCACCAGTTCTGCACCAATATTGCACATGCTTTGCAGTTCAGGTTCCAGTGAAACACCGCCTCCCCATCAACCTGAAACTCTTCATTTCCTCTGCTCCTGTCGCCAATGTCAGCAGGCCAAAATCATTTATTTCTGATGATAGAAATATTTCTTTCTCCTGTAAGTTTTTGTTCACTATCAACAGGACCCTGGGACCTCTCACACCACACTGTAGGCAGTGAGTCTCAGCACACTTCCAAGGCAGACATGCCTGAACAAGCACAAACTGTGCCTGCACAAAGGCCATCCTGTGCTAACTGAAGCACTCCTTCAAATTTTCTTTTCTTTGGGAGAAGTTAGTGATTCTAGAATGGAGACTTTTACTAGTTACAGACTTTCCAAACATGACTTCAGTGTTCACAGGCTTCCAAGAGTAAAATAAGACCACGAAATGTGCAGATAACGCAGAGAAAACATTTTTCTGCAGTTGAACATTTACCAAGGCCACTCCAGGAAAAAAAACTCAACAAAACCCTTCTTGTAGCAAAACTTCAGTTTGCATTCTGGTGATCCTGGATTCCATTTTTGCTAAGTGTGTGCTCTTTGAATGCCCCATCACAAAGCTCAAACAACAGCACATACATTATGCTGCTAAAATATTTTATTACTCATATTTCAAATCCAAATACAATTTTCTATTTCATGCATACTAAAACCTTCACAGCAAATCTCTGAAGGACAAGAACCTTGCTTCCTTAGCAATTCTTCCTGTCTATTTTAAATTGTCTCAAAGCTGAGAAGAAAGGAACATTTTCAATGCTGAATTCCCTATTGAAATACCAGATGATCTCAGGGAGATCCAAACCATGTCTCAAGTTAGGAAAAAACCAAAACAAACAAAACCACCAACAACAAAACCAACCAATCAAACATCCAAAACAAAAAAACCATCTTGCTCCTTTACTTTTCCTGTCCAAAGAAAAAGTTGTTGTAAGGTGAGCAAGTCAGCTCCCTCCATTGTGGGAACACTGAGGAAATATGACTGAAAAAACAGGAGAATTCCATCCTTGAACAACC
Organism: Acrocephalus scirpaceus scirpaceus; assembly: GCA_910950805.1. NCBI lineage: Eukaryota > Metazoa > Chordata > Aves > Passeriformes > Sylviidae > Acrocephalus > Acrocephalus scirpaceus. Next base: position 21,566,906 of record OU383782.1, read on the forward strand.
AAAAACCCTGTGAATGAAACCTCAACCTCTTCTCTGCTCAAACACAACCGTTTACAATTAATCTCTCATAAGAATTATTTGGAAGGCCATCGTCACATTCTTTGTCACAAGAGGGAGTCCCAAACTGGATATCATGTAAATGTTGAGAACTAACTCCTCTTGAGCCCATTATTTCATTTCCCCTGAACTTCCAAGGCCCTCCTCCAGCATAAGGGCTTTTCTGTCCTCTCTGGAAAGGACCAAGTTTACGTGTGCATCTTTATGGATGACTGTCACATGCAGAACAGAAAGGCTTGCAAAATGAGAGCACTCTTCTCCGTCTCTGAAGAAATACTGGCTGAGGAAAAAGCCAGCTGGTTTGTCACAAGGAACTGAGGGGAAAGGGGCAAATCTACACAAGCCAAAATCTCTACAAAGAACCCCTAAAGGTAAGTAATTCAGAGTAAAGATGCCAACACGTGCAATGCTTCTTTTGATCCCTGATGGGAGGAAATTCCAATTGTTATTGCCATCCAGTCACATGTAAGCACCCATTATAAAGTATGATGATCTTCTATAAACTTCCATAAGCTGCAGAATTTCATTATTACAAGGAAAGCTGCATTTAGGAAAGCTGCGTTCCCCTATAGTCTGTGTTTACAGCCTTTTACATTGTAAGTCTATTTGGCAATGGGCCATTACATGCAGTTTGCTACACCCCCAGCCTGTGTGGATAGGGCTGATTGTCTGGATTATTAGTATGCTTTCTCCACAAAAAAAGAAGTTCCCAAATCCTGCCGCTAACACCTTTGCAGGTGTAGTTTTACAGACCCTGTTAATTATCAATGTGAAAGATGCTTCAAGTCTGTTTTACTTCCTCACTGCCATGGCATTCATGGAGCTGTTACACTGACACAGAAGAAACCCCTCAGGAAACCCGATATTCCAACTTGTTCAAACAGAGCACTCAAAGCCCATTTTCCTTTAGTAAGATGAATGTAACATCTCTGTAACATTTTTCCACATTCCTCTGAGCAAGATGTTGCAGTGGAAGCTTCTTGAGAACCAACTATGCCTAGAAAAGTTCACAGCATTTCTAGTCACTCATTCCACACCAGCAATGCTTAGAGACCTGTTTGCACATTGCCACCTTTCAGCTTTGTGTAGACAAGCCTTTTGCCCTGTACACCGTGCAAAATATCTACAGGAACAGATTCAAACCCAAGTAACGTGAGGAGCAATACACTGCGATGCTCCAGTTGGCTTGTCTATAACAGGGCACTCAAACAGCCAACACGAGCAAACCTAATGCTACCTTTCCCTAAGAAGCAACAGAAAATTTCTGAATAACTGCCCTTGCACTTACTGTGAGAAGTTAATCCCCTGCATGACCCAAGGCAGGGTACACATCTGAATTATGGTGAGGTGTGCCTGGGACAGAGTGGCAGCACACCACAAAGACTGCAGTGAAAGTGGGCAACTTTCTATCAGATGCTCCCAACAACAGGTTGCATCACATCTATCAAAAGAAAAATGTTAATTTCAAGGTAATCCACTGAGCTACCGATATGATAACAAATATGTCCTTGTAGCTCAGAAGGTCCCATTAGTTCAGCCTTGTTCAGCCGTGGGTACAACATTATCACTCCAGTTCCTCGAGCAGGGGAAATATGAAGAGCCACAGGGAAACTGCGTGCCTGCTGCTCTGTAAAACATGAGATATCAGGTTGAAATGCATCAAATTTCCAAATCTTCCTCTTAATTCTAACTTTCCCCCACTATTAAGTGTAGCCAAGCTACACCAAGTATCTGCTCTAAGGACAGTTTTACCAAGAGCTCCGTGGGAGCTATTACTTGGTAGATACACTCTATCCCACTCTATCTGCCTGAGACCACACGCAACTCAAGACGTAACTGACCTGAGGAAGCTGGGGCAACATTGTAAGAAGTTTTTTTTTACCTGTGTCAGTGACATGGAGAAATGCAGCCTGTGCTCTCAAACACAGTCACCCCTGTCACCTCCACACAGGAGAGCTTCTAGCTCAGCTGCTCCCAGGCTGTTTCGACAGAACACATTCAAGTTCCTCTCCCATAAATAAGCTCCACACACACCAGTGCCAACACAGAGACCACAGTTCAGATGCTGATAAATCCAGATTATACCTGAGAACAAAAGAGTTTGGCCTGAAATTATTAACGTTTTAATGTGCTGGTTAAATTAATGAAGTATCAATCACAGTTCACAAAAAAAATTTTTTTTTTTGGCTTTTTCTTTCTTTAAATTGAACTTAACTGCTTGGCTCACTGCAACCTTTCCCAGGAAAGGAGTACCTTTTGAAAACAAGGATGCATGATAACTTACAAGAATGTACTCAAATACAGTTCAATTTGTCTCCATTATTCTCCTTTCATAAACCCAGCTAAAACATCTGAACAAATTCAAGTTGTGTAACAGCTGGATACAGTTTTGTACTGTCACCCCAACAGTGAGGGATTTCTCTAAACGCAACACATCAGCAACAGCACTTCTTGAGATCTTGGCGACAGTAACTGCAGGGCCTCCAAGGACCTCCCAACTGTACAAGATAGAGAGCAGTTTGAACCAAAATACTTTGAAAACACTTTGGATACTTAAGGAGGAAGGGAAAACATGGGGAGGAAAAAAAAAAAGGCATGGAGACCTCCCACTGAACCAGAGGATGACAAAGTGAACAAACCAAATTTGGCCAGGGAAGACATTCGTCAAACCACTCAAAAAACCCCATCAAGTATTTTGCCTTGAAGTCTTAACAATAAAGGTGCAATAAATGATGACTCAAATTTTTAAGACATTTAAGTTGGCAAACTAATACAGAACTTAAGCAGTAACTCACAAATAATAAACAGTGATTTGGTACACATGAAATAAGAAGTCATACTTGAACATAGGTCTGTGTAAAACTTTCTGAAATTCCTAATACAAACTGGTTATCAAATGCAAACATTTCATGAATTAAGATGCAGTTAAGTGCTTATACAGCCCCCTCCAGAACAGTATTTTAAAATTGGATAGCCATTATGTAAATAAGAGAAAGGCATTAACCTCATTCATAGAAGGAAGATGGAGACTGGGAAAGCTGAAATGATTTGATGGAAGCCATGGAGTGCAAATAGTCCTGTGGAAAACCAGCTCTTGGAGATTAAAGCCTGGATCATGAGGCCATATTTCTCCTTCCAGCATTAAGTCCTACTTTTTCTTTGCTCAAGTTTTATAAGCACTGGTGGCTTATATTTTTCAAATTTGCAAAATCCCATTCTATTTGAAGCCTCCACCATTAAATGTGTTTAGAAACTGCAATTCTGACCTTGCAGCTGCATAACACATGCATGCCACATAATGTCCAATTTCACACAAGAAGTGGACACACCCTGGGAGCAGGTGCTCCAGGTCCTACAAAAGGATTTCCCAACTCTGAAGTCTAAGTCAGTGTCCATAAAAGAACCAAGGTTTTCACAGAAGAAATACTAATAAAGTTCTGTTTTATTTTTATATAGTCTGGCATCATTGCATCTCAGCTGATAAAGGTATCAGCAAAATTATACATATTTTCTATGCTTTCTTTCCAGCAGATGAAAGGTGCCCTGTAGCACCATTTGCCTCTCTTCTGCCAAGGGCTCCAACACACAGGGACCTCCCAGTCCCATCTAAAGTGTGGCGAGGAGAGAGGGAGATGCAGCTCTCATCCCACATCCAAACGGAGATAAACATAATCCCTTCCAATTGTTCACAAAACAGTGCTTTTTATTTTGGTAAACACAGATCAAACTTGCATTTTCTCCTTCAGTTCACCACACTGTAAGAGCCGTGCGACTTTTACAATTAAAACACAGAAGTTAAGAATATGTCAGGGCCAGACAATTGTTTAAAGTAGGTTTGACACAATCAGAGCTAATGCAGTGCAAGACACAATCGTGTCAGGCAACACAAAAATGGAGAGAGCCAGAAAAACAAATTGAAAACAATTCTCCTATTGTAAAAAAATCAGTGCAAACATCTTTCCAAATCACCCTGCCCACCTAGATAAACAAGGATTAAAATGGAGTTATCCAAATGAGTTCATTTTAAACTATTTTCGCTGCCCTACATAAATAAAGCTTAGATACAAAGTTCATTACTAACTAGATCAAGTCTCTTTTGAGGGGAAGATTAAACTCCAGAGTGTCTGTGGAGACTTCTACTGCTTGCAGACACAGCTTGACACATAACAAGACAAACCCTTAAAAGATGCAAGTTTCACTTTTCCTTGAAATGGCCACATCAGTTTCTTTAAGATGAGCAGATAGTAAAGAAAAATTACAAATGAATTAGAAAGACACCACATTATTGCAAAACTGTAGCTTTTCCCAAGACAGTTTGCAGGATGTGAATTCTGACCTAATTTAAATGCTGATAACAGCATTTTAGGATTCTGACAACTGCATTTTAAAACCTTTACAAATACACACATGGGGGTGGGAAGGACGTAGAAGAGCTTAAATGCAAAGTAAAAATTCAGCTTGCCTTTTAAGAGTCCAATACTGTAATGCCTACATCCAGAGTCAAGTCTGCTCACTGGAAATGGTGTACAAATGATGTACAAACAGGGCCGTGCTGGCAGCTCCAGAACTCTTCATACCTGCAGTGTCCTACACAGACTCACTTTTATACATGGATGGATTTTTCCACGTTTTTACAACTACATACATTGAATTGATTCAGTGGCAAATTGCAAGGCTACATGGATTAACGATTCTCTCAAGGCAGCTTCCTGAAACAAATTCGAGCATTTTCAATTATTAAACAGCAAAACCTGTATACAGCAACTCCTTTGTTCTGAAGCCGTGTTGCCAGTGAGGGCTACTGAGCCTGCACAGGGCAGGGCACGCTCCCCCGTCCTTGCAGGTATGTCGCTGGGATGGCTCACACCGCTAAGGACCTTCTGCCCAGGACAAAGCACACGTGTGAGCGCTCTCACAGGCACCGGGCACACCCGGTTAGTTCCGCTGCCCTCCTCCCGCGTACCCCCGGCCCAGCATTGAGGTTGCGCTGATCGCCATAACCGGCACCGCTGCGGTCTCAGCGGCCCCGGGCGGACCCCCGCCGCCCCCCGGCCGAGCCTTTGTGTCCGTGCCGGCGCGAACAAAGGCGGAGGGGCTCCCCGCCCGGGCGCGGCTCTGCCGGGACCCGCGGCTCGCACCCACCTTTGAGAGCTGCCTGCGCAGGCTGAAGCGCTGCACCATGGTCCGCCGCGGGCCGGGCAGCGCGGGGCGCGGCGAGCGAGGGGCGGCAGCAGGCGGCACTCAGCGGGGGCCGCGCATCCTCGGGCGCCGGGGCCGGCACCGTGTCCTGGCCCAGCGCTGCCCCGAGGAGCCCAGCGCTGGGCCGGGCCGGGCTGTACAGGAAAGGAAAGGAAAGGACAGAACAGACCAGAGTAGGGCAAAGCAAGGCAAGGCAGCGCGGGGCGCGGCGCTCCCGCCTACCGCTGCTGGGGGAGGGTACAGGCACACCCGGCACCGCCCCGGCACCGCCCCGGCACCGCCCCGGCACCGCCCCGGCACCGCCCCGGCACCGCCCCGGCACCGCCCCGGCACCGCCCCGGCACCGCCCCGGCGCTGCGCCCACCCCAGGGCCCTCGGAAAGGGCCATCCCGTACCAGCGCTCCCGCCGAGCCCCACCGAACGCGGGCCCCGCGCAGCTCCCGCTGCCTTCGCACACTGTGGCACGGGAGTGCCAACTCTGCCCCGGATATCAGCACAGAAGACCCTGGTGCAATCACGAGAAAATAATTCAAGAAAGTATTTCTCTCTCTCCCACATAAATATTCAACAAAGACGCGTGGTAGAACAGGTACGCCTGCAGTTCTTCAAATGCCACAAGAGTGGCTTTCGGTTCCTGAAAGTGTTCTTTCTCCACTCACAGCACTGGTGAGTGAGGGACACAGTACAATCCTGCAGACCAGGGGATTGCAGGGCTCTAACCTCCCTTTGCAGAAATGCTCCGAGGGCTGCAGGAGCTCAGTAGCCAGGACACACACAGCGCCAGCCTGTGCTGTGTAGAGGGGGCCGGTTCTCAACACATGGGCTCAGGCAGCTGCCAGGATGTTTATATACGGTGGAGGTAAACAGAAAACCCCAAACACAACGAGGAGCTCAAAATCTCTGGAAACAAGTCTGTTTCTGAAGTAGTCCTGTCTCAGCATTTTAGTTTTGGACTTCTTAGAATTTTGTTTCCAACTAATTTTGTAATTGCCTCCTGCATGCAATAGGAAGGCCTTCCTTTTTGCACTACACTGAAATGGCCATGGCATTGATCACTCCAGTACATGGCCTTACCTACATAGGAAAATAGTTTCTCCGTAACATGGTATCTATGGTTATGGTGTATACCTGGCTTTTAGGAGTCACTTGCGCATTGACTCCATACAAAATCCCTCCCAATGGCAGGTACTAGGTAAGTACAGGTTACTGCCATGCATGATTGCGTAGTCTTGTAGAAAAAGAAAGGTGCCTTGGGCCAGGATATTTGCCTTGCTAAGGAAAATTTCTGGCCTTGTTAAGGAAAACAAGTTTCTAGCCTATTTTTAAAGTCACTAGGTGATCTGGACACCAGGGATAGAGGAGACATTTGCAGATGGGCCATGGAAGGTTATGAGAAGGGTCAGTGTGATTCTTTAAATAGACCTTGAAGGGAAAGTTACAAGAAGATTAAACAGAGGTGTTTATTTTATAACTGTCATCCAAAAGTAACATCATAGATGCATTCTTCAGCACCAAAATCCCAGCTGTGAAATGAGAGCAGGATTCAGTAGCATTCTGCCCAGTCAGGGGTAACTCGGGTATTGAATGCACACATGTTCTGTACAGGGGAAGTATTCCCTGCCAGAACTTGGGACTCCTTTTCAAAACACTCTACTTTTTTTGAAATACATAGAAAGTACATTACCCAGTTTTGTGATGACCACGGAGAGCTGACAGCACAGAAAACTAAAGGGACTGGGACACTAGAAACACCTCCATGTCTCACCTCCACTGACAGAGGAGACACCAGATGCTCAGGGGATTCTGCATCTAGCAGCTGCATCCTCCTCCTCCCTGAACTGGGTCAGTACTTCTTGTTCTGCAGTTTGGCTATATTCAGAAGCCTCATGCACACAGTTTAACTCATATTGCAGAAAATCCATACCACCACCTTGAACAGCCTGTGTGCCAGGAAAGCTCACGTGCCTACTGCTGCAGAGACCAAGAGGGCAAGTGCGTAGTGAGAGCACGAGTGTAAGAGTGCGAGTGTGAGCACACATGCAGTAAGTCAGTGATACAGCGTGGGAATACACCACAGCACTCAAGTAAAATGCTGGAGCCTGGGCAGCCAGGACAGCCAGTTGGCCCTGCCACCTTATCTGCTGCACCCAAACCTCCCTGCTTCCATACTGCCTGACAGCAGATACCAATGGCTGGGTAATCAGCCTCTCACTCCCTGGGCTTGGTGCCCAAGGTCCTGAGGACTACCCGGTACCTCCAACTGTCCTGCACCTTGGACACAAGGTGCCTCATTTCCTCCACAGACACTCAGCTCTCCCTTCCCCATCAGGTTCCTGTGGCTCAGAGTCTGGGTCACAGAGATACAGATAAGGAATGGAGCCAGCTTGGCTGGGATATAATCCACATCAGACTGAGATGGGACTGCCAGATTAGCAAAATTGATGATAGCAACATACTCCTTTGTCTCTGGAGCCAAGGCCCCACATTCAGCATTTCCAAACTGATGCTTATGATCTTCACAGTTAATTAATGGCTCCTGTTCTGGACACATGCAGCTCTTTGCCTTAGTCCCCTGTCTCTGGGCTATTGTCACTTTTTTTTCCCCGAATATTACATTCCTACAGCAACTCATTCCTGTGTAATAGCTTAATTGGCAAATTCTTCCATTTTTAATCAGGAACATGATGGAGAAAATCAAGATTTCAGTAAAAGGCATCACATTTTATTTTTAAAATTAAAATGAACTTGACATAATGAACTAGTGCCTCTGCCTGACATACTTTCATGAGAACACAAAACACAATTAGAATTAATCTTTGGTACTAAATATCTAGTAACTAATCTTCTTTTTAAAAATGCTCAGTAAGAGTAGAATTATTTGCTTTAATATCCCTCTCACAGAGATCTTCTACAGCTTTTTACTTGTAAATAAAATACACAGTTTTTAGCAGTTTTAAAAAAAATTATCTTTTAGCACCATGTAAAGCTAGAAGTAATATGTATGTATGAATATTACATCAATGCTTGACACGTGTAAGTGAACAGGAAGGCATCTTCCTGATAACCTCTTACACAGGGACCTTTTGAGATAACCAAGAGGAGAGATATTTTCTTACTGCAGAAGGTTTGGAAGATTAAAATTTCATGTCTTGAAACCTACATATTCTCAGGATCAACCCTTTCAGCTTATTTTATATGTATTTCAAAATAAAACACTTAAAGATGCCTCAGTGTTGTGGATTCATTACAGTGAGCCCCGGTCTCTGGATCCAGCAGGGTATGGGCTGCTGTAGGACACAGAGCTGGAGTTTTCTCCGAGTTCCCTGCCCCCAGGCTATCGAACTCCTGCGGGTTATCGGACTCCCCCTGTTACCAAACTCCCCCCCCTGTTATCGGACTCCCCCCGTTATCAAACTTTCCCCCCAGTTATCGGACTTTCCCAGTTATCAAACTCCACCCCCCCCCCCAACCCCGGCTATTGGAATCCCCCCGGTTATCGGAATTCCCCCGGTTATCAAACTCGCCCCCCGGCTATCGGAATTCCCCCGGTTATCAAACTCCCCCCCCGGCTATCGGAATCCCCCCGGTTATCGGACTCCCCCCGTTATCAAACTCTCCCCCCACCCGGCTATCGGAATCCCCCCGGTTATCGGACTCCCCCCGTTATTCAAACTCTCCCCCCACCCGGCTATCGGAATCCCACCGGTTATCGGACTCCCCCCGTTATCAAACTCCCCCCCGACTATCGGAATCCCCCCTGGCTATCGGAATCTCCCCGGTTATAAAACTCCTCCCCCCCGGTTATCGGACTCCCCCCGTTATCAAACTCCCCCCCCGACTATCGGAATCCCCCCCGACTATCGGAATCTCCCCGGTTATAAAACTCCCACCCTGGCTATCGGAATCCCCCCCGGTTATCGGAATCCCCCCGGTTATAAAACTCCTCCCCCCGGTTATCGGACTCCCCCCGTTATCAAACTCCCGCCCTGGCTATCGGAATCCCCCGCTCCCACGGTGCGTCCCGGCCGCTCCCCGCGCGGCCCCGCGGCGCCCCCTGCGGGCCGGAGCGCCGCTGTGCGGCCGGAGCGCCCGGGAGCTTCAGCGCACGGGCAGAACCCGCCGCACCTGCGCCGAACACCGCACCACCGCCACACCTGCACCTCCGCCAAAACGCCCCAAACGTTCCTGTCACTGACTGGGGTGGCATTTCACACACCATCTCGTTCGACCCCGCTGCTGTGGGCAGGGATACCTTCCACTAGACCAGGGTGCTCCCAAGCCCCATCTAACCTGAATTCTTTCCAGGTTTGGGCTATATCAAAGCCCTTCACATTTAAGGATCACCAAAAACTCACATATTTAAAAGATGCCATGTCCTCCTAAGAAAATTCTCATCAAGATCACAAACGAAGTTGACTGAGAGGAAAAGTGAAGCCTATGTCCCCTACTGTAGCACCTCGGCTGCTAACAGGGGCTGCAGCCACCATCAGCACAACTTTGCCTCTCTCAGTCCCAACTGCCAACTCAGGTCTCCATGTCTGCTTTAGTTTAGGCAGTCGTACTTTGGGTAAGACTCACCTTTCCTGCCCACATTCACTGCTGGCAGAAAGTGGGACATGGGCATAGCATGGTTTAGAGTAAAAATTACTTCAGTTTTTTCAGGGGCCATATTTCTGTTCTGCCCAGCACCAGTTTGCTGCTTGAATACAGCAGATTTCCACTTCTCATCAGGAAAGTCAAAACATTCCTATAGTTGTAAAATATTTGAACATGCCCCAGTAAAATATCCTTCCTTCCTGCACACCATTTGGAACTGGGAGATTAGATTAGGTCTTTTATTCAGGACTTCCACCTGCAAACTGCACAAGGCAGATAAACAGGCCCAGCAGTGCCACAACCCTGCCTGATCCTAGCACCCTGGCAGAGTGTCATGGCACCACCCAATGTCTCTCCTCTCTGCCACCCACTTCCTCTATGGGCTACTGCAAAGGAAAAGCCCAAGTCTGATTATTTTAACATTAATTTCCAACTAAATTACACTGAGAATTTCTACATAAATGTTTCAGAAAGCACTCATGACAACTTTGCAAAAAGGATGATAAGATATATATCACAGTCAAATCTACAATTATAAATGACTTAAAATGTTTTTTAGTTGCCATGGGATTTGATATTAGCACAGTAACTATCATAGACAGTGTTGGTACAGTGAACAACAGGCAAACAAAGCATTAACTTTGGTGACATCCCCGCAGCTAAAGAAAATGAGGATAAAGATGGTTTAGCCCCTTTCCCAACGGCTCAAAATCATGATTTATTGAAATCAACCCCAGTCCTAAGAGAGATTTGGCAATGATCTGGGATGGTATTCTACAGCGGAAGATGTGGACCAGTCAAACACATTGGTGACACATCTGCAGTGGCTCTGCTATCTGCTGCAGCATGCACCTATCTCCAGAGCTTGCTTTATCATAGCTGAACCCTGTCAGCAGAAGATGTAGCATGGAGTTTTAATAGTAGTGCCTACAGAAGGTTACATTTTTAGCCTTATAACTGAGCAACCAATAACATCCCAGTGAAGGACTCCAGTTGTTGACAACATGTTTGGTAACACCTCCACCCTTCCCAGAACATCACCAACTGTAGGATCTGAAGAATACTGGAAGGGTGAGTGTAACCTGAGGGAAGGGATTATAAAATAAGAAGTGTGTATATAACATTTTAACACCAATAAAACCTTTCCATGTGTAAAAAATTAGATCTGGACTAATAATGATGAGACTCTTCAGATTTCACTTATACTACAATTAAATTCTTGGCTCTCCTCCTATAGAATGTGTGTGTATCCTTTGCCCACAAACAAGACTTTGAGCCTAATGCCCCTCTCTGCTGCACAAAGGTCACTGCTCCCAGAGAGGGAAAACAGTGCCAGGTGCAGAATGGGCTTCTGGGGCAATTAAGCAACTGAAGACTAATTTCTGAGCTTGTGAAATAACCCTCAGCCTACTCCTGACTTATCTCAACTTGCAATTAAGCCACCCCAGTCATCTGCCAGTATCTTATATTGCTGCAAGACAGGAACAGTACAACCCTATCACCCTGCACAGCATGAATGCTGGGCTGACTTTCCAGTTGGGAGCAGAGTTCCACAGGTGCACGGGAGCCAGAGCTACCCTGGCCACAATGACACAACCCCATTTGGGTTTGCTGGGAACCTGGATCCACAGCAATTTCAAATGGGGTTGATCCAGGGGTGTATGGCACCACTTTTAAGAAAGAGAAAAATTCCTGCTGTCCTGAAATGCTCTTCGTGCACTGTCCATTGAGGTTCTTGTACACCTGGCTGTCAGGGTAGTTCCTGCTTTACCCTCCCAAATCAGTACAAGTTCTCCCTTCACAGGAACTGTGAAAGTTGGTGCTGGTTGAACATGATTCAGCTGCAGATGCTGAAAGGGAAATTATTTTTAGCATTTCCAGACCCTTACAGCCAAAACTACAAAATATTTTACTTCAATTGGTTACCAAAAAAAAAAAAATTATCAAATGCTCATCACCAATATAAGCTGAACAGGAGAGCCAACACCAGAGCATGGTGCTAAGATTGCCTGTTCTTTGGGAAAATGGGTTAAAGCCAAAGTCATCTTTTAGAGATCCAGGACATACTGTTCATAGCCACAGCAGACTTTGTACACAGTTTTAATGTTATAAAAAGCTTTATCTTTTGCCCTTTCCCAGGTGGTTGTCCCAGATGTATTGTATGGTGTTTAGAACAAATAAGTTACCACTAAAACTATTTACAGTTGGAGAGAAACTGTTCATTCTTTCACAACTGTGCTACATATACTGAAAGGATGGCACCTTTCTGTCTTGTTTATGTTATCATGCAGTGTGCAGACCAGTGTGAGCAGTTGGAAGAAGTCACTGTAAGTAATTAGGAAAAGCAAGCTTATTGCTGGTAGGTTTTTGATGCCCATGGGATCGACATCATCTGGAAAATATTGATGCAGCTGCAAGCTGAAGACTGTAAACTTATGCCAGAAGTATATGTAGTCATTTTCTAAAATATGGGCATCAACAGAATATAGATTTAAGTTGATAACCAAAATCCAAAGACATTTGAAATATTTTTGAAAACTTATTGTTAAAACTGACAAATGGATGAGTACATGTGAAGTTCTGTCAGGACACAGTAAGACTGAAGTGAGTGGAGCCTTGAGAAGCTGCTCTACGAGAATCCCACCACAGGACAGTAAATCCTTTCTCTCATCATTCCTGTAGCCCTAAGACAAGCAAATGGCAACCTGAAAATGTCAGGGCCTATAGAGGGAAAAAGCTGCAAATCCACCAAATTACTTCATATTAAATTAGTCCAAGCTGGTCTGTCTTCTCAGCGATGCCAGAAGGTGTCAGCCAAGGGCTTCCATCCAGAACCTGGACTGAATAACCTGACCTCACTATAGCCATGCCCCAACACCAACATTGGTGTCATGCCCAGGTGACAGCAAACTGTACAGGGACCTACCTCAGCAGTAAAAATCACAATGAATGAGGTTCCACAAGGCCAGGTGCTGGGTCCTGCATGTGGATCACAGGCATGGATAAAAGTTCATGTGGACACAACTGCTCACCAAAGTACCAGTAATTTCATATCACTCAAACATCAATATTATTCTGGTCTAGACACATAATTAATTACTCCAGAAAAAGCTCTGTAAGTATGTGAGACCCAAATGAGATCCATGCAGCCTCAATCATTTTCAAACAACCACAGTCCTGATTTTCTCAGCTCAGTAGGTTGCCTCTACAAGAAAAGAGCTATGCAAAAATATTTAGACTGCTTGAAAAAAAAGCACAACTGAAGTATCTCAGTAAGATTTTAATTATTACACTTTCAGTGCTATGACAATCTCATTTTTTAGCTTCTATACAAAGCCTAACAACATGTGGCAGGATTATTACGCATGCAAATATATGTAAATGAGGTATTCAGAAAAATCCAATCTGTTGTTTTGGGATAACTTTTTGCCCTTCTATCTTAACAACAAATTGAGAAAACAGAGAACGGAACAATACTGTGAGCTAAAAACATTTTGTATGCAGAGGATTATTAAGAATTTATTCTCCCTTATGCCATGAAGTACTCAATGTCCTTCATTCCCACTGAGAGTGAAGGACCTCAGCACCACAAAATCAGGCTCATCCAAAACTCATTATTCTGCACAATCATGCAAACATGAGGTACACAATGTCAACCTATTTACAGACAAAGTTACAGCAGCACCAGAGTTTTCCACCGTTACCTGAAAGGGACTATCACTTGCTAAACTCTGACTGCAGTTCCAGGCTTAACCCTGTTCTTCACATAAATCAGTGCTTAAAGCAGAGCCTGTACTATGCTTTTGTTGTATGGTAAGAGAACCTCTACAGTCTCTGAACAGCCTGAGCAGACAGTTCTGTTGCCTCTGTGAGCCCCAGTGCCAATGCAGGAACAGTCCAGCCTGGTCCCAGCACCCAGGGTCCAACCTTGGCCCAGGGGCTTTGCAGAAAAACAAGAAATAAAGACTCCTGTCTCCAAAATTTTGCAGCATCCACACATAAAACATGGGCAGGGGAAAAAAATACCAACACCTAATCAAAGAACCCCTCACTTCGGTTAACAATACAACATTTTGAGAAGATCACCTTCCTAAGCTTTCTGGCACTGTGTTTAGTGGGGGATGTTGTGTGTAATGGGGTTACAGACATGAAAAGGAACATGTAGGTGTATGTAATCAGGAGACAGCTGGAAACTGACCCTGCCATATGAAATAAGCAGGCTGGGGAAAGAGGAAGCTCCTGAAATAGGAAGAGTGAGGCCTAATAAGACATCTGACATGCCAGAAACTCCAGATCAGGAGTGAAAGACACACACACTGGCTACAGCTATTTTTAAAAATGCAACATAAATGACAAAACGGTGCCCAGTACATAAAGAAAGATGACTTCCATCTGGTTCATACAGCTGGAACAAAGACACCAGGGAAAAAAGGGGTGAAAAAATAGTGACAGGATAGGAGCTTTCAGAAGTTTAAACAGTTCAATACAGAACAGAGGCAAGACAAACTAATATCAATACCATGTCTGTTTAGCAACTTTTCCTTGCACACAACACTCTGCATGTGATGCAGGCAGAAGGGGACTCTGAGGAGAAGACTGGAGAACCCAGCTTCTAGAGCTTCCCTGCTCTGAGCCCTGCCCTTCCACAGCTGCCCCATGGGGGGCTTGAGTTTCTTAGTATACCCAGGAAATAAATTACAAAATTTCCTTTTGCACTTTCGCAATTTACCTCGTGGACATAGCCAGGCTGATAAGGGCTCTTTTCCTTTTCCAAACTGTTCAGACACAGCACCTACTGTTAAAAAGAAAATGTAATAGCATTGAGCAGGACCAACCCAACAAGTAAATAAATCACAAGCTTTAGCCAAGCTCAACACTGCGTTTACGTAGGCAGCGTCAAGCATAAACTCCAATCACTGTGCAGCCTCACACAGAAGGATGAAGCTCAGGGCTTGACTCCACAAAACGTGGAAGATACGGAAATAGTCTGGATGTGTTTAAGAGGTCTTAAGCTTCAGTAGTACGCTAGACTGAAGCACGTGGGCTCCTGCTCATCCATGCCTGACAAAACAGTTCTGCAACAGGTAATGCTCCTGCCATTCCAATAAGAAGCACTGACAATTTCACAGCAGCCCACAAAAGCATATAGAATAATGCTCTGATAAAATAAGTCTCTGACAAAATATAACTGAAGGCTAATTTCTCAGCAATCCAAGTCAGCTGACTTCCTACATCTACTCACAGCAAAACCTTCTGCAGTCACAGTCAAATCTTACAAGCAGTAAGGGTGCATGGCACACAAGGGTGTGCAGTGCCTGCAGCTCTGAGCGCACCACCTCCCACTTCAATGTCCTAGTGAGCAGGTACAGAGCATGTGAAGCAAACAAAATGTTCATTACTCTTCCTAAGTGCCGTAAATCTGAATACTAGGAAAAAACCAAAGCAAGAAAGAAAAGCAGAGCGGGAATTTCTGCCGCAAGTGCAGCGCCAGCACAGCGACACGGGTGACATCAAGGCATGGGCACAGCCCTGTGCAGTTCCACACCTGTTACCTGACAGGGCAGAGGAGCCCCAGAACCGCTGGCACGCATCCAACACCAAGAGGAACAAGCTGTGTCACAACAGGGGGAGGTACCAGCAAAGCAAACAATGAAGAAAGACAGGAATCAGAAAACAGAGTTATATTGCTTGACTACAAATCCTGTTATGTCGTACTTGTCATTATTAAATCACAACTTTTCCATTCTATGTGTTCTTTCTCTGTTTCTTGTAACTTGTATAGCCCATATGTTCACAACAGATGGATCAATGCTGCAGCTCTGACATTTTTCTAATTATAGATGGATTTATGAAATTCTTAAATAATTTTGAAGGAAAATACTCCCTGCTGAGGGAAGGTGAGTCAGTGTAGCTTCACTGTCAGCAGCAAATACCAAAACCAAGGAAGTGAAATTGGTGTGGTTTTATTTAAAGGAAAAAGTCAAAAATTGATTTGAAAGATAGTATCACAAAAAGCTGAAGGAGACAAATAGGCAAAGTGCTGAGAAAGTAAGCACAAAACAACAACAAAAAAAATTAAATGAAAGTTAAATGTAGAGACAGACAATCCATACAGGCTTGGTAGAACCGGGGGTCCTGAGAACTCCCAACCCTGATAACTAAGCCTTATCTGCCAGACACTTAAAAAAACCAATTTCTATTCCTTAAGCTTTATTATGTAATTTAGTCTCAGTGAGGTTAAATAAAATAGTAGAATTTAGGGTTAAAGTAACACTGTGTGAAACAGCTTCAGATACCTCATAACTTAAAGACAGTGTTTAAAGTTTGAATTTATATCAAACTTTAGGTTTGCACTAATGACTTCAGATTTTTCCTGGTTCTTTCCTGATTCTCATTTGAAGTGTGCTGTAACTAACTTTCCAATACAAATTGTTGAATGAAGAGTTAGTTTTTGCAACTTAACAACTGATTAATTTATAGTCTTAAATTCCAGCAGTGTGGCAGCCCAAATGCTAAGCTGGCTTCTCCAATGAAAACAACACAGACATCTATTGTAAGGGTGATTTAGCAAATGACTGCATTATGCTTTATTGATTTCACCAAATCACAAACCAAGAAGCTCTGCTAACAATCATATCAGTGATTTAAAGCTTACATGGAGCTGATTTACAAATGCATTACATCTCTAAACTGAAAATTCACTAAAAGCTGCTATATATTATTTAAAGCTGTACAATCACCTGCATTTAACCTGCAAGTTGTCTCCCATTAATTTGTAACTTTGAGTGGCGTCAACATACTTTAAACCTAGTATGCACAGACACATGCCATGGCCAAGACAGTACATCTCAGACTGAAATAACAGGAAGATATTATGCTAATATGGCAAAGACACACGGTGCTTTTCATGGAATATCAGACAACATTCTGTTGTTCTCTGTGAAAAAAACCCCAACATTTGTATTTTCCAATTTTTACTTTGTGTTTCCTGTGCAAATTAAGTCAAGGATAGTTCATGTGATTTTTACAGCTCCCAAAATTATGCAGATTGCATAGCAATACTGCAGTAGTCTTAACCTTTCTGGCTCTTGGAGGCATGAGGGGATGGAAGTCCCCATTTCTGGAACGTGGCATTAAACTACTGAATAACTCTTCCAACCCTTGTGCCACACTGTGACGTAGTGCTGTTATCTGCTCTTGGGAGAGAAAATGGGGTACATCACACAGATCTGCCAAACTCTGCCAGGAAAAGAAAGAATCCAACTCTCCCACCTCCATCTTTCTTCCCTCTGCTACAGACTACTCACTAAAAATCAAAAGGCAGTAACAGAAAACAGGCACATGCAACGTGATTTCTGTACAAGGGATTGAGACTCACATCTCCCTCTCATTTCAGGTCTCATTCTCCATAGCAGGATTTCCATGGCCAAGTCACTTTAGACCTACCGTATACATTGTTGTCTGTCACAAGATGGTGCAAATATTAAAAAGCACCTGGAAATTCACTATGCTCTACCAAGGGTCAACCGGTCACAGAAGTCTCTGATGGTTTAGTTGCCAAAGGTGGCCTTTCCTCCCTCATTTTGTTTTCTTCTTTCAGACTCCAGTCCTCCTCTCTCCTCTCTCCAACACAGAGGAAAGAAAGCCCACACAGCCCCTCTCCCTTAGGCCACCGGGGGCACAGCCAGCAGCACAGAGGATGGTTCCCTGCTGGGGTGACTGCCTGACGAGCCAGGGACCCCATTCCCAGGCACTCCTCCGTACCACACACTGCTCCAGAGGAACGGCAGCTGCAGGGTGAAAGGGCTCCTTCACCTAATTGCAGGCCCTTATACACCAAAAACTGACTCCTAAATTTTTTCTCACACCTGCAAGATGCTGTAGCAGAATGCTATGAGATTAACAGTCCTCACTTTTCCTGTCACTCCTGCTAAGTGATCTCAGTGGTTTCCAAACTTTGCACACTGAATCAGTACAAAATTTTTGAGCATGGACTCCCAATACATGTATGCTTATTTATAAACTATATATATGTACTACTCAACTCATACAATATACTTATTTTAAAACATACACAGAAACACAAACTATAAAGGAAAAGAAAGATAAAACAAACCAAAAAGTATTGCTTTCCTACACTCCAGTGGACTGTCCTACCCATGCTCCACTTTGGAAACCACCAATCCGGGCAAAGATTTCATCAGACAAGCTGCATAGTTGGGAGAAAAGTCACCTCACTCCAGGCCTTTCCCCATATTCCTGTATTATTTACATAATATGCTTAGGCCTGTTCAATCTCCCTGCTCATACATGAAGTAAAGGGACTACAGTTTTAAATCAACAAACCAGATCTTGCTTTATAAACCTCTGTTGCTGGATTTGGGTACAAACTCAAAAAACCTAACAATTTTCCCTAAAATTCTCCTGAAACAAAGATTGTGAGTTCACACACAATTAGGAGAGAGGCAGTACACAAATACATCTGAAGCTACTATGTGGTCTCTTTCTGAGGACTCTCAATGGCTTGACTAACTGCAAAGTTAACCAGCCCAGGAGAGTGCATGCTTTTCACAACTACTTTATTATTATCTCTGTTGTTTCGACAGTTGGCAAGCAGCAAAAGCTTCAGATACAGCTCCAGGCAGACTCCTTCAATGTTTCTTGCAAAAGGAAACAACTTTTAAAACTACATCCAGCCTTCATAAACAACTTTGTTATTAAGGGCTGTTTTTCAGAGGACTCTCTGAACAAGTGTCCTGAACAAGCTAAAATTAGCTAATCAGAAAGCTAGTCTTTCAAAAAGCAAGCAAAAAAACCCCCACCAAACTCCAAGAATGCTTCAACTAAATTGATCTGGGAAAGGGGAGAAATTGTAAGACAAACAAACGCTGCTTCTTGATATCATCAATAAGCTGATACGCACAACTTTGCAAGAAGATGTCACAGAGAGGAGACTGTCATTTCACTGAATGCTTTTCCCACACAGGCAGGACAAACTGAAGGAGACAGCAGTGATCCCTCATCAGCAGAGCAGCCAGGCTGATCTAAATCATGTACAGGCAACCCAGCACTAAGGGGTTGGACAGTTGCGCAGGCTGCAGCCCATATTCCCAGAGCCTTCACAGCCTAAAAGAACAACAGCACCATCCACTCAAACTGGAATTCTTTGCCTTTATAAAATACACAAGAAAATGAGAGAAGAACTTAAAAAAACCATCTAGGTAAATGGAAGGTTTTGTTGCAGGAACTAGCTAACAGTTGCTAAGCAGGGCTACTCCTCGGCCCATCATTCCTTGTTTGACTGTAGTGTGCCATCGAAAACAACCTAATGTGTTTCAAAAGTAGCTCTCATTTCACTGATCAAATACATTTAAAATCAGCCACCTGCCATGTGAGAAAATGACTAATGCTTGGATCTTTTAAGTTCTTTGCTTCACCACTGAAGAATCTTTTGAACATAGCACCATTTGAATTTGCTGAAAGAAACCTGCTTTTCAAAAAAAAGATTTCAAAGGGCTTAAGAAAACATACAAAGAGATGATAAAGATCAAAGGTAAATCTGAGTAACTTACTGCTGCTGCTGCGGCCTCCTCTCCACCTACATAGATAGAAGAAGCAATCTCCATCACAGACAAGTTTGTGGGAGCATCTGTAGTGGATGATGATCTGGGCCGACCCGATTGAATATCCTGAGCAGACCTTCTGTTGATCTGCGGGCTTCCTTTTGGGGCATCTCCCTTGCCCCACCTGCTGTGCAGGCTGGTCCCTCTCTTCATTTTGGGTGGCACTCTGATCTGCTGAAGCACCCGGTTCAGAGCTGTGGGGTGGGTGGAGACACCATCAATTTCAGCACAGACGCTTTGGCTTTCCAAATCCAGGTCAGGCTCCAGCTCAGCCTGAGCTTGCTGGACATCATGTGGAGAAACAGACGACCTCCTGCGCTGATGCTGGAACAGGTGCTTCAAGCCTTGACCAATGACATTAATGTTCTCCAAAGCATTATGCGTTATTTTGGATAATTTTTGCTCTGATTCATGTTGTTTTTTGGTCTCTTGATCTTGGGATTTGCCTCCAGGATCAGGGTCATCAGACAACTGTTCAGTGCCAGACGGCTCCATTGATGACACCCAAGAAGTTTATTTGACTATTCATACATAAATATGTCCCCTTTCTTTAAAAGGCTTGTGTTTATTTTGAAAATGCCAAGATTGCCAGCCAATTAGGTGTGTAATTGCTTCAAGAGTGACTACACATGCAGCTGTGCCACGGTGATCTCATGCTTATCTAATGTTAAACAAAAGAGTAGTCATTATTATACATCCATGCAGCAAGTGTGGGTTAAAAATCCAATGTGCAGAACATGCCGTTAACAAAATAAAATGTATCAGTCCTTGGAGCACCCCTCCACGAGGCATTAGTTGCATTTAGGCTGTATGCAGAAGCCGAAGCTTGTGTGAGACAAGTCACTCATTGCCTGGGGGGAGAAGCCCAGCACAGAGGATGCAGGAAAGCAAGAAAGGTAAAAAAGCTGTTCAAAAGGGGGAGAAGCAAGAAGAAACCAGTGGGATTCTGTTTATTAAGAACAAGCCCATAATAACATCTAACAGAACATGAGGTTAAACTTCTGAAGAGCATGTTAGTCGCTTGGGCAGAATTAATTTTGCTCTTTGACAAAGATCTGATACTAAGACGCTAACTTAACAGTACTTAATACATGCAAAACCCAGAACATTTCCAAATGAGTTATTCATTCCCAAACAGTGAGAAATGGCTTACTACAGCCAGCATCCATTGATGGCACTGGAAACTAGATGTGAAAACGTGTCTTCAAGCAAGAACAGGCAAGTGAAATGCTTTCAATTGGCATACTCTTGTCCATAGCTCTCAGAGGAAACAAGAATGCCTTTTGAAAAGTAGATTAAGCAACCAATCTGCAAGGGATCAGCACCAGGTATGTGCAGTTCAGCCTCTGGCACAGGAACTGCGCAGCTGTTCTTGGAGAGCTCAACCCAAGCCATTCCCTGGGCTCAGGCAGGAGTGGATTATACAACAGTGCTGCTCGGCATCTGTATAGCAACAGCTATGGGGGAAGGTCAGCAGAGATATGGGGAAGGAAGGGAGGAAGGAAGGAAGGACACAGTAACTGAAAGAGTTTTACATCAGCACCATGAGATCACATGCTTAGAAGCTGACCACTGTTTTCTGCAGGAGAAAACTTTGATTAGGCTTCTATAAATACAGAAATCAGCTCACAGAGGTCTACCTCAATCTTGGCAGAAAGCAGTTTGTGCTTTGGAAAAGAGTTATTTGAAACTCAGCGTATTTGGGATTTGAGAGTGTTCATCTCTATGCTAAAACAGCTGCAGAAACATAATGCATTGAGTTTACAATTGGAGCACTCTCAATTTTGTGCATTTGAAGCCTAACACAATGGGTTAAACAGATATTCCAAAATGCTTTCCAAACTGCCATCCAAAAATATCAGAAGAGCTGTCCCTCTCTCTCTTTTTACCAAGTGTCACTGCTGTCAGTTGGAGGCAAGATGAAACTCAGTACTTACAAAAAGCAGAACACTGGAATCATGCAGGATTTTATCTCAGTACTTTGAAGATGCTATAAGCATTGAGTCTAAATATACTGGCCAGTTTAATCAGTAACACATTAAATGCAAAGGAATAAATTACATCCAAGAAAAATATATTTACCCACATTCATGCAGCAATTGTGTGGTGAAAAAAAATAGGATATGCCAATGACATACTTATATACTTAACACTTCCTTAAATGAACTCAAGTGCCTTTATGTCTAGTGGTATGCTTTGACTTTTGAGCTTGCTCTTTCTTAATCTCTCCTTTTTCCCCGCCTCAGGTAACAGGTTTTGCAGAAAGTTAGACTACAGGTCTCCACTCAGTTTATGTTTTGGGACAAAAAATTGCAAAACTAGATGCTCATTTTTAACCAACAGATCAAATGGTTCAGTGAACAAAACTCACCATCTAAAAAAGCAGGAGTCCCAAAACTATTTGGCGTATAAAATACAAACCCGACAGTTGACCCATAACTGCCTTTTTCATTTTAGCTAATTCACTCAGCATTTATTTTTCAGTCAGGATTCACTGAAGAACTGCAGTTCTTATCTAAGATGACTGGTATACTCTCCAGCCAGGATCTCTTTGATCTCCTGCATACTCTCTATCCACATTATCACTGGTAATGCTGTTGATCTTAAAGAACACTGCTTGAGTCTAACTGGAGTTTCATGCATTACCTCCTAGAAAAAATTACCCTGCTTAAATTAACTCTATGCCAATTTACAAACCAATCTGAAACAAACTCACCTACAGCGAGCTCACAAACAAGGCATGGTCACCCTGTGTATTCTGGGACTTCTGAAATTATATGGCCTCTGAGAGGCTCCTAATGGGAGCTCTGTAGTAATCTCCTATTTCTATTTCCATAGGATGAGTGTGTTGTGAGCCTGAAATGAGCTTTGCAAATTACACATCTGGTATGAAGATACTTACAACTACTAATTTGTTCTAGTATCTACTTTTGGGAAAAAAAATACTCATAAGTGTGAAGAACTGTGAATCTTCAGAATTAATTAGCACACTTATTTGCATTAAGATTCAACTTTTGTGCTCGCCTTTGTTTTCTCTACTTACAACCACCTTTATATTCTGTTAGTGGGAGGAAACAATGCTTTATAGCATAAAGTTCAAAAACATACATTTCTTATTTGTACAAGAATACACTACACCAGGAACAAAATTCACAATTCCATATACAGCCAACTGAGCAGATATTATAACATTACTGCATCCCAGAACATTCTAATACAATCCTTCATTTGTGCAATTATTTCCCAGGAGCCCTGGGAAACAAAACAGTTCAAAAGGAAAAACTGGCAAAACCAACATTAGATAACAGTGAAAGGATAAACTTGTACTTGCCTCCATCATTTGCCCTTTAGCATGGCTGACCCACAGCAGTCCCTCCACTGAACAGAACTGCAAAAGAAATTGGGTATGAGATACAATTCTGGAAATGGGAGGAAAGATATATATAAACAACAGTGAGTGCATGATTCCAACTTTTAAAATTTTTTTTTTTAGTAATTTTTTTTCCACTGAAATGCAAGTGCCCCTGGAAGCTGTCCTATCTTAAACTCTTTCAAATAACTGAAGAGATACAAATATGATTGAAGCTAAAACCAAATCTTATAGAGTTAATCAAGAAGTTCTTGTGAAGGAGCATTTTCTCTTGAAGTGTATGGCCACCACCACGTGCTGAAAGCAGAGGAAGACGCCAGGGCTCCAGCCTGCAAGGTCAGTCTGCACCATACAGATTTTATTTTCTTCTCCTTTTTTAGTCATTCAATGCTCCCAGCACAGGCCAAACAGCTGGCTCTTGCTTACCTGGTGTTCACCTCACAGGAGGTAAAAGCTGTGCACACTCAGACACACGTGCACCCGCAACAGCTCACTGCAGGGGGCAGCTGCTGTCCTGTTCCCTGACAGCTCCTGCCTGTGCACTTCTGCAAACTGTGTACCCAAACCCAAAGGCCAGGTGCTTGCTAGGAAATGACAAGAGGACAGCTGAGAGCAGACACGGTGACCGAATTTCTCTAGCCAGCCTCACGGACTATTCTGAAACACAGCCAGATCACCCAGATTTTCCAAAAATGATAATTAATTCAACCAGTTCTTGAAAACAGGGAGTACACTATGCTTCAGGGGAGCACTACAAGAACTCTGCAAAACTGGGCTATTTTGACTGTTTTATTCCCACCTCCAATAGAGCAAGACAGGAAGAAAGGGTTACTCAGATCCACTGAAGTGGGATGCTAGAATATGAAGAAAATGATGACAGCCAATATTACAAACTTAGAAAAAATAAATGAACACATTTTTGAAAAAGATCTTCATATAGAAGATATTCCATTTCTATACTAGCATGAGTGGAGAACTAAGCATAATGTGTGAAATACTGGTCACACGAGGTGTCACTAACAGAACTTCACTCTATTCGACATCTGTTTTTTTAAAGTTTTAATGTTATTTTTTGTTTATAGTAACTATAAGAGCTTTTGTCAGCAAGATCTTCAGAGATATGAAGGATGACCTACAGCACTACAGGACCTACAGATCAGCAGCTGCTTTTGGCTCAAGTTGTTTTACAGCTGCCATAGTTCAGAGTCTGTGTCCCAGAGTGCCCACAGGTGGGCACTGAGAAGCATTACTTTGTTACTGGTGTAACACTTTGGGATATGGTTAAAGAGAGGAAGTAGGCAGAAAGGGTACACAATTAGTCCAAAACGGTGTTATCAAAAACCTCCTGTCTGATGCTACGGCCATAACAGCTGCAGAAACAGGAACTCACGTGAGCTTCAAGCAAGGACTCATAAGAATACAAGCAATTTCACTTCCACAGCTCAGATACTGCATTTTGCAAATAGAGAAACTACCTCCCCTAAAGGAAAAGACCGAACAAGTGTTAAGCAAATATTCTAAACAACGGGTCTTCCACAAAGAAAAGAATGGATTTAATTCCTTGAAGCATCTCAAGTATTTTTGTGGTCAGTTGCACTCATACTATTGACTTCTCCTATTACCATTCACATTATCTGGATCTGATTCTTTACTCTCTGGAAAAAGTCTAGGCCATGGCAAGAATTTCAGCAGGATCTTTTCAGGAGAGGAAGGAGTGGAGGGGAGAGATCAAAGCTGCTCTTATCTCCTCATTGCCTGTCTGCCAAGAGACACTGCCACTTTCTGTGTGTCAAAGCTGACTCAAATGTCAGGAACAAGAGAACCACAAAGTGGAAATACAGGTATTTTCATTCCACTTCCAAGGGAAGACAAAAGGTTATACTCTACAGCTATTTCTGGCATTAAAGAGAGACTTCTAAGCATGCTAGTAATACAAAGAAAAGAAGAGATGGCCTCTCATTTTAACTCCTAGCATTATCTGTGATAATGCCAGCAGAGAAGCTGGCAAGATTTAGCAACTCTGGTTCTAAAAGAAAGGTTTATTCCAGGCTTGCGGTTGTAAGGAGGTTAAAACAAGTTAAATTAGCAGGCTCGTAAAGAAAGATATCATCTACCACCAACCCACACCCCACACTATGTGTGATTTTAACATGTGCTTTTAGCCCTGAAGTTTGGAAAATATCATAGTTACAATGACTCGTGAAAGAAGAAAGTAGAACTAACCTTGAACAGAGTGGTAAAATACTCCCCCTGATGACTAAAAACCAGCTCTTTCTACCAGTATTGTTTAAAACGTGACACAAATCTGGCAAGACAGAAATTCCAACCAGAAGTCGACAGTCATCACTAATGCTCTGACCGTTTATGCTGCTCAACCACTGACAGCTTCATCTTGCTCTCCAGAAGAAAACTCTCCCTCCTCACACACACACAAACTGCACAAACACAGCACAGCAAAGCAGCCACTCACAAATATGCTGCTCTTCAATATCCACCTCCACATCCAGCTGCACAGAGACAGTAATTTGGTATAAAGAAATTTGGCTTGACTACTTTGTTGCCAATGGGAATCAAGTAGTCATGCATTCAAAACCTCAGCCAAAATCAGAATGTTTCCTCCCACATTCATGGCAGAGTCCACATTAAAAAAAAAATCCACAAATCTTTACCCAAAGCAGCACAAAAAGGGAGCAGTCTTATTTGAAATACGACTGAACTTCAGCTACCACTGAGAAGGTGCAGGTGAAGTAATCAGAGCCAAAACCAAGATTCAAATTAATGGCTCCTTACAGAGCAACTTGGGTTTCTGCCAAAACACCATGTGCTTGCTGCAGAGCAGCTTTGCAGCTGGTGCAGCTCCAGTACAGGTACATGGGTGGTTATAGAACACCAGTTACATGGGGTGGGTCCTCCCCAGGTGCAGAGCTTCCCATTTCCCTTTGTTGAACCTCTCGAGGTTCCTGCCTGTGCATTCCTCAAGCCTATATCCAGGTGCCTCTGAATGGCCACACAATCCTCAGGTCTATCAACTTCCCACCTTGCATCACCTATAAAATTCTTCACCTGGCCCTATTAGTATGTTATTAATAAAGAGATTATACAGTACTGGACCCAGTACTTCTCCCACAGACTGGAATTGCACCTGAAGCGTTTAAAGGACTTTGGTAAACCAGAACCAAAATTTTCAGCACAACAAACCAGCTGAGAATTAATTCCTGCAGCAAAAGCATGACCAGCACAAGAACTGCTCTGCAAAGCAGCAAGCAGCCACTGATACAGCCTCCCCCTCTGCTCCTCTTACCACAAGATGCTCTGCAGCCCAAGCAGTCAAATGTGAACTAACCAAATTCTTCTGTTATGCAAAGGCTCACATATACATAGTATCTTCCTCCACAAGGCACTTAATATAAATCAGTATCAATCAGAGCTAGAGGCTACCCCAGCTAAAAGCCAGCACAGGAAGGACCACAGCTCCATGCACCTTGGAGGGACTGGCTTTCACCAGCAGAGCTTTTGCCTTACTAGTCAGTCAGCCATCACTGGTCTGAATGAGCTAAGTTCAGTCTTAACAGATTCTGACCCAAAGTTGTTCTTTGTTAATTTCTCCCATTTTAACTGCTATTCAACCTCAGGATCACAGCAAGAACACTCACTGTTTCTCACGGACAAGTGACACTAGCCCTTATGACCGTGACCCACTAAGGCATGAGATGCTTGTTCAGCAGGCAGTGATTTACAAACATGGAGTGCTAAGGGTGCAGCACTTCCAGTGATCCCAGAAAAGGCTACAGTCCTTTTGCTCAAAACTAGTAAAACTGGGAATCATGAAAAGCACATTTATTTGCCCTCAGGATAATCACCATGGCAACTGGCTTCCAGGAAAATAATAGCCAACAGCTTCAGTACAAAGGCCACTATGGGATTTGTTAAGGACACCATCAGCTCACACGATTTCAAAATATACTGAAATTTGCCAAATTTATGCCTGAAGAAATTTTAAGTACATATCTGCAAACTTCCTGTCATAACCCACCCCACCAGCTGAATCAATGGCACTACCATTTATCTTAACACTACAGGGTCTTTAATGTTCTTTGAACTTTTTAGAACCCTGCGTAACAGCTTTAATGCAATCTTCTCTAATGTACACAATTTCACCTTTCAGACCACTTCTTTACACCAAAAGAAAACTTTATCTTATACTCAATCTCCTTGTTACTCTACACTTTAGTATTCACTTTTAGTTATATGAGTTTGAATAATTAAACTGCAATACTGACATTATTCACGAAACTGAATGTTTTACAAAAGTAGGTCAACATCTTACAGTTAAGGAAATAAAGACTTATAATCTGTTTGGGGATATACACTCAGGGAGACATGTAATCTATGTATTCTTGCAAGTATTCAGAGATACTGCAAGAATTGTTCTATTTTCAAAGAATGGCAGCTTTTTTGGGAAATATGCACCATTAAGTGACAGAACTGCAGAGATCACAACTCATTTATATACAACAAAAAAAATGCACCAAGTTGGTTACAGAATCCACATCCCTGGTACACTGCAGAAAGCACCACTAAGATGGCAATACTCAGCAACCCACTTCACTCCTGGTGTGCTCCTACAGTTTCCATGAAAGCAGCTTACAGGAAACAATGCTCCTCCTTTCTGCCCAATGCTACTTTTGCACACTGCTACAGCTAAACAACAATGCCTAGGCAGACTGAGAAACACATTTAAAGTGTGCCACACCAACTTCTGCCCACTCATAACAGAGAATCTCACCAAGATGCCAATCCCTGGCCCCAGCTCTGCTTGTAGGCAAATGATGGAGGAATTCCTTCAGCGCATGTAAGGGGTCCCCCTCCCAACCTCAGCACTTCGCTGTGCATCACTAGCACTGCAACACGGCCCATTCTGCCCTCCTGTTACAGGAACAGCATCAGGCTGTTTTAATTCGGACAGGGAGGTGGGTCAGATCTGTGTCCCTCCAGTATCATCTCAGCCTCAATCACTGGAGCTTACCAGCAAAAGCACGCGTGTTGTCTGCTAAACACATCCTGTACAGTAATGTGGCCCGATGAACAGTTCAGTCAGGTAGCTACTTTCTGCACAATTGGATTTCCTTTTTAAACAAAATCCATTAATGAATGTCTCTTCTGGAAGCCAGAGAGGTGTGTGTTTGGCTGCCTTTCACTGTAACCCACCACTAACTGACAAGACCGCCAGTGCCCTGGAACGTTGGCATCTACCTCACAGAAGGGATAACCGTGTTCAAGTAGTTTACAGAAGGAACAGATGTTATCATCTAAGCCCATACAGAGGCAGTTAGCCAGCTTCCTCATTCCAGGTTTAGAATACGTACAGACAGCTAAAAGCCTCCAGGAAAATACAACTGTGCATGCTGGTGACTTTCTATACTGCAGAAACAGCCAAGGTTGTCCATCTCTTGTTACCTGGGTGGAACAAAACTGCACAGCAACAAGGCAGATCCCACCCAGCTCTGCTACTCTTGTACATCACAGGCATATTGTCTAATGAGACTGCTCCTTTCTGGGAACAGAGACACTGTGCCAGCATCTGTGCACAGGAAGGCAAGAAAAGTATCTTTCTTTCCTAACCTTCACTCCAGATGCCTCCCAATTCAAGGCAAGTACTCTGTAACTTCATGTGAGTGCTTTATCTAAGCAAATAGAGCAACCACCATGGCCTCCCAGGTGCATTTCAATCATTACTACATGTCTGCCACAAACTTCGAAGAAGAAAATTCATGCAGACCATGGTGGTGGTATTTAGGAACTGAATGGGTGAGCAGTGAGTACAGCTTTTCTCAAGAGAGTCTTGTGAGTACTCCCACAGCAGGTTCAACCAAGGTCACCCTCCATACAATGCCAGCTGGGTATTCTGGTGCTCCTACAGCCTCACTGTGTACATGTAGGTTTACTGCTAAAACCATGCAAAACAGTGCACATCAGCCTAAATGTAGAATATGTACATCTAGAGCTCTCTTTGCCCTAATCAGATGGCCTTTCCTTTCTATGTGTTCTAAATCATAGAAGGCATACATACCTTAAAAGTGCTCAGGGTAGCACGTCTCTTTGCATAGATATGCTCACAGTTGTAATCCAAATGTCATCAACAGATGTCTAACTTTAAAAAAATTTAGAAGTATAAATTCCACAGGAAACAGGAAAGTCAGGACAGGGAAGAAGATATGATTTATCAGCTTCTACATTTGCAGACATCTGCAGTCAGTATTGTAGGTCACTTTCAGAGTAAATCTTGGCAACAAAGCTTCTTTGAAGGGGAAGAAGACCTGCCAAAATTAACAAGCATAATAAGAAACACCATTAATACCTGATAAACAATAAAACAACACATATTCAGACTCTCCCTCAGAGAAAAGAATTAACTCATTTGAAATACTGGGTTTCTGCTAGCTTTGACATATTTAAACTCAGAAGCAGCCTCTGAAGTTACCTCATATTCTGACTACTTTAACCTAATAAATTATCTCAAGGAGGGAAGTCCTCTAAGCATTCAAATAATGTTTGATCACATCAGAGCATGCAACACTATACCACATCACAGATTGCCCTGATTCAGACAAACCTTCCCAGCTCACCAAATGCCTTGATGTTCATTGGGTATTTTCCCACAGGAGTGCTTGTGTGACCAGTGTCAGACTAAAGAATTAAGCCACTGTCCAAAATGAGGACCAACACAGAGCGTGATGGAAGCCCAACACAGCACACACATAAAGTACATACTCGGGGGGTACCTGCATGGCATAAACATTCAGCAGTGTTGCCAAACTTCTGAACTTCTCAGGTTTGGATTTATAAATAAAATTATTTGGATAATAAAACATAAAACTTTCTTGAGGCAGAGACCTTCTGTTCTGTGCTTGCATTTCACATGGTGTGTCAGATCTAGCTTCCAAATCAAAGTTCTCAATCTTATTTTGATAGAAGCGTTTTGTATTTTTGGTACATGAGTAGGATTCTTCTTTATAAATAAAAAGGGTCAACTAGATCTGCATTACCAAATAATGCATCTGAAAATATGAGGACATTACATTTTGCAAAACTCCACACAATTGCTTGTTTCCTTCTTTCTTTTTTCCTTAACACACTTGGCTGGAAGAACAATTTTGAGAATTTGGAGCTTAAATTCAAACCCGAAGAATCAGCTCGTTGTGCTGTGACAATATCCAGGGTCTCAGCTGCCTAGGGGAGTTAAGTATTTTAAGTATTTAATCACAGCAGAATAACTGAGTTTGTAGAAGTGCACACAACACATGTCTAGCCTGCCACCTTCACATTCCATTTCATTCAGCCCTCTTCATTCTTCCCAGAGATGCTGGCTTATCCTCTAGGTAACATTGTGCCAAGTTCACAGATTTGCTGACCTTGGAAAGGACCTCTGAATGTCACCTGGGCCACCCAGGGCTCACTGCTGACAAACCACTTTAACAAGTCTCCCTATTGAGACATCACCCTGTTCCTGGCCCCAGAGAGGTAACACAAGTCCCAGTGAGCTTCAGTCCTCACGGAGTGCATACGAGCTCTGTGCTGAGCAGCACTCAGCGTGCCACAGCAACCAGCCTTCACCAGACCTTAGGGGACAGGCACAGTGAAAACCACTCCCTGTATTTCAGGGGTGAGGAGACTCCAGGTCTATCAAGAGGCAGCCAACCAGCCAGCTCACGTGAGAAACACCTTGCACTTGGTGAATCCAGGTGACAAAGCCCAGCTCTCACTGGCACACAGCTACAGAACCACACCAGTAAACACACTGGGGAAGCCAGCAGAGAGGGAAGACTCCTCCCCCAGAGCTCTAAGCAAAAATTCCTAGAAACCAAGCCCAAGATATTATCACACCAAGTATTTTTGAATGGCTCAAAAACAATTCTCCGAAAGACCAGATGAAACACTAACACGAGGTTTGCCTAACTCCGGTGCAGCCACAGTTGCTGGCTCACAGTCAGGCACAGGCCATTCACCCAAGCACTGGAGAAGCTGATTTGCTAGATACAACCCATGTCCTTCAGAATGCACTTCTCTAAACACAGGGAAACAAAACCTGTAGACTTCCAATGATTTCTATTTTGTATCTGAATTAGACATAGGTTTTAACTACAGGAACTTCAGCTATGATTAAATAAGATGCGAGACAGCCCAAACCATGACACAGTATTGCTTAGAAATCCAAACTCGGCAACTTTTATGTGGTAAATGGAGGGGGGAAACTCCAAACTTTATGGAACCTGAATTCCAATTTCTTTCTAAAGCAAATTCCACACAAAGTAGACTTTCTCTGTCTTCAGTTCGTTCCCATATTTCGGATGGCTTCCAGACCAGCTAGGTGGGTTTATCAGGCAGCAGAACTGGACACAGTGGATAAAAGCTCCAACAAACTTGTTCATTTTGCCAGAACCCTGTGTGGCTGCAGAGTTGTTGAGCAGTGCAAGTCCTGCAAGCTGGGGAGCCCCATTATCCCCAGACAAGAGAAGGAAGAGTACCCCTGGCACCAAGACAGAAACCGTCCTTCCAGCAGTGAGTACACCTACTCATTGGGCTTTCCTTGCCTCTAGACACTTCCACATGTCTAGACAATTTTTTTTAATCCTAATTTAGCCTAAGAGAATTTACCCTAACAGAAGGATCATGATCAAACATAGAGTCACCTGCTACATGTTAATCTTGAGTAAGAGTCAGTGGTGAGCATCAGGGACAGCAGCACTCACTCCCTAGGCTGAGGAGAACCCAGTGGCACTGGCTCAGGTCAAGGCATCACTACTTCAGTGACCACACTGGCAGCCTGGACTGTTACTAAGGGCTTCCATCCTGCAGAAACACCTGATTTTAAGGTTTGTGGATGAAGGACACTCCCTACTGCAGTGGGAGTTACATTACCCTCTTCTTTCTCCTCCTCCCCATGCCTTCTACTTAGCTCTTTGTACCTTCAGTTCAGACCTTTACACCTCCTACCCACCAGGAAGTCTCATTAATTTTCCCTAATGATCTAGTTTTTTAGTGAAAGCAATGCCTCCATCCACCATGGGCGTTTTGCCGGCCACCGCATTTGTAACTAATGCACACCAGGTACTTCTGTATTGCCAGTGACAGCAGCTGCACCCAAAACACAAACACAGTGTCAGCTACAAGTCCCATGAATTTTGGCACTCGTAAAGCTTCGAAGCTGCTGCTTTACACCTCAAGTTCTTTACATTAAAGGCCCGTCATTGCCAATATGCTTTTAAGCCGGCAAATTCTGAGCTCGCCATGAAATAATTCGTGTCTTAACGATCTCATCAAAGACAACCAAAGCGAGCAGGAATCGGTGAAGCGAACACACACCTCAGTCACCCCTAAACCCGTGCGAGGGCCGCAGCTGTGCCTCGCGAACCCCCAGCACCGGCCACAAGTGCGTGGGGCCGTCCCCAGAAGGCGCCGGGGGGGCTGTGGGGGCCGCAGGGACAGCGGCGATCGCGGGGGCCACGGCAGGGGCCGCGGGCCCCAGGCCCCGCTCGCCACCGCCGGGCCGGACATCGCCCCGCGCAGCCTCGGCCCTGCGCCCCGGACGGCCCAGAACGGGGCGAGCGGGCCGGCGGGACAGCAACTCGGCCAGAGGGTCCTAAACCGGCCGCAGGAGCGGGGGTGGCGAGAGAGAGCGCGGCCAAGCGGTGGGTCTGGGGGCGGGGGAGGCGCTCGCGAAGAGAGCACCCGGGGCCGGGCCGGCAGGGTCCCCTGGCCCCATCCCGCGGTTCCGGGTGTTCTCCCGCCCCGTTCCCGATCCCGTTCCCGATCTCCCGGTCCGTCGGTCACTCACCGGCCGAGCGGCGGCCGCTCCATCTCCGCGCGCCGCCACCGCCCGGCCCAGCCGCGTGACGTCGCGTGAGGGGCCGGGCCGGGCGCGCGCCGTGACGTCACCGGCGGGGGCGGGCCCTGAGGGAGGGCGCGGCCTCCCCACGGCGCCTGCGCGCTGAGGCCCCACCCCAGCAACGCTGCGCCGGTCACGTGCGGGCTGGGCGGGGTTGCTCGCGTTCCCGTCCGCGTTCCCGTGCGCGTTCCAGCCCGCGTTCCGGTCCGCGTTCCCGCGCCCGTTCGGGGGCGGTCGGGACTGTTCTCGGTCTCTGTGTTGCGGTGGTGGGGGGCTCCCCGCACCTCCAGACACGGTTTTTCCCTACTCACCTATTCCGTCTCCCCTTCCCGCTGGGCTCGGCCCCTTCGGGTGCAGCCACGAGTGAGCTCCCTTTCGTGGCTCCTCACCTTGAGACCCCGACTGCCCCGCACAGCTGTGACCCCCGCACGGGTGAGTCACGGCCCCCTCAGCCCTGACTAAGCCCTGGCACAGCCTTCCAAAGAGCAGGGAAAACTCACCTCCCTCTGCCAAACGCGCTTGGCTCTGACCTCTGTGTCAAAGGAGCCGGAAAGGACAGTCATGCCAGCGCTGGCTCTGAATAGTTACCATGGCTTGAAATGTCCTTAAAAGGTAAAATCCATGTATTTCCACCAAAGCAGACACTCCAGTCTGAGGTATCTCAGAGCAATAGCATTTTCCCAGCTGAATATTAAAGGTGCTGTCATTCGATTTTCTGGCTCTGGTGACTAAATTGCTGTTGCTTTGCTCTCATGGTCCAGAAATCCTAGGGAGCCTTCAATAAAATTACAGCTCATTATATAGGAGGATGCACTTTAGTCTCTAATATATAATATAATATAATATAATATAATATAATATAATATAATATAATATAATTAATATAATTAATATAATATAATATATAATATAATATATAATAATATAAATATATTGTAATAATGAGAAATACACTTCCATTTGCAAGATGCTCTATCTCTTGTAACTGCTTTAATGCCGCCAAAGTTAATTAAAGCAATTAATGCAAATAGTAATAAAAATTTAGTCTTTTTCATGTGGCATTTCAAATAAAGTCAGGCTCATATCATTGCTCTTGAGCTAGGTAAATATGATCAACCCCCACTGCAGATGGAAGAGCTGTATTAAAAACACCTTTCTCAAGTGTCCAGGTGCAGGGCACCCTAAGCTCAGAGGGCACACGTCCAGCCCAGCATAATGCTCAACATCAGCAAGGAACACATGGGCCCCACAGCTGATCTGCACAACTCCTCTGTGTACACCAGCACGTGTCCTTATCCTGTGACCGGACTGCCGTGGATTCCCAGTGCTATGCAGAGTACTGGAATGAAACCCTGGACAGCTTTTCCCCTTCGTAAGGCACAGCTACTGCACGGAGTGGGAGCGTAAACCGACTGTATGCAATCCCCTTCTTCTACCAGCACTGTCGGCACCTAACAGCACCTGGGCTCACAGGGTCCCACTTCAGCGGCCCGTGCACCCCACAACTGCCGATGGCACCCACAGCAGTGGGAACACAACGCTGCCTACGGGCACCCACACCTCGCACTGCGTAACCCCAGAGGGTGCCCAGCAGTTTGCACATTACCCAAGGGCAAATGTGTCACATGCGTGTCGGCTGCGTTCGCACAGGCTGAACACAGGGCAGGGGTGGGCACGGGGGACACACCGGGCGCAGTCCCGCACCGCAGCCCCGCACCGCAGCCCCGCACCACGGCCCCGCGGTGCCAGCTCCGCCCGGCAGGGGGCAGCAGCGCCCCAGGCAGGTGAGCGGAGCTGGGACCGGGCTGGGACTGAGCACGGACTGAGCTGGGACCTGGCTGGGATTGGATCTGGGGCTGAGCTAGGACCGAGCTGGGACCGGGCTGGGACTGAGCTGGGATCGAGCTGGGACCGAGCTGGGACCGGGCTGAGACTGAGATGAGGCTGAGCTGGCACCGGCAGTTGGTGTTATGAACACACTCGAGCAGATCGCGCATACCGATAGCTCCAGGGACAGGGCACGCTCACATTAGGGCTGAAACACCTGTTTCATATCCATTATCCAGGCTAGACTTTCATACTGGCCTTTTACTGTTTACTCCTGACCCTAACCTGCACTAAAATTCGACACAAGTATTATTTTCTGTAGAAAACCTCAAAACTCAAACTTTGTTGATCTGAGAATCAAGAGAGAAATGGTTTGATCCTTCTGTTGTACAAAAAAGGAAGAATGCCTGAACTGAGGAAATGGGGAACTACTGAAACCTTAGGTAGCAGGTCACTGTTGGACAAGTGGGGAAGGCACACAGCACTACTGCATCATATGAGAGGTTTCAGGATCCCATGTGGGCTGGATCTGCAGGTGTAATAAGTCACTGCATGTGTCTCAGACTGAGTGTCCCTCTACCATGGAAAGGAGTGGGCAGGCTCTGCTCCTGCTGCTGTTCCTGGGAGTTTGTACTGCCCCTCTAATGCAGTACTCAGTTACATCGTCACCACTGACAATTAACCAAATGTTAGCACACCACTCATTAGTCGGAACCCCTGTAAAAGTACCCAACAGCACTACATCACTCAGAGTGACTGTGTTCATCCTTGGAGGGATCACAAGAGCTTCACTGCCTGTTTGCACGCTTCTGTCAGCAGCTGCTCTTGCTATCTACGTGTCTGTCCTGCCTGACACTTCATGTCCATATAGAGGTTATACAAGGAGCTAAGCTTGTAGCACTGAATTACAGCAATAGGGGGTTGTGGTAAAAGTGGGGTTTTATTCAAACCGATTTAGTGCTAAGACGGATTTGGGAAACATAGATTCAGGTCAGTTAGAAATCAATAATCAAACCTGACCACTATAAATTCACAAATACACTTCTGTATTTTTTCCTTACAAAGTTCTTTGCGAACTGCAGTTGAAATACCTAAGAACTTTCTATCCACTAAAATGCTGGGATACAAATGAAATGTGGAAACTGCAGGCCTTTGAGTTATTCAGGCCAAATGAGCTGTTTCAGGGAACAGAGTGTGAAGGACAGACTTGTACTGAGCATGTTCTCTCCATTTTCAAGATTGCTGGGGTAAGCTTAGCTTTGGGGGTACCTTGCGACCTGAATATTCACAGTCTGCCTAAAAGCACAAATCAGGCTGGGAAAAAAAAGAAATGCAAGAATGCAGGAAAGTCCTTATTTTCCACTTCTGCCCTGTCTTCCATTTTAACTGTGTATATGAGAGAGAACAAGGGAGTAAGACTGGCTGGAGAACTGCATTATGCACTGTATGCCCTGAAGTGCAGAATATTGGGGAACTGAGGGATAGCTTGAGGTGAACAGCTGATGCTGGATTTTGTGATGAATTCAGGTCATTGGCTTCAGATCTGGATGACATCTGAATTTGGGATATTTAAATCCAGGATTAAAATTATATTCTACAGATTTTAAAAGATGACCATCCCACTTTGAACCTTGGTCACGCTACAGCATCTGGGGATGCACCATATTTTAGAGCCCTTAACTGTCTCCTATTCAGACTGCTGCAAAAAGGCTATGCAATATTGTGTAGTTCAGTCCCAGAGCATTAACCTAGAATTACCTTTGACATACTACACTTAATTACCCAGTGTGAGATTAAACTTGGAGTAAAATCACATCATAAGAACAAAGTGTGGGAACATGTTAGGCCAAGCTCAGTTCTTGACTTGCAGGTAAGGAATATACTAGAAATTCACTTGCAATTACTTTAAAGCATACCTTAAAATTTTTGCTCTGACTTCAGTAGAGGTACTTTACAGCCATAGGAAGACTGTTGACTTATAATGCAGCTAAGAGAACAAATTCCCACCTGACATCCTTCCCTCAGAACAAAATTTTATTGTGGCCTATGCCTTGAAGGTTCATAGCTGTGACCTAAGAATGCACCTTTGCTTTCAGATGAAGAGGACTAACAGAGTGTGGGGCAAGCAGCATTTTAAAATTTTAGTTATACTTTGTATAAAGCTTTTTACTGCAATACCATTACAGACTTATGTGTTTACACTTCTAAGGCAAATACAAATATTTCTTACTCTCCAGATGTGTAAGTGGGCTAAAACCATTGAAGTTGGTGGGATGCATCAGCACTTAAAAGTTTTCATGAGGATACCATTATACTAGATCTTACAGGAACTTATAGCACATTCAGTTGGGTTCTCTATAACTACATCTGAACAAGATGGGATTTGTATCACCCAAGTAGTATAAAAAGAAGAAACCACATCCCAGAGGAACTTAAGAAGCCCCACAGAAAACCCACACTGTTGTTTGGCAATTTTTGAATGACAAGGTTTTTGTATAACAAGCATGCAACCACCCTTGTCTATCAGAAAGATTCAGAAATTATTTAAGATTAGCACATGTCTAACTCTGGATAAACAGGTGACACAGCACTATTCTGTTTTGCAACTCCATTTTTAAAATTGTTTGACTACTCAGATTTCTTTCCATCCCTAAGCTGCATGTTTTACAATGGGAGAAGGAGAGAAAGGGTAAAAAAAGGTCACAGCAAGGACTGGCTACTCAACAAAATATGGAGAGCCAGGAGCTGAACACCATAACACAGCTGGCATGGCAGAGGCCTCCAAAGGCCAGGCCTCCCCTAGCACCTGAGCAGGATCAACAGGAGAGATCCAGAGAGAGATCCCTGTGGCCAGGTCTATCAAGTCCAGATCACTTGTCTTGACTCTACAGACCTGCCTGGCAATCACTTGACTGTGTAACCCTGGTTACTGTCACTAGACCTGACCCATGGACTGATGTCCTGGCTGGACCTTGTCACCACAAACTGTCCTGCTGCTCTGGTTGACCCTGGCTGCCATCGCCAGCCCTGCCCTGTGCCCTCAGGTGTCGCACTGGGAGGCCCCTGCCCCACCTGCCTTGTGGCCACTCACCTCCTGGTCCTCCATCCCTCAGTGAGGCCCTGGACTCACTGCTCTCTGACAGATTTACTCTGAGCCTCTGGATGAGAAGGGGAACTTGGATATCTATCTGTATTTCTGCTCAAAGGCAGGTTCATGACAATCATTCTGTGGGTATTAGGCCTGACTACTGTGACATGGGGGGGAAACCTCCCAGCCTCAGTGTGAACAAAAGTGTGGAGTTCACATGGACACTGATTACAAACACTCCTATCCGAGGCCTCATCTGTATCCTCCTGGCTGAGTCCTAAGTGAGTGGGAAGGGACTGACAGCATTCTCACCACTGTAGCAGGTTATTGCACTTGGATCTGGGAGAACAGTAGGTGACAGAGAGGTCCCAAAGAACGACAGGAAAACATTGCAGGAGGCCATCAAAAAGATTATTGATCCAGTCACTGGAATGAGATGTCTCAGAATAATTATGATTAACTGCAGGGTTTACTTGAGAACAAAGGATCAATACTCAGACAGACAGCTTGGGAGGAATGATTTGGTGGCATAATGAGTTTCTCTCTTTGTGACATTGAATGCTAAACTCCCAGTTCTCATAAACTGGGAGAGAAAAAAACATGTTTTCATGTTTTCCTATAAGTAAAAACTGCCAGGTTTGCCAGCTTTCTGAGGATGCACACAGAAAATGAAGGCTGTGGAGGAGACAAAACAAATTCAAGCAGTGAGCAGTGCACTCAGCTGCATTTCTCAGACTCGGTGCTTTCAGGCTTCACAAGGGAAGTACAAAGCCCATGTATACTCCCCCAGCTCAATTTACTGGTAAGAACCTTTGTGAGAACAAAATTGGAGGATCTTACAAGAAGGAGGCCAGCATACAGAGAGCACTCAGGAGAAATGCTGGAAGGAAGGACAGCAATAATCATGAGGTTGAAAATTTTAAAGACTAAACTCCAAAGGGTCTGGACACCACAGCAGTAATCCAACTAGAAAGTGCTGAATGATGGTAGTGAGCTACCATGACATGGTTCTGCATTTGAAAAACCTATTTCTTTTGTTGCAGTTTACAACTATTAAAAAAATAAATAGAGACAATTTGTGAAAGCAATGAGAATTCAGCCCTGCCCTTACTCATCAGCCTGTACTTGTCATCATGAACACTCACAGCAGACACAAAAATGTTTT
Source organism: Acrocephalus scirpaceus scirpaceus (assembly GCA_910950805.1). Classification (NCBI taxonomy): domain Eukaryota; kingdom Metazoa; phylum Chordata; class Aves; order Passeriformes; family Sylviidae; genus Acrocephalus; species Acrocephalus scirpaceus. Next base: position 21,605,717 of record OU383782.1, read on the forward strand.
AAGTGCTTTAGTCAGGGATACATCATTTCACCAGCTTTCTTCAAGCCCTTCCACTTCCTAAGGAAAAAAAACCCAACAAAGTAAATATGCCTTGAGCTTCATGATGCTGCAGCTTTGCTGAACAAATGTCTCATTTTCTGTAATCAAGTGAGTATATACCTACTTGGACTATAAGATTTTATAAGTATATAAGTATACTTATAAATAAAGTGATCATTTACTCTAAGTGCTATGTAATGCAGACATTGTTTAAGATGCTTTATGACATCAAAACAGAAAGTACACAAAGAAATAGTGAACACAGAACATGAATTATCTGTTTAGCCCAAACCGTACAGACATTCCGTTTATTGCTTTGTTTTACAAAAATCACAAAAATTTGTCATTCTCCATATGAAGAAGCCTTTCCTCTGACTGACTTGGTCAGATGTTAAAAATGTAACATAAAAGATTTTTCTGGTCTCATAAACATGACTTGCCAACAAAGAAGTTTGTTCTACATGAAGTACTACTGGATCAATAGGTAAAAGGCTGAAAGGAAATGTAACCTACCAAAGAATAGACACATTTTGCTGAAACAATGTGTTGTCATTAGGTATAATTGGGCAAATGGTGGTGTGATCTCCAAAGCCTCAGCTAATCATATTCCCTTGAGTGCATTATCTGTTTGGGGGAAAAGTGCATTAACTATGCCTTGCTTTATTGTACTGCTGAAGTGGAGAGCAGGTGTGAGGAAACAAACAAGTTTGTAATCTTTGCTTGCTTTGCAAATGAATTCTTAATCACTTTGGCTCTTATTTCCACACAAGATCTAACTTTTTGATAATTATGAGAGCAACTTGGCAGCTCCCCTTTCGTGGCTCAGATAAGTAGCAGGTCCAAGAGGCTTTTAATTAGTAAAACTAATACATATAGTTTATTCAGGTCTTTCTAAAACGGCACATAACACCACGCCCACCCTTGAAAAAATAAGCAAAGATCAACAACAGAATTTGTTGCCATCCTAGAATTACTTGCACTGAGAAGCAGGTCTTATTACATCAGGATGAAAGCAGAGTATCATTTCAGTCTTTGTCATGGGAATGTCTAGCTCTGTGCCAAATTCTGACCCTTCTTGATCCATCTGATCAATATGCTAAATTAAATCAACTGGGGCTGAGCAGTCCCTACAATTTATGCAAGCAAGAATTTGGAGCAGTGTGGATAGGAAGAAAGAGGAATGAGAGTGTCTTTTCAGTGATTATGTGCAATTAGATCTGATTATGGTTAACAATGACACAGATAACACTGTTCTAACACCAGTTGCCCCAGTTCTACTCTCAGTACCTCCAGCTGTGTGACTGTGCTCTAACCCTTGCACCACCAATTTGTTCAAAACTAGTGCGTTCTTTGAATGAAGAAAAAAAATCAGAAAATCATCACCAACTGCTGCTTAATTTCAGGGTCACCAATTGAGTATTTTAGTTTTCTCCCCAGACTTTCTGCTCCCCTAAAGGCAGTTTGTTCCTTCTGACAGATGCCCAAAGGAAAAATCCTCCCCTGCTGAAGACCCCTGGTGGAAGCATACATTTCACCCGGCCAAACAACTCAAACTTCTTTCTTTGCTCTTCAGTGGCTAAATTAGGAAGTCAGAGTGTTCTTGTTTTCAAGTCTCATATGAGATGTGAGACTTAATTTAAAGACATCTTGTTCAGTCAGAAGCACCTAAACGGTCATTGATTGTTTTTCCTTAGCTGGATATATAAGTCTCATTAAAAACACAAACTGTTTGTTATTTGTGCTGTTCCCATTGCCAGACAAGCTACAGGGTTTGTGTTGACATTACTGGAATAAGAAAAATACAAGTTTGAACAAGTCAAGCCTAAACTGCTACACTCCTGAGTGCCAGGAGAATTGCCACAGAATTGAGACAAAGTTGTTCAGGCACAGTCACAGTAATTAGAAACATCTGCAAGAACCCTGAAGAAAGCACATCTGGTTGGAAAATTTCCATCATCATTTCGATACTGAAAATTCAATAGCACAAGGACAATATTACTTTATACCAGTTAAAGATAATAGGATGGCTATAGCTCCCCTTTGGTTCACTGGGCTCTGAACAGCACAGCAGCACCTGCAGGTACAACACTCTGAGCAGCGTTAAGGAAACTTCCCTGACCATCCAGGAGCCACTCTGGCATTCACACTTGCACCACCTGAGCTGGGACTGAGACCCCTTTGCAGCTGTTACCCACACTCTCACACAGTCAGACCAGGTTTCCTTATCTGGCTTGGACATTAATATATTTTCTGAAGTAGATAAACATTAAATAAGCAAAGACCTTTTAACAACCTTTGGCAAGGTAAGACACAATATCACTCATTTAACTTTATCTTTTCACTTGGGTACCTAGGAGAGAGCACCTAAATTCTGCTACAATCACAAACTTACTCTACATCTATACAATTTCAAGAGTTGATTTGCATGTTATAGTAGGGCTCTGCTTCTGTTCTCACAGCCAGAAAAAGAGGACAGTGCCTGGTACCTAGACGCTGCCACTGCCATATGTTGTCAGATCTTCAAAGGACCAAAGCGACCAAGACAACTACTTGAGCAAACCTGGCTACTTCCTTTGTGTTTAAATGGGAAAGATAACCCTTTGAAAACATCGCCACTTAACTGTAAATTCACTATCATTACACTGGTTTTAATTTTTTGTGTTGTCAATTTGTCAGGCAGCTGAGAACTCTGAATAGCAGGAGTTAGTGGTAACAAAACTTGTAGTCTGCAGAATTTGTAGTCTGCTAAATTATTAAGTAGGAAGGTCCAGACTATATCACCTTCTAGTTCATATTCTGAAGTAGAAGTCCAAATAAACCATGATCTACTGTGTAATCAGATACTGTTTTACCTCATAAGGTCCCCAAACTATCTACTCCTGTAGATCACTAACTCTGTAATTAAATGGTCTGTAGCTACCTGAGGCTGAAAAGGACTTAATAACATTGCAATTTAAGTTTGCTACAGAGTGAGAACATTGCACCTGTCTTGACTGGTAAAATTGGCTTCTTTATCCAAACTAGGAAAAGAAGAAGCTAACTCAGAGCTCTCTTCATGTATAGTTCAGAGCTCCTCTGTAAACACTGCTGTACTGGGCCTGGCTGGGACAGAGTTACTGCCAGTACCAGGCGGTCTGCATGTCAGAAAGTGCTCCCTGTAGGACTCTGCTCTCTGGATTTTATGCCATTTTACACCTATGCTGTATGGAATGCCCTATTTAACACCAAGGTAAAGCCTATTCTTGAGGGTATCAGCAACTGACTAATTATAGCCCCTGTAGAGGGATGCTAAGCTTTGCTTCTAGAAGGCAAAATCCACATTACCTGTCATCAACACTGGGGTCCTTGCACTTTAAGTAGAGAATTTCACTTTCTCTCAGTACTCTTGCACACAATTTTTTTTCCTAAGTTAGGCACCGCATCTCACACTACAGACAGGAAACAGGAATGCATAATATAAACACTTTTAAATAGATCTCTGCAAGATTATCTCTGTTCTTCAATTTATACAAGATCTTATTGAAGTCTTGATGCAGGAGCCTTAAAAAATGTTTTTACTATTGGAAAACCTATCAGATCCTGAACCTGAGGTGATGGGCTCATATGCAGAAATTATAAGGGATGTACAGAACTTTTCATTTTGCAGAATTCTGTGAGGATCTTGTGCTTAAATAGATCAAAACTCTTCCTGTCCATCAGAGAGGTGACAAAGGCATTCAGAACTAAGGACAGGGCAATTTGCTGGGCTGAAGTCTCCAGATTCTTTTCATCACACCATGCTAAAGAGCAACTGGATCATTGCTGATGGAAGCAGGCTTCAGCTAGAGATGTGAAACACTTAATATAGCACAGTTCCAGCTGAACTATGTAACAGACTCACAGACGGAGGTATCCTTACCTTAAGCATTCATCTAGCAGTTCCTCACTACAGGCTGTACTGACCAATGCTATGTTCTTCAAGTAAAGAAAACTGGTACATGCCTTCTTCCATCCCATGTAACTGCTTTACTCTATACCCGGCCCCAAATAGAATTGAAAGTGATTCCAGTGAAGATGGAGTTAGTGCTTTTCCATAAAAGCACAAGTAGTTGTAAAAGGTCAGTCGGATTACTCTGGTGTTGTCTTGCAGGTAATTTGTTATCCAAATGACAATGGTAATGTGCTTGTAATACAATTAGTGATCAAAGGCACTACCTATTTATTAGGCAATCTGTGGCATTTTCGTTGTCCAAGCAATAAGACCTAAGCTTCACTTACTCAACATGAACAGCAGAAGCTCAGAAATAATCAGATTATTGTCAAGATCATCCAGAAAGTGTTTTTAAAATAGTCTGTCAGCTTCTTTGTCTTGATAAGCTATTTCAAATGTCAAAATATTGGGTAACATTTTTTTATAAAAGCTATAAAATATAATGTTATGAAACCTTCAACTTTGCATCTTCAATTATGGTCTCTGAATCAGTCATGGAATGCAGATCTGCAAGTGACTCCCAAGACAGTTTTTTTACTTTTTCTAGTTGTTTTACTTTTTTACAGTTTCTAGATCTGTAAGCATTTGCTAGGTTACCTACAGATCATCACAGAAGAAATTTAACAAAATGATTGCTTTTATTAATGTCCTTTTTTCATCCTTTAGAATTCCAAACCCTGCATTCTCTTGTAGCACACTCAAGGAAGACCATCACCAGCCATTCCAGGAGTGCATTCTAGAATTCCATCACACCATTTAGGTGTCAACACAGAATATTTCAAATTTGATAGCAGCTTTGACAAGGAAAGAAAGAAGTCTGGAGGAGAAAACTGCTTATTAAAGTCATAAGCAGTTTGTAGAAAGAAATTGCTGATATTTCATATATGTATGATATACAATTGCATTTCCCTAGGAAAAACCCCAACCAACTATAAATAAGAATTTTTACTCATCTTGTCATGATTTGTGACCTTCAAAGCATGTCACAAGGATCAAAACTTACTGTATTGTATCACTATAGCTTATTTGTGGACAGGGAACACAAAACTCAGATACTTAAGGGTCTACCTGATTCCAGTTACCATCTATAAAAAGTCTTATTTTAACTACAGTTGGATTTCTGCCTCAATGAGTCACTGACAATCACAGCACAATTTAATGGACGAGACAGAAATAAAATCAGCTCAGTTCTCAGACTCCATTCTAACCAAATAACCATGTGGTCTCCCGGCTTGGTGCTTATAAAAATACAACATGCATACTGTAGTTTGCATCTGCAAACCATTCTCCAGCTACTTTTAAATGTATCTTTGTTCATGTTCAGGTTTGGTAGAAAACACCCAGGGGAAGAGAATGACACAAAGCCTGAGAGGCATATAGACTGTGCCTCAGCCTCCTCAGCAGAAGCAGGTGTTAAATGACTCAAGGAACTTTTACTCAAGCGCTACATGTTCATTCACTCAGCTTCCCTTGGGATGCACAGAGTCTACCAGCTGGACTGACGTGAAGAGAAATACTTGAGAAGATCACAGAAGCCATTTCTAAAAATCAGTACTACTCCTGTTCTCAGCAGATACCTCACTGACCACACATGTGCCTTTATTGTCCCATAAAGAACAGTGCCTGGTATTTGTCTGATAATTACAATCCCTGCCCCCAAAATGGCAGCTGAATACCTACTGATTGTCACTTTATGCTGTTTGCTTGTAAACAAACCCATTAAGCACCCCTGGAAGAGTCTACTGTTATTACAATTACTATGAAAGTTATAAAGGTGCAAATTAGATAAAGGTCATTGTTGTTATGTAGCTCATAGTACAATATGAAAATTGTCTTACTTGAACAACTGGTTGTGGAGATCTTCTTCCTCCCCCTCCAAGTCTCTCCGCTGCACATCAAGCTCCAAACTACTGTGCACAATGGGCAGGGGAGACGTTGTTCTATACTGAGTACTCTGTGAACTTCCCTCATATTAACCAGGTAATTCACACAACCCACCAAAGAAAGGACTCCCAACCTACTGTGCTCTGCACAAGGCACACATGGCAGCATATCAGATCTCTGGTGGCTTCTGTGGTTAGTCAAGTCCAGGCACTGGCACCTCCCAGTTGACTTCTAGCCACAGCTCTGGTGCCACAAATCCATACTTTGAAACAGTGAAGACTTGGATTCTAAGAGCTTCCAGTTTCACTGATATCATTAGTAATGGTTGCAAGTGACAGAAATAAAACTTCCAGTAGCCATGTGTTCTGCAGACACAGTGGAACTAATGGATAATACCAGAAACAGTTGATGCCTTAGCTTTTATATTTTCAGATTCTGTGTGTGCTGCCTAAGGATGAAGCCTCGTATTAAGAACTGTACTGCGCTCCCTCTACGGAGCAAGTAGACAAAACAAATCCATTTCTGATGGAAGACCAAGCACAACTTTCAGGCCAAGAACGCAAACAACGATAGACTGAAGAGTAGAACAAGAAAGATGAGACCTCATGGCCTAGAGTTGTAATTAGGCAATTGGACCTCAATATGCAAATGGACCTAAACTTGTAAAATGGCAAAATCTTGTGACTGCGCAGCCATCTTTGCCACCACTTGCAGACCACCCTGGGTGCAGCCTTGCGTAGGCTTCTGTAATGCCCAGGGTAGATTTTGGGAACCTTTTAATAAATCCTAATTTTACTCTTTAGTTTTGCCTAGCCTCTTTTTCAGGTCAGCCCTCACAAGGCAACACAGTAAACTGTATCATCACTATTTGCTAACACCTTCCTATAAATGGCCCATGCTGGAATGAGACAGCAAAACCTGCACATGTCTCCATTCTGCTGGTAATGGTAAGTGACCAGCTTTCTTATAAGCCTTTTCTTACACAAGGGAAGAAATCTGTGCCGGGATAAAATGACTGTCTTCTTTCTTTCACATCCTTTTGCAACACTGCAGCAAAGCTCACAAATGAACTGTAACCTGGCCCTGATTAGCTTGATGCTGATTTACAGCTACCCAAAGTCCTGAAATATCATATTTATGGCCAACACAACTGACACGATTACTCCACCCTCTAGCTTCTCATACACCTTCAGGTGCATGTGTAGATGTATGATAGGTGTAGGTGCACCTATCACAGTATATACATACAGAGTTGTATGTATATACACCTAGATTTCATTCTAACTCTCTTGCGAAGACAGTTTCAGATTTTACTTCCACATAGTACTTACCACAACAAGATTCTGATCTTCACTGTTGCTGTGCTACAGGACTCTTAAATTCAATAGCTGGAAAGATAAAATGTCTAATCTTACTACAGGAACACTGTCAGCAAATTTAAGCTCTCACAAAACGAGGAGCCCAAGTAACTCAGTAACTATTAAGAAAAATAAAGGTACTAGAAAAAAAGGAACAGTTCATTAGTAAAATCCAGCATAACACACATTCATCATCACAGGCACACAGGAACACCTGAGGAGAAGGAGCAATACCTGAACTGTTACCTATTTCAACCAGATCAGCTGATGTTACTGGTACCAGAAGTTAACTTTGTTAGTTAAAGCAGATTCCTGTTCAAAATTCTTCTCTCTGTGTGATTCCAGGATGCCCCTCCAGTAGAAGAGCTGTTCTTGGGTGTTCTGTATAGGTAGGCACAAACACATCTGCCTTGCTGAGGCGGTCTGGCCATGGGCCCACTTCCCTTTCTTAGCAGATCAACATAGACAAGTTAAGAGTAAATCACATTTGTGTTGCATCCTTAAAGCCAGGCTTGGTCACTTTACAGAAAAATTTATACAAATGAACAGCTGTCTTTTACAACAACTGAAAGCAACAGTAAGATATACACTTCTTTAGTTTTAAAAGCTGCTATAGAAATATCTAAATTTTGAGAGGACAATGTTATACAGTCAGGCACAAGGGACAGTTCTGGAACTTTTCATTCTGCTTTTACACCCTCTTCTTACTTGTGCTCTCTGATTCCCAAGCATTGGGCATGCACCATGTGTGTCAAGCCTTCAGGAGCTTTCGAGCCTTGTACCTGACAACTGAACCAACCAGGACTGGCAGACAGACTATCCAAATACGTTCTGTGCTGATTGCTCCTAGTGAACTGGCTGCAAGCTGAGGATCATGGACTTCAAAATCCAAACCAGCACTTTCAAACACTTGGCGCCAAACACTAAATCTCTTAGCAACTCAACCTCACAAATTTCTGCCTCTTCACACCCAATTATGGTCTCTCTGTCATAATTAGTATGTGTTAGCAGTGAGTGTAAGGGACAGACACAGAGCAAACATATAACCATGTCACTCCTTTAATTTCTACGGAAGTAGTGATCTTCTATCTACAACCATCCAACTGACTTTGCAATTTACCTGACAGTGTGAATCAGACTTGCTTCTGAAAAGTAAGCTGAATGTTTTCTATCATCCCAAATCAAACTTCCCCAAATCTATTCTTGCTACATGATGAAACTTGCCCCACTTCAAACACAGTATTTTGGCAAGGTGAACTGAGCTGTAAATTTGCTTCATCTGATGACTAAATCCCTGTTGGAAGTGAACAAGATCTTGAGTCCTGTCATTAGCAGCTGTGAAAAAAGCCCAGGCTGGGCAGCTGGAGGTTTTTTGGTGCTTGGAGGCATAGTCATGCTTGTTTCATTAAGTGACATTATTTGGTTTGAAAGATCCTGGACGGTGCCTGAAAAAAGAAACAGGGCACAGAAATATTTTTTCTGGTGATGCCCAATTTCTTCACAAATCACAGGGTTCTCTTGACTAGAAAACTATAGAAATGACCCTGCATAAACATTGTGGAGATAATTACAAAATAAAGAACCACTGCAATGAATCTATTGAGATATTTAATTCCAAACTGCCACCATCCCAGAAGGAACAAACTGTGAGTTAGTCTGACTCTTAAGTATACAATTAGGCCTGTCAAAATTTGGCTCCATAATATGCTGTTTAATATTGAAAAATCTGTCAGTAAACCAATATGTGGCATTAATGTCATACTGCTTTGGGTTTGCTTCCTCATGGAACAATAAAACTATTTAGCCGAGACAAGCAACACGTTATTTATACACCTTTTGGCAACAGTTTTAATGCTATGTGGGATACTGCCCTTTTTTTCTAATATAATAGTTCCCTTTTTGGATTGAAATTGATGAGGGGAGCTATGTATGTGTTCCATGTGGAATTTACTCAGTAATTCTATTGAGGGCTTCCTCACAAAGAAATAAATGTTCTCAATCTCCTTCAATACTCATTCTACTCATTATTTAAAACAGAAGGCCTAATCTCTCCATATATTAAGTTTCCTCAAAGGGTTTTCTATTAGTTTCAATGAATTCAAGAAAATTAGGCTTTAACACTTTTATGTTTGCAAAACTATGAAACTCTGGGGCTTAAGTCAGAGCAGAAGGTTTTGACATTTCTGGAATTTTTGAGAAGGAGGTGTCAATTGAAGGTTACACAGCTTTCAAAAGGGATCCTTTACATGTCCTTGCCGTGTTCAGGTCATGCTTCAAGTGCCATTCAGCATCAGCCAGCAGAGCTTCAAATAATCTCACCGGATTCTCCAGGCCAATTCCTTCACCTGGCTCTAACTAAAGCTCACCCCCAAAAGGCCTCAGAGCTCACATAACAAACAAGTGTTCACACTACAGACTCTTGCACTAAGCAATAAGAGAAGTAACGTGGTGAGGGCTCAGTGCTGCAAGAAACAGAGCATGGTTGGTAAGTTACCTTCCTTTCCCTTTCTAGATTTCATATTCACAGCTAATGAAAATGAATGGGAAAGCTGTCCTTATTATTCCTCAAGGATTTTGGTTTTGTGATGACTTGCAGCAAAACCAGCTTGGCTGTGATAAGCTGTTCTGCTGCCCACAGTGAAGCCCACCTGAATGGATATGTCTACACCAAGGGATCACTTTTGCTAACACTGGTTCTTTTTCCCCCCACTTTGCTCTCAGAACCAGTCTTAAAGGTAGAGGACATAATATCCAACATAAGCAGAACAGATGACTGGGGATACAAGCACCATAAAGTCACCCTGGGACACCACAGTAGGCTGCATTTCAAAAACCTCCTTCACGTGTCATTACATCCACTGAGTACTGTCCAGGTCCATTTACTTAGCAAATGGATTTTGGGGACCAGCAGATAGAAGTTGCTTGGAACCCTGCTTCCAGTAATAATTAATATTTAATACAAGGTTGGTAGATTAGGTATAATATCTTCTGTTGCAGTGACATCTATTGCCATGAAAAGCTGACAGTTCTGGGGGATCACAAATCCTTTTTTAGTCCTAAGAGGAGAGACAAACTTTCAGATATGAATGCATTTCATCAGGCCTCAGAAAGGTTTGTACTCCTGAAGGCTTGCCTCCCTTGTAAAACTGTACTGTGGGTCTAATAATAAACCATCTAAAGATCATTGTGGCTGTACACACTCTGGCACTCTGTTGTCACTAAAATCAAAATGAAAAAAAGCTGGAATTATACCTCTCACAAAAATACAATACATCTTCCTCCACGGCAAACTATTTACCTGTTCTTATGCAAGAAGGATCATGTTAAGAACATCATATGGAAAGAGAGTTATCCACCTATTACTGATATCCATCTCCCTAATTTTCTGTCTGAGTAGTTCAATCAAGAAACAAACTGGGAGGAGTGATATAAACAAACTGTGCTTTTACATTTTCCAGAGAAAACAAAAGAGCTGATTTGCCTCTCATTTCTGTTAGCAAACAAGTCATTCCTAATTCACAGCACTGTTAACAAGAGGAAGTTCAGATAGAACAGCTTAGATTTGCAGTCATTGCAAGAAATACAACTCAGGAAATATCCAAGAGGATAAAGTTATTTAAAGAGATGAGAATATTGAAACTACAGTCCTAGGGACAGTGTACAGTTAATAAAAATTAATGGGATGCCTTAAGTAATCAGTGGAGGTATTTCTCTCATTCTTGCACACAGAAGTAATATCATGTAGGCAACCTTTTAAATGAGAAAGATGAGTGTCTTGTGCGGTTCTACCAGAAACCAAACCTGTTTTCAATAAAGGAATGCTAAGTGAACAGATTCTGGTCTCACTTCCTAACTCTAAAACTACGGATCTGTGACAAAAGGCAAACCACTTAAAATTCAGCATCTCCTAGTGAAACTGGTAACAAATGCAATGAGCCATTAATTCCAAAAAAGAGTAGGTTTTATTCCTATAGGTAAAGAAAAGCAGTTCCCATAACAAATTCTATACTTCAGGATTCCTGGAGGGATGGCCATACTAAAAATGAGTGATGTACTTCAGTTACTTATCTCCAACAGTGACAAAAGTAAAAATTCAAAAATCTGCCAAGAACTTTCTGCCTGACTTCAGGATGTCATGGCTGACTAACTGCACAAAATGTGAGTGTCTATTTCCTTTAAAACAGAGATGAGGCTAGGGTTAGCAGCAGATTTTCTCATTATTCACCTTTGAGATCTTTTTAGGGACCAACTGTGTGCCCACTGACAGCCTCAGTGCTAAGGCCCCATTGCTATGAACACCAACACTGAGCTGGACAAGTGCTGAGCACAAGTGGAGGCACCAGGCTCCTGGTGATGGGTGGTTAGTGACTGCAGTCAGCAACACAAGCAACATGCAAGCTAGAGTGGGGAGCAACACAGATCTCAGTCCTCAGAGATCACATGTATGGGTCTGACTCTGCTTTTGGAGGAGTTGTCTGCCTCCCAGTTTCTTCTTTTAGAAGACCCTTGAGAAGCTGGGGTGCGCTTGAGAATGTTTAAAAGAAAAATCAGGAACTTCCTCAACTGAGCTGATACAAAAGATCAAGGGACTTGATGCACCAGTGATAAAATACAGCAGTTGGACAAAGGGGTTGAGGATCACAGTGGTGTTGAAATGCTCTCTAAATGTGAAATGTGGTAGTTCAACACCTCTGTGCAATTCTAGAACTTACCACAGACTTAGATGTGGACTGGGAGCCAAGCCCTGTGCTGACACAAGCTCTGGGCAAGTCTGGGTTATCAATGCATTTGTGACAAGACAAATAAGTGTAGCTTAAAACACTCTAGAGTTTGAGAAAACAAACTGTCCCTCCTACCCATGAATTCATCTCAGTGCCATGAGTAATTGTGCAGTGAGGGGGAGGAAAGAACATTTACACTTATAAAATAAACCTCCAGAAATCTTTTAAGTAGAAAAATCACCTGTGGGGAAAATGAAACTGAAAAAAATTTAGCTGGAAAAAAGCAAAGTAGAACTTTAAAAGGAAGGATATCATATTAAAAAGATTTAGTTTTCCAGCTGTGAAATAGAAAAAGGACATTTTTCATGAACCCCCCCCCCCCCCCCCCCTTTGAGGTGCTTAACTTTAACTTTCTTCCTATAAACAAAGCATTAAAACTCTACTAAATGAGTCCAAAATAAGATAAAATAAGTCTGAGAAAAGAGGCAAAGCTGGCCAGACTGGAAGTCTTGGGCATTGCACTGTGAATATAATTTTGCACCTGCTGAGAACTTTGCATGGGGATGTCATTGTAACACAGGATTTCACCCATGTTCTCTAAAGGTAAGCTCAAAAGTCAAGAAGCAGATTTTAATGAGAATGAAACCAGGCAGTTCCCCATTTCATCAATGCCCACTCTCATTTATAGGGCAATACAGTAACTTTTTAAACTCAGGTGTCGTACCTGAGAGACCTTAAGGAGTTACTACACCTAGGAAATGCCAAGCAGCTGTGCACCCTGTGTGAGCAAGTACTGTGTGGAGCAGTATCTAAAGTAGACAGATGGGTTAAAGACAGGGAGTCTTATTCCCAGTCACAATAGTATAATGCTTTTTGAGGCACATACCAGCAACATAAGCATGTTTTAATATTTAAAATTATGCACCTCATATTCTAAAATACATTTGTGGAAGCCTATGCCAAAAAAATATGGAATTGTGAGCCAGAAACAGTATAGTGTCATTTAGAATAAGAATCCATAATATACACTTATTAAAATATAATCCATTACATTTTTGCCATTGCCTTTCTTCCCTAGCCTAATTGATTATCTATGTCTCTGCTTTTACTCCAAACACTTGTATAATAGAGGACAAACAAGCTTAGTTTTGTTAAGCAAAGAAAACCTCCTTTTCTTTCTGCTGAGTTACATAAAATTCAACATTATCTCTTTAGAGAATCAGAAAATAACAATTTCTGGGAGTCGAACATGGATATATGGAGGCCAGCAGATAACTGTGAATCTTAAAATGCATTTAAAATGCAGTTCTCTGAGAGCAGTAAAAAAAAAAAAAAAACAAAAAACCCACATCATATCCCCCAAATTACCTCAGAGCTGTTTGCATAAGGGGTCCAGAGGCAGTACAGTATAAGTACAGAGATGTGAGCTGTGCAGAGAGCACACAGCAACGCTTCTCTTGGACACTGTGCGCCTGCAGCAGCGAAAGGGCAACTCTAAATCGCAGATGCACAAACAGCTTTAAAGGACTTGGCAGATGCATCAAGCAAAAACCTGAAACTACAAATCAGGTAATTTATCAAAATAATTTCCTTTTTAGCAGATTCTACCTTTCAGTCTAAAGATTGCTCTGAGTCAAATTGCCTATATGATGATCTTAGGGCTGTTACTCAAGGATTTTGTCAGAACTGATAAAAACCTGCCAATAACAAAGGTAATGAACTAATTTTCTATTTGAAAAAATTGTAGGACTTCATAAAATGGTGCATTTCTTTTACTTTCTGAAGATATAATTAAGCTAAATGACTGCTATAGTAGTATTAAAGATGTATTCCATTCTACTGAAGGAACTCTGCTTACTTTAAAATAAATCCCTAAGCATGTTAGGAATTCAGTGCTAGCTAGAAGAAACAGAAAAATACTTGTTATCTGGGCAAGAGCTAATAGAAGATACAATTATAATTATGTCTCTGAAAAAAATAATAGGCACTTCTCTCATTTCTTTCCATGCCAGAAATCTCCCTGCCCCACAGAGCACAGCTGTCTTCTTAGCCTGACAAATATCCAGGCATATGGCTACTTTAAATGTATAGAAAAAGATAGCAAAACACTGGTGGATTATTTAGGTTTGGCTTTAACTAAAGGTAGAATGGAAGTGCTGCTAATCTCAATATCATTTTAAAATGAACCCTTAGGAAAGGGAATTGCCTGGTGGAGATAGGTATAGATGCCTGTACCTTGCATGTACAGAGTTCAAGGGGGAAATTATGCCTCTTTGCAGAAGGCAGAGTAAAATCACTGTTTTTCAGAATCTCCTCTGCCTCAGGAAGTTCATATCATATTTATTCTGCCAGAAAAATTAACAACTACCTGGTTTTAATTACCAAGAATTTATATGCTTTGGAGGATAAAAAACAAACTGAGAGGTTAGTAACAGAAATGAGGAAAGACTCTAAGCAACTTCAATCCCTGCAGCAGTGCCATATTTGTTTTTCAGTGTCTGGAAATATTGCTGTTATTGCTAGATTTGCTTGCTCCATCCTCCTCCTCTGTTGTTCTCTGTCCAATGGAAGTTGCAGGAACCCCTGTCCCACAATGCCATCCATCCAGCTGCCACTGCTACTCCTCTGCTTGACCTCGTGTGGGGTTTGCTTCAAAGGGGGATATCTCCTTCCAGAGGAGAGTGAGAACATGGGAAAAAGTCTCCTGAATGACATCCTTCAGAGATCTGAAAGCCTCATTCTTCAGTCTGCCCTCAAGAAAGCAGAAAAGGAAGAAGAGATTAATAAAGGTATATCTCTCACTGGGGACATCCATTTGGTGATGGGATAGCACTTGGCTGAGATCATTAGATCCAAGGCATTACTTTCAGGTTCTAATGTTCATACTTAGCACTGGAACTAAGGGGAGGGGAATGATAAGAGGGCTGCTGCAATACACTGACAGATAATTCTTCATAGATGCTTTCCTCTCTAAGGTCTCTTTGCTTAGGAAAGGATGTACTATCACTAAACAGCTGCTGCATAATAAAAAGGTAGAAGCCTGTCACAGAAAACCTGCTTGTCCGGTAGGTACTTCCCTAGGGAAGCTCTAAGAGGACCCCTGAAGGACATTCTGCAGTTGTGGACCCTGTACCTAATGCAAATTCAAGGTGGAGGTGCTGCCATTCACCCACTGCCTTAATCCACTGGTTCCCACCCCCAACAGAGGTTGGCTTTTTCCATGGCTGGGAATGCTAGAGGCTGCTCCAGTGTCTGCACCTCCCACCTTGTAGATGCTCTGCTACCAGTAGCCACAGCAGTGGAAGATCAGACTCGGTGATTGCAAGAAATGGCACAGAGGTGCCTGCCAGCAAACAGGTGCACAGGGCCCTTCCAGAGTGGAAGATGACCTGGCCCCAAGTGCTCACAGGAAAAGCCATCCTCCCTCTTCACATCAATGCTGAGAATGGGTTGTGTTGATCCAAGACTTGAAATATTAAAAAGAGCTTAAGAATGCGTAAGAGATACTGATAGTGTTATGACTGGTAGCTGGAAATACCGAATTGGCTTTCAAAGAGCAACAGATTATGATCCTGCTCCTCAAATTCCTATTACAACTTCCTTAGGGAGGATTATGGGGTCTTATTAATGTTATTCTTTTCCTTGGTCAGAATCAAATGCCCCTCTGCTACAATGGCTTTCCAAAAGACAACACCCAGGGAAAAAGTACCTAAGCAACCTGGAGAAGAGACAGCATCCTGGAAGAAGAGATGTTGAGGAAGAGACGTCTTATGGAGACATTCAGAAGAGGCAGCACCCAGGAAAAAGAGAGATGGAAGATGACCTTGATGTTGATCTGGAGCTGAAAAGGCAACAGTCTCCCGGCAGAAAGTCACTGTTGGATCAGTTTGCTAACCGTCCTAGGGCACAGCTAACCTATATGAGTAAGTTATCCAAAAGAGAACATCCAGGCAGAAGACATCCAACGTACAAGCACCAGCGTCCCAGTAAAAGAGGCTGGAATTATGAGGTAGACCTATACGGTGAGAAACGCCAGCATCCTGGAAAAAGGCACTGGAATTCTGACAGCTCAGATGACACAGGTCCCTGCAACTTTCAGGAGCCATTCACCTGTCACAAAGGCAGCTTGTTGCTGGATTTAGTCGCTGTTAGCAGAGACAGGGTAGAAGAAAAGCGTCAGCACCCAGGAAAGAGATCAGCATGGGAGAGTGAAGCAGAGGAATGAGAAAATAATGGTGTAGCACTTGAATTTGATGAAGTAAACTGCCAGATAGCCAGAACATTCCCTTCACTCCTTTTTGGCTTCCTGTTGCTGACCTCTGCACCTACATTTCGGTGTGCTAATGTTCCCATCCAAGTTAATGGCTTTGTCACACACTTAAAGCAAAGGAACTAAGGGACCCATCTGAATGGAACAGGCAAGTACTGAGAATCTTCAATTCCCCAACTTTAGGAAGAGTGCTTATTTTCTTAGGAGCCAGGACCCCACAATAATCCAACTATGTGTTCCTAAATGACTAAAACAGGCTCTTAAATTTCTGTTCTGATGCTACTAAAGTAGAATAAAGTAGAATAATTATGTGGTTTCCTCTCACGCCAGTGAAATCAATAAATAGTGAGGGAGAAAAAAAAAAATGCCAAACGTTTCAAAATTAAATAGAGCAGGTTTTCAGTTCTAAATGATAACATTCTGGACACCTGAGTCCTTGTACACTACAATCTGTCCAGACAGTAAGCACTATTGAGAGACAGGAACAGTTTCAAATGGAACAAAATAAATTAGTGACTTCATAGTTTGATATGGAACTGGCACAGAAAAACCCTTTTCACCTAAGAGGCTACAGAGTGGAAATGGTTAATGCATCCCTGAACATCTCAATCACACGTTGTGACCTCCCCGACTGTGTACAGCCCACATTAGAACTCCCGCCCTGGTGTGTCCACACTTCAGTCATGCCACGTGAAATCATGCCTTCTCCTCAGATATTTAATAATAAAGCAAGAAGAGATCCTTTCCTTCCAGTGAGGATTTCTGATTTCTCTCCTCTCAAAGAAATGCTTTTACTTTTTGTGGTCAGACTTCCAAAAGTGTTCATTTGATATGAATTATTCAATAAACCTGAACAGTCATCTCTGGTGTCCTTATTGGTTGTGCAAACACACTGCAATAGCACAAAAAACATACAACCAACACAAGCTAAATAAAATAACATCAAATGGTATTTTTCTACATATAATCTCCTTGCATGCTGGTGGTCAGCACATGCTTGTACTTAAAACTGTTTAACTACTGAAGAGGAAGGATGATAGACTCCCTTTTAAAATCTTCCACCTGTATGACACACAAGATTATGCATCTGGGCTAAACTCACATCAGTCGTGCCACTCACTTCACAGGGAACTTGATGAGAAGCTGATTTCCTGTTTATGGGTCTAAACAATAGATTTACCGACTTTTGCAATTTATATGCATTGCTGAGCACATTGGGTTACTCATATCACTTCTTGTACATTCAAAGACGTTACACCACATCAATATTTTTCTAGAATGTTATTTTTATGAACAAATTAGTATATTTTCCATCAACATTCATCCTCAATACCATCGAGACACATTAGCTGGCTTGGAACTCCTCCCCAGTTACAGAAGTCAACTTTGTAGAAGTCAGTTTAGCTACCCTGAAGAAAAATCATCTCACTAGTTTCACTGATGTTAGATGCCCAGAGGCTGATCAGCACTAAACATATTTTATCAAACAATTTCTAACTTTGGAGGTAAAATGCTGTTCAGTATTTGACAATGGACAGACATCTTCTATTGACAGGGGGTTTCTAATAAACAAGTGCTGAAGAAATCCTGAGAGAAGATAGGTGGGGACATTCCATATATTTCAACTTTCTTCAGCACACTTTCTATATATGATGCTTTTTAAAATGTTTAATTTGCATTTTATCTGGGAAAAACTGATTTCTCTGAGGAATACCATTTAATATACCATTTTTGGCAGTGAATGAATGTTTCTTAAACCTTGGGGAACACTACTTGCTGTGAAATCTTCAAAATAAGTGAAAAACACAAAAGAAAAATTATCAACTGGGTAAACATGGGTGACAGCAAGGATTACATATTTCAAAAGTTCTTTTTTCTTTTTTAACTCACTCCAGTATTTCAAATTGTCCAGATTCTTGTTTGGATCAAAAGGACATTTTCTTCCAGTATCTGCATGAAAATTTCATCTCTATTTATTTATTTCTTCCTGTTATCTGCAGTGTTGCAGACAAACTAACAGGCAAGTACACTCTTTCTCCCACAGACATCATTCTCTGAGCATTGACTGCCACTGGGGATTTCATACTTTGTGACTGTGAAGCACACACAAGCACAAGTTCAAAGTTAAGTATTTGTCAGATTTATCTACACCTTAAAAGCTTCTTGGCTCTGGAGTTTGGCTAAGGAACTAAGCAGAAAATAGCCAGCTTTTATCCTTTAATGCTTGCTTCTTTGAATAGTAAATATAGTACAATCTCTTAGCAATATGAGTAACACACACACACATATATATATACTGTTTAGTTATAAGGCAAGAATTAGCTAATTGCACATCTCTCTCATCATCTTATTTTTATTGTATACCTTCCTCTCACTGTCCCTTTTTATTGGAACTTAAGAGAATTTAATACCATGCAAACATCCACAAGTAACTAGCTCTGCTTTGTCACTCACACTATGAGAACCACAGAACCAGGCCTTGCAGTTGCACAGTTCCCTGAGGAAGTGCACTATCTGTCTGTCAGACGGGACGGCGTTCTTCAGGAATGAAGAACCAGCAGCAGGCTTGTCCAAAGGTCATGGAAGTCAGTAGAAAAATCTCCTCTGCAGAATCTGAATTAAATCCACAGAGCAAAGCTGTGCAATGGCCCTCATGTGGCAGCAGAGTCATGCAAAATCTTATTTCCAGCTTTAACTGAGACTAAAACAACCTTGCACAGATGAGTTCTTTGTTCATTCCACTGCAGTTTCATAGATCTGGGTAGTACCAGTTACTGAGACATAAGGGAGCTTGATTCCTAAAGCACAGATTTTACAAGTGTCTCAAAATGAGCTTTGTTTTTAATGGGAAGAGAAAGTTCATGTGAACCAGCTGTATAATTAACATTTCCTGCAACTATTTTCAACACCTCTCATCATTACTGTTCTATGCCCCCTCCCACACACTTATGAGCCTTGACCTCTTTGCTGACCCACTGTAATTAGCATGGGCTGAATGTTTCCAAGGGATACATGGCCCCAACAAACACCTTTATTACTACTTACAACGGCTCATTAGTTGAAGAAAGTTTGAAAACAACATCATCACCACAGTGGAGTCACTGCTTCCCTAGTAACTCAGTTAACATTAAAGGGTCAGCTGCAACTTTAAAGCATCAGTCAGGTCAGGACATTGTTATAAATAAAAAACATGACTGAAAGGAGTCAAGTGAAGAATGCAAGAAGGATGAGGCTGTGTGAGGCCTAGATTGTACAGAGACATGACACAAAAAACAAAGACAGGGAAGTCCTTTTGATTCTAGGAAATGGTTATGTGGACTCTCAGCATTGGAGTGCAGAAGCCTCTCTTCCCTTTCCGATAAGAACAGCATAAACTTCCCACTCCTGCAGGGTAATGAGGAAAGGTTGGACACAGAGACTTTCAGTAAAACCAGATGGGAAACTCCTTGATAAAAACTAGTTAATGTGCCTGCTTTAAGATTACTTTTAGACCTGTGTGAAGACATTCGTGTTTGTTTCCCTGAGGAAACCAATACAGCTTTAAGTACTAAGAAGGAAACCAAGGAAAGGACGGGTGTCAGGCACCAGACAATTGACCTTGTCTGCTTCCATGAGATGGAAGGAGCACTGGCTGAAGGAGTGTTACTAGATCACAAATTGTATTGGTATGCTAGAGCAGGATACCCATTTCTGATAGAGATGGGGCATGCCAGATACCAATACAATGGAATAATCCCAGCCAAAAGGTGAAACCAGCTCTTGAATTTATTTCAGCCACTGTAGTTTGAACTGACAGCCAGTGATCCAGACAAGACAGCAGTATGTCACAGAACGCTGACTGAAGGAATACCTTCCTCATTTACAGCCAACATTTCCTCACTTTCTTTCTGTTCATACGCATTGGAAAGGGGGGGGATCTGGACTTAATAAATTGCACAAATACTCCTACAAAATGGAATGTGGGTGAACGAGGATCCAACATGCCATAGCTAGTTAGATCACTGCCATCTTCTTTCTATAATGGATGTAATGAATATGATGCAGCATAGACAATTTAATACCTGATTGGTACAGGGAAAGCATTAGATTATGACTCAGAAAACCAGGGAAAGTGATCTGAAGAGTCTGCCTGAAACATGATAGCTGATTTAAAGTAATTTTCACAGAGAAACATATGTTTCCACCATAAATTCCCTCTTGATTTTGAAGCTGATACTGTGTGGGGTATCTGAAGAAGCTTTGTGAAAGAAAGAAGAAGAATAGGAGAAAAGACAAAAATATAGGCAAAAAAAAAGAAAAATATAGTTAGAATTTATGAAAGGTTCTCTGAGCCAAAACAGTCAAGACAAAAAGCAAGCTCTTTGAACAAGCAAGTGGTGTTGAAAAAGAGAGCAACAACAACCCTACAAAAAAATCCTAAACCATTCCCTGTCAAATACAAACTGGTGGGGGTATTCTACTTATTGCTTTTAGACATGATATCTTCAAGAAGGAGATTGGTTGCTGCACAAGTCTGTAGACAAAAGAGAAGACAAAGGCTAGAAGAGACAGCACCCAAATGTGGTGTACTTGACATTTGAAATGAGCCATGAATGGAATCCAGTCATTGTAGTGTACAACTCTCACAGTTACACCATTAAATTAAATGCAGTTACAAAGGAATTCTGAATCTTCCCATCTCTCCTCTTTATAATTCACCTACTTTATTTAAGTGCTGCCACTGCATAGCACTCAGGACCAATATGAGGGATTATTCAGCAGTGTTAAGGGACCAAACAAACCTGAGATGATGACTGGCTTGCAGGTACCGAAGCAGTTAACCAAGAAATTAGATAAAAGGGGCTCAACAAGTAGTCAGCTGCCGCTCTCACAAACCATGAGGCTGTCAGTTTGGATTGACGAGACTGCAAACACAGTAAAAATCATGGGTTTGGCATGGAAATGTAGCTTCTATCCTGTCTACATAGACTAATTAAACAGATTTGTTATGTATCAAAAATGTTTAGTGTAAGCAACTTGAGTATATTGAATATATAAGCTTTGGTAAAATGATCAGCAACATGAAAATATTTTAGTTCTCTGAACAAAATGGAAAATACAGGAAATTTTGGGTAAGATCCACCTAAACAAACAAAAACATTTCTCTGACAAATTAAAATCAAAGATCATTAATATTGTAAGATGAGTTTTGTGCTACCCATTTCAATCCTAGGAAATTTAAAATGAATTTTTTAAAAATCTATCATTAAATTATAAAATTGAATTTAGGCGAATTTAAAAAACAGCATTAAGTTAAATTAAGTGACCATTTTATTTAGGGAATATTTACCAAGAACAGTCTGGTTTTCCCAAGAACAGTCTGATTTTTCACTCTGCTTACACTCTGTTTAGAGTCTATATTGAACTCAATATAGACTTGTAATATATAGCTTGTAATCCTATTTCAGATATCCATTTCAGATATTTTAAACCCTTTTTCAGTATGTTTGTGAAAAATAGTCCACGTAACTACCCTGAGAAGTAGACAGACATCATTTGCATTTACCTCTCCTGTGCTGAGGTCAGATTCCATTATTAAACATTCCAAATGGCACTGAAGGCATTACAAATCAAAGAACACAGGTGACCCCAATTGGAACATATTTCTGATTGAGCTGTGCCATGGCTATGGGGCCAACTGTGTCCTCCTTCTCAGCCATATTCCCACTGAAATTCCTCCCCCTGGACATCATTAGCGTCGACCAATTTAGCAACAGATCAGGTCCTAAAATTCACAGTTAAGAGTTATCCAACTCACAAACATATTTTACCACTTATTTTCTTACTGTTTGCAAAGGACCTTGATTGCAGCAGAGGAAGAGGTGCCTAATAGATGTGGGGTTTTGTCAGCTGAGCTTTTATATCCCAGCGGCAGATTGGGCCGAACAGGTCTGACTTTACTGCTGGAGCAAGGCTTTCTGTGCTACTGCTTGTTCACATTCATTCCCTGTGAGCCATTACTGATACAAATGCAGTGCCCAAGAGCACCTGTAGAATTGCAGTAAGGTTTAATTTGTCCCCAAATACTTCTTCCTATTGCAAGTAGCTGAAGACAAACTTATTTTTGAAGCACTGTAAACTGAATTGCCTTAGACTGATCAGGATATTTTCACTTTGTGAACACTCTGTATGAGGAATTGTGATGAGCCTGACCAAATAATAGCAGCCGAAGTCTTCTTGTTTACACCAGCACAAAATTAGATCCTGCTCAATGTCTGTTAAGGGACGCAGAAACTCAAATTTCCCTTTGGGAGTAAACTGATACCATTCCACACATCACTGCATCTGGCATAACTTTGTAGTATCTCTGAGATATTCCCAGGAAGTCTAACACTCTCGTAAAGACCCAAATCATATTGAGCAAGTGCAGTCACTTCATGGGGAATGAGGTCCTCAGGAAGAGCTAAAGACCACTTATATTCAGAAACAGGCAAACAAGCAGCATTTTTACTTAAAAACGTCGAAGGAAATTTCTCATTTTGAGAGTGGGTCACACTACACGGTGTTTTATCAGTGCTTGAAAAAGATTCATTTAGCGAGATGTGTTCTCATATCTGTGGTCAAATGTAGAACATGCAAAGGAACACAAGTAACTGAAGATGCAGTGAAATGTTTGATTTCTTGTGCACACCCCAGCATGCCATCATCCCCACAACTCACTGCAGGCAGTCCTCACTGCATGGTTTGTATCCCAACAGGAGGCTACCAGACTTCAATTGTATTTACTGCTTTAATTAGCCTTTAAGACTTTATTTTTGAAAAGGAGCAGTTACTGAAGCTGTGGAGAGACAGGGTTGAGGAAAGAGCTTGCTGTTTTGTATTGTCTCGCTTTTCCTTACACACCTGACTCTTACTGGCGGGGAACGGCAAGAGACGATGGACTGCCCCAGTCAACAGGGCTCACAGGCAGGAGAAAAACTTTAAAAGCAAATGCCTGTGAAATGCACGGCCGAGGCCCCCACAGGCCATCGACTGCTCTCAGACGTGCTTGTTGTGCCATCTAGTGACTGCCACATCTCCCATTCTTCACCCACCCCTTTTTCTGCCCGTTTCCCGCACACTTGTGACAAATCACGCACATGAAACAGGAAAACTGAAATACCAACAGAAACCTCCCCAAGAGCTCTGCTCCCACATGGATCTTGCAGCTCTTCTAGAGCCACGTGTATCGCTGTAGCGTTCTTTCACTGTTCAGTGAGTTATAACAGAGGGCAAAAGGGGCAAGGAACAACAAAGGTAGCTGATGCCACCTGGTGCCACAGGTATGGCTCACCGCCAGGAAAGTACTCGGCTCCAGCAAATCCAGGGGGATGGCACCACAGCAGGTGAATCCTCTAAGACACTGAGCCTCAGGCTGTTTCTCTTCCTCTCCACTCCATCACGATCCGTGCTGAAAAGGTTTTAAAGGACTTAACCTGGAGGGTAGAAGAGCAGGGCATGATGAGTGAAAGTCTTTAATGGACAGTACTCAAGTGAAAATAGCATTGCCATGTAAGAAAATGTCTGCCTCCAAGAGCTTGTAATCCTAACACATAAAGCCGAAGTGTAGTTATACACTCCTATTGTTTCCATTTGATTGGGAGTGTGTGAGAGAAGTGACTGCTGCCAGCTGAGACTAAACAAACCCTGGTATCAGGAAGGGGATACTGAAAAGGCCCTGCCGCTGCTTTACACAGCTCTTTGTCAGGAGGCAAGTAGTGAGATTCCTGGGCTCCGTCTGTGGCTAAGTACGTCACCGGCTGCTCTGGTTTGCAGTTTTGGGACACTTCCTTTAGAAGACTCGGTACGATGGGAAAGGGAACGTTGAGCGTGTTGCTGCCGGTAACGGCGGTCCTCTTGAGCGTGCTCAGCGGCTCGGATACACAGCACAGACCCACCCGTGCTATGGGAACCGTCCCAGGGCAGCGGGGCGGGAGGGGCGGCGGCGGGGAGCGTGTCCCCCAATGACAGCACCGTCCCGTCCTGGAGAGGACTCTGTCATCGCACCTCTGCGGGCCCATAACCGGGGCCTACTGCAAGGCGGCTGGACACAGCGAGCAGTCCGGGCCTCAGAAGAGACAACGACCCTGCTCCCGGTCCTCCGCTTCCGCTCCCAGCCTCCATCGATAGCTCTGCGCTCGGCAGCCTCTCCCCCGGTGTCGGACGAGCCCTCCTTGTCCCCGCCCTTTCCTCTCATCGATGGCTCAGCGCTCGCCCCGCCCTCAGCCGCGCTCTGCCGCTCCCGGCTGCCGGGACGGGCCGCGGCCGCTCCGCTTTGGAGACAGTCACTAACCGCCCGGGCGCTGAGGTGAGGTGAGGCGGGCCCGGGCTTTTCTCGGGCCGTTCCCGGGCTGTTGGTGGGCCACGGCCCCTCAGGCGGGCGGGGCAGCCCTCGGCGGCTTCCCCCCGGCGGGCGGTGCGCCTTAAGTCCCGCCCCTCTCCCTGCTGGCGCGCAGCCGCGGCCCCGCCCGCGAGAGAGGCGCGCGGCCGCCCTCCTGTCCCGCGGGAGAGCCCGGGAGGGGCTCGCGCCCGGTCCGAGCCCTTCCCGCCCCCGTCTCGCGCCGCCGGTCGCACGGCGCTGGCCCGGTTCGCTTCAGGCAGTGCCTAAGGACGATGCGGCCCCCGCATCCCGGCAGCCGGTGAGGGCAGCACCCGCGGCCGCGATGGCGTCGGGCTGCCCGGCGGCCTTCGGGGACCCTACCGAAGTGCGCGAGGGCTTCCTATGCCCGCTGTGCCTGAAGGATCTCCAGGCGTTCCGGCAGCTCCAGGCGCACTACGAGGAGCAGCACACGGGCGAAGACCGGGACGTCAGGGCGCAGCTCCGAAGTAAGGGCGGCCGCGGTAAACGCGTTCGGCTTGGCCGTGGGAAATTGCTGCTCGTACTTGCAGTGCTGCTAAATGTTTGACAGCAGTAAAATATTAATTGAAGGGACTTACAGGCGAGGCATACAGATCCATTCTTTTGTAAATCTTCTTGGGCCAAGTATAGTATTTACCTTCTCCCGATACTTTCCATAAATTGATCCTAAAGTAGGTGCTAAAGGACATTGCTCTTCAAATGTCTGATATTATGCACGATTTTTACTATTGACCTTTTTGGGTTTTCTGTTTGTTTTTATCCAAAAACTCAGAATTATACTGTAACCCACTGAATACCCAAGAATTACTTTTAAAACTGTGGAGAATATGGGCAATCTCTGGTACTTGCCAGGCTCCAGTTTATTAGTTTCTGGTTTTGACAGTAGATAAAACTGTGGTTGCAGTTAACGTATGAAGTTAAGAAAGGTTATTGTTGGGAAAACATGGAAAAGCGTGTGGGTGGTGGAGCTGGCAGGAGATGCTGGGGGCGTTCCGTGTCTGTTATGGATTTCCACTTTTCAGTAGTGTTTGGAAAATCTCTTTGAATTTTGTTTTATGAAGATATTTCCTGGTTTTTACTGCCTTGTATACACAATGCCATTTTATATTGAGAGAAAAATGTTTAAAATCTGGCAGTAATTCTGTGTGTTTCCTGCAAAATCTCTGATTTTGGTTTAGTATGCTAGAAATAGTGGCCTGGCAGTCTTATTTTTTTTTTCTCTTGAGATAGACTTTTGAAGTATTAATCAATTTTCTTGATGAAACCCTAACCCTTACAGTGGGCCGTTTAGTACTTTAAAAATTACTTATGTGTACAAGCACACTGAAATCTGTGCAATAAGACAAGAGATGTGTTGAACATCCTTGAATCTGAAGAAAATAAGTGGGAATTGTGAGAACTGAGATAAAACTACATGATGCCCTGTGCTGTGAGACAGGTCCCATAGTTTAAAACATGCTGCTGTTTTATAGTGAAGTCCTACAACGGACTGTTCTAATCTACTGTCTTGTCCTTAGGACCTCATGCTACTTCATGGCAGACAACAGGGAGCATTTTGTGTCATCTATGGTGCTCTGAACTGCATTTTGTTCTAAGAATGTTTTGAGGATAAAACTTACCCAGGAAAAAGATTCCTGCTAAAAGAAGAGGAATATTTGGTGACTACCTGATGTGTTAGATAACTTGGGTTTATCTTTTTCAGATCTAGTCCAAAAGGCCAAAAGAGCAAAGAAGAAATTGCTGAAACAAGAAGATGATGACAGAACTGGTTCTGGATCTCAGGAACAATATGAGTCATTCAGCTATGGTGGAGTCGATCCGTACATGTGGGAGCCCCAGGAAGTAGGTAGGAGAGCTAGAAAGCAGTACACAGTGGGGATAACTTTTGATCTGAATTGGGAAAGTGCTACAATACTGCTGAAGTGGCTTGGAATTGTGTCTGTGTTGCACTGGATTCACTAGCAGGAGGTCATGGTTTGCACATTGACTTTAAGCAGCCTGTCTGCATGGGGTGGAGTGTGAGGAAAACACAGTTAATGGGGAGAAGAAAAGACATGTATAGAATCAATACCCAAACTACCCTTCAGGTAGCTGTTTTGTCATATCATTGTGCCTGTGCTGCTGAGATCTGCCTTATCTGTGTTTACCTCTGTGTAACTAGCTTCATCTTGTGACTGTGCAAAACAGATAATCCACTAATTAATAGCTAAGTTATAAGTGTATAAAATCCCCAGATTTTGGGCTACACTTAAAGTAGCTGTTACCTTGCATATTTGACAAAAAGATTATCCATTGATTTAAACTTTCAGCTTTTTCCTTGGATTTGAGGTGGTGATCACCTCTTATTAAAAAGGGGCTTACTTTAAAAAACCAAACAAACCCCACTCCTGAATATAAATCTACATTTCTAGAATTTCAAGGATAAGCTGACTGAGCCTATTATTATAAATACTGCTACTGGCAGTTGCCTCTACTATACCTGAAATACTATGGTTATTTTTAGAGAAGGAAGCAGCACCATCTCTTGTGGATCCTGCAGGGTTTGAGTTCTGTATATTACTTTACTTTTGACTTTGTAACTATTTGATCAACAATCATACTGTAAATATTAGCTAAGAATAAATTTAGGGAGAAGGTTTATGAACATTAGAGAAGTGAGAACTGCTTTCTGATGAGAGTTGAGAAGATGAACCTTAGGGATTTCAGCATGGGATTTGATGGATCAGTGAAAGGGATTGTGTCTCCAAAGCAGTGGCTTAAATCAGTTACCCAGAGGGACTCTTTCACTACTATGAATGCATCTTTGGGGATTTTTTTGTTATTTCATTAGCATGAGGAAGTGAGATTCTTACATTTACATAGGTAGCATCAAAAAGCCTCATCTGATTTTGAGCTCTACCAGCTGGAAGATTTGGTTGGTTGGTTGGTTTGGGGTCTTTAGTTTTTTGTCTATAACTTTGGTTTTTAATACCTCACCCACCTTACTTGGAAAAGAAGTAATCTTAAACCAACATTATGGACTATGAAGTCTTAAAGAGATGCTGTATTGTTCTTTTCAATACTTGGTGATCAGTTTTCTAGAAATCTAAATTGTCATCAAGGATTTGATCCAGACCCCTAAAGGTATAGAGATGATCAGAAATCTGAAACAAAATTGCTGCTGCATAGACCTCCAGTAGTCCTTGGGCTATCTCTTCCCTTTGTTCAACACGTAGTTGGGAAACAAAAGTTTTTAGAACACTACTAGTAGGTAACAGCTCACCAAATGTAACTGACAAATGGAGAAAGAAAATTGTTGCAGGTGTTCTCGCTAACATAGTGCTGCTTGTTTTCTGTAGTAGGAGTAAAACACTGTTTATTGCTAGCCTGAATATTAGTCTTTAGCCTGCATGTTTAATTTACATTAATACTGTGAAAATGTAGGATTCCAATGTGTCTTTAAAATTGAATTT
This sequence comes from Acrocephalus scirpaceus scirpaceus, assembly GCA_910950805.1. Taxonomy (NCBI): domain Eukaryota; kingdom Metazoa; phylum Chordata; class Aves; order Passeriformes; family Sylviidae; genus Acrocephalus; species Acrocephalus scirpaceus. Next base: position 21,633,788 of record OU383782.1, read on the forward strand.
GAACATGAGAAATGAATGGTGAAAAGACATTTGTCTTTCAAGTGGCATTTAATTCCCTACAGAGTACTTGGGTGACCAAGACAACTGTCTGTTATCCCTGCAGGTGCTATGAGAAGCCATCTTTCTGAATTCAAGAAACACCGAGCAGCCAGGATTGATCACTATGTAGTTGAAGTCAATAAGTTAATAATCAGGTTAGAAAAGGTAAATTTGATGCTTTTTAATATTCCAGCCTTCTAAATGTTTCCTAGATTTTAAAAAAAATATATTTCAGTATGAAGTGTGCCCATTTATCTAGGAATACACTTTATAAAGGATACTAAACTATGAATTTCTTTATGCATTACTTTGAGTACTGTGCATGGTTTGACCCTGTGCTGGGGGTATGATTTCTGGTTCTATGCACCGTTTTCAAGCTGAAGGTGCTACTTCCACATGCTTCATGAACCATCTGTTCTCCTGTTTTATTTTCTTCTTCTTTTATTTTACTAAATCGCTCCCCAATATTTTTGTCATGATTCTTCCAGCATCTCATTCTTCAAAATCTGCCGATGGTACACCTGCATTTTAGCTCAGACGCAGTAATATTGGCTGCAATAAGGATTATGTGCAAAATGTGCTGATTTGTACAGGTTTGGCAACTCATTGTTCAGCGCTGGTATGAATATGGAATTAGAAAAAAAAAATGAAAGTTGCGTAAGTCTGGTGTAAAACCAGCTGAAACTCCTCTCTCTTAAAAATACCAGGGTTCTTTTACTTGTTGGGCTGAGTTGTTGGATTGGGTTTTTTCCTTGCAAAAGTATAGTTTTCTTAAATACATTGTTTGTCTTCTACCAGCTTACATCGTTTGACAGAGCAAACACTGAGTCAGCTAAAATAAGAGGTTAGTGTGAGCTTACCTGGGACTATTTGCCCCTATAGTTTAACCAGCTGAGGAATTAATTAAATACTTACATGGTGTGTATTCCTGCTCACAGCTATAGAGAAGTCTGTTGTGCCTTGGGTCAGTGATCAGGATGTTCCATTTTGCCCAGACTGTGGCACTAAGTTCAGTATCCGAAACCGACGTCACCACTGCCGCCTTTGTGGGTCTATTATGTGCAAGAAGTGCATGGAATTTGTCAGTCTTCCTTTGGCAAGTAAGTACTGTAGAGTTAACTCTTCATTTTCTTAGCTTATTTTGAGTGCATCCTGGCTTTTTGCCATTAGAAAAATATATGCTGGTAACAGTCTGGCTCTGCAGAAAACTTTCATTCAGTTTCATGTAGACACTTGTCCGTGAAACAGAATATAAGGAATGATTTCTCCATTCTTTGTCTCTGTTCCTTCTTCAGATTTGGAAGTGTTGCATAACACTGAAAAATTTACTGGAAGTAATAGTCATAATAGTAAATAAATAAATAGCAAGTAGTAAAAAAGTAGTAACTCATGGTAAATATAGCTTTTATTCTACTCAGTACTATAACTGTGGAGCTATTAACTTTAGGAACTTCCAAGGTTCTTCACATTTAAAAATATTGTGGATATTTCCAGTTTTGTCTGTGTTGTCCTTATGTTGGACCTTGGGACAACAACTTAGGGAAGTTCATGTCCAGGCCTTTAAGAACCACTTTAAACTTTTATTTTTCTCATCTGGTGCACTGGAGAGGAGACTATTTTCTGTGGAGATAAACGACATTAACTGTGCCTTTCAGAGTGTTCAAGCACAATGCCTGGGTGCCATTATCATACCTGTTCTACACATTGTTTTGTGACTGTGCAGGCTCAAACATGAGTATGCTTCTAGGCATAAGCAAAGTAGGTGATGCTCAGCATTCTGCTCTCTAGCTAGTTTTAAATACAGCAGGATTTGCAGTGAAGACCCAAATTCTGACTTGAAGTCATGATTGTCATGCAATCCTTGCACATCTTTCAGCAGACTCTTTAAACCTTGTTTTCTAGTACCACCTGAATGTAAAGTTTCTGTTACAGGGCAGTTTGTTTGTGTTGGTAAAATCTGTTGGCTTCTCCAGTTACTGTAAAATTACTTGTGTATGATTTTTAGGCAAACTTACTAGTGCCAGCAAAGAGGCCTTGGGTTCTCATACGAGCCCGAACTCCTCACCCAGCAGTGTCCATGGCTCCCGCCGTGGCAGCATTAGCAGCATAAGCAGTGTGAGCTCTGTTCTGGATGAGAAGGATGATGAACGAATCCGTTGTTGTCAGCACTGCAAAGATACCTTGTTGAAAAGAGAACAGCAGATTGATGAGAAAGAATACACACCAGAGATTGTGAAACTCTATGAGGTAAGTCAAGCTCTGTGCTACAGTGTATATGTCTGCAGTGGTCACTACTTTTGGCTTGTTACCTCATGTCTAAACTCTTACTTTATGACTTAATGCTGACGTGTGTTAGAAGAGACTGTTGGGTGTTTATGCCATGTAACAAAGACATATCTGAAATGCTGGAATCAGTTGCAGTGTAGTATTTATGGCCCACATTAACTTCATACATCTTTTTAAAATGCATCTTCATTCTCATCGTCTGGAACTAGTGGTTCAGATATGCCTCTCTCTTAAAATTGGGAACTTTTTAAACCAGTGAATGATATGCTGTGCATTTGATTGGTGGGCTGCACTGGGACTTGATGTCACCACTGTTTGTACTTTATGTTGATGGCAAATGCGTTTTTTGAACCATCTCTATCAATATCACATTGAAATGTGCTTTGCAGCAGTTACTGAGGATCACCAGATACCTTTTCAGTAGAGTCCACAAACTTCCTGGGTTAGTATTAATGGGAGTTCTTGTTGGTGAAGAGATGTAAGGCTAGAAGTCGTCCAAGTCATCCATTCAAATGGCTTCTTGATTCAAAGTGCACCTTGCAGGGATACAGCGAGTCTTTCTCTGTTCCTGACAATGTCATATTGTTCTGGAGATAACTGGAGACGTCATTCCTCAATAGTTAAAGTGCTTTTCATCATGGTTAACTTTAAATCTGTACAAGCAGCATGAGAAGATTCATGCCAGCATGTTCTTGCATTAGTGTTTTAATGTCAGTTCTTTTTTATATACATTTTGTTTTAATATTGTAACAAGAAACTCCGACTCTGCATGGAGAAGGTTGACCAGAAGGCACCAGAATACATAAGGATGGCAGAATCACTAAAGTAAGTCCCATTGCTGGTTATGTTTATGAATACATGTATTTTTCCTCTAAGTGTGGGAAGTAGTAAGGAAGTGGTGTACTAAGGCTGCAAGAGAGTGTAAATTAAAAGAAAAATCAGTGTTTCATTATCTGTTGTCTTCTGGATGCTTTTCAAACAAAGTAGTATTGAATTAATTATTAATGGTAACATACAGAGAAGTTGTTTGATTTGTTAGTTTTTTTAAAACCACTTCGCAATGAGGCACTACTGTCATACTTAGACACATCATCTTTGCAAAAGGAAGTACAAGGTTAGAGTTCTTGTGAAAATGAGCCTCTTCAAAACAGCTGCAGTAAGCTGTTGCTATCCTCAGCTGGGATGCTCTGGCTTCCAAGGAGTGCCAGCAGGAGCGCAGATCATTAGAATGCTTCCCATCTGATCTGTGTAAAACACCTTCACCTGGCAGTTGTTCTGAGTGTACCTGGGTACCCTGTGCTGCACTGGATAAGCAACATTCTCGTATTTCAGTTTTGTGCATAATTTCTTGCAGTAGTATTCTCTCACTGGGGTAACTTAAGTCTCTCCTATCTGCAAGAGGTTGTCAGGTTATACTTTTGGCTGTTATAGTCAGAGAAATGCACACATTGGTCTTTGACTAGGAAGCACTTCCTTTTGAAAAGTTAAAGTTAGTAACTATTGCTATACCTGTCCTTTAGATCTAATGGTTGTAGAAAAATTAGTAACAAAAGTGCTTTTGTAAAAATAGGAAGAAAGAAGTACAGAAGGTGAAGAACATGCTAAGATGTTACTCCTTTTTGTCATGAATTCATGAAAGCTTGAGTTATGTGACTTGGCAGCTAGAGAAAAGTAAAAATACAGAAGTCCTGGATAATGGAAGTAAATGTCAAAACAACAGGCTTATTATGGGTGAAATTAAAGATTTCTAACAAGTACTGTGTCCCGGAAATTGGAATCCTATGGATAGTGAAGTTGCTTTTGAGGAAATGGTTCTTATAATTTATATTTGTGACAAAAGGACAGGGAAGCTAAAAACTCCTGAAGAATTTTCCCTGCTAAGTCCTGATTTATTTTATCAATAAGTGGGGACTCTAGTTAATGCCTGTAATGATTGTGTTCCCATATAGGCAGTCAGTTACTGGCATTTTGAATACTACACCCTTTCAAGCATAGTATTTTGCTTTCTGACAAATTCTAGTGATGGTAACTATTGTGCTTTCATGGTATAGTTAGTTACTCAGTCACAGATTTTTCCCACCAAGCTGCCTTGAAAAAAATCCCCATAAAATAGATATGTTTGCTAAGCATGTGTATATTTTAGATATTACTTGTAGAGTGGCATTTTTGTGTTAGAATGCAGTTTGTCCTAGAGTAGTAAGTAATAAGACATAAGTAATAATATAAGATTAAGTAATTGTATTTAATAATAAATAGTTATCTTCTATGAAGTGTTCATGTTCACAAAATGATTATAATTTTCTACTTCTGTCACAAAAAAAGGTTTTTTAAACCTGAGCTTGAAATAAAATCATTCAGCCCTTTAGTGTTAGCAGTTCTTACCATTGTTGGATCTTGGTCATCTTGGGATAACTAGTAGTGTTGTATGTGTTGTAACTGGATGCATGACTTACAGTAAAGTTCTGTTTTTTCCTTAGTGCTGGGGAGACAGCCTACAGCCTTGATCATGCTAATGACTTGAGGGTGGAGATTCAAAAAATGTATGAATTTATAGATGCCTTAAGGTAAAAGATTGTCTCTCCCTTTTCCCTCCGCATGTATGTATCTGTGTTACAACTTTACTGATTATGTGGATGATCGATTTGTCTGCTCAGTTGTAGAGAGCATTTGAAAAGGTAGATGCTGTTCCTGTACACTACCAATTTCCACTTTCTTCTCCAGCCTTAAAATTCATGTATTCCTCTGCAGTAGGAATAACTAAGCATAGAGGAGACAAGTAGCATCACCATTTAGGGGAAAGGAATTGTTTGTTTGTGGTTTCTTTGTTTTCCTAAGGCTGGGAGTGGAAAGTGTTACAATTTGTAATATCCAAAACTTTATCTAAAAGGACATCAGAAGTTTTTGATCCAATATTGTCTCTCCGCTTTTACGGCATTTTTCCTGATTCTGTTTTTGAACTGATGAGGCTGTATGTTTTCTTTGATTCAGTAAGAAGATTCTGAGTCTAGGCTTGCATGAAGATCCTCAGCCTCATCCTAAAATACTACAACTTCAGCGAATGATAAGATACTCAGCTACACTTTTTGTTCAGGTAAATAGAGCATATGCTGTGAGATGAATGTACATTTTAGATAGTGTTCTCTTCTTTGCCAGGCATCCCTGTGGTTTGAAACTATTTTGATAGGAGCCTTAGTTCTATACGCTTTCAGCATTTTCTGTAGTTCCCCATATGACTTATGATAGCCTTAAATAAGCTGCCTTGAACACAGATCTTGCACTCAGAGCAGCATTGGGTCAGGGGAACCCAAGAGGTGTGTGAGCCTTGGCTCTTCCTCTTGCTGAGGTGTGAGCCCAGCAGTGCAGCTGCGGCAGCAAAGGCGTGTGCAGACCTGCAGCAGGTACTGCAGTGTAGAATCATCTTTGATGTGTTTGTGGGGTTTCTGCTGGTAGTATTTCTCTTCTCAAGGACTTGAAAAATGGGCCAAATTACCTGCAAGCAATACTGTAAATGTTTCAATTTTTGCCAGGAAAAACTGCTTGGCCTAATGTCCCTGCCAACCAAGGATCAGTATGAAGAACTGAAGAAGAAAAGACTGCATATGGTAAGACGGGTTGGGATTTGTTAATGTCTTGTATCAGGCCTTCTCATAGGTGTAAGCCTGGGAGCTCCGTGGGTATGAGTTGTCTTCAACACTGGATTTCAGTTTATTTTTTTCATCCATATCGTCCCATCCCCTTTTCCAGGGTTTTGCTTAGCTGTTGCTTTGTTCTGCCCAGAACAGAAGTAGTTGGGTGCAGAGCTGGGCACTTGTAGAAAGCAGCAGGGCCTTGCGTGCACAGACTGTTTCTGCTGCAGTGCATGCAGAGAAAGCCCTGAAGTGAGTGTTAGTTTACACTGACTTTGAAATTGTGTTCAGGAATTCAGTCACATAAGTAGAATTTGGAAACTCTTTCGTTGGTGGGAAAGGACATACTAGAATAAGGATACTTCTGCAGGGAGAGAGGCTTTTTTTTCCTTTAGGAGGGAGGACATCATTAATTATAAACTAAAGCCAACTTCATCTTGAGGTACGAGTTGAGAAATAAGAATCATCCCACTCCAAAAGCCAGTGATATTAGTGACCTTAAACAGTGATGTTCTATTACAGCTGTCTGCTGTAGTGATATGTGATACAATTAATGTCCAAATCAATCTAGGCCACTCTTTGCACAGCTGCATTAGGCATTTTTTTCCTCAATAAAGAGAATTGTTTGTCCTACTTTCCCTCAAGTTTGTAGAGGCAGATGTCATGGGTTTTTCATCAGTATCATCGCTAACTCATGGGAAGCATGTAAGGAATGGTATGAAAGTAAGAATCTTCTGCAAATAACCAAAATGGCAGCTGATCCCTTTTAGCATCAGCCAGCAATGTCTAAAGATCAGCTAACTTGTACCTAGGGATACTTAACACCATGACCTTGAAAATTTTCATTTTTTCTTACTACTTGTTTTTTGGTTTAGGTCGCTCTTGAAACACAGGGAAAACAAGAGGAAAAGCAGAAGGATTTTATCTCCATATCTGCATCTGCAGTTAATGGTGATGAAACTCATATAAAAAAAGGAACAGTCAGAAAATCTGAAGGCTGGTTACCCACATCTAGCATTTCGAGAGAGAGAGAGAGAGCAGACCCACTTCTTCAGCAGATTGACAATATCACGTCCTTTATTAAGCAAGCAAAGGCAGCTAATAGGATAGATGAAGTCCACACATTGCAAGAGAACCTGATGCAGCTTCAGGATGAATATGATCAACAACAAACTCTGAAAGCTATTGAACTTTCTAAAAAACAGGCAGAAGAGGAGGAGATACAGAGGGAGGAACTTCAGGTCCTCCGTGAAAAAGAGTGGGAAAGAGAGCACCATAAATTCATGTCTCAGCATTCAAGGACACACTCCTTAGACTTCAGAGAAGTCAAACAGCATTTGGATGTGAACCCCCAACAGGATGTTACTTGGATCAAAGGGGACATGAGTTTTGAAACTCCTGCTGTTGAGCAGCTTCAAGCTAAAGAGCACTTGACCTTCACACTCAAACCCCAGAGTGTCCCACAGTGTGACAAAGACCGGGATCAGCCAGCCTGTCTAAACCCCTTTGAGGATGAAGCAGATACCCCACAGGTAGAGGAAGATCCCACTAACCCATTTGCCAAAGACACCTCTCCAGTGGCTTCTTTCTCTAACACAGCTCAGCAAAGTGATAAAAAAGAATATAATCCATTTGAAAGTGAGGAGGAGGATGAACAAAGTAATGGAGCACCTGGCAGTACTTCAAACCCCTTTGAAGAGCATGAAAATCCATTTGAAAAGCCCAGGGGCAGTTGGAATTCAGGGAATCCATTTGAGGAGGGATCCTCTACCAATCCCTTTGAAGTGGAGGATGGCAGTGAGGTCTCTGGAGAGGAGGCTATAGAGGAAGAGCTGCTTCTCCAACAGATAGATAATATTAAAGCTTATATATTTGATGCCAAACATAGTGGACGACTGGATGAGGTGGAGGTACTGACAGAGAACTTAAAGGAACTGAAGCACACATTAGCAAAGCAGAAGGAGAAATCTAACTGCTGAAGCAGCAATAGGGCTGTGTAATAATTCAGTCTGCTGTTAAGTATGGGAAGGTAAAGCAGATACTTAGAGACAGGAATACAGATTACAAGAGGGAATTGGGAGAATCCTGACTTCAAAGCACTTTCATTTAGACATTGCCACTACTATCGAGTCTTGAAGAAAGAATTACTGAGGAATGCTGGTGGTCTCAAAAGCTTAGAGTAAGAAATATTTTAAAATAACTTTTTACAGCACTTTTAATGCTAACTGGTCTTACTGAATGCTTATTTTGGTCCAGGGGTTAAGTGCTAATAGGGAACTATGATGTGGAAGTGGTTGGAATGTTGGTTTGCCATCTTATCCCACTTTCAGCTGTAGTGTTGGCCTTTCAAGTGTGGCTTTGACTAAAGAGATGAAAACTTTTCTAAAAGGTCTTCATCCTCCCCTACCCATCAGGGTAGTTGAACTGGTAATGGTGTTTTGGCAACGTGCTGTTTAAGAACTGTGATTCTCCGGGGTGCTGAATATACAGACTCGCAGATCAAGTTTGTGCAATGCTAATAAATACATAAAAGGGATCTTAAGACTGAGAAGAACTTTCTAACTGATCTTAGCATGAGTAACTTTTTAGTGTCTGTATAAAGATTCCCAAGTAAAATTTGGAATGCTTCTTTTCGTCACTTCTGGTTTCCCATTTGCTCTGAGCACAAACAATGGTGTCATAGCATCATGCTGGCTTCAGTCCTGCTCATGAGGGAGCAAGCATTTGCTCATTTCCATGGAAAGGAGCGTTAAGACCAGCACTACTTCTAACTGTAATATAAAGGTTCAACCTCCAATTGCTAATTACATTATGGAATCTGCACATTCCTTTAAATCCTCTGGATGACAGAATGATCATGTTTGTTGTATTTGTGAGACTGGAACACTTTTTTGTAGCACCCAAGCAACAAAAAATTTTGTTTATAATGGGAAGCTGAGATGCCACTGTAATTTTGTGGAAGCTGGAAGACAAAGTCCGTGCCTGCAATAGTGCCAAATGGCAATTCTCTCTCCTGTTAGATTCCCCTCAGTTTTTATGAGAATGAGGCGTACCTGTTTAAATAAAGAATTTCAGATTGAAGACCTACTGTGATCCTGTGGCCTGGGGGATGACCAGGTGACAGCCAGTACCTGTGATGCAGGAGGGGATCACAGCAGGGCTAATTGCAGGGTTTTTGAGAAAGATGAAATCTGAACTGCTTTGATTTTATCTTTGAGAGGCACAAGGCCCATCAGCAGGAACGACTGTTTGCAGCACTGGTGGTGGTGACTTAATTTGAAAGGGTTTCTTTATTTAAAGCTGAAATACAGGAAAATCAGGCAGATCACATTGTATAGCACTAACAGCAGAGGGCTTACTCAGAAGTCTGAAGTTCTGTGAAATGGGACATATCTTTTAATTATGTGTCTGATATTGGCGTATCTGTAACCCCAGCACTGCTTAATATTTTAGAGACAAATAACTCTTACCTAAAGAGCAGGAACTCTTGTTCCTAGCTATGAGTAAGTGGAGGTCGGGACTTGCAGAACTGTTGTTTAAAAATATTAAACCACCTATATCCTCACTTTATACCACTGTAAAGGGATTGAAGTAACTCAAACCAGCCAGTCAAGGATACTTGAGGGTCTGTCTGGTGTAGCCTGAATCTGCATTTGAATGGTGTGCAGAAGAGGTTAGCTTAAGACCATGAAGTTCATATACTGATGTTTTATTAGAGCTGATTGAGTTCCCAAGTGGTATTTTGCACCAAGTAAAAGAAAGAACAGAGGATTCTGAAAGATCCTGACTGAACACAGGTGCTTAGCACCAGATTCATGAAGGCAGCAAAAACTGTTGATAGCTAAACAATCCCTGGAATTATTTAAGAGAGATCATATAAGGCAGTTACTTAGGACAGAATTGGTTGCTAGTCAGGAGGATTGCTTCCTGCACTCTAACCTAATGCTTTTTCAGGTATCAACATGAAAAAATGTTTCAGTGGCTTCAGCTTTCACTTTAAAAAGTGTTTTTTTCCTTGTGGCAACTATCCTGCCTTGTTTGTATTTTCTGATAATACACTAATAACAAAAATATTCTTATTGTATAGGTAATACATTATTTTTACAAGCAGGTAACAGACTAGCATACCTCATGATCTTTGTCAGTGTTAAATGTGTTAGACTACACAGCTAATACTAAAATCACCTCCAAAGTGAAGACCTTTGCTGGTATAGGGACTGCTGTGAGGCTTGCAAGGCACAAGGGAATGAAGATGTCTTAAGCATAAAGCTAAATAACTAATTAGCATTGACTTTTGTTACAACTGCATGCACTACTCTGTATGAAACCTTTGTAAAAAGAGATTAAATAAAACAGCGTGTTTATTTTGTGTTGTGTTTGTCCTTGACAATTTGTACAGGATGCTTGAATCTGTGAAATTTTGTATTCAAATGTTAATTCAGAAACGCTGCAGTACAGTTCCACAGTGACTTGTACATATGAGCCTGACGTACAGGTCTGTACAGCAGAGTACCATTTATCACGTTTATACCCATTACAGGTATGGTGTAATTGTTTGGTGAGGCAGAAGCTGTGATGATTTAGCATGGGCTTTTTTGATAATTGTAAAACTCACCTTTTATACCAATTTGCCCATTCTTTCCTGCTGATGTTCCTGACTTGATCAGTGCTTCTCAGAGCTGCAGTACCAACTGCAAAAGTTGTATCTTGATAGAAATGAGACTCTGTGAACTGTTTCTGATTTGTAACTACATAAATTAGGAAAATTCAATTGAGAACAGAGCTATAATTTGTCTTTGGTTAGTACAATATGGACTTCTGCACTACTTGCTACAAAATATGGAATTCTGCGCTGCTTCTAAGATTTAACTTTTTAGTCTAGCCTCTCTATCCCAAAGAAAACATGATCTTGGTTTTGCCATAATTGGTTACCTGCAGGCATGAATAAGAAATAAGATTAGTAATTTTGGTTTTCAGTGTTGACTGCAATACGTAGTAGAACCACAGCTTTTTTTGTGCCAGTTTTAACTTTTATTTTTCACTTAATTATTCTAGTTGTAGCTGTAGGAAGGCTTATGAGGCAGAGTTGTCTGTATTGAATGAACTTGTTTGTTCCTGTTCCCAGGAACTGTTGGCTCTTGTTTCTCACTGAAGTACCTTCATTGTCCAGCCCTGAGGAAAAACAGCTGCATGACCTGAGATCTTGAAGTGTCAGGCTCATGCCTCACTTTTAGTAGCAGCTTTGTATTTTCCCCTCATCTCTTTGGGCAGTGGTACAAAAGCAGGGCAGGGAACTTGACCTTCAATCTCACACATGCATTCTCGCAGATGATACTTCTTGGGCCCAAAGGTTGCTGGATGTGATAGTTTTTTCCTTTCTCTTTCTTCTTTTTCAAGCATTTCTCTATAAAAAAGATTTGTTTGTTACTATCAGAAGTCTGAATTGCAATACTTCCTCTCCCTTCCCTGGACCCAGGTTATCAGAAAGATTGACAGTTCCTACCTTGCAGACTTTACCTCGCTCGTGTCAGTTTTGGCTGAGAAAAATGATATTTCCTGCGTTCCAGAAAAGTTTGTATTATGTGTGCTTACTGTGTGCTACTTACTTGCTTTTTCCCAGGATTTTTTTAACGTGCTCTGTTATCTCTTTGTTGGTTTTATCTTCCACGTCAACCAAAACTTGTTCTCCGTTGTCTGTCGAGAAAAATTCCTAGTAGTGCATCAAATGATACCACTTCCCCCTGCATGCCGTTTAGAGAAGCTTTAAACGCACACGAATGAATGATCTGCTTTGCTTCTGCAGTTAATGTGCAATGCAATAAGTGGAAAAGCAAAATCTCCATGAGGGTGAGTCTAGGGGCGCTGCTAACGCCTTGATCTTTTCCGATCAAGCAGCTTCTTTCCCCGCTGCAGCCGAGGCAGGGCCGAGTGAGAACGACACAAACGCGGCGGCAACGACCCAGCCACTGCTCTGCGGCCCCGCGGCTGGCGGCACCTACCCAGGTAGAAGCGGAGGAAGGGCGAGGGAGTCATGTTCCTGAACAGCATGATCTGCACCCAGGGGTTCTTGTACTGGATCTGGGGGATGTTGAAAAACACGAACTTTCTGAAAAGAAAGAGAAAAGCACCCAAGGGTTGTCTCTGCGGAGGGCGCGGCCCGCGCGAGCCCTGGTGTATTTGCAAGGGCAGCCCGCGCTCCCGCCGCGCCCCGCGCTCACCTCGCGCCTTCGCTCAGCTCTCCCACCGTGTTGTAGTTCACGGTCATCACCTTCACCGAGCTCTTGAACACGACGTCGCCCTGGCTGAGGTACTGCAGGGTCCGGCGCACGGGGAAGCGGCCCTTCATGGGCATCGCGGCGGCGGCCGGAAGGGGAGGCAGCGCTCCCGCGCGCCCCCTGGCGGAGGCTCCGCCGCCCTTCCGAGCCCGGCCCCGGCAGTGCCCGCGCAGCGCGCGCGCTGTGCCGGTACCAGGGGGCGCGAGGGGGCGCGAGGGGGCGCGAGGGGGCGCGAGGGGGCGCGAGGGGGCGCGAGGGGGCGCGAGGGGGCGCGAGGGGGCGCGAGGGGGCGCGAGGGGGCGCGAGGGGGCGCGAGGGGGCGCGAGGGGGCGCGAGGGGGCGCGAGGCGCCCCGCGGACAGCAGCGACAGCTTTGCCAAAGCTTGTCTGTTCAAGATGAATTAAAACCTTAGGAAAAGGTCAAGTAAGTTCACGGGATTTCTTTTCTCTACTAGACCCCGGTGAAATCTCTCGTAAGATAATCACTGTGGTGAAGGCAAAATGGTTTTTCTCCCTAAAAGATTGTAAATTATGTATTTGGCCTAGACAGCTCCTGTACAAGAGGAAATTAAATTAACTTCAAAATAAAACCCAAGAATGCACTTATATTTGTAATTCACTTTAATGGTAGAAACCTCATTTAGCTACTAGTAATAACTGCAACAATATAATGACACAACAGCATTTAATAAAATGCATAAGCTAAATCATGCATTGCAATACTCTATATACAAACACAACAATGCAAATTCCTTTGTGACTGAAGACATTGTTTGGATATAAAATTTAGTTTAAAAAAAGAACATGCTATTATTTTTAAATGTTATCACACACAGCAATACTGATTTCACAAAAGAAGCTGTGAGACTTTTGCAAAGTTTTAAAAATAAACATAAACCATTGTTTTCTAAATTATAAGGAACAGATATTTCCAGAAAATATCCCAAGGAATTGAAAGTAGATGCTTCCTTTTATAAAAATTTGCTGGTTTTGTAGGAGCTCAGCACTCCCTAGCATGCCAATACAGATACAACAGTGTGCAGTTTTCAGTTAGGAAGCTATGAACACTGGCTTCCAGTGTATGTCAGAGTCCAGAATAATTATTAAAAATATCCCAACATTTGATCTTGTTTCCATATATGAAAAATTTAACATATACAGTCTGTAAGTAAAATCTTTTCTTCTTAAAGACTGTGCTTTTTCTTTGAAATTTATTCAGTCCTACTTTAACCCACAATCATGAAAATACCGTAAAATGGACCTATGTTGTATTATTGCAGAGCCTTTATTGCCACTAAACTTGAGCACATTTTGTCCTTCAGAATACAAAAAATTCAAATGTGGGTATAACACATTCAGTTTCAATGAACTTGGCCTTTTTTTTTTTCTGAATTCGCAGTTGAATTTTTAAACAGATCCAATCTTGATTAATCCCCAATTGGCTTCCAAAATTTTAAAACTGTTCCCCCAGTACAATGACTTTAAAAGACTTTCAGGTTTCTATTCACCTTTAAAGAGGAAAGCAAGCATTCAAACAGTACCAATTGTCCAGACACCAATGAAGGGCCATCTGTCACAGAAATTCCTGACATTAATTTAAATATTTTTCCTGCTGAAAATGACAGAAATAAGGTTTTGAAATGCTACAGGTTTATTCCTATATTTGAAATAAAAGCTTACAAATGCTCACTAATCAATACACCAAGAAAGTGAACATTCTCAGCATTTTCCCTAGCAAACTTTCCTCAGGCTTGTGGTTCACTTTAAGCATGCACAAAGTTCATATTATTTTGATCGGTGTCTTATTATCTGATTAAATATACACAAGTCTTTGCCACAGTGAGCACAAAAGGTGGAAATAAATGCCCAGAAAATTCTACTTCACCTTTTAAATGACAGAAACAAGACTTGCTGAACTACTGCCCTGCATGGTCTGTCAAATGCTTTTTTTAAAAAGCCACAGTTAACAGATTCACTTTATGGAAGGCTTTCTTTTTAACTTCATCAAAAGGGAAAAAGAACAAGATCTGTTCATACTTTCATAATGTAAAAGTTTGAGTCCTCATTATGAATAAGAAATTGTCTTACTTCACATCTCATTTCCCAACTGTGTGCCCAGACTGTCACAGGCAGTGCAGGAGCTGCACAGATTCCAGACCCAGGAAAGGACAGAATGTAGAAAGGGACATTAGTCTGACAACTAAATCAAGCAGCTAGTTGTGTTCAGTTTAGGCTCGAAGATAAAGAGAAAAATTTTGGAAAGTGAATATACAATTGAAATGCATTGTGAAAATCCTGGAGATGCCTTGATGCTTGCTAAGAAATAAACTACCTGCAATGTACCTACTATTTAATTACCGTTGTACCAGAGCTGCTGCTGTTTCACTGAACAGAGCACACAGTCTCTAACTCACAGGTTGATTTCATATTATCACTATGGCAATATGAATATTGATTTATTAAATAGCATCCATTACCTCCTCCTGTTCGGTGTGCTGCAGTTCAGCTTACTTTCAATTCGCCACAGATGAAGACTTAAAAACAAAAAATCAGTCTCTTACCAAGCTTCACAAAAATTACAACATTACAAAAGTATCTTAGGAGGCTGGAAGAGAATGAGTATATAATGAGCAGGGAAGTATCTTCTATGACTATAGTTATTTATTCATTATTTTTAACAGGCATTATATGCTCAACTATTGACTGGCAGACCTCTATAGGTCAAATAAGAAAAGGTAAAGAGAATAATGTAAAAGTGAGAAAATTCATGGAATATGTTGTCAGTTCTGAACAGCAAATAGTGAATTCAGACTGGTTTAGAAAAAAGGTGCAAAGCTCTGAAATTTGTGAGGATTGACCAAATTAGGAAGCTCTGGATTAGCAAATGAATAAAAAAACTTTAGCACATAGAATGGATGAATAATGGCTCCGTATCTGTACATATATACATACACTACACATTTTCTATACACTGTACAGAATATATTTAGACAGAGGTATAAACATATACATTCATACACACATACATACAGCTATGTACATATGCATCAGCTGCTCAAGTGAGTTCTAGAACTGAACATGCAGAAATGCACAATGGTGGGAGGCACAAAATAGACGTGTACAACTCTATTAAACGCTTTAAAAAGAAAGAAGATGGGCAGGAATTTAACAATAGTAAGTAATTTTCAAAGCATTCATGTAACTCAGGGAATTGAATAGGTTGTGGGAATTATGGAACATTACAACAGTATTACCTGTGATGAACTTAGCATGACTTCACAATAAAAAAACATCTAAACTTTAGGTGCTTAAACTTGGAGCATCTAAACTTTACAAAGAATTTTACTTTAACTTGTAACCCCAGTATAAACAATGTTCTGGTTTTTTTTCACAAATAATTTCCCATATGTTGATAGCACTGATTGCAGCAGAAGTAGGGTTGTAGCATTATCTAACAAGAAGGGTTAATGGCATCAAACAATAAGCCTGAACTTAATTCAGGAGTATTTACTCTTAAAATAGCTCAGCAACTTTATAATTAAAAGATGCAAAAAGCATATGTTTTCATTGTCTCTTCTTTGCTATCCCCTCTTGATAATTTTTCATATAAAGCTGTTTCTAAACTAATTTTCTGTCATTCAAGATCCAGTAGATGCTGGCAATTTGTCCTTCTTCTGCCCCTCACTCACCTTTCTAGGGTGACCATGCCCTCATTTGGCTGATCCCTCCTGGATGTTTGGAGGTGTTAGGACTGCAGCTGTTGTGTGCTGCTGTCACAGCTGGCCATGCTTATCACCAGAGCCAACTACTGCAAAAGCTCTTCTGTTGCTGTATGCCCAGTGTGGCAAACCCTGGGAACGGGTGGGAATCTGCCTGTGTTTGCTGGCATTTCTGCTTTTCCTCTTAGGGACAAGAGTAGGTGAAAAAACCTCAACCCCCCCTGCTTTTGCACTATTAAGAGTAACTGGAGAGGAGGAGAGGGATCTCAAACAAAAAATCAACGTTTTTGTTCTTTTCAGGATGGTATCATCCAGTAGATACATGCTGGTACATCTGTTCTCTGACTGACCTACCAGTTCTGCTGCTCACTCCACCTGATTCAAACAGGGCCCTGACTGGTGCTGTTAGTGCAGGAAGCTGCTTTGTCATTGCCTGGGCAGTTCCCTCAGCATTCATTTCCAGTTCTGTCTTCCTGGTTAAACTGTATTCCTGAAACCCCTTGCTAGTCATGCTATTTTTTTTTTTAATTGCCTTTTACTAATTAAGTAGCAAGTAATTGGGGAAGAATCCTAACTACTGTCTCAACTTTAATGGGCAGGAAAATCTACTGACAGCTGCAGTATCCTGAGTGAAATCATTCACGAATCTGTGAGTCCTGTGTACTATACAGAACAATAAAAACCCCACACAAGTGTTTTACAGTCTCTGCCAAAGGAGAAACAAGTCAGGAAACCGATTTCACCTGGCAACTTCAGCCCTGACATGGTTTCTCTCTGGCAGCCTCAGAATGTGCCCTTTGCCAAAGGGAACTGTAATGGCCGTGCAGAGCTGCTGGATTCTGCACACAGACTTGGAGCCAGAGCTCCTCACCAGAGGCATCACGGCTGTCTGGTGGGCCAAGGGCTTCGGAAGATGGTGAAAGGAGACTTGGCAAAGGACACCAACTAATCAGTGGAGAGCAACAGCAGTTTCTTGCCCCAGAGTGCTCTGAGAACTAAGCCTTCTTAATAATGTAACGTTTTAATGCAGCTAAAAGAAAGCCTTGTATGACTTCTTAGAAGGATCTCTCCTTAGAGATAATTTTTTCTTTTACCAGTTTCATGCAAGAGTTACTCCACAGACACCAAAAGCATTGCAGCTAATTTATAAGCAATGTAAATAGGCAGAGAAAGATTACTTTTGCACGTGGTCTTAGTTCTGACTCTATAGTCCAATATAAGTAAATAAAGGGAAGAAAAGAGTACACCTTCCTACATTTGTCACAAATGCAATTAAAATCATTATGACAAAGCTAATCCCAAATGCTTTTTATCTACAAGATTCAAATCCACTTCCTTTGCAAAAGAGTTGGAAAACAAGTGAAGCACAGTGGATGTTACTGCCTCATTATCATTCCCTGCACTGCCTCATTATCATGCCCCAGTCTCAGTCAGCACAGAATTCTACCATTTGTCTGAATGAATTGTGGCTAGTATACACATTTGCTCAGGCTCAGATAAATCTAATCATATAATTTATTACTATATTTCTGCTAAGTTAAAATATTTCCATTTCAAGAGCAGCAGAAATAGAACCTCAAAAATTCTGAAGAGAATAAATTTTGGCACTCAGTACAGCTTCAGTGAGATGAACTTTTCTTAGAATCACTTTGTGACTGTGATATTTTGACTCCAAGTTCTGTGAAAACAAGTTTGGCATTTAAATTTAACCATTATGAAAACAAGTTATTTCAATATTCAAAAAATAGTTCTTCAATAATTGTTACAATAATAAAAAGCTCTCCTGTCCCATATTCATAAGGAAAAGTTTGCACTTTCAAAGGAGAAAAAATCCCAAACTAATTTAAGAGTAAAGCTACTAAGATTAGCCTGTTACCATCTTCCAGTCACTGCAGAAGGGATGGAACAAACCTCAGAAATTCCAAGAACTATGTCTATGTTGCACTATTTTCTGCAGAGATGGTGCAAAGCTTGCCTGATTGTGCAGCTGCACTGTGTCCTACTGCCACTGAGAGGGATTGTGACAGGCTGGAGAAACAGGCCAACAGGAACCTCTTAAAGTTCAAAGAGGGGAAGCACAAAATCCTCTCTCTGGGGAGGAAATAGCCCAGGCACCCACGTATGTTCAAATTTCTACAATCCAAAATGTTAATCTTGGACTCTAAATAGTGTATAGTTAGAGTAGGTTTTGTTAATGGCATCAGAACTAGGTAGCTTGGTTCTGTGCTCTGCAAGCCAACAAATTGTGCTAATGATGCTACACAGAGAGGGACTTTATAGCTTTTAGGTGGTGATATCCAAATCTTAAAGATGGAACTGCTTCATTTCACCTACTAAATGCATGCGCAACTATGGATTACATGGCTGTTGCTCAATTTACACAAATTATTATTTTTTCCCTAATAAGCCATTTAATAACTATTTGAAGAGTAAGTAACTACCAGGGTTTGAGCATGGATATCATTATGTGGCCTTGCATTTGTGGGGAGTGTGGTTTGTTTGTGAACAGAGCTGCATGATATTTATTGTATCAATTTACATATGTAATACAAGGCATACATTTTTCATTTTATTTCATGTGATCCCTTTGTTCCCAAAAAACTATAATGCCTTTACCTTCTTTCCTGAAGTGTTATGATCACAAGTAATGAAAATTACAAGCAAATTTTTACACAGGAAATGGGGCACTTTTACTTGAAAAACTGGAAGTTGAAATGATACTTGTCAAGAAAAGGCTAGCTGGTGTGTATTGAGATTTAAAACCAAATATGCCAATGGCTAGTTTTTGTGCTAAGGAATATTTCATATACCATTAAAATGCTTTCTTATCTGCCTAAATGATTTTTATGAAATACTGAAAGCAAATTAAATTCCGCAATCCTTTTGGTTATTTAAAAAAAAAAAAACACAATAGTTAAATGCATTCTGGTGTAGAACAGTGACATAATCCAGTAAAATTTTAAATTTTAACAAAAGCAGCTACTACTCTTTCCAAGGTAGCTACTGTTTCTGATGTTAATATCACCATTAATTTTTAAGTTGTATACCCTTAACATAAGGACTGTGCAGCAGAATTGCTGACACAATCCCACAGCAGTTACACTACAATCAAATGGTTGGTACTAAAAGCTGAAGTCCAGCTGACTTCACATGTAGAGAGCAGATTTCCCATCACATGAACAATATGACAGTTTCATTTGCTATAGCAAAAGCTGAGAGAGATAAAAGTGCAGTATTACAAATCTCTGCATGGATACTGAACTCTGCAATACCATTCTGAGAAATGAAGATTCTGAATGTGCTAAAAATAGTAACTGTAGAAGACTTTAATGCATCCAGAAGCTAAAATTAAATAGTCTTTTGTGTCACAGTAGGTGCTACAAATATCAGCTTCCTAACAAGCATGAAGTATACAAGGTCTTTTTGTTACTTTAGAAGCCTCATCTGAAGTTGCTTAAGATCTTTTGGCTACAATTCAGACTCTGAAAAGTCACAAACACCAACCTAGTTGATGTTTCTAAATAAATATCAATAACAGAAGAAAAACCAAAGTGCTGAACTTATCATTAGATAAGTTTTGTCACATAAAACTATGAAAGTAAGAATGCCTCTAACACACAAATAATTAAAATAATTAATGCATCTAATGATCCAGGATCAGATGAAGGTATTAATTGCAATGACTTTTTAAAAAATCCTTGATTTTAAAATACCAAATAGCCATAATAATAAATTATACTAAAATGAAACCTATGCTAGCAGCTAATGGCCAGTACTACTAGCAAACATGTTGATGGCTCAAAACTCCAGACAATTAAAAAGAAGTTAATTTTATATCTCCATGGTGTATCAGTCATCAACTGCAATTGTACATGAGTGAGAGTAAATCCTAACTGTATTCTGGTTTCAAACTGAGTGACAGGAAAGTTGAGAACCCTGCAAAACTGGGAGTGCTTAGGGAGGGAGGGAGGGAGGGAGGGAGGGAGGGAGGGAGGGAGAAATAAAGTGAGAGAGCTTTGTAATAAACTCTTGCTGACAGCCAGAGATTCTATACATTTCAGGTCTTAAATTGTACCCTGTAGCTACATCATGAGGGTGTTCAGAGTACAGAGAGGAGGGGTAAATTTGCACCATACAAAGACCATACTCAAAGAGCATCACACGGCTCTATTTGCAAATTACTGCTCTTCCAGTTAATGACTGATTTTCCCCGAAGTCAAAAGGCTTCTTCTTAGAGTAACATTTGTCATGATTGTGTTTGTCTGAATAGACATTTTAAGGAACCTGCATATTGATAATCATTATTGTGGCAAACACTTTTTTCCTCTAGTGTGGGGAATAGCAAATAATAGTCACTATGACTGTGTGTATTACAACTACACTAATTTAACAGATATAGTTTCATATAACATGGATATCTGATTTAAGAATCCACCTTAATATTTCATGCATAACATAACAGCAAGTGACTTTTTATAGACTAAATGATTGTCTCCTTAAGCATTCTACATTTTTACAAAAATCACTAGCATTTTGACTAAGGACATATGTATTTTTTTCATTTTTCATACTCATAAGCAGGATGTTGATGATGCTGTTGCTCTGACAAGAAGTGATTACAAAGTGCTAGTATTATACCCTGGCATTTGCTAGACATTCATTCCAAGGATATTTTTAAATATATACATACTGTTCTTTTTACTTTTAAAGTAATTTTATTACTACTCTGATATTATAAAACTCTTTTTAACCACTGATAGTTTCTAAATACAAAGCATGTGAAAAGTATGTTCAGTAATCTGTGGCCTTTTAAATGAAAGGCATCAAAAACATTCCTTGTGGTAGGAAAGGTCCTATAGCAGGTCTTTTAATAGCTGCTTTAAATTTTGTCAACATCAGAAAAAGACAAGGAGAAATCTGTCAGGAAACTGATAACAGGTTGGAATTATCTGCACATACCAAAACATTACTCTCTTAACTTCCTAATTATATGGGGTTTGTGAAAATTACTTCAATCCCTCAAATTACATTGTTCCCTCTACGCAGATGTGCCAGTTATTTGACCATTATATTCTGCTGTTTCCATTTTGAGAATGTAGGGGATTATGCTGTCAATGGGAACATTTCCAATGAGACCCGTGAAAAACAGTTCCTCAGTGATGCTAGAGCTCATCAGCCTTAGTGCTGGCAGGCGAACTAGGATCCGGGCTAGCCTGAAAAAGAAGTTCAGTGGATTATAAATACATATAAGACCAGTTTAAGATACTCTATGACTAAAGAGCTGGATCTGTCTTTATTATTACCATAATTCATGAATAGGTGTAAAGAGGCAATTAAAGCTAATTGGCCACCACAAAAAGAATGGTTACTGTTCTATCCTGCAAGCAAACTGAAAGCCAAGTTGCTTTGTAGTTTTCCAATGAAAGGGACGTGTTGATGTCCTTTGTAGACAGAACATGTACGTACAAACACACCATTTTCTTAGCCTGTTTTTGAATTCCCAGCTCTTGATGAACAATGCTGAGACTAATAATATTCATAGTGATTAGTGTGAACATTTGCACCTTTTTAAGAGCATAATGTTTAATTAAAATTTCAGCCATAAACAGCGTAGTCCTCAGTTGCCTAGCAATTTCATGCCAAATGAGATAGCAGGAAGGGGGTTGGATGTATATAAACAGAAAAAAAGAGAATCTGCTTCTAATGAGAGAAGGAATTTGGAGGAATGTATGTTAAGCATAAATATTGCCAAGCTGCCCTGGTGTTTTATTTACCAGGATGTTAACAGATATCCAATATAATAACGTGATTGTATTGAAATGCACATGAAATTTAGGACAGTGATGAAAACATTTTGCTGTCATTCATATGGCAGATGCGCATCACAAACATCAAATCAAATAAATTTTCTGAACCAGAACCATATAATAGCAAACCTCAGTTAGCACTGACCACATGTGCTCTGGAAAATGCTTGAATATTTATAGAGAAAATATCTAAGGTCCATTCTGCTAATATACCATATCTTGTAAACTTCAGGGCAAAAAAGATGTTTTTGTGAAAATTGTAACACTTGTCTCCTATCTCAATTTGTACCAGCACTCAGTTGCACAGAAATAATCAGATTTGTTCTCTAAACTTGTCTATGGGTGAGCAGGGAGAAACAGACACTATTAGTCAAAATACAGGACACTGCTTGGGGAATGTAATTCTGATTTTCTTCCCTGAGACACTATTATGAGAAGTATATGGAACAAATTTTATATTTAGTTTTATGGTAGATATTCAGCTCTCACTAATCAAACCAGAAGGACTCAATTGTACATGGAAGAATGTGGGATTTGAGGACATTTCTGAGACAGAGAATCCTATTTTCATTGCGCCACAGTGTTAATTCTGTAAAAATTCTTAAGATCAGTGCAGAAAACAGAGGTGGAGAGCTCTCTTTTTCAGACAGGTTTTTTTCTTCTTTTTAGTTACCCCACTCTCAGACAGTGCTTAAGTGTATGGGATTCCTTCTTTACACAAGGATACCTTCCACAGTAAAAAGAACATGTTCTAGTATATCTTGCTAGACAGACGTGAGAATTTCCCTGATAGTACAGAGAATCATTGTGTTGATGAATTTTGAGTTTTGATGGAGTTCGTGAGAAAATAAGGTAATTGTTTCTAGCACGTAACAAACAGAATAGTTGAGAAGTGAAAAAACAAGCTAGATAATTTCAGAGAAGTCCTTAGAAATTTAAAAAAAAAAAAAAAAAGCCAAAGGAGAAAATAAGTAAGATGTGGGATTTTCTTATAAACAGAAGTGAGATGGTTATTGTTCTCTGTTATATGTAGTCCTTGTTTTTCCAAGGGCTGTAACTGACAGTTTTAACATTTTTCTGCATATGTAACCTGAAAAAAATTTCAAGGATGATAATCACCTTTTAGTTGTCAAAGAGACTTTAAAATATTACCTTAAAAAAAGAAGCAGTGTGAATTAGTCAGTTGAAGCAGTTATCCCTCAAACTTCTGAAAAAGTAAGTCTGTTTACTTTTCTAAACATGACTATGAGAGTCTCAAAAAAAACCCTCAAAAACCCAGACAGTACTAATAAATTTAATTTACATGGAGGAAGCTAGACCGCTATTCTTATTTCTATGCATCTTTAAACAAACCTGTTTACTTTTTTGAATTAGGTTTTAGTTCTTTCTCATCAACAGTCAGAAAAAACCCCAAACCCCAGATGTCAAAAAAGCATAAATTATATTATTTTGTACTTTCATTAGCTACAGCCCACAACATTATTTTGGGTACTTTAGACAATAAATACCTATAAGTATCTTCTGGATACGTTTTTTGTACATAGTCCTGCAATTCCATCTGTGCCTTCTCCTGGAATTTTTCTATTTGGGTTGAACTGGTCAGACCAGGGTGATCTAAAGAAACAAAACATTTCTGTATGTCGATTGTTTCCCTATACATTGTGAAATAAATGTATTTATAAGACTCTCACATTTAATTTCAATGAAATATTTCTATGGTACTGTGATGTTAAACATACTAGCTGTGTAAAGGAAACCACTCAGGTGAACATTTACTTCCTGGCTTTGGAATTAACTTGTTCACTTTTCTCTCTAGAGCTATGTGTATACATAAGAAAGTGGACAAAGATTAAGCCTGTATGGATGTACCAGGCGATGACAGAATTTGTTTTTAACTTTGCATGTTTAAATGTAAATATGTTTGCATCTGTGATTTGTTCTAATCAGGCTGGCTAAGCAGTATCTAGGGTTATTTTCTTGATAGATCAATGTCTTAATCTTTCCAAGTCTGTCTCATATTTTTATTCCAGCTGGCTCAGTTCTGTAGACAGCCATGTGGTCAGAGCAAAAAAAAAGCAAACCCACAAAATATCACCTATCTTACTATGCCACACTCTCTTGTCCAAACTGCTTGTCCCTTGAATGATGTACCTTGAGTTTGGATAGTTTCTTGCTTTTCCAACTTGAACAAAACCCCTAATAAACCTAACTCTAATGGGACAATCTCCCCCAAAATATTCAAAAGAACATTTCAGGACACCAGTATCTTCTAAATAAGAAGATTTTTGTTTCTCTTTGTTTTATTACAAAGAGAAAAATAGTTATCAATGCAAAAAAACCCCAAGCAAACACAGCAATAACGATATATCCTTTTACTTTGTATTCTGTTAAATACAAAGTGGTAAATACCTCTGAATTAAAATAAATAATATGCATTTCTGAGCAAAACTTTCCCTTTCACTCAGCCTGTCAGCAGTCGTAGATTAACCTTTGTGTGTCCTAGAAACATCTGCAACCTTTGCTGAAAAGACTGCCACTTCCAATTTCTTTAATGTCCTTACCTAATCATTCCAGAAAATCTCAAGTGTCTTCTTTGAGTAAATTCTCATATTTCACTTGACTATGCTTTAGTTCTCTTCCTGTCATTTTTTTGGTAACAAATGGAAGACAGCCTTTTTACATTCATTTACATACATACATTTACATTTGAGATTTTGTGGAAGTTTCCTATAAAATAGGCATTTCTGCTCATATTTCAGCTATTCCTCTTATGAGTATATTAAAAATACTAAAATTGAAGCAAATGTCTTTTGTCACTTGGAGAATGCATTTCTTCTACTCCTTGTCACCATTTTCCTCACTTAAATTGCTAGTACACATTCCAGATAACTTATTACTTATAGGTTCTCAGCTGAAGGTAACTTGAGAACCTAATCTTCTAGGGTGGATGTACAGGAAACACCTGATAGATTGGAACTGTAAACAACATGGATATGTTGCTCTCAAGTTATTTTAAAACACATATTGTGATCACCATTATGAAACACTCATTTTATCTACAACTTAACAGATGAGTCTCATCTCAAGACATTAGTCTCATTTAAAAAACGCTAAAGAATTGACAGATTAAGGCTTATTATTTAAAAAGATATGGTTACTAAATTCCTTACCAGGGCTAAAAAGGACTATAGCTTTAAGGTATGCATATTCATATCCATCAATATCAAGCTTGGCCATGCTGTTACAGAACTCCTGAAGTTTCCAGATGTGTTCCATGACTTGCTTTATTCTGTCTCCAGAAAGTTTATCTACGAAAAGATATTGCTTACTATTTCATCTGAGCTCAAGCATTTCTAATATATTAACAAATAAAGTTTTATAAACCAAGTCAAGTGATATGTGCAAGTCTTTTGCTGTCTTAAAACCACTTAACATGTAAGGATGGCCTGAATTATTATGAAAGTGACGTGAATTTATAACGTTGAGTCAGACCCATGGCTAGCAAACAGAATGCAAGGACAGCATAATTTGCCACACCAAACTTTTTCCAGTGATGTACTGTTCTGAGCAGAGACTCTCAAATTATGGTGCTTTATTCTACAAATGGCTAGAGTGATTCTGGGAATGAATTGAAGCACAAAGCAAATGCTAACATGCAACCCTAATTTTAAATTCAAACATTATTGAATTAGCTTTTCCAGAAGTGAATGCAAGCTACTTTCTCCTCTATCTGTACTTTTAGGAGTGAACTTTTCATTAGCTATGGTATAGTCTTTTTCCCATCTAATGGGGTAAATTCACTGAAATACACGTACACAGATTCTTCTATAATTTGAAAGATCACATTCCTTATACTGGGTTCATAATCTAGCTTGAAATTTCAATTTAAAAATGTATTTTATTTATAAGTATGTTACAAGTGAGTGGTATTAACTGCTAAACTAGGAAGTGAGAGATTTCTATTTTGGTGAATAGAAATCCTTGTATTGGGCTGTCTATCTAAAAACTAGTCAAGGAATAAAAACACTAGAGAATACCTTAAGATAAATTTTTGAATATATAATTACTATCATCAAACTTCAGAAGGAAGTCAGTTCACAGGGGAAAAAACCTTTCCTCGAAAAACACATTAGAATAATTTTATTCCAGTCATAATCTCCAATGCTAGCATTTAATATCATTTTAATTTGAATATTTTATTTTTCTCTATACAGCTAATAGTGCATAGGATTGCTTAGACTTCATGTGCTTTAAACTGAACCTTTGACATAGTTTATTATTATTTGATCTATTTTCTGAAACTGCAATGAGAAGATTGAATGAATGGAAGAACCATTTTTTGCACAGTCTTGAAATAAGAACAAAAGCATAATCTACATTTCTTAAATCATTAATTGTGATACAAAATTTTAGTTACTCAAGATGGATGAAAATAGACATAATGTAATGGTTTGGTTCCTGTATTAAGTGGGAAAATATGATCCAGAAAAACTCAGGAAAAGCAAACTTGAATTTCAGAGTTTCTAAGTAGCCTCATCACTAATATGTTCCTAGATAAAGTTCTGAAATTTCTTCACTTTGTCTTGAATTTTGAAGGTATAATACACAATATAACGTGATAACTTTGCAGAATAGATATGTAATACTAATGATCCTCTTTTCTAAGCTGGTCTCAGCTAATGCAGTATGGCTGCAAGTACAGGTTTTAGAAAAAAAAAATTACAATTTTGATGCATGAGAACAGAAGTGGAACCAGCTGTAATAGCCCTACCACTTACTTCTTCCCAAAGTCACTGCCTGGAATAGAGGTGGAATAGACAGCTCTGTGTATTCTGAAACAGATATAAAGTAAAAGCCTAACTCTGCATAGAACATCCAGTGGGCAGGTTTCCCTTCTGATCTTTTCAACTTTTCCCTCTCTGTGCAGGAAAGGAGCAGCACTCTGTTGTATTTTGGGACTGCCCAGGCTCTCTTAAATGAGAAAACAACAAACCAAACAAAAAAACCACCCCAACCAACAAACAAAAACCCAAAACCAAAACAAGAAAAAACCCTATATTCATAATGAAAGCAATTAAAGCATACTATCCATTTAAGAATCAAATTTCAGTCTAGTTTACTTTATCATGATGAAGCTAATAAAGTAGATTATAACTTGATTGTAGAACTATAAAATGTACAAAGCAGATAGCTGGAAAAATATTTAATAACCTTCAGCTCTAGAAAAATACATGTTTTACTCTCCTCAGTAAAAACCTATTTTCTAATTTTTGCTGTGTACACAATAATGACACCATAAAAATTATAAGAAAATGGTACCAAATAGTATTCTATAGCTACTTTTAACACACATTTAAATTTAAAGTAGTTTTCATGTATTATGCTGTGTTTGCAGAGTTTAAAGGTCCTAGTATTGTTTTCTTCCTCCTTTTAAAAATTAATATTATTTTCATGCTAATCAATCCTATTGATTGGAAGCATCTTTAAAGAATGGAAAAAAGCAAATATAACAGATTTTCATCCATTCTAGATATAATCATCATTACCAACAGACCAACATTGAATTAAAAAATAAAATTACATACATCTTGCTAGGAATGTCAAGAAATTAGGTTGTGTAATGCTTCAAGGGCACTTCAAAATACATTAATCATTATTGCATTACAGTAGTATCCAAAACTATTATATTTGCAAGAATATGCTTGTCATGATAATTGGCAAACACTGTTTTTACACTGCAAAGAGCAGAAGGAAAATTCCAGAAGGAAAAAGTCTGGTGTGGTTTGGAAGAGGGTATCATTATTCTAAGTGGAAAAAACATACATCTGGATGGGAAGAAAACTCTCTGAGCACATCCAAGAAGTATTTTAGGATGCACTTTCTCTGTAATGTCAGTCAGGCATAGAAGACCTCCTTGCCTCTACAGACACTTCTATCCCACAGGTATCTGTATGAGGTCAGTGCAACAAAGTTGTAGATCACCAGGGGAAAGATAATTATGCAAGAGAAAGCTTCACCTTCCCCTGGTTCCTGATGTAATTCTGCCACTGATGGGGAAACACCTTGTGAGCAATGTTATCCAAACATCCCCGTATTGTTAGCAGTAGTGGTGACATACCTTCTTGTATGCTGTTCTGGAGGTGGTTCACAATCGCTCCTAGGATGGTAGACAGACTCATCACCTGTGCACACTGTGCCAGGCCTAAGGTAAACAGTTCGTTCCAGCAGGCACGCACAAGGCTCGTATTACAGTCCTGCCTACAAACAGCAGAAAATCAAAGGTAGTTTGCATATCAGCTTGGTATTGCCCTATTTATAATTATATTATGTATAACAATTCATAATAAGGATTAATGTATTGCAAAACATTTTGGTAACAGGCATGTATTAGCATATTAAAAGTATTTCAAGAAGCAAAAAGAAATTAAAGACTATGGGAAACTACTTCGGGTCATCTGCGAAATGGTGCTGCTCATCAATTCTTTAGTAAGGTATCAAAAGCAAGCATTTAAATTCTACAAATTCATGCTTGCTTTTGATTTGGCTTTAGGTTCTGTAACCTAACTTCTGTAACCACAGTAACATTAGATACTGTAGTTACCCTCCCCCTCTGCCCTCTTCTATTTTATTCTTCAAAACAGGGAATATTGCATAGTCTTCACACATTTTAAAGTATTCATTAAAAATTAAACAATACCATTACTAAAAAGTTCAAAATATCTGGGAAATCTTCAGATCAGTGCTTAAATTCATTCAAAAGCAAACCATTCAAACAGAGTATGTCCATTTACCCAAGAGCTTGAAATGCAGGTATGGACCTAGCCCAGTGCATAGAGAGGAAAAGGAGTCGTGATGCTGACTCACAGATGTAGTGTACATTAAGGTACTCTGGCATCGGACTGGGCATTGTCAGCTGCAAAAAATAAAAGTACAGTATAATACATATAGTTCAGACATAAACCAGTCGTTATCGTCGATGAAATAATGGGCAAAAACATTCAAACTACTCTCAAAGTCCATCACAATCAACAGTGTGATAAGAAGTTGTCAAAGGAAGACTGCACTAAATAACTCTTTACTAGTGGCAAGGAATGCAAATTGGGAATATGAGACAAGAAATTATGCAGGAGCTCATACATCTTAAGCATTAGTTTGTTTAGTAAGACATTTAAAGAAGCATATACCTTAAATGTGACATGCGTATCTGTAAGTAGGGGTCCTTCCACTTCAATAATTGGTGTTGACTGATCTCTACTGATTACATGAATATTTCCTCCTCCTGTAGGATCCATCCCATCTGCCAAGTTATGAGGTGTTGTACCATCTGTGGTATTAAGTGCTTTAGCCAAAGTATCAAATGCCCTAAAAAAAAAAAAAAAGTGAACAATGAAAGAGTGCTTCCTTAGATCTTAAAAAATTCACAGTGCTCAAATTAAATGCTATAAAACATTTCCACTTAGAGGCAACATACACAAGAACTCTTAAGGCTAACACAAGGTCAGACTTTTCATTACAATTTTGTCCTTCTGTATTCTTTGGGCATTAATAAAACAAATAGATGTGCCCACATATTGCTGGTAAAAGATCTCCCCTGTAAGGGAAGGATTTTGTACTGTAAATCCTGCTCAGATATTTTTATCCTAGAATTTGTACTAGTAAAGGGGTCTTGTGCTGTGCTGGTTGTAGCTAGGATAGAGTTAATTTTCTTCACTGTATGGGGCTGTGTTTTGGATTTGTACTGAAAACAATGTTGATAATATACAGAAGTTTTTATTATGCACAGCAGTGCTTGCAGAGTGTAAAGGCCTTTTCTGCTTCTGGTCCTCCCTGCAGTGAGGAAGCTGGGCATGCACAGGAAGTTTGGGGGTGACACATCCAGGACAGCTGACTCCAACTGATACAAGGGTTATTCCATATTTTGTGATGTCACACTCGGTATATAAAGAAGGGGGAAGAAAGAGGAACTGGGGGGATGTTTGGAGTAATGACGTTAGTCTTTGGAAGTAACTGTTACACATGCTGGAGCCCTGCTGCCCTGGAGGTGGCTGAACACCTGACGGCCCATGGAAGGTAGTGAATGCATTCCTTTACTCTGCTTCTGTGTGTGGCTTTTGCTTCACCTATTAAACTGTCTTTATCTCAACCCACAAGTTTTCTCACTTTTACCCTTCTGATTCTATTGCAAGTCCCACTGGTGGGGGAGTGAGGGAGCAGCTGTGTGAGGCTTGGATGCTGACTGGGGTTAAACCACAACAGTGCTCTTGCACTTACTATTCACTGTTCCCCCTTCTCACAGATTCGGTGAGGATTACAGACCATGCACTCTGAAGAACAAAGTCCCTGTCCTTGTCCCCATCCTTGATCTCCAGCTTTTTGGAACAGTGGAGAACAGTGTGGTTTTCTTCTAGACAATATGCCTGAATTTCCTTCCCCTTAAGATGGCTGGGCACTCCTTATCTCCCAGTATAGATAATGACACTTAAAAGCCTAATGACACTTAGCAGTGGACAGTGTTATGGTAAAGTGCTCCTTTGCCACTTTTGTCAAGATGGGGTTTTTTTGGGATAGGGATTTTTATAAATTTTATTTTCTGCTTTAAAGAAGCAGTAAGAGGTTGACATAAGCTGACATTGCAGTGTCAAGTATTTTAAAATACTAATTAATTTCATTTGAAGAGTTCAAATGAAAGACTTAAGAGCCTTAATTAATGTCCTTCTCTCTCTCCCCTCAGAGGAGGTGTCTTCCTGTCATTGTAGTGGGTATACTGGTCTGGTATTTGTTTATTGTCAGGGGCTTTTCTATTCTAATTGTTGCTATTACTGTTTCATTTTGCTGTTACTGTTTGTTTGCTAGTCTCATTGCTGTTTCCAGTAAAGTGTTCCTATTTCAACCCGTGATCTCTGCTTTTTGTGCCTTTGACTGGAGATGGAGGGGAAGCAAGTGGCAGCATAGTTTTAAGTGTGAACATTAAATTAGAGAATACCATTCCTAAACCACGACAGTTAAGCTCCTCCTAAAAATCTTCTTTTTGAGAAACACTGGACAGTTTTGAGTCCAAGTATTTTACCCTATTAACCTATACTGCTAAATTCAACCAACCTGCCTCCCCTCCCAAAAAAACCCCTAGAAACATAAAAAAAAAAAAAGAAAAATCCCAGCCTTGCAAATCTCAAGCTGTGCTTCAAATTTTAATATTCCATGCTCCCTTTTCATATATTTTTCATTAATAAAGAAAAGAAAGACTTCAAACTTTCTAAATCTACATTACCAAGAGATTTTATGGCAGCACAATCTCAAAAATAAATCTGCAGTAATGCAGACCCCTAAAAAGCAAGGCTAAGGGCACAAGCATTGCACAGGAGAAGCTTACAAAAGACACACCCATGTTCCTATTCTCAGAGTCTTCCACAAACTAGTCATTTATTATTTTTCTGAGAACCAAATCTGGTCTAGCTTCAGAACACTACATTTGTAACAGAGTTCTTCACAAGAAGAGCCAAAACTGATTTCTAAAGAACTGGTTTTGTATTTCCAAGTAGGGCAAATCTGGCAATCTGTACTGTGCCTGGTGTAACAATGCCAAATTCCTTTAATGAATGAGTGTAAGGATACACCACATAGAACACAAATTGGTAAATAAGGTGTAAATATAAATTCATACCGTGTAATCTCACTTGCAGATTGCTCCTCTTGTTGAACTTCGGAAGTATCTCCATTATTTAGGGACTCACTGAGATTAGCAAGAGATGTTACAACATTTGCTAGTGTTCCTAAGGCACCCTGGCTTGTTTCAGCCTAAAAAATAAAATACTAAATTAGTAAATCAAAATTATAATTAATATATCATATATGATTCCCCTCCCCCCTTTTTAACCTTTTTGTTCTTTTTCCCCTGCACACCTTTTCCTTCTACCTGAATGCCAGGAAGAACAATGGTTCTCAATTATCTTTAAATCCTATTCTAATTATCAATCCTAGTCCCAGATGAGACATCATATGGAGAACTACCTGTGGCTGACCTTTTGCAGAAATATGCTTGCCAAAAGAAACCACAATCCTATTCATCAATTTATTACATCCATCCATATGGTTCTTCACATTTATCACAACCTTATCTTCTCAACAGCAACAATTATTTGAGACTACGTACAATAGATAAAGTAATGTGAACAAATTAATAGATATGCTCAGAACTGAAGTGAGCCAGTAATACCTTGGAATCAGCAGCTAGGAGGACTGTACCATCATCCCTGATCAAAGGCTGCTGAATATTCACAAGCATTCCTGGATCAAGAAGACCAGCTGATCTGTTTAAAAGCATAAGGCATCTGATGGTCAACAGTATTTTCCATTAATCAGAAGAATGTGTAACAACTCACGACAATATAAAAAGAATTACCAATTTTTAAATAAACAATTTAGTGAAGCTTACAGTCTATCAGGATTTAAGTCTTTCTGAAACAGTTCCCAAAAAATAGCTTGAAAGACAGAAAGACTGAAATATCTTTTAATTTCCAGTGCAAAACAATTACAGCTTCCCAAATGCATATTTTCTCATCTGCTTTTTGTTCTGGTTTAGTCTGCTTTAAGGAAAGTTGTTGTCTTCTCATGCTCTCAGAAGTCACCTAGTAGCTCTGGTTTTATATTAGACTTTGGAGGAAGGCATAACGCTGTATTCCAAGCAAGACAACGGCCAGCACTGTATAAAAGTCATAAGAATATTTTTTACATTCCAAAATACACACAGAAACAGTCATGTAATCAAAGCCTGCATAAAATCTCTGCTGCCTTCACTTCTGCTGCTTTTTGACCAAATATCATTCCCCTCTGCTGTATCTAATTTAGGGAGACAGTGGAAAGTCTTTGCAGTCAGCAAGTTTATTTGCTACTATAACATGATACCAATGCACACAACACAGGTGCAGGCTGCAGGAAGTTACAGTACAAGGGGTCTGACACTAACAGCTATCATTGTGAACAAGGACAGGCAGCAAATTATCACGTATTATGCAAATCTCAATCCTACATACATAACAGAGTGGTTCTTAGTGAGTGTATAGTATGGTTTATAGGTCTGTAATGGATTTGTAGCTCAAGGAAATTTCTAAGAAGCAAATGGCTGAAGACTTCTTTCAAACAAGAACACTGAAAAATAATTCTCCAAGAGACCTGCAGCCCAAACTTCCTAACTGCAGTGTCATTTGTTCAACAAGGAATATGTATATAAAACATTAAATGCACACACTTCTCCCCATATGAAAACTGAATAATCCAATTTTTTACGTGGTTCTCAACCATTCATAATCTACAGTTTTAAAGATGTCATATCTAACCTAGACTTTTTTTATTCTATTCAGGAAAAAAAAAAAAAAAACCTCTTGCCTTTGTTTGTAATGATGTGCATTTTCGCACCCACTGCCTAAGGACACATCTCAGAGTGCAGGAACCATATTGGAGTATCTTCCATATAGTAAAATGAAGCTGCTATTTTGCTGCTGTTGAAATCAGTCTCTTGGGATTTGAATCAGCAGTCACTGAGTCTCCCTAACTACTGTCTTTAGGAGAAGGAAGCCCAAGTCTGCCATTTGCAGACCTGATTTCAGAGAAGTGCTAACCCGAACACACCAACCCATTAGCCTACATGCTTTCTGCTTGAATATCATTCACTTGCTCTGCATTGCTCTGACCTGGCTGGAGAAGAGCCAGCTCTGAACTGAAAACCACATACCTATATGCAGACATAAAAATTTTCATGAGAAGCAGAACTGACACTGGCCTTGGTAATGGAAACAGATGATGTGTGGATTAGAGTCCTTTTCTGTTCCCTCTGAGATCAGAGGGGAGAAAGAATATAGGTGTGACTGCAAAGTAATATGCACAAATAATGTGAAAGAAGATGTGTGGAACTGAGGTACTCACCGTGTCCCATCTTTATCTGCTACAAATGTTGGCGTTGCTATTAGAGGGCTTCGAAGATCTTTTCTTATATAGATTTTTTCAGTAGAAGCTGCACAGTTGGTTGGTTTTTCACGCTGTACATCAAAAGGCTTTCTTTCACTTTGAACTGCTACATAAAGATAGAAAGATACAGATTTGAAAGGAAATAATTCAAATGAAAAATACAAAAAGTAAGTAAAATTCCTGCAGTTATGATAGTGTATCACCTGAATGCAAAACTGGAAATTTTATACCAAGAGTGAAGAAAAGCAGGCTCGAATGTTACTATATCTGTGAGTATGTGTATTTTTATATATGCTTTAAACTAAGAAAGTCACAGATTGATCTTTTGCTTCAAATTCTGCAGATCTGGAATAAAATATTGCTCTTTTGTTGGCATTTGGTGAGTTGGAAGATTCTACAGATTGTGTTTTCAATTTGTTTATATTTTTTTCTTACAGTCACAGGTATGCCTAAGTATTAGGCACATTCCTATTCTGGATGACACAAAACAATGCAAACCCAGAAGGAACCCTGAAAAAGTCAAGAGGCAAGTTACCTGAGAGATGCAGGTTAGTTCCTTGAGAGGATACTCTCTGCATGACATACACTTCACTTACAGCCATTAATTCCACCCAGTTAGGGAAGAGTGTTTCAAAACTAACCCTTTCATAATCTAAATATATATACTTGAGAATTGAAACAAACTAAGTTCAGTCTCTGAAGTGCTGAACAAGTGTAGCAAATTTTTAAATAAAAATATTAAGAAGCAGTTACTTTGTAACTTTTAAAGAAAATGAAATTGCATCTTTATTATATTAAAATACTATTATTAAACATATTACAGAAAGTTATCCTTATAACCAGCAAGCGTTATTTAGTTCCTGATTTTATTTTTGCTAATATTGTTACTATTAGCAAAATGTAGGGGCTTAAAAGTTGTCATATCAAATTTATTGGCTTGGTGAATACACATTAATTAATCAGAAGCCTGACCCAAAGCCAGCGAAGTCAGTAAACTTATACCCTAATATCCTGGGGTAAGAAAGGTTTACTTTCTGGAAATGCAGCAGGTTTTCTTGTACAAACTTCTCATCTTCTATCCAGCACATTGTGTGCAAAACACCAGAATCATCACAACAGGTCTGGAGTTTCAGAGTGCAAATACAACAATTATGTCCCTATTTACAACTTAAAGTTCTGACTCCCTGAACTCAGTGGTTGAAACTTACCCTGCTTAGATCAGATCACAAAACAACCTTGTAATAGTTTCACATAGTGCTAAATTGAATAACAGGCAATATAAGCTGAAGACAAAAATATATTGAAGCAAGTGCTTGGCTGCTAGCACTGGAAATGTATGAAGTACTGCATACAAACATAAAAGCATATTTTAAAACATATGACAATTTATACAATGCCTCATAAAACACTACTCACAAATTATCAAATTAACACAAAAATTTAAAAAGAGGGAAAAAAAGACTACTTTCTATCACTGGTTGAAAAAGCTGCAAAAATAAACTTGAAGGAATGCAGATTGTCAAAATAGAATATTAGACTCAGGTTCATGTCAATCCATGTAAAAATGTTTTCTATTATAAGCATACATCGTGTTTGGAACATGCATTCTAAGTAAGGCTGTAACTGGGCTCCTCAAAGACAACAGTACTTGGAGACATGGTTCTAAACAAACCACTGCACCTCAGACATAAAAACAGTGATGAAAGAAAGGTGCACTAGATACTGCCAAAAGTCGTTTCCTTCAAGCAACATATACCAAAACAGAGAGAACACACAAGTGGTAGTCCACATAATTGTTATTTGGTAGGCACAATATCACACTGAGTACTTAACACTCACATTCCATTTTCATGCCCATCTCTAGACATTTCTTAAGCCTACAAAACTGGCATCGATTCCGATGGTGTTTATTGATGATACAGTCCTGGTTGCTACGACAACTGTAGGTCAAATTCTTCCTTACACTCCTTTTAAAGAAACCTTTGCATCCTTCACAACTTACAGCACCATAGTGACGACCTAGGAAACATATATATTGTTATCAGTTGGAAATTACTTACATTTTAGCATAGAAATATTCATTTTAAGCAAGTAAAACATTATAAGTCACCCTTCAAATTTGTTTTGTATTTGTGCCAACATTTTGGACCATGAAAGCATTACTACAGTCTCACAAGATATTTCTGGTTTACCTATTGTCAGGTGTTTTGATGAGGGAGTGGAAAGAAGAGAGGAATGTGCAGTTGATGAAGGTGTAGTTCCCATTCTGCATAAGTACAGATACAATTCTATCTGCTGTTACAGACTATATGATACATTTAGAGAACATACCGGCAGAGAGCTCAACTAATTTCAGAAAACAAGTAATTTTGCACCAAAATTTAAAATGCAATCTTCATTTAAATTTCCTGTCCATATTAATTCTGGTATAAAGAAAGTGAAAAAAGAGACAGAAGGGTGTCTTCTTTCTAGGATGAAAGCACAGAACACCCCCATGACTAATATAAAAATTTTATTTTAGGACTCCTTGTTACTGCATGGATCTGAAACACTGATGATTCACATGATCACTGCTTGACTTGTTTTGTGATAGTAGAAGAACAAAATCTACCAGGAAGTGTTAAGTTTGTTAGAGAGCACTAAGAAGCATTTTCCTGGAGTAGTTAACATTTTTAGGTGATGTGTTTATTTCATGGTTGCTCATCGCTGTGGGGAACTTGACTAGATGATTCAAGTAGTCTTTTTCAATTACCAGAAGCAATTTAATCATTATTTTATCTTTCAGCCAATTTATCATATGCTTCAGTTCAAGGGAAAAACCTAATATTCTTCCAAGCAGAGTTTAGCTATTTTTTTTGTGTACAGATACAGAGTATGTTATATTTTTCCATTTAAAAACTCAATTGCTTTTGCCATGAGCATAATTAAATCAGTTAAAGCACATGAAAAGTAATTTCTTCATCCCAGTCATCCTTTCAAGCAAATTTCCTCAATACCACTTTGTAGGCTTCCTTACCTGATGCTTTATCACCACAGACTACACAATATTCTACTACCTGGGGCCGCTGAACATCAGTTTTTCCTAGCAGACGTT
The DNA here is from genome assembly GCA_910950805.1 of Acrocephalus scirpaceus scirpaceus. Lineage (NCBI taxonomy): Eukaryota > Metazoa > Chordata > Aves > Passeriformes > Sylviidae > Acrocephalus > Acrocephalus scirpaceus. Next base: position 21,670,594 of record OU383782.1, read on the forward strand.
CCACTGAAGCAGAGTCTGTCACTATCTAAAACAAAATTCAAGAACAAAAAATGTAATTAGCCAGATAACAAGGTAAGGAGCTTTGCCTATAGAACAAGATTGGTGTATCAGCTAAGAAGAGGGGATTGAATTTATGAATAAGTATGACATGTGGAACGAAATTAAGTAGTATAAAATGTCATTTAATGAGAGTTCATACTGACAATAGTGAGACTTTTGAAACAGTCATATCCAAACAAATGACAAATAAAACTGCTAGCTTTGTTTGGTACAAATGTTTTCTCACTTGTGCAATCAACAGTATTTTTCCCTTCTTGCAAATACTCTCAGGCAGCGGCTATATTTTGGCCAAAGACAGTTGGCTTTCAGACGCTGTTCCCATCTGTCTCTTCTCTGGCTATTAGGGATTTATGGTTTAGAAGGGATAGCCTGGAGCTCAGATCTACCACAGAAACAGTTTCGCTTCCAAAGGCCTTGGATTCAAAAACTTCTGTTGTTAACATTCCATTTAACCAAGAAAAATTTAAAAACTCAACCCCTCTGTAATTTCAGATATCCTATTTAGCATGGAAAAATGAATCATAGAAGGCTGTTAATACCATTTTAAAATATTTATGTAAAAATTACTCTTCTACCTGTAAAATATTCTCTATAGTAACAGTAACAAGAAGGACCAGGCACTTTTTATTTTATCTTTTTTTTTAAAGATTTCTAGGAAGAAATCTGAAATTTCACAAGAGGTAGATTATTGTTTACATCATTGGCTTTGCAAAGCTCCTGTTTGTGTAGATTATGCTCAAGACCCACAAAAAAACCTAACAGAGCTTTATTGCAATGTCTTGATACTGAATGTCAAGTACGAACTCATGTCAATTAGCTCAGGTGAGTTGTACTGCTGCATATCTGTGAATCTTGAGCAGACTGAGAAATTCTGGCACTTCTCACAAGCAGTCTTAACTATTCACTTATATCTTTGGAACTTGAATGAGAACACATGATGGATGATGAGTGCAATGGAATGCACGATGTAGGTGAAGACTGAAGGATTTATAATTGAACAATGAAGCCTAAAATTAGTATGTCTGATCCATGTCATGAGAAAACTACTGCAATTTGTCTTAAAGCAATTCAGACTTAATTTAGAAACAAAAACAAAAAAAATTAAAACCAAAATTCCATGGTTTATCTAATTTACCTGAATTCTGCCTGGCACAATGTTGTCTGTGGTGGTAAAGATAAGCTGCTTGGCATTAGATGTCTCAGGTGCTGCCAAGATCACCTTTCCTGCACCAGTTCCATCTGGACTAGCTAAAATGAACTGTTGCTTTGGAGACACAGCTGAATCCACTGCTGTCACTATTTGAATTTTCTGACCTGTTTGCTGATCTGTCACAATCTGTAAAACATTGAAGAAATTCATGGCCACAGTAAATTTTATGTTTTAAAACCTTTCATTCCACCTCAGAATTATACCAGTGAAAAATTACAAAGAAGCTCTCTCCAATTTTTCTTTATAAATGGCACTAAGGAGATGTTCTCCAGTTAACATTTACCTACATATTTTATGTAAGATGTTACTCCCTAAAGTTATCAACAAAAGATGGAATCAGGCAGCCTTATTGTCTCACATGCCAATTCTCAGGATTCTCTTGTGATGGAAGGTTTCTGTTTCTGAAACAGTTGTCTGGTAGCATGATCTCTATTTTGCCTGGTAACCATATCAATATGCACCAGAATTTCATTAAAATTTATTAAGTCCTATATAATTTGCCACTGAATACCTTCTGATACATTAATGACATCTTTTTATTATCTACCAGTAACAAAGACCCACTGTGCAGCATTCCCGAAGGCCAATTTTGTACTAAACAGATTAATCTCATACTGGCTCCTAAATAAGTTGAAAAAGGAATGCACTTGGAGATGATCTCAGATTTCTGTTGACAATATCTCACCCTTTGCTGAGGCCAGGGCTCAGGAGATTTGCTTGTGTAGGCGAGGTTTAACCTGTGTAAATACTCCATACTGGCTAACTATTATATACAGCCATCTGGTCAGCACCAAATAAATACTGAGGGAGAAAGAATTTTAGTTTTCACTAAAAATTATCTGTTCTCACAAAACTTGAAGTATTCCATAACCTTTAGCATGCTTTTGTATAAAGCCAAGTGGGAGGAGGAGAAAAAAAAAAAAGATGTGATAGTTGGTTAATTAATGGATTTTTACCTGAATGCGTTGTGGTGAAGCTACAGAGGAGTCTGTGGAAATTATCTGGATACGCTGGGAAGGGCTGGTCATCACTGGAGATTCAGATAGCGAAGTCTGAACAGTTGGGCCCTGTAAACAACATACAGAGTTTTAATTCACTGTTAAAAAAAATTGAACACTTTTAAAAACGCCTATATTTATAAAAAATCAGATAGCCCTATAGTTAAGAATCTAAATTTAATGGAAAGGTTACAGTCATTTAACCAACTTGGATTGGCTTTCAGTGAATTACCAGAGTATTTCCTTTTTCTGGAAATGTTGTGAACCTGACAAAACCAAACCACCACTACCACCACCACTCTGCTCAAATGAATCACTGCGTAAGTATTGTACAATCCTTTAGCTTACTGAAATGCAGAAATAGTTTTTTCAACTTTCAATTATACAGTTGTTTCCTTTTTTGCGTCTGTAAAAATAAAATACATAATATATAAATAACGTAAAATGATAAGTAGTTCCTCTTTTAATAATTTCGAAGTACTTTTGAAAGACAGAGATTAACTTTGGCACTACCTCTGAATACTGCTGTTTCTTGACCTATTTCATACCTTTCTAGACTACCAAACTATAATGCAAATTTAGTTCTGACTACTCAGCCTGAAGAACACTCCTTGCAAAGCTGTTTTCAGAGCAAAAATGTGAAATGTTGAATTAAACATGCACGGTAACACTTCGAATAGATATTGGGAAGAATTTTTTCCCTGGGAGGGTGGTGAGGCCCTGGCACAGGGTGCTCAGAGAAGCTGTGGCTGCCCTTGGATCCCTGGAAGTGTCCAAGGCCAGGCTGGACAGGGCTTGGAGCAGCCTGGGATAGTGGAAGCTGTCCCTGCCTGTGGCAGGGAGTTAGACTAGACAGTCTTGAAGGTCTCATCCAAACCAAGCCATTCTATGAACCTGTTATCTGCAGTAACATGTCCAAAACCAGGATGGTCACAAGTTGTTTTTATCAAATCCTCTTTTAAATGATCTTGGAATTCTATCAAAATTTGAACAGCTGGACAACAGGGCAGTTTCAATTTTAGCTTGCTTTGACAAATCTTTGTTTAATAAACAGAAAAGTTCATTTATGACATAAAGAAAGAAAAACCAGTTTGGACAGCAAGGAACATGGACTAAAGTCTCTCTGGGGAAGCAGAGGTATTATAATACACAAGACTTAATGAAACCATACCATTCTACTCCCCTGTTGCCTGTAGCATAAATAGTCCTACATACTGTAAAAGTATAATCTAAATTGAACATACAATCTCCAATTATCTTTAATACACAGGTCACAAAAGTTGCATTTAAATAAGGAAAATAGACAGGAGAGATGCAGAAATAAGAGGCGTCTTCTAATTATTGGATGATTCAAAGCTTTCAGTTGCAGAAAAAAAGATACCTGGATGAGAAAAAAGACTCCTAAAAATCTTAGAGGACACATTTAATCGATGATCTTGTCTTTCATGCCAGATTATTAACAAAGCTATGCACCCTTTAAAAGGTCTAGATTAGAGCAAGAAGGTCTCTTAAAACTGTTTTACAGTTGTTCATTTGTAGAATCCTTAGTCTTTCATTGATGCATCTTCAAACCTTACACCACAATGTACTGCAGGCAGCTTGGAAATAAGGAATAGTCTATTCTTCCACATTGTTCAAGGAGGAAGGCAGACAGACAGACAGCTACAAGGTACCTGCATGGAAATTCTTTAAACATTTTAGAACTAAACAGCCATGTCTTTTTCTGGGTTTGCAAAGTATGTTCAACCTGAACCCCCTGCGGCACAATTTGAGGCCATTTCTTTTTGTCCCCCACCTGGCTCCACCCTCCTGTCAGGGAGTTGTAGAGATTGAGCCTTCTTTTCTCAAGGCCAAACAAACCCAGCTCCGTCAGCCACTCCTCAATGACTGACTCTCTAGACCCTTTTCCAGCTCCTTTGCTCTTTTCTGGACACGCTTCAGCCCCTTGATGTCTTTCCTGCAGTGCAGGGCCCAGAACTGACCCCAAGATTTGAGGTGTGGCATCACCAGTGGCCAGGACTGAGTGACAGTCATGACCCTGGTCTTGCTGGCCATGCTGTTCTTGATCCAAGCCAGGATGCCACTGGCCTTCTTGTGTGACCTGTGCACACCCAGCTCACATTCAGCCACTGTCGACCAGCAACTGCAGGCCCTTTCCTGTTGAGGGGCTTTCCAGCCACCCTGCCCAAAGCCTGGAGTACTGTATGGGGTTGTGGTGACCCTACAGCAGGACCCATGGCCTTGTTGAACCTCGCATTGTTGGCCTTGGCCTCAATTCCCTCATCCAGGTCATCCATAAAGATATTAAACATAACTGGTGCTACAACTGAGCTCTTAGGAACCTGACTAGTGACTGAATAGTGGATGTGGCACCACTCTCTGGCCCTAGTCACCCAGCCAGTTCTTTACTCAATGAAGATGCGCCTGTCCAAGTCATAAGCTGCAGCCTCTCTGGGATAATGCTGGAAGACAGTATCAAAGGCTTTGCTGAAATACAGGTAGGCACATCCACAGCCTCTCTTTCATCCACTACGTAGGTTACCTCATCACGAGATCAGGTTGGTCAGGCAGGACCTGCCTTTCCTAAACCTATGCTGGCTGGGCCTGATCCCCTGGTCCTGTGTGTGTGCCATGTGATCTTACTCAAGATAGTTAACTTCAAATTAGCAAAGTTGAAAGGAAATGTTACATGACAGTTGCATGACAGTCTGATTTGGTGCTTGGCATAGCAGTTCTCAATAAACCCATGCAATATATATGTGGCAATTATGTTGAAAAAGTGATTGATGCCAATACAGGTAAAGCTGCTAATATTTGCATTAGGCAATCCAGTTGCAACTTGTCTCTCACAGTTCATAACCTGAAATTCAATGCATGGTCAATGACTCTCTTTTTCCATTTAATTTTCATAGATAAAAAATATGATATTCTGAAAATCTCATTTTTAAAGCCAGTGTCAAGTTTCATTTTACATTTTCTCTAAGATATGGTGAGTAGAAATACAGAATTTTAGCATATTTAAAGAAAAGTAGTTATGTATTTACCTGTATTAAAAACTATCTGACAGAAGACACAAATAGCAGGGAGCTAGCCATTCATAAAGAAATGATTCAATATTAACATAGTCATAGTATTAATGACTTCTTAACAAGATAATGCTGCTTACAACTGTTTTTCCATGAACAAAGTTTTCATGGTGTTACACAGCAGACAGGCATATCATTTGAGCAGCAGCTGAATACTATAAAGAGATGAAGCCCTCTATTTACCCACCAGGCCAGGAAGAAATCACAGAGCTTCACACACTCTTGAGATGGAGCGATCTCTCCAGTGGCAAGATACAACCATCACACTATGTTACCACGGTGCATTTCCTGCACGAGGAATTACAAATGTCACATATTTTATGTGCTTTAGATGTTATTACAGCACCCAACTTCTATCAAAATAGTATAAAGTTTGTCAATATTTCCATTACAGGTTTCTCTTTCCAAGTATATTTGGAAGTGTTTTTAAAAAATGCAGCTTGCCAAATTCATAACTGGTACATAAAACTAGGGTGAAAAATCTCTTGTTGGTTTTCACTGTGAAACTTAAGTAGCTCTTTGAAACTATTCTATAGATGTTACTTCCAGGACACTCACTAGGCCATTTTCCATGCTAAAAAGGATGAAATTTCTTTTTTTTTTTTTAATGTATTTCTAAGTAGGGAATCTCAAATCCACTTCTAAAATCAGAATTAATAATATATTTTCTTCTTATATAGGGCTTCTTCTTGAACTAAAAATATTTTTTAATATACAGGTGTAATCTTAGCTCAATAGGTGAAAGAAAACTCCAAACTAATGTCTGAAAAATGGTCTTATCTACAGAGGTTTCTCAACCCATTTTCCCTTTCTTATTTATTAAAGCCTTAATTACATAACCATACCAAAAATCACAGTAAACTTGAAGGATATTAAACCAAATCGTTTTAATCAGACAAAAGATCTACTTTGTTTTTTGACTGAAGTTTGCATAGTGAAAGAGAGAAATTATTTTCTATGGCCATGAACACTTGCCATTTGTGTTTATGAGTTGATTTAAACTTTTCAGCTGTTAAGCATCCAAACTTCAGTGAATATGCATCAAGACATCACTTAATATCACTTTAAGTAGGTTTTGAGCTTTTCTTCTTTTAAGTGTAGGCACAAAATATAAAAACTGATCTAAATTAACCACCTTACTGTAAATTCAGCATAGTGCATAAGTAAAACAGGCAACTTCAAACATCGGTGGATCTAGATTACAATTCAAATTAGCTATGGAAGCTTTCCATATCCCAAATGGTTAATCCAATGATCAAATGACAAGAAATTTTTTTGTATTAATTTTTTTAGCAATTCATAATACAGCCAAGTTTCTCTATAGCTCATGTTGAACTTCCTACTTGCATTCTTAAAACAGGAGCTACCAGAACAAAGTAGGGTGACCAAAACATGTCCCAGTTGCACTGGTTTCATGCTTGTCTCCAAGTGTAAAGCAACACTTTTCTATAAAGATCTGTTCTGTTTATGCTCACTTGTAAACAGCAGGGACTCCCTAATATGTTTTTAATTTCAAAATCTCACAAACCAACTGTTGTGATATCATCTGTCACTCACCTCAGCCACCTGCTGAGCCAGCACCTCCATTTTGGTTGCCATGGTGAAACAAGACCATTAGAGAACCTGTTCGGAAAGATGCCAGCAACTTCCATCAGGCACAAAAATTTGGATGTTTCCTTAGTATTAAAGAAAGCTCTGTTATGACTTTTTTATATTTTACGATTCTGCTTGATGTATCTGGCAAGTAAGAGAACATGCCGTTGATGTGTGTATGTGCGCACACATGCATACACACACATATACATATACGGGACATGCATACTGGAACCATACTGTTCAAACTGCTGAGGTACAATTATTCTTTTACTTTATTAAGCCTCTAATATACTATTTCCACTCTGTTATTTAAGCTGTAAAGAAGAGATGTTAATTTCATAAATGAGAAAGGACTCATTTCAAAGTCAAGTATTAATGCAGTTTGTGGAATTCATAGATGTCAAAGGTACTTTCCTCAGCTCAGGCAAGAGAAACCTTGCAGTTAAAATGCTTCTATACCACATGCTGAACCAGAAAGCAGCAAGCTAAGAATGCTGTTTGGCACAAAATTTTATCAGGTCATTCCATCAAACCACCTTGTTCACCCATATTCTTAAGAGTAATCTTACACAACAAGGGAGATAAACAGTTACATCTAAATTGTACCTTCCATTATTTAAACTATTTATTTATTATAATCTGATACTATTATCACAATTAGAAGAAAACACTGCAGAATAATTTTATCCTACTCCAAGTAACTCCACCTTCAACTTTAGGGGTTAAAAAAAGACAAAGAAATCAAAGACTCAAGGAAAAAAACCCATTTCCAATGTATTTTCAAGTTTCATTATTAGGAGTGTGTTTCTTCCAAGGTAAATTCAATTACTTTTCCAATTAATGCATTCAGTCTTTAATTGTGACTTGCTAATTACAGGGCTAGGCTTCAGATTCTGATCCAGGTGTAGGTAAATAAAAAGGCATTCCTGAATGCTGGCTCATTTGATGTTTCATTGGAAACCTCTGCTTGTAATTGCAAAACAATCATTTAATATAAAATTTAAATATACAGCAAACAGTAGCAACACACGTGAAAGAAAAATATATGCATGTCTCTAGCACCTATTTGAATGTAACTTGTACAAAGCTAACATCGTTAAATATCAAAATTCATTATGTTAAAAGGATTCACTTATACTGTAATAAGTGTGAAAGTCATTTTGTATGTCAAGATTATTTGTAACAATGCATCAAAGTTGAGACATCCCCATAGAAATTGTATTTATGCTAGTTTCTCCTACAGCTTGTCATTATTTTGTTGAAGTATTGCACTTGATTAAGACTATGAACCATTTCCACCAAACCCAGCTTATGGATTGTTTCTCAGTTGTTCCTTTTCAGTGTTTCCTCTTTTTTTTTGTTTCATATTCAGCATAGAGCACGAGAAGCATAACCATATGCTCATAACATGCCGTTTTCTCAGCGCTTTATGATGACAGAAGCCCTGTAGATGAGATATTTTGTTCATAACAGTACCTTTCCGAGACGCAAAATACAAGTGTTTGCTGTAGAATGACAGATTTCCTGTTGTTGATGTTATCATCAAGGCTTTTTGTACTTTCGACCCTCACAAAAGAACCTTAAGCTGAAGCTATCTGATCAAATCCAGCTGAAGCACAGAGACCATACACAGCCATGCCATGCTTCTTAACGGCGTCAACTCCCAGAAGGCAAAATCAGCTTCCCAGCAAAAGCCCCGAGCAACAGTTTGTAAGGCAACCACAACAAAACCCCCCAAACAAACCAACACAAGAGGCGAAACTTAAAAACTAGGAAGAGGCACCTGGAGCACCAGGAAATTATTTTCAGGGTAACAGGGTGGCATCCAGCCCTCCAAAACACAGCGTAAAATCATTAGTCTTTCCCTAAGCTGCAGTGAAACCTCAGATGCAAGTCAAATTCCACTTGGGAGGTTCTAAGCGTGTGGCCCTACTGATAAGACATGACATAAGGCCGAATTCACACTTATTGAAACTTGTTCCTTTATCTTAATGAAACGAGGTTCTTTATGCTGTGAGCTCGACTCGGCTACACCGAGCGGTCTCCAGCAGGCTGCCATCGGCGGGACGGGCGGGCACCGGGCCCGGCCCTGCCGGCAGTCTTTGGTACATTGCGCCTGGGGCAAACCCAGCCCACAGCCGGACACCCTCGACAAGCAGGAGCACCGCGGGCGGCCCCGGCAGCTCCGCGACCCCGGCTAGGCCGCGCCGGACCTGCCGCGCCCCCATTGGCTGCGCCACCCGCGCCGCCCGCCCTCATTGGCTGCGCTGCGCCCCATCCGCTGCTGAAGGTTCTTCGGCAACTCCCGTCCCGCGCGCCGCCGAGCCACGCCCCCAGGCCCGACCAATGACGTCGTGAGAGGCGCAGCGCTGCCCCGCAGAGCGCCCATTGGCCGAGCCACCCGCTTGTAATGGTGGCGGTGCCGCCCCTCCGGCGGAGGTAGAGGCCCCCGGGGATTCACTGAACACAAGATGGCGGCGCTGGCCGCCCGCCAGAGCCCAGGCGAGGCTGCTACCGCCGCCATTAGGCCCCTTCCCCTCCCCTCCGGTATACGCTCGTGTCCGCCTAGAGGAGGCCCAGGCATGGCAGTGAGGAAGTGGCCGGTAAGATGGCGGCGGTCTCAGCCCCGTATGCAAAGTACCCGCCGCCCCCTCCCCTCCGCCCTCCCGGTGGCAAAGGTAAAAGGGTCGGGTTCAAGCCGCCGCCTCCGCCCGCTCAGACTCCATCTTCTGTCTCTCTGTGTGTGTCCCGCGCTCGTCATCGCCGCGACCATCGCCCTACACCCCTTGGACAACACACTTTGCTCACCGCGACCGGACCAGCTCCGACCTCAGCCGGCCCACGCTGCAACCAGCGGCTCCGGCACAGGACTGCCCCGCCGATCGACCCAGCACGCCACAATGGTCGTTTCCTCTCTCTCCAGGCCAGACCACGGCCGGTGCTCGCTTAGCAGCCAAATACCGGAGCCATGCAATCCCCCTCCCCTAAACCCACCGTCACCCCACTCCTCCCCTCGCGGGGGTGTCCAGATTAAGACCCGCTGCCGCCTCCCCGCGCCCCCTCCCTCGTCCTGGCCCCCACGAAACAAACCCACCGGGCCGCTTCAATTTTAAAAAATGTTTTTTACCTCAGGAATGGGCGCCAAAGGTGCAGTGGCGGTGACCCGACCGGGCCCGGGCAGGCCGGTGCCCAGCAGCGGCCCTCCCTCCCCCCGCGGGGGCGGCAAGGGGCTGTGGGGCCCGCGGAGGGGAGGGGGCCGGGGCTGTGTTGGGGTCGGGGGTGTTTTGTTGTGTGTGCCGTGCCCTGTGACAGGTCAGAGTTCGTGACCCCACCGCCGCCGCCCGGGAGCGCGTCCCCGCTTCCTCTTCCAGCGCCCGCCCGGCCGCGGCCCCTCCATCCCCCGCGGGGCGGGGCCGGCGGCGGGGAGGGGCTACCGGGCTACCTGGGCCTCCCCAGCCCCGCACCGCTCCGGCCGGGCCGGAGAAGTGTCGGGAGCAACCTGGCCTCGGGGGCAGAGAGGGGAAGGTACGGTCACCGCCTTTGTCCCTTTCGCTCGGGAGGCTCCTCAGATGCCGGAAGCCCAAGGTAGTGGATTGGCGGTGGCTGTCCAGTGCGCCGGTGGTGTTGATATTCCAGGTGTACCTTGGTTCTCGCTGAAGATGCAGTCAAAGGTGGGCTTACAGTTGAGCAGGCTCTCACAAACGCTACCGCCAGACTGTCCCGTTTTTATTTAATTTTGTAAAGCTAATGTCATTGATTAGGGCTCTTACGGCAAAACTGGCTGTAAGTGAGGCGTGTTGTGCCTCCAAACACAATGGTAGGCACGAAATAGGTTTAGGTGTAGTTGAGGTAGTTTAAGAGTTCACCACCTTTCAGTGCTTGTATTCTCACAGGCTATCAGATGTCCAGTCCCTGTCATAACTAGCTATTTCTTAACATAACTCTGATCAGAATGTTCTTAATGCTTCTAGTAGGTTTCCCTTGAATCTAGTAATTTTTACAGAAGCTAATTTAAGAAGCTGTTAGATGAATAATAAAACTAAGAGAGGTGGTAAGGCCTGAAGCAAAACGTTTGGAAGAAATAGCAGTTGAATGCACTAGTCACATAAACAAGAAATGCTGTCGGCTGAATAGTTACATGGTCAGGTTTTTTGTTGTGGTTTTTTTTTTTTGTTTGTTTTTTGTGGGGGCTTTTTTGGAGGGTTGTTTGTAGTTTTTTTTCTTAGAATTGGCTCTTGGGGTAACATGAGAAATGTACTAGACCTACGAATTACAGCCTTACTTTCACAGAACAGGAATTAGTAAAGCATGTGATGTGCAGATGTGTTTGCAATACATAAATAAAGGAAAATGTTTCAAAAATGTCTTGGGTGTTCACTACTGTAATGTTAAATACATGAAGAATTTTCAAATTCTCAAAATATGGACAAGTGCATACCTTTAGACACAGATTTTTCTTTTAACTTCATAAAATATACTATAAAAATGTGACCGAATGAAAGAAAAAATGGAAAATGCTAAAGCCAAATGTGAATGGCTGCTTCCCCCCCTCAGTGTTCCCTGATGGGCAAGTTGAGGAAAGGTTTAGAAGGCAGGAGGGTTTGTCTCCTTCCTTGTTTCTGCCAAGAGGAGAAAGCTTTGCAGCAGTTTTACTTTGAGCTTTGGTGTAGAGCAATCATGCTTGCTGTACAGCTCCACTACGCATGCTAAGGTTGAGGAAAGCTGGATTAACATTGTGACAAATTTCACTGGTTTTTGCAATAATTTCAATAAAGTGTAGAACTACAGTGTATGCCCTGAACTTCTTTTCAGCACGATTGTATTAGATAATGCTGAAATTTGCTAAATGTATATACACAGACGTATAAAGGAGCATTAGTAAAAACTGCTTTTTCGCCTTAGCTATGACTGGAGAGTAGTTAACAGAAGATGCCAGAGGTGAAAAACTTCAAAGAGAACTGAGATTACAAATAAAGGTTAAAAACTAGACTGGCAGCAAAGAACATAGTATCTATCTACCACACTGTGGTGAGCTGACCATGGATTGCAGCCACATGATAACACTGTCACTCACTTTTCCCTCTTCCTCCATAGTAAGATGGGGAGAAAATGGCGTTAAAACCTCATAGGTCCAGATAAAGACAGAGAGATAACTTAAAAATTACTGTCGTTGGCAAAACACACTTGGGGAAAATTTATCTAACTGCTAGTTAAAATGGATGTAGATGGTGAGAAAGCCAAAAATTAAAATACCACTATCTTCTAACCACAGCTTTCTGCCCAGTGTAGTTTCAGCCCCTCTCTCATCCGGGCCTCGGGGGATGGGGTTTTCCGGTCGGCACGCGTCAGCTCCTCCCTGCCCTTCTGCTCCTCACGGAGGGCTCCTGTCCTCATCCCGCAGGTGCTGCCGGGAGCGCGAGCGGCACCGCGAGCAGCTCCCCTCAGGTCTGTACTCGTCACGGGACAATGGGCCGCTCTCCTCAGGTCTGTTCTCCTCACGGGACAATGGGCCGCTCTCCTCAGGTCTGTCCTCCTCACGGGACAATGGGCCGCTCTCCTCAGGTCTGTCCTCGTCACGGGACAATGGGCCGCTCTCCTCAGGTCTGTCGTCGTCACGGGACAATGGGCCGCTCTCCTCAGGTCTGTCCTCACGGGACAGTGGGCCGCTCTCCTCAGGTCTGTCCTCGTCACGGGACAATGGGCCGCTCTCCTCAGGTCTGTTCTCCTCACGGGACAATGGGCCGCTCTCCTCAGGTCTGTTCTCCTCACGGGACAATGGGCCGCTCTCCTCAGGTCTGTCCTCCTCACGGGAGGGCAGGCCCTCCTCTCCTCAGGGAGCACGAGGTGGCCCGAGGGCGCCTCTCCTCGGGAGCAGCTTCTTCCCGGAAAGAGTGAACTGCTCCCAGCCATAGCTGAGAAAGGATTTTACTGGTGGTCATTTTCAAACGCATCTGCTAACAAGTACGTTTTAGCTCCTATTAAGTGGGATAGTTGCGTCAGAGGAAGAAATGTGCCACAAAGCTGCCATGCACAAAGAGAAGGGAAGAGACCCCGTGGAAATTACTCCCTGCCCAGGAGAACTGATTGAATTCCCTACAGAACAGAGGTAAGACGTGCATTGCAGGGATGGAAGGAGGCTCTAGGTGTGGAAAGAGAGAACCTCTACAATGAATGTGTGGGCTGCAAGAGGCCAAAGCTCTCTCTCTGGCCAAGGTGGTGGCAGTAAAAGTTCATATGGACTAAGAGGGGTCAAAATGTGGGGATTGCCTAGTAGTATAAAATACAAATAGAGTTTGAGGTTGTTCATGTCTTTTGAATGTTTGGGATAGATGGTATTGTAGAGCTCGGTTGTTTGGGTTTTTTCAAGTTCTCATTTCAGTTGCTTAAAATTTTCTGGAAACTTTTAAGGTAAATTGTCAGAGCGGAGCCAATACCTAGTATGGAAGAAATCAACAATTACATGTGACTGACAAGGTTTTAACAGATCTGTTTGGTCTTGTTAATGCCACATTCAATTTAAATCTCTCTTTTAAGTGTTAGTAGATGGTTTTTAAAGTATGAGTCCTCATGCCTTTCATTTGGGTTTGTACATGGGTAGGCAGTGTTGAAGTAGGTTTTGTTGACTGCAGAAAAATATCACTACATAAAATCCTTAAGGTTGGGAAAGACCTCCAAGATATCAAGTTCTGCCTTTGACCTGATACCAGAATACCCTGGAAAGTCTAGAAACTTTCTTGTCAAAATTCGATGAAATGTGGTGTCACAGTGTTACCCAGGCTGAAGAATCACATTGTTTTCAATACACAGAAGTTTGTATGTTATGTTCCTAAGTTACTTGTGGACTTAGACTAGTGTTTTTTCCCTTGGTATTTAAAAGAATACCTTTTCCCCTCACTGAATATTGTCTCTTTCTTTCATCTTCACAATCAGTGATATTCACTAAACGTTACAGCCAACACAGTTTTTACTGCTTTTGTACCAAAGTAGCATGCAAATAGGAAAGTCTGGTTGGTATTCATAGCTGTGTGGTAAAAGAAACCTCAGGAAGGGTAGCAGTCCAAGGTCTTGACCAGCAGTGCTTGTGTAAGTGGTACAGGATCTTGTCATGTTGGTATTCATCTCCAAATGACTTGTACTTGATTTGGAAGAAAAAATTATTAACTGTTTAAAAAACAGATTTAAACTAGGCATATACCATAAAATAAGTCTAAATATTATTGGTAAATAATAACTGATAAACTTAATGTTTTTTAATATATCAATTAATAAAGAGAAAAACTCTGAAACAACTAATGGGAGAAGCTTGAATTGCAGGTGTCAGCTGGGCAGCTTGAACATTGTGACTTACTACTAATTTTTTTTTATAGTGTTTGTGAAGACATGGAACAAAGTTTTTGTTTTGAAGGAGTAATGCTTAGTTACAAATTAGTAAGAAAAAGCTGTGTAAGTAAAAGTCAGGTAGTAAACTAAGTATATACCTCTATGTTAAGATGTTAGCATTTTCTAAAAGGCAATTTCTGGGCTAACTCTGAAATGAAAATTTCTGTCTCTGGTGCTTTGCTTTGCTCAAATTCAGTTAACAGTAGGACTGAAATTGTGAGGATATTTTCATTTTTTTGCTCTTTATGCTGCATTGAGACCATTTGTATCTGTAACTGAAGTCAAGATGAAGTAAAGTAGGTGGGCTTTACACAGGATAAATCAGTGTGACTGAAACACGTCATCATATGAATTAGGTCTAAATCCTGTTTCTACCAGAAGGCCTCCAGTACCGTTTTCTGAGTTGATGCTTTTCCTTAGTTTGTCAGACAACTGTTTAATAGGCAAGTGTCTGTTAACAGTAACTGGAACTGCAAAGCTGGAATTAAAGAAGGCAATGATGGTGTAAAGGAAATCATGTTGAACTGCTTTTTATGTTTTGCTCTTTTATTTTTCTACATTACTTAAACCAATGTTTAATAGTACTGTATCTTATTTTTTACAACAAAATATTTTCATGTTCATTTCCTGCTTCTAAGTGAAAGCTTCATACAACAGTCACTAAATGTCAGCACCTAAATCTTCATAGTATTGTCATTCTGTAGTGCAGTTTTGTTTTGTTTCAGACCATGGTTAGAGATCTTGCCCTGTATTCAATGTTGTCTTATTTGTCTTGTCAGTGCAAAATGTTTTCAAGGGTGGATAAACATTTACAGTGCATT
Source organism: Acrocephalus scirpaceus scirpaceus (assembly GCA_910950805.1). Taxonomy (NCBI): domain Eukaryota; kingdom Metazoa; phylum Chordata; class Aves; order Passeriformes; family Sylviidae; genus Acrocephalus; species Acrocephalus scirpaceus. Next base: position 21,685,745 of record OU383782.1, read on the forward strand.
GGTAGCAAGGGCATGGCTCTTACATGAAACAAAGAGTTAACCTTGCTGTTCGTCCAGTAACTAAAGAATACAAGAGTTTTATTTTTCTCATTCTTGGTTTCTGTTTGCACATGACAGTATATGCTTAATTGAATGGTCAGACTCAGATATATTAAAAAAAAAACCCAAAATGACAGTTTCATTTAATGGTAGATGTGTATTCGTTTCTTTAAGCTTCTTTATCCAAGTGATAAGCTGATTTACCTTACCATTTGGATATATATTATAGACCTTTAAAAATATGGAGAATTCTAAAAAAAAAAAAAAAATCCATTAAGTTTCTTGAAGAAAGGGAAAAATAAAAGTAATAAAAATTCCCACCAATATAATTTAACGTAAGTAAATTCTTGAGCATTTTATTTTTATACAAAGATATATTTTAATCATAGATGTCATTCTATTCCTCAGTTAAATATTATGACTGAGGAAAAATATTATGACTGAGGACAAAACCACTGTATTGCAATGATTAGAACATCACTTCTCAATCTTCTTTATAAAAACCCCCACCCAAAACACTAAAAAAACCAACTAAAAAAAAAAACAAACCCAACACAAAAAACCTCACCCTCAAAAAAATTTAAAATAACCCAATAAACCCAAACCAAACAAAGACCCCACCTCCCGAACTCCAGAGATCTATATCCTCAGCTGGTCTAAAGCACCACAGCATCTTTGAATTCCCACAGACACAGCTGGCTGCTGAGAATCCAGCCCTGGAGATGTAGTGCACAGCAGCAGTCTGACATAGGACAGATGTGGCCACAGGAGTTCCAAATTACTCCAGCAGTGCAGGTTCAGACAAGTGCATTTCAGCCCACCCAGCATATTTCAAATGCTGTGCTGGTTTTGTGGATTAAACTTTTGATGACATTTTTCATTACAAGAACAGCAGAAACAACAGGAATTTTGAAAATAAAGATACAGTATTTAAATAGATGACAAAAATCTTAACACTACTAGGTAGACGTGTTAAATAAAAACTGTAGGTTTATAATAATTTAAAAATAACCTTTGGGTTTGAGTCTGAAGTATTTATAGAGAAGTGATAATTCAGCATCTGGATCTGTAGAGCTACCAGAGTGCATTTCAAAGTACTGCAGTGACATGAAACTAAACCTTTAACATAGATTATACAGTGATTTCTGTAAAATTATAAATTGGTAGTAAGTAACTATTTTGGATCATAGTCAGTGAAGTGTTGGTAGACCAGGTAAATTCAAGGTGTTGTTCTTCCATTTTCTGTGGAAGCAATTTAGCATACACAGGGCATAATATCATGCTGACACCTGTTAATGGACAAGTAATAAATCAGGCCACAGAACTCCTTAGAAACATGAAGAAAATGAAGCTGTAGTTCAAAAAAAATGATGATAAAGTGCTTTAAATGATCATTTGTTGTTTACTGCATTGTTTCTCATGTCACGGTAGACAACAAAACCAACCCAATGAAATATGATAGTGCTCTGGAGTAAGTAAAACTGAGTCTGTTACTTGCTGTAGTCAACATTTCCATGTATTTTCTGATCTTGATGTTAGACCTAGTTTAGTGTGGGATCAGAAGAGAAGCTTATAGTACAGGCTGAACTTGCACAGGCATAAAGATCACCATAAATAATGTCTTATCTTGAAATTTTCATTTGCAACAATGTGGATATAAGAAGAAAGAAGAAAAAGAGCAATCTGGGAACAGTTCAGATCCAGTGTGTGTGGCCAGTGGGCCTGAAATACACTGTTCAGTTTTGTAAGTCAGAAGAGGGTTGCTGGAAATGTATAGAAATCTGAGAATTTATTCCAAGTTCATTGAATGAAAGCTGCTATAATATGGATGCTTCTTCCATGGCTTCAATCCACCTAAAAAGTGAAGGAAAGAAAAATGGTACATATAAATATATATTTTTTGTGCATTTTAAGAAAAATAAGTATTTTAAGAACATAAACCCCCAAGAAGACTGTATTTTCCATCCTAGCTCTAATGAGGAACAATAGTTCTGTGATTAAAGCAGGGAGCTGAGTACTGGGAGTCTTGCTTTATAGTAAAATCTCGACCAGTAATTTATTGTAAAATCTCAAAGATAGTACAAATGCTTTTTTAGAATAGGAAAGATGAATCTGGTGAAGTATGATTTAAGGCAACAAAACCTCCTAGAAACACTTTTTTTTTTTTCTGTGTGTCTTGGGGTGCTAGATTTTAATTATAAATTTTGTGACTATCTTATTATGTGAAAGCAGTAATATTATAGTGGGAAATCCAAACAATTATTTGTTGATGGGAAAACTAAGAAATGGGTAAATTGAACATATAAATTAGAAGTTTCCCCACAGCATTCACCTTGGACAGACTTCTAGCTATGACTCTTGAGGCTCAGTCTCTTCCTTACCTACAGAAGAGAGCAAATTCTCCTTCCTGAAGGAACTGAAAAGCACGAGGTGGATTTTTAATGTCAGTCAGGCTAGTCACATGCAACCTGGCTTAATCAAAATTCTGTGAGCTGTTTGTTTCATTTGTTACGAAGGTTCTGAAGTGAAGGGGGGAAAATCCCTACATAAGCTCACTGGCTAATGTAAAAGTCTATCCCCATACCTGTGTGCTGAATTGTTATCCTCTGCTCGGAAGCTATAAAAGAGCGTCTGCTTGTGGTAGAGATGAAAAACTGTATCCATGCTTCCTTCCTCCTTTTCTGGGGCAATGGTGAAACCCAACAAAGGCAAACTTTCTGTAGCAACTTTGTCCTGAAAGTGAAGAAGTGAACCAAAATTTAGAGAGATAGCTTGTAACAGTTTGAGGGCTTTTTCTGAAAAGCAAATGATACAACCCCTCTGTGACAATTCTGCAAAAGCAGTAGTGTGAAGGTTCTGCTGCACACATGGCTTTTAACCCAAACAGGAGCAGTGCCTGTGAACTGCACGTGTTTTATCTAGTCTGAGTCTTGAACACTAGCTCTCAAAGTCCAGTTCTTCACGATCATCCACATGGTCATGAAGTTCAAATTAGCCGTTACTTTGATAGCTGTCTTTGACATTATGGCCCAGGAGGCAAACATGAGATTACTGAGACTACAGCAGCAGTTCTGAAAGCCTCAGACTCACTTTCAGTTATGTTCCTTTCAATCACTTTCATTTGCTGGCTGCAAGTAGTAGTTCTTTTGGTACCTTGTCATTTCTTTTCACAGCACTAGTGACTTTTTAGAAATCTGCTCTTTCTCAAGCAGTGTACATGCCTTCCAAAATGCCGTTTGGAAATTTCCTAGTTAGTAATGCAATTAATCAACTTACTCCCAAGAAACTTCCATGAATTTTGCTTGGCAGACACAGCTTTGTACAAGTTGAAGAAAACCATAAGCCTTAATGAAATTGCAGTTTAGCTGTTACTGACAGCTGTGGTTTTGGTCACTGTATTTAGGTAGATTATATATGTATATTGCCTTTGCCTCTGCTTTAAGAAGGTAAATTGCAGACTAGGAATGTAAAGTAAACCATTGTTGCTTTTTCCCTATTGCTGAACCAGAAATAATCGCTTTTAAGATTAAAAGAGATAAGGTAATTGTGTTGGATACAGAATTTGATGCTAATGGTCTGAACTACTGGCCAAACCATGAATCCTCTTGCAACTCAATCTCCTCATCTGTTAAAAGGGGATAACATTTCTTTATTTAACCATCACAGGGGTGATGATGATGCAAGTTTAAATATCTGATATTTGCAAAGTATTCTCAAGGCTTAAAGTATCAAGCATTGCTTTGATGGGTTTTTGCATTCTATATCCTTTATTTGAGCAAAATGATTTTTTATGGTTTTGCTTAGAAAATCTATCCATTATAACCAAACTTTATATCACACTTCAAGTTTATCTGGATTACAGCTATTAAGAAAAGGGATAAAATACATAAAAATGATCTAGTTGATACCTAGCCTCCTTGATTGTAAGGAAGAGCTTACAGGCCAACACAGCAGGCATTGTTTTCACTTCTGCAGACTGCCTCCTGTCTTTCCCTGTTGGTCCTAGTTGGACAAGCATGTCCTATTTATACTTGCCAAACTACTAGAATCTCCTCTCCACCAGAAATGGATCATAGTACTTTCTATCTACAAAAATATGTGTTTTTAAACACATATTTTTTAACTATTAAACTATTTAACACATTTTTTAACTATTAAAAAATAGTTACTAAGTGCACCAGAGAACACCAAAGGATCTTGAAGTCTTTACATGTAAATATGTATGTTAAGGTTCCCAGTGGTTGACAATTTATAATAGTATGAATAGTAAGAAATCAAATACTGAAGGGCAGCATGTGAGGGCTGCCAAGCTAGGACTGTGGCTGAGCCAGTCTTTTAGGACTATGTCACAGAAACAGGTAGTTGTATGAACTACCGTTTATACCTTTCCCATTTACTGGTGTCCTGCCTGTAGGGAGTAAAGAAGGAGTCTCAGATAGAAAACTATTTCAAGTCAAATTGCACCATACCTCATTTGCTACGTAGGTGTAGAGGACTTTGCCTTTGATAACAAACCAGCGTTTCTTCCAGTGTCTTTTGCCTCCCTTACATCTGCTGAGGTAACCACTGATGGTAGCTCCCTCTCCTGAGGCTGCCACCTGGAGCAGGGTAGGAGAAATCAGGGTTTGTAACAGTAAAGGCTTTCCCCCTCCTGATTAGGCATGTTTGCATCACACCAACCACTAAGTGAAACTATAAAAGTATTGATACAGAAAAAATATAAGCATGGTATTATGGTTCTTTTTAACTGTTTGAATGTTTATAGTTAAACTTAATTCTCAGTAACTCTAATGGAAAATACGCAGTTATTACTGAGGTCAGTAAGTTTAAGTTACATTCTGAAAAGCCAAACTTGTCCCTTTCCCTACATCTGGTAGTTTTTGGTGCTTTTTGTATTTTAAAAGTACATTCTTCCAGAAGTTAATTACAGTCTTGTGGCTTAACACTTTTGAGATGTGGGTATCTTTAGGACCTTGCTGTGCTTTTATATTAATTTAATGTTAATCGCTTTGGTAATGCCTTGGTTTCATTTTGGAAACAATATTCTAGGAAGACTTGTTCCTCTCATAGAAATATATTGAGTTGTAAGTGCTCAATGTTCTTAAAAATCCAGATTTTGAGTAGATGGAACTACACACATGCACACATAGAATGCAGCGTACACATTAGTTACAGCAGTAAACTGTAGCAGTATTGGATTTGGAAACAAAGGGCAGAGATTCAAAACCAGCTTTTGTAACACTGATACAAGAGATGACAGAGAATTAATATAGCAGTGTTTTGCAGCAGAACAGAAATATTTCAGGACCTGGAGTAATGCTATTGTGAGAGAGTTAATGTTAATAAAGATGTGCTGCTTCCCTGTGGGTAGAAAGGTGATGCTTTTTTCCTCAATTGTTGCAATTCTGCTTGCTAGCCCTTTGAGTACTCAATTTGTGTGTTTGTATTACGTGCATGTATTTTTGACACAGTTTCATGAACAAACCTCAAGAAAATCCAGTGTCTCAACTGTGCAATGAGTTCAGCAAGATGTTTGCACCCTAGTCTCTTTAATACAATGATAAATGCCTGCAGGAAGTGGGAGTACCTTACTGTACTCAAGTTCAATGGGCAGTTTAGCTACCTAGAATCAATCATCAACATGACTGGCACCTTGGTCCTGGAAAGAAAACTAATCTAATTGGAGAAATCATGGCTCCATTGAAATTAGTGGGAATTTTGTTTACATTTGCATTTACATCTTGAAATCAAGATTTTACCCATTTGATTTGAAATAGTTTTGTTTGAACTGGAGGGAAAGTGCCTGGTGAAACATGTATGCTCTTAAATTGACTGCCAAGGACTATTCTTTAAGTAAGTCTATTTCCTAAGTAAGTATTATTTTATTTCTCTTGAAATCAAAGTAAGATTTCAGAAGTAAGGGTCTTGTCAAGAAAGGTAACTGAAAAACAGTATATCATGCTCCATTGATCTGCCCTCTTGTTCTACCTAGTACATTGAAAGCATTTTAGTTTTTTCAAGACTTCATAGGCTGATGAGCAAACTAAAGTACCATACTCTAACTGGGTTTCTCGTGGGACTCAAGACACTTCTGTGATATCTTTAGAGCTCAGAGTATTTTTGTATTTTAAACACTACTGTGAAAAGCGGGAAAAAAAAAATTGCATGATGAAAGTAAACCAAGGCATGTGCTGAGCCCACTGCATAGAGTATAAATTAAAATGTAGCTGCTGAAATATGAGCACACAATTTTCTATAGTTCCTTGCCTTTTCAGGCAGCTTTGTCTTACCTCTGTGAGGGCTGAGGGGATTCTCTTCTGTTTCTTAAAAGATGAATAATGGATATTGTGGAAGACAGAGGAGAAGGCACTGCTTGAACACCTGGATGAAGTTGGAGGGAAGCTCACACTTAGTGGCCGCTCTGCGAGATTAAGAAAATTCAGAAAGGGATGGGGGAAATAGGTAAGTCGGTATATATCAGGCTAGGGGAGACACATGATACACTAATACAAATGACTAAGGAAAATGCAATGACTCCTCTATACACAGTTTTTTTTTATTTTAGCCTTTCTTTCAAATCACCTTTTTATGTCTGAAGAGTGGGTTCCATGGCACCCTCAGTTAATGGTACTAACTCTTGAAAAGGCCTGTAAGAAAGCTGAGAAAGCACAAAACACAGCTTGTTGTTTTCTTATTTAAAATGAGCATTAAGCAAATGGTTTTGACATCTTTCTCCTCTATGTTCTGTAACACCTTTCCAGGAGAGATTCACTAATGCAACATTCTTTCTGTATGAACCATTCATTCTCTTTGAATTGTGCATGGGAGACAGTTATTCTGTATCTGAAAATTTCCATTAGGCCCACATGTCTGAGTTCATATCTTCATGATTTCACTTCTGGCAACACATTTTTTGGAAGCTCTTAGTAAAGCACAGCATTAGTTTAGCACAAATGTGAGTTACTGTTTCTGGACACACAGTGGCTTGGGGATGCATTTTTGGCTGTTATGACAGCATCTGTTCATGTGTTTTCTTGGCTAGTGTGAATTTCTTTAATCAGGATGGTAAAATGAAGCTTCATCTGTCCATACCTTTTTTTTTTCTTGGCAATGTAGTAAGCTTACTTTTAGAGACTGTCTATGTGAGTAGTTGTGCAAGAAAATTATTTCCTGTTCACTCTCTGTTCATATATTTGTAATTCCTCTCTCCCTTTCGTCTTTTATTTGGATGTGTACTTAAATCAGAAAAGAGACTTTTATAGTAGGATAATAATACAAAATTCTAGATAGGCAGTAGCTCTTCTGCTTTGAATTCACACTTGCATCTGTAACTAGATAAACTCACCCTGTAGAACAGCTCTTAATGACTCTGCACTTAGCCTCAGTATTTCTTTTCGTAAAAGCTACAACATAGATGAGGACAGTGAAGAACCGTAAAGACGTTGTTTAATTTTTTTTTTAATTAATTGGAAATGACAGGGAATAGTTATCATCTATAATTACATCACAGAATAAAATAGTTCAGTTATAAAGAACTTACAACAATCTAGTCCAGCTGCTTGACTAATTAAGGGTTTCCTAACCATTAAAACATGTTATTAAGGGCATCGTTTAAATGTCTCTTAAACACTGAGAGGCATGGGCTATAGACCACCTCTCTAGAAATCCTGTTCCAATGCTTGGCCACCCTCTGGGAAAAGAAAAGTTTCCTCATGTCAAGTCAGAACCTTCCCTCCTGAAGTGCTGAACTTTTCTCATGTGTCTTGTCACTGAATCAGACAGAGAAGAGATCAGCACCACTGTTTCCCTGTTCCCTCCTCGGGAAGCTGCAGAGAGCAGTGAGGCCACCTTTCAGTCTCCTTATCTTCAAAGGAGGCAAACTCAGAATCCTCAGCTGCTCCTTGTAGGACATTGTTTTTATCATTATTCTGGTTTATCCAAAGGCCAGGGAGCTCCCAGAGAACCTGGCTTATAATCATAAAATCCCAGAATGGTTTGAGTTGGAAGAGACCTTAAACCTCACCTTGTTCCATCCCCTGCCATGGTCACGGAGGGACTCCTTTCACTAGACCAGGTAGTTCCAAGCTCCATCCAGCCTGGCCTGGAACACTTCCAGGGATAGGGCAGCTGCTGCTTCTCCAAGGAACCTGTGCCAGGGCCTCATCACCCTCTGAGCAAAGAATTTCTTTTGTATATCTAACCTAAGCTTCCCCTGTTACAGTTTGAAAAAACAGTTTGCTAAACGTGATGTTATGGCTTGCTAAAAAGTTTTAGCTGCCATACAGCCTGGCTCTCCCAGAACCTCAATACACACGCCTCAAACTTGAAATGAGAAGTACTATTTAGCAAAATGCAATATAGAAGGAAGGTTCTAAATCCTCCCCATTATACAAGCAGGAAATCGATTTGTCATTTTTGCCAAGAATTAAGGAATCTTACCTCTTTTTTTGAGTTCCACATAGCAGCTGTCACAGACTTTGGCTGCTTGATCTTTGAGATACTTCATGGGGTACTTGTTTCTTGAACAATTTCGACATACAATCTGTTTCAGCAAGAGGAGAGGCACTTAAATATAATATAAATTTATAAATATGCATAAGCAAGCCCAATCCCCTGAGCTGGATGGAAGAGAAAGTGGACCAGACATGACTCTCTCTTAAATCTGTGGCAGTCAGGAAAGGTCTGCTGATTGAAATGTCGTTGCTGTAGCTTTACACTGTTGTAAGCCAAGCAGAATTGGTCGCTCCATTTGGTTGCACACCATTGCTGTGTCCTTCTCTCCAGGAATTCACACCTTTCCTACCACTGCATCACAGAAAGACTCCTTTAATACTACTACTGTTTTTGTAGCTTTGTTAGTAACATTGTTTTCTTAAACAAGCTTGCATGTTCCTCCAAACCCTGTGTATGTACAGACTGATTTTCTCTGTGGAATTAGAAAAAAGATTACGTTAAATGCCTTTTTATCCTATCAAAAATGGCTGGTATTTTTATTAAAATAAATTTAAAAGTCAGGTTAAAAGACAGCCATCGTTTAAAACAGGACTGCAGATTTATGTATACAGGCAAATCTCTAGAGTAAGAGGTTAAGGGACAAAACCAAGAAAGCTTATAGATGCCCTGAGCTTTAGGGTAAAAGGCACCAGCCCTTTGGAACACAGAGGAAATTTTTGCTTTAGTTACTGATCAAACCATGCTCTACTGCTGAGTTTCTTCACTTTCCTTGGAAGATCATTTCACCAGCTGTTATTAGGGACAGGACATGAAGTAGTTGTGCTACCGCTCTGGTCCAGAACAGAGCCTGTATTTTTAGTGTATTGCTTCATTGTCTCTAGAGCTAGCTGTGGGTCAGATACAAGGGCTGCACTCAACAACAGTTACCCTGCCAACCTTTAACTACCAGCCTTTGGGAGGTAATTTGACCTTAAGGCAAGGTTACTGTTATTCCTTCTAGCAACATTAGAAACCTAGGTAACTAATTTAGCAAAGCACTCACTGGTTCCCTGAGAAGTCGAATTCTGGTCTTGATGTTGCTACAAATGTTTAGGTTACAGCAGTAGCAGCCAGTGTCCTAGAGGCGTGAATAAACCCTCCCCCCTGCCCCGGAGAAGCTTGTACAGCTCTTACCTTCCCACAGGCGTGGCAGTGATGTCTCCTCAGAGTAAGGGTAAAGTCACAGCCACAGTTCATGCACATCATGACATGGGACACGGGCACCAGTGTAGGAGGTCTCTCACCCAAGGGTATTCCAAGCCTTTCCCTTAGCTTAAAATCAAAGAAGAATAAATGAAGAAGCATCCACATTTCCTAAGTCCACTTAGTCAGGCCTGTCGCATTACATACGACTCTTTCATTTCAGTCTACCATCACCTGCTAAGATCCCCAAATTTTGTCATTCCTAATACACTTATATAAATGACATACAACTGCTTCAGCAGTGAAAGATTAATACATGCTGCTGTTAAAGCCAGAGTCACAAAAATTAAAAATCCACATAAATCTATTTTTGGTCAGGCCCTGACACTCTTCCACATCAGACAAGTATCTGAGTAATTGCATATGAAAATTGCAGGTAGGAACATAAGTTAAAAGCATCTTTTTGTGAGCAGCTTTGGAAATAATATCCATAAAAAGCTCTACAACCTTCAACTGAAAAAGTACCTGAGCTCTTTGTCATTACAAATTTGTCATTACAGCCTTGGATGGCTGTGTGATAAGGGAAGAGAGAATAAAGAAAACAGTAGAACCAAAGAAGAATTTATCCCACTCCAAATCTGATCCATGCTTTCTGTTTGATCTCAATATGTGTAAGGAGCTTTAGAAAATGTATTTGCTGTTCCTCGTTCTTGAAATGCACCACATGGCAGTGATGTTCAGATGCCTTTACTCTAAGCCAAGGGAGCCATGATCAGTGTGGAGTTGAATGCAATCTAATAAGTTGTGCTGAGCTGTGCTACTTCAGGTTCAGGACCAAAGTATTATGGGTACTCCACTGTCAGTTCACAACAGCTTGGTGTTTGGCACAGGTAGGACAAACTTTTGTGCTTTTGAAGGATTGTTTCCTATGTGGAAATTTGACTTCTGCAGACATACAGGATCTAAACAAAGACAAATCAAATTCCTCCAAGTTTCTCCATTCAAGCTTACACCAGAGGCAGAGATGCAAAACAAATTATTTATTCATTTGCTGGAAAAGGATTTGGTTTAGATTACTAAACTGACTAATTTCCAATTTTTTTCCTGTTAAATATTTGAAAGTAGATTAGATACAGGCCAGAAAAAAAGGCCTGATATGTTTTTGAATTAATTCCTGAGATCTACAAAAAATAATTTATAGAATGGTTGAGTTTGGAAAGGAACGCTGAAGGTCACCTGGTTCAACCATTCTGCTCAGGCAGAGCCACATAGTGGCAGTTGGCAAGAACTGTGTCCATGTGTCTTCTGAACATCTCTAAGGATGGAGACTCCATAACCTCCTCAGGCAACCCTGGGTGCCAGTGCTCATTTCCCCTCAGGGTGAAAAAGTGTTTGCTGCTGTTTGAAGGAATCTCCTGAGTTTCAGTTTGTGGCCACTGCCACTAGTCCTGTCACTGGACACCACTGAAAAGAGCCTGGCTCCTTCTTCTTCGTACCCTCCAGGTATTTGTACAGTAGATTCTCCCTGAGCCTTCTCTTCTCCTGGCTAAACAGCCTCAGCTTTCTCAGCCTTTTCTCCGATCTGAGGTGCTCCAGTCCCTTATCAGCTTTGCTATCCTTTGTTAGACCCTTTCCAAGGTTTCCATGTGTCATACTAGGGAGCCCAGCACTGGACACAGCACTGCAGATATGGCCTCACCAGCACTGTTTCTTATGTAGTAAAACTGGGGTTCTACATAATCGAAAATAGCATTTTTACTTTTTATCTGATTCAGGTTTTGCCTCCTTAACTGGGCATAGAACAGCTGAAAATAATGAGATAATAATATTCATAATTGCATTGGTACAATTTCAAAATCGCTGGTGACGTTTGCCAGTGTAGTGGCTTTATTGCATATTTGATAGTGTAATTAATGGGTAGCTTGGGGTTTTTTTTAATCTATGAAGTTTGTAGCCATATTTAATTAATCCAAAATAATTACGTGTTTGTCCTTTAGGACAAAACAATCTTCCTCCAGAAGAACTAAGCAAAAGCCACAGAGTATGGAGTGTGATTAATGTTTCAGAGGTGGCCCATGAGCTGTGATGTGTTTCATTGTTCAAGCTTTGCATACTTGTTTAAATGAAAATAGAATGTCTGGCTTCCAGGAACTCTGCATTGTATAACCCTCCTCCTTTCCTCTCTCTCTCTTTCTCTCCCTTCCCTTTTCAAGCATTGAAAGATTTGGCCTCCTTTTACCTCCACACTGCTGTTGAAAGTCAAAGTCTTGTGAGCTGTGCAGTCATCTGGGATGTGTTTGCTGATGCAGCTGTACCAGTCGTCCCTTTCTGAGCAAGAGCTGGGGAATGAAATACAGCAGAGCAGTCAATGCCATGCACAGTAGGGACTGAAACAAGCTGGTTAGAGGAGAAAAGTTTCACTTCATGAATGTTTGCTTTTCCTCACTACTGCACTGAATTAATAATTTTCTGACCAGGAACAAAATTGACTGTTGGACATATTCAGAGTGATGATTAGTGTAGCTTCGTGCTTAGGACTGTGACTGAGAAGGAACTAAATGCTCAGAAAATTTTTCAAAGTAGTCTCTGGCTTTGCTATAAGCTGCTCAATTCTAGATCACACCGGACAATATGAAGTGTCTCTTTTTGTCCTGTCTGCCCTATCTTTTAGGCTCTCTAGTGCATAGAGTGTTGGCATATATGAGTTGCTCCAAGCAGGCGTATTTATGCTTATGTCTACAGTGGGCTGCTTAGATGAATTGCATGTTGGGAAACGCAGAAGTGTATCGCCCACGGTAGAAATGTGAATGATTCAATTTTCCTTTAGATTTTTCACAGACAACCTCCAGTCTCCTGGAACAGACGAAGCCAGGACAGTCATTAGTGAAGAAAGCTGGGCGTTCCCTGGAGTGGAAGCCAGTAATTCTCCAGACTGGCCCCTAGATGCCCCCTGTGCACAAGGCAAACTAGCGAGCGCTTCACATTTCCCTGCTAGTCCAGCAATCCCCAAAAAGCAGCAGGGTGCCTGTTATTTCACATATCCATTTGCTTTGTTACAGCCGTGAGGTATCCTGCCTGTTTTAGCTGTTTTTCCTGCTGACTTCAAACTGTGCACTTCCTGTTCATCTGAAATTCTGCACAGATCTAGCGTTTTCTAGCCTCAATCACAGGAGGGAATGCAACTCAGTATGGTCTCCCCTCTCCAAATCATACCAGCCACTCCCATTAAAGCTACCCACTAGACTTTGTTGTAAAATCTAGCGGTGGCATCATTGCCAGCTGCTGTTCAGCTGTGATTTCCTCACACTGTCCTCATGAAGTCTTGCCAACAAGACATCTGAGAACAATTCGTGGTTTGTGGTCTTTAAAAAAAAAAAGAGCACAAAAAGAGAGGAAATGCCAGATTTTCTTGATGATCTCTGACTTGGCATCCCTCTGCACTATAAGCATAAGTCCTTGTCTGAAAAACATCAGCCTGTGTGAAATTCAACAAGCTTGGAGCAGAAACTCTGAGCTAACCTCCGGAAGCCAAGGATCTATGTTACAGGAGATCACCTCTGTCAAGAGTCTCACTACCAGTCATGGAATCCCAGAATGATTTGGGTTGGAAGAGACCTTAAAGATCATCTCATTCCAACTCCCTGCCATGGGCAGGGACATCTTTCACTAGACCAGGTTGCTCAGAGCTCTATTCAGCCTAGTCACTCCTTATTACTTCCAAAGGTACCATCTGTCAAATTACACTTTCTAAGAAATCTGAAGATCTGTATCTTCCAGACAAATCATGTCCACTGCCTAGAAAACACTAAAAGAAGTCCTGAATTTCCTGATTTAAACACTTGTCTTGCTAATTATTTCATGGAAATTCTCTTCACTTGAAAATTAAAATATGATTTAAAAAATCCCCAAAACCCACAAACACAATCATGGCCCATATAGTGATGGAAATTAAAGCCACTTTAGAAAAGACAGGTAAGAAGAACAACATGCTATCAAAAGTCTGATTTCTAACTGGCCCCTTTAGCCTCTTCTTCACTGAATCAAAAATATCTAGGAAGTAATTGTAGGTTTTTAGCGACTAAATGTGGGAATAGCGCCCATCTGCTGATGAGTAAGATCAATTATGTCAATTTGCATAGGCCTGTTCTTAATTATCTATTTGACTGGTTGCATGAAGGCTCAAAGGAACTTTTGCTGAACCTCTGACACTCAGAGAAGCTCAGCCCTTGATCCACCATTGCCACATTTGGTCCTTGTGGGATTTTTTTGGATGCATCTTCTGTGCTGAGCTATCAGTTCTCCATGTTGGCTCATATATTCATCATTAAGCAAATAGAAAGAAGGGGTCAAGTTGTCACTGCCATTTCACTAGACACAGGGGACATCCACAGAACACAGAAATTGGACCAGTATGGGATTTTGGCACAGAGTTACCACTACCGCTCTAAATTAGCCTTTCAGGAGGTAATATTCTGTGTTCTCCTATTATTTTCTCTGGTATTTTATATAAGCATAAAGCACCACCAAAGAGTTATCCCTGTGTCCAAGACTAATATTTTTAAAATGCAAATAAAGATATAAGAGCATATGAGCCTTCTCCATAAAAGTGCTGTGCTCAAATCTGTCAGCAACTCCCTGCTAAACCAATAACATGGCTCTTCATGTGAATGAGCCGTTTTCAGCAGGAAATGGAACGACTTTACAGTGCCATCTGCTCATATAGCCATGCTGACTTCTGAGCTTTGGTCATTCTAAGTCTACTGTCTTTAGTCCCTGGCACACATGCCTTATTTCCTCAGTTCACTCACCTTGTCTTATAGAAATATAAAGACTTTGAGGTTTGCATTTTGGTTGCTAACCACTGGCCTTTAGTGCAGTTTGCAACCCCTCAGTATGAGCAGTAAAATATACAGTCTTTAGGGATACTGGAAGCCTTCTGTACTTTTCTGTCCTTGGTGCATCTTTTGGTGAGTGTAACAGGCCAAGGATGTTGTGCAAAGGAGTTAGGGGAGCATGCTGGCTCACTGGTATCTCATTAGCTCTGCCAGCCAGTACAAAAAGGAGGAGGAATAACTGTTCTTGGGTGACTTATGGTAGATTGGTCAGAGAATGAGCAGCACAAGGAGAGGGAAGGGGCTCTATCGCAGCCTCTGTCTGTCTGTTATCAGAAGGGTAACTGTAGTCTCAGGTCCTGGTTCTATCTACTACCAAATAAACAGCTCACTGTTGCCTCACATACTTTGTTATGCTAATTTAGCATGGACTTGATATGAGTACAGAAGGCAAAGAAACGTCCTAATAATGCAAGCAGTGCATCCCAAGCTGCTCACTAGGGATAACAACTTCAGTTGCTCTGGGGAAACGGGATGTGCAATTTCCCTTTTTACAATACAGAAGGACTGTACACACCTTGCTTTTATAACACGTAATTCAGAATTACTGTGAGTATATTTTGAAGATTGTGAAGAGTGTGGAGGAAATATCTAAGGAAATCTCAGATATGGTTATGGTTATAAAAGGAAATGGACCAAAAGGCTTTAACAGGTAGCTGAGCACTCCCCACAGGTGGTAAGTGTGCTGGGAAGGATGAGAGCTCCAAATTCTGATTCTGAATAAGAAAGTGTCATCCCTGTCTTTCTCTTGTGCTGTGTAATTTTGGAAGTCTGCTGTGTTTCTAGGCATTTTGTTGCACACTGTAGTTGCAGACTTACGATGGGAAAGTCAGTATTTAAAAGCACTAAAGAACTTGTTATTTGGAAGAATTAATTTTAATACCACTGCTAGTGTGCTATATCTTTTGTAATAAACTACATGTGGAAAACAGACCAGTTACCTTTCTGCTATAGCTGTAGGTAAATTAACACGATAGTTTTGGGCTAGAACCATGAAAAATACAGTACACTGCAATCCTCCGATCAGAAACTGATTTACACTCTCTTTTTGGCACTGGCTTGGGATCATAGGACAGAGATCTTGACTCCCACTTGCAATCAATACTAGCAGTACACAAGCTCATTAGTGAAATTCCTTGTATTAGAAAAATCCATGAGGTTGCCAGTAAGGTTTAATTTTGACTTTGACACTTCAGCATTTATTAAATGCTTTTATATCTGTTGCATGGTATTACCTAATTACTATTTTCTCCAGGAGTTTTACAGCCCTAGAAGTACGAGGTAACAAGGGAATTTATAAAAGGGAGATACAACAGACTCCTCCTGTCACAGGGAAAGAATGTGAGAGATAATGGTAAGTACCCAGGCTTCTTCCTTTTCTCTTTAAGATGTTATCAAGAGCCAGCTTCTAGTCTTTAGGGAGTACATTAATTGAATTAGTAACAGTTTAGGAGCCTCACATTTATAATGAATGTTGATTGCGTAATCAAGTACTCAGCCATTGTCTGTCACCAGTAGCAGACTGAAAAACGCTAGTTAAAAAAGAAAGAGACACCATTTCAGTCTTGGATATTGGTTGGACTAATCTAGAGATACAGTTCTAGAATGTAATACTCTCTGCTGTGGACATTTGGGAACAGTACCTTGCTGACAGAGTCAGGCAATGTTCATCATATTCAATCTTCAGGATGTTTTGGGCCTTCTCTGTCACTGGGCGACTGACCTAGGAAAAAATGCCATGAACATGAATGTGGACATGAGTTAAACTGTCTATAACCAGTACAACACACAAGTCTCAATGCATATGATGTCTAATATCCCAACCAAGTTTCATATTTCAATGCAAAAAGGGTTTTTTGTATTGCTGTTGTAATAAGGAATGATCTCTATTTCAATATCAGGGTGTGCTGAAGAAAAAAAAAATCATTTAATCCAGCCTATAGTGATGAAGTATCTATGAGGGTTCAGTTTTAATGACAAGCTTAGGAGATGTTTAGTCTGCCAAGTGTCAGAGCATTTTGGTCTATGCTTGTAATAAATAGAAATCACTTTTTTCCTGACATGCAGGCATTATACAGTGAAGCACTTCAGTTCAGTGAAGGCCTGTCTGCAGCAAGGCTCTTTAACAGTAAAAAAAGTGAAATCAACTTAAAAGCTATAGCTCAGCTAAATTTTTTTCCCTAGCATGGAGTATATTAGTATGATATAATATACTGATAGCAACAGCCAGCTAGGAGAAACATAGCTTCATGGTTTCATACATTTTTATTAACAAGCATCATTATGTTAGTGATTCAGTGTTTCAAATCTACCTCAGTAAGTACTTGCTCCACAACTCCTTTTCACTTAACAGTAGAATATTTTGGCAATTCCAAGGAATTGCTGGGATCCTTGAGTTAGTTTTAAACTCTTGGGTCCCTGGGGTGATCAGCCCCCATCACCTTTTCATAACACCTTAAACTTCCTGTGTCATTCCACTGAAATTACTGATTAGTAATTCTCATCTTGTGTGTTTTCTAGATCATCAGATGCCTGACTTGTCAATTCAAATCCTCTTTCATGTAAATACAACTTGGAATGTTAGCTATAGAACAGTTATGAAGGTCTAATAGACCTCTTTGGTCCAATATCTCCTGTTGCATAGGTTCTGGTGCCAATGAGTACTAAGGGAAAGAGTGTAAGGAGAGCTTAATAGTGTTTGCAATTTATAGATTTATTGAAGAAGAAAGGGGCATCGTATCACTGCATGAAATTGCTCCCAATACACTTTTTACCTATAAAGTTGGCTAATTGCTTTTTGAACAATTAATGCTTTTGATGAAAACAGTTAAAAGGCACATGAAAAGCAGCCATGTGTAAATTTTGAGAAGCAGGAGTTTAAAACCAGGCAGACTAAGTTCTAGTGAATACGTTGAAGGGAACAATAATGCATTGGCTGGAGAATGGGGTAATAAATATTTTGTTTCCTGTTTCATGATCAGAGGGTAACTGATTCGGGCTTGTATTATTTATGCAGTGTGAATAAGGCGGTCATACTAAGTCACAGACTTAGAGATAATCTTTTTATGTTTAATTTTTACCATTTTTCTTTCTGTCTCCTGTAAGAGACAAGGGAATGCCCTGATAACAGGTCTGTCCCCTCTTTTCCCTTGCTGGATATAAGACGTAAAACAGCACCTCACTATAAAACTTTAATTCAAGTATTAACACAGACGAAACATTACCTTCATGCCTGACACAGCCAAGGTGTTTTTCAGTCGGTATTTGCCATCCTTCTGGGGATATGTGTACAGCAGAACATCATTCATCTATATGGAAAGAAACACAAAATCAATAATTTGCAATATGCCTGCCCGTTTTCCTGGGAGAGGATACCAGGAACAAGCTGCAACTTGATGAACTGTTGGGGCTGTTACCTAACCCTAACCCTTTCCTAATATCCAGCCTAAAGTCTCCTGACAGCCTCATGCCGTTCCCTTGGATCCTGTCACAGAGAGCAGAGACTACTGCTGCTCCTCTACTGTCCCTCCTGAGGGAGCTGCAGACCACGGTCAGGTCTGACCTCAGTCTCCTCCAGGCTGAAAAATTCAAGTGGCCTCAGTTACTCCTTGTATGGCTTCTCCTCCAGATCCTTCCCCATCTCTGTGTTCCTCCTTTGGATGCTCTCTAACAGCTTTAGCTCCTTATACTGTGCTGCCCAAAACTGCTCACAGCACTCAAGGTGAGGCTGCCCCAGTGCACAGCAGAGCAGGACAATCTCCTCCCTTGCCCAGCCAGTGAATCAGTGCTGAACCTGATGCCCCCTGGACGTGGCTGGCCCTCTTGGCTGCCAGGGCACAACTGGCTGATATTCAACTTTTGCTGACCAGGACCCCCAGGTCCCTTTTCACGGTGCTGCTCTCCAGTACATCATTGCCCAGCCTACACTACAGGGTTCCCCCTTCCCAACACTAGCACTTGTTAAACTTCATATGATTGGTGATGGCTCATCTGTCAGATTCATTGAGGTTTCTCTGCAAGGTCTCTCCCTCGCGGGAGCTGACAGTTCCTCCCAGTTTAGCATGATCAGCAAACTAACTTAGTATCCCTTCAAGTCCTGCATCCCTGTTGTTTATGAAGATATTAAAGAGCACTGGCTCTAAAATGGGCCCTCCAGCACTTGGGCACTAAGCCCAAGCAAGTGAACTCTTGAGAGAGATTTTCAGGATCCTGACATAATCTGCTATGAGGATTCTTGAATAGAAAACTCAATTTTTAAAATGTATTTTAAAAGTTATATATCTCTTTAAAAACCTGCTTATTCTTTTATTACTGTTGATAAAGGATGACACCATGGTGCATACCATTATCATGACAACCCTGATTGATATCACAAGATTTTACTAAACATTACTTTGCTTTATAATTGCCAATTGGAATTTTTTTCCTCCTTCTTCTTTCTCCCTGTTTAGCAGTAGGCTGTGATTTGGAGGTCCCACTAGCCACAACTTGACACAGTGAAATTATGACAAATATTTCAAGTCTTGTGAAGCGAGACACACATTCATGAAGAAAGGAAGGGTTTTCACTCACTGCTGTCTCCTTTGCCACATGCACAGTAAAGACCTTAGTGATGGCCATATGAATGGTATGGACAGAACTAGCATCAGTACCAGTGTTTTCATGCATCCTCCTGCTTCAGCTGTCCTGTGTTCCCTGAAACAGTGAGGACTGGCTGATAATGAAAGCTGATCTTGCAGCCTCTCAGAAATCTGCCATAGAGGAGATGAACTGCTAGAACCCTATGAGAAGTTCCCACAAGTCCCTGGGCTTCAGACACACTTCTTGTTTGCCAGAATACTTTTGAATAATTGGGATTCCCAGACTGCTCAGAATTTGATATTGGAGCAAATATCCTTATTCTGCATTGCTCCATGCACTCACGTGTTCCCCAAAACAACAGTTGACAACACAGAGAATGAAGGATATGTCTCATCTTTAATTCTCCTTTTTTCTGCTACTGCTTTCATTTCCCCCCATCTTTTTACACTTCTCTCTGTTGTGACAGGTATCCAGTAACAGTAGAGTCAATGCAAGTTTTCTAACCTAGAGTGTTCAAATTGATTGATCCAAACAAGCTTATACCCTGCTGAACTGCTGGCATCCATATGTATTATACTCTTTGTCTAAAAGCTTCTACCACATGTTTGGTTTTTCTGAATGTTTTAAAGGCTAGTCAATTATGAACTCTGTCTTCTTCTATTCAAGTCTGAGTTAAACATGCCCTGAGTGTCTATGGAGCAGTCTGAATGTGTGCTGGACCTGTGTTTTCCAAGCTGTGACTCCAAAAATCTCCTATACTCCAACCCTGCCAGATAGAGCATTAAACTGTCTCCCATTTGATAGCAGCTTCCTACAACCCATTCTCAAAACAAGTAGCCTTTGTAGAGAAATTCTTAGAAGGGTGAGATAAGAGACAGGCTCTGAGTTGCAAAGTCTTGTGGCTGGGGGACAGTTAGGGGACCTGCCACTTTCAGCAGTCCATACTGTGCTGCACAGAGGCCACAACATCCTTGTAAACAGAGACTGGACTCAGGAAACAGTCATACAGCAAAACTCACCAAACATCCTGCCAGGAAACACCAGATTCAACAATACTATCAGCCTGCACAAAACAGCCAGCTCAAGTAACATGATACACACAAGATCATAAACATTTGAAATTTGTCTTTACACTGTCATGCTCCTTATGGGCAGATACATACTCAGAGCACACCACTAAAGCATACCTCAATAGCACAGGTCAAGTAGGAGTCTAGCACACACCCAAGTTTTACAGTATATTCTAACTACAACTTCAGTTTGATGGGCTCATCTCCTGGGATGTGTAGCGATTAAATTGTCAGGGTTATCCTTCAGTGTGTACTCTTGCTCTGAAATTCTCCCCAGGTCCTGGTCCTGATTTACAGGATTTTCAGTCAGAGTAAGTTTGCTAATAAGAACTTCAGAAAATGCTTTCATGTAAAAATCTCTTTGGGATAGTGAGGGCAAATACACTTATTCCATCAAAGCTAAGCCAAACTACATCTATACATGCTAGCTTCTGGTAATCTTTTTGAGTTGCTGCTGACATGTGAGGCATTGAAAAGAAGTTCTGAAAGGTTTGGGTTTTTAATAATACACAAACACAAGTTTTGCAAGTGGCTTCAAAGGATTATAATATGGTCCTTAGAAGATAAAGGCTTTGAATAAATGTCAGTTTTAAGGCATGGGTTTTTCTTTCACAGTGTCCCCAGGCATCAGAATCAAGAGAGCACTGACTGAGGGAAGAATATTTTCATGTAGGCATGGCCTGCTAGTGAAAGCTGTTGGCAACGATGGTTGGTAGGGCCTTAAGACCTATGCTTAAGACCATTAAGATGCAATGACCGTGCTGTATGCCAAGATAGAAATATGCTGACATAGCTATGCAGTAGTTGTCTTGCTGTATCCACAGGCTAAATAGTCCTTTAAGCAATGCAGGACTGGTAGTGGCATTCGTAGCAGAGGTAGCACTGAGAATTGATAGCAATAGTAGTGACAAGCTGATAAAGCAAGACCATTCAGGTGTTAATGCAGGAATTACCATATTCCACAGCAACTTTCCTGCAATTTCACAATACATGGAATTGCTTTGCAGCCTGAGGAGCATTCATATGGAGGAGACTGGATTAAAAAAAAAAGAATCACCGAACACAAAGGTAAATACTGGCCAGTAAGTTCAAGTAGTTTCAATGATCCAATCACTCTCCCCCTGCGCCTGCTGGAGATACAATACAGGAAGCCTGAAGTGATTGCAACTTCAGTGTGCTAGACCAGGAAAGAAGCCAGGTTTATGTGTCTCTTGGTTTTTGAAAGTGACCATTATGACTAGCTCCACCCCATCCTTTGCATGACAGCACATTTGGTCACAATTTGCCTTGCTGACTGAAAGGAAGAAAAAAACCACTTTTGCTGAATGTTGAAAGCATCTATTAACAAGATATTCGCTACTGTAATGTCTCCAGCTGTCAAGAGACACTTCTCTCTCTGCAGTTAACATGTAACTTTGAGCATCCGAACTTTTCCCAGGAAATAATTCCTAAAGCAGAGAGTGCCAGAAAGTATTTTCTGTGCTTGCTTTGTTCCAGTAATACTTTTGGCCTCTTGTGACTTGTGACCTTCAAGCTGATATAGCCATTTTGGATTACTTGAGATTTATATAAGTTTATCCCATGTTTAAATTACTTTCCTCTCAATGTTTATTATCAACCTGATTTCTGATCTTCCTTTAAAATTCTCTATATCAGTTACAATAGCTAATTTGTAGCACTTTAGTCTTTGCCGTAGCAATGGGTTGTGATAGCAGCAACAAACACACTGGAAGACTAAACGGTAGCAATGTCTTGGAATTTTGTCCCAGCTTTAGCCACAATTCCAAAATAATTTTGAATACTAGCAAAGGCAAGTGCTTCACAAGAGAGATCAGTAGGCATGTTATTATCAGTAGAGTTCAGAGTTACAGCTGCTGAGAACATTGCTTCTTAAGACCAGCTCCTGGAGCTTCTGGCATAGCTGTTTTCCTGTGACAGTCACAGAAAGTCATGATTTTGACATCTATTGAACTTGTTACACAGTGAACTGTGTCAACATTGATGCTGACTCCATAAAACAGAACTGCAGCTATCTCATATTTGAAGATTTGTGTGAAATCCATCATTTTCAGTACAGGAAAGTCTGAATTTTCACAGAAACCACTGAAACCATCAAAAAAGTGCAGTACCAACACTTCATCCCATCCCATCTGATCTTTGATTATGACTGCAATATGTGATTGAGTAGGAAAGAAGATTGTGCATACACTCATGCACAAATAGGAGTTACAAGTAAGAGGGAGAAATATGAAGGAATAATGCAAAATATATGGCTTCTGTAATAAGCTATCTTTCCTCCTTACAATGATCCCGTGATGAAAAGCTGTCAGCACTTAAAGGCAACAGAAAATACAGATTCCAGACATATAATTCATTTACTTTAAAATAAATTCTGCAAGCAATATTTTAATGTTAATAGCAGAAGTAATGCTCAGTTCTTTATGGCTTTTTTCTGGGAGGGAGCTCTAAAGAATTTTTCAAACATTAAAAGATAAGGAGGTAACAAAGTCATAAGACATGGGCAAGTATCATATTCCCCTTCATATTGAAAAATGCATAAAAATATGTGTGGTTACACAACAAGCTACCTGAAAAGTTGAGAACAGAGCTCAGGAGCCTGGAGTCTCAGATACTCTAACTGCTCAATGGAGTGTGTAATGCAAAACAGAAAACATAAGTGTTCATAGTATATCTCTGAAACAGTGGGGTTTCATCTGTTTTGATATGCAAATACTTGCAGTAGGGTTGTGGACCCTTGTAAAGAGTAGGTGATGAAAGGTCCATTTTTCCCAATTATCCTAGAAGATAGTTCAAAACTGTCACTGAAAGCTGTTCTAATCCACACTAAGCTGGAGGTGTGTATTTAGAGGAACCACACTGAGGAAATGCACAAAATTATCAGGTAATTTACATATATGGACAGCAGGAGCTAAAACCCAGTCCTTCAGTTGAAAAGATACAAATTCCTCCCGAGTGTGACCAAAGGAGGTTTTCAGCTACTTTAGCAGTATGGTATTCTCTCTTGTTTCTGATTAAATCTTCTAAGGTCTTAGGACTTTCAAGTGTGCAGCTTAATTCCTGAAGGTATTCAGGAGTTCTCATCTTCCTGGTCCCTTGAAAACTTGCACTTCTTTGCAGAATTATGTCCTGGTGAAGGCTGTATGTTACTGTGGCACAAGTGGAGGGTTGTGCAGCCTGTATCCCTGTATATGGGGCCCATGGGATGTGTGAAAGGACTACAGCCCTACTAGCAACAAGAACTAACTCACCACATCACTGTTGATGGTTAAAGGACTTGCAGTCTAAAATCTGCCAGGCTTCAGGGTTGCACAAATGCATGGAAATATATGAGAGAGACTGTAAAAATATTTTAAAAAATCTTACCAAGAACAAATGTCGAGGATGCCTGTTTTTGCCAGAGACTTTCATCAGCGTTCCCTCTTTAACAAAGATCTGAAGGAGAAAACAGCAAATTGTAATCCTGAGATTTCATTCTGAATCTTATGGTGAAAAGAGAGTATTTCTCCTGGGGAAGGAGCTACTCCAATACCATTCATCAGCACAAGAAGAGATAGAGAACTTCCACACTTGTTTCTAGCCTTTCTCCTTACGATCTGTCTTAGTCTTTGCCCAGGTTAGCTTTGCTGCCCCTCATGGCTTGCATTTGTGTCAGTACAAAACGGGTTGAAAACCCACTTGTCCTCAGCCCACTCTTTCTGCACTGTGGACTGTGCTCAGAGATAACTGTCACAGATTGAAAGCTAACATATAATGGGCTTTAGAAAAGAATTCTTGTCTTTACAAGTCCTCTAAATAGGTCAAAGAGAAAAGATGAAACCTTGGGGTTTAGTATGCTACACCAACTTAACTATAACTGCATATATAATCTGTATAACTTTGCAAACACAATACTTTTTCAATCCATCTTGTTACTATGTATGTAGGTAGAACTGTGTATGTAAGCAGCTAAACCAGTGCACTAGAACTTCATTGCAGTAATGTTCGAGAAAGTTTGGCATAACAGAGCTACATCAGTGGATTAACAGTCATCTGTTCTTTTCAGATGGAGAACAGATTCTAGTGTACTTTTCCCACTCTAGAACAGTTTATAATCAAAGAAGACAAATCCTCCAAATTCTGTATGCTGGGCTTTGCAGAATTTGTTAAAGCATTAACTGGTAAGGGCACATGCGAATACTGATGTTAGAGAGAAAATCAAAGGTTGACTGCAATATTTGGCTGATTAGTATTCTTATGCTATGAGTATGCATGCCTTGAAAATTGCTTCATGAATTTTGTTAAAGATATTGGTGGACTGAAGGGAAATTCAGAGTTCCAGAGCCCAAGAAAGAAATCTTTTGAAACGTAGAAGCAGGTTGGAGCTGAGGAAACTGAACAGGTTTGAAAGTCAGAAGAAATTTGCATTTGATGTGGACAGCGAGACAGAGCTGTACACTCTCTCACATTTCTGTTGATATGTTGCTTAAAACCAGCATCTTTTAATAAAAGCACCATGGGGAAATGGTGAAAATATAAATTTGAAAACAAACTAATTGCCCTAATTTAAGGTTCTTAGCCACCTATATAAGGTGCAGAGCCTTTTCAGGCTGCAAGCAATTCCTGCTAGAGTTGCAGCCTTTTGACAGGAGTATATAAGGAAGAAAGCAGTAGCTCCATCAAAATACACTACCCCTTGAGGTGTCTGAGGACAGCTGAAGTGAAAAGCCTGCTCTGTGTAAAAGCAGAGAAAATGCATGTCTTTCCCAGCATAACCTTCTTTTTGTGCACTGCCAGAGTGATGTTTTTTACACAAACCAGTGCTCCAACTCGCATCACAATTACTCAGTAAACAACATCTGTAGACATCTGAAACGTGGCCATCTACATGTATGCAGATGTGTTGCTGGCCAGAAACAATGCCCTTACCAGCACAGGTCTGCCTGCAGCACTCACCCTTCCTGGCTGGAGGAGGCCGCTCTGCCCTCTCACACTGTGCTCAATGTGTACTAGCTTCTGCAAGTTTTCCTGGGAGAGAAAAACAGCATTTAGAAGGCTTCATGGAGACTGTTTTTATACAAGCAGGCAAAATTAACCTCACTCCTCCTCACCATTGTATTTCTTTAGAACTGATATTACAGAATTAGGTTTCAGAGAGAACTGAGACCAAGGATTTACACCCAGTAAGTCTTCTTCCTGCCTTACGGATTTTACAAAACCTCATCACCTGCATTCACATCTGCTATGACCTTCTACAATTCTTTTACCTGTGATTCCCCAGTTCACCTTCCAAAGGAACTGCTAACTTCATATGGTATTTATACACTGGCTTCTTTGCTGACTTTCTGGCTCTGTGAACTAATAAAATAGGGACAGAGACAAAGTACAATATCTGCTCCAAAGGCCTGTGCATAAGTGCCATGACATAGATAATCCAAATCATGCTTTGATGTTTTAAGACTGTTGCTACGATTATCTAAAGATTTACATTCTGTGATAATGGATTCATGCCTTTGCAACAGGGGATTTAGAATGTACACTAGTAAGCAGGCAATGAAGCTCCATTTCTGTTTGGCTGCTTTGCAAAAGTCAGGAAGTTTATGATTCAAGGTTGTGATTCTGCTACTATTAACTATCTACCTGGCCTCAAAGCATAGTCAGTCAGTGGGCACTGGCACCAGGCAGGAGCTTATCTATGAAGATGGTAAATAAGATTAACGTGGATAAGTCTGTGCTCCCATTAAAAAAATCAGAATGTAAGAGAGAAGAAGGGATGTCTGTACCTTTGCAATATCGCTAGTCTTTTCAGATATCCTTCCGTTTAGTAGGTGAGGCTATTAAAACAGAGGCTCGCGCTTAGGATTCAGCTGTGATTTTTGTCTGATCAGAACAGTAGAATGGGCTGCCCAGAAGCAGTGAATCATCACTGGAATAAGCCTAAAAATTAGGAGTCTCCTACAAGTTAGCCACTGGATCCTGTATCTTCAGTTATACACCTGGATAAACTACAGACTAAGGACCATACTTGATACAGCTTTGTGACCTGACAGCCTTTGAGTACAGATTTCTGCTACAACAGGCAATGGTCTGTTTCCCTTTGCTCCATTGACTGACATTAATATACTCCTGAGACTAGTTAGACTTGATTAGATCATACACTGTCTCTGCCTGATACAAATCACTGGTGTCTACAGAATCAGCTAATTAAGAAAGTTATCACAGATACCAGAAGGAGCATATCCAAGTCAACATGATGGTATGTCAAGGCTAATTTTACCTTGGATTTCAGCTAGTAAAATTCACACACCTGTCTAGGCTTGCTTTTTGATATAAAATACCTCTCTATCTTACTGCCTTAGTGAAATACTGCACTTGTTTAGCATGATACTAAGTCTAGTTCTTAATCAGTAACTGGATGTCAAATACATGGAAATACTTTTAAGGCTTGACCAGCACAGGGCTGCACTGTGCCCATGCAATGTAATTGACAGTTGACACATTTTCAAAAATTTGAGCTGTCAGGTATCTCTTTTGCAATGCAGGAAGCAACAAATGGATTTTCCCAGGTTGCTTCTAAAATACTCTTGGCAAATAAAGTGGAAACAACATATAAATCAATAGCACAAGAAATATCAAGGATCATGGGACAGCTGACTTTTGCAAAAGATATTTGCAAAAGACTTTCCTGTCACTGAAGGGTATTTTAGCCTGGCAAAACTTGTCCAATTGACAGCTTCCACAATGAAAAACCTGGTTTTCATCTGCAGAAAAAGTAGTGTTCTCCTGTGAGAACACTCAT
Organism: Acrocephalus scirpaceus scirpaceus; assembly: GCA_910950805.1. Classification (NCBI taxonomy): domain Eukaryota; kingdom Metazoa; phylum Chordata; class Aves; order Passeriformes; family Sylviidae; genus Acrocephalus; species Acrocephalus scirpaceus. The sequence goes on from OU383782.1 coordinate 21,712,759, forward strand.
GCCAGTGCTGGTACTACTCATCTGGGTTTTTACCAGAGTGAGAGGAGAAGTTGCAGCAGCCCAGCTTTTCTCAGGACTGCTGGCAGAGGCGCCTGTTGAAATGCTGATGTTTGCAATACGGACACATGTTCACCAGGAAATGGACAGAGAAGTATTGAACTCATTTCCTGAAGGAAGTTAAACAGTCATCACATGTGAAGGATAGCGGTTTATCTGGGAATGTGGACAGCTGAGGGGGGCATAGTTTCCTGTCAGTTCCCCAAAACTCCCATTTTATATAGCTTTCTTCATTGGTCTTAAAAATATCATCATTCTTCTTTCAAAGATCCTTCACAATCCTACAATTAAGGAATAAAAGCTCCACCCAGACAGTATTGCAGAAGTGGGTGTCAAAAATATTGCTGTGGCCACTTCAGCAGTGAACTGCAACTTCTATAATTTTATCATGATGTCTGTGCAGCAGGAACGCCTCCCCAAGGAACTCACCAGCTGTTAGCAACAGTGATTTATAGCCCTTAATATCTCAGGGCCTCTAACACATTGTAGACAGTCAGAGAGTGATACAAACCCTGCTTAGTTCATCTCTGGGAATTACAGATAGACATAATATTCTGTGTGATGGTGTGCCTTGTACTTCTGTTTGTACATCTGTAAATTGAAAGAAATATTTTCCTACGTGGTAAAAATGCCATGGAGATAGGTATGGTCATAATTTGCTTGAAAATCCTGGATTAATAGTTCCCAGGAAAAACTGCTGGAGTCTTTTTGAAAAAGAGTAGATGTGCTCTGATATGATAAAAAATAAGTGTAAAAATCTGTTTGGAATTTGTGATGAAATTATTCCAAAACAAACATTATTAATTGCAATTATCATACAGTCCGTGACATGTGTAAGACTCAGATGATACAATGACATTCTTCAAATTAAAGCATAACTTAGAAGAGACAAAATGATTTCATGGCAATGCAACACAGCAAATTTGATTTTAGCCACTTACATATATTTCTAACTTCAAAAAAGTATTTGCATAAATATCCCATATATCTAAATGAAATCTAAGGAAGCAGAGGTGCCAGGAAAAGATGTGTGACCTTGATCTGTTAGGAACTGAGCTCTTGGAGTTCTCAGCCTCTAACACAGATATCCCTAAAGCTCTGAGATTTTTCTGGAAAGTTTTCATGAGATCTCAGGTTTTTGATGAAATTTGTTTTTGGTACAAAGACTGCTTTAATAATGGAAAAATATGATTATAAATTCTTCACCTGAGGAGAAGGAAAATCAGAATCAAACCAGTTGAAAACTTTGCTTTGTAAGTCCGTAGTTTCAGAGTCTAGTTTATAGAGAGGTCATATTAAATTCCTTTTTATGATAAAACTCTAGGCTTGTTAGACATCCTACCTTCAACCTGTTCTTTCATCTTCACAACCGATTAGTGTATTCTTCCCTAACAGTTGATGTGCATTCATTTTTTCAGCCTTAAAAGCCTACCTGAAAGCAAGCCCTTACTAAGAAAATTGATATTTCACTCCTTTCTTTCATCTGCATCATCTTAATGTGATGATGCTACATGTGATGCTTTGTCTCTTGAATTTCATGTTTTTATGCCTGAATGATTATTAACAACCCTCTCACTGTTGAGGAAATGAAATAAACAAGTGAGTTGAACCACAAGAGGGAAAAAATCCCTTTGTGCTATTAGCTATAGTGTCTTACATCTTGCACAGCTGCACTAAAGGGCATAGACCAACTCCATATCTGCAGTACTATAAATCAGATCTGTATAAGCCCTTGTGTCTCACCCTGGAGGAGGCTTCAGAACTTAGCAGACATATGTATTCACTTGAACAGATGTGCAGAAAACACACTATTGATCAGGGGAGCATGTGTCATGGAAGGACTCACCGCTTGGAGCATGCTGTCATTGGCTTGGTCCGTGATTTCAGAAACTATGAATAAGGCAGCTGAGGGATGAAGGAAAGCAAACACCATATATCACACAAAAGAGTAGAAAAATAACTCAAGTCCCATCTGTTTGCAAGGGCATCCTTTGGCTTCTTTGTCACTTTCATAATGCAACTGCCTAGCAACTCTAACATGGCACACAGTGCTGTCTCCCCTTCCTCCCATCATTATTTTCTTGTGTGAAATTGCATCATGCTTGTGCTGACCCAGAGAGCTTATAAGGACCCTTTTAAGCACCTAGGATGGCACTAAATCTCTTTTGTAATGTATTCTAGTTGCAGATGTTTTTGTCAATGTCTTGTGATACAGAGAGATGAATGTAACCCAACTTTAGGCACCAAATGGTATGGCATGGCAGTCTGAGATGTACCTCTTACTGCTGAGGGAGAGGACACATCATCCCTTTCTGATAGAAATGTGTAATGAAGTGGTGGCATGAATTAACTCCTGGATTCTCCACTGGCAAATAGCCTGGGCTAGGACATGTTTCCTGGCGCTGAGAGCAGTGGCATAACATGGCTCAGGTCCCTATTTCACATCCCTTCCCCTGTGGCACAGGGCTTTCTATCAATTTCTGGCCATAACTCGGCAGCATGCTGGCTAGGAACAGCACAAGCATCTCCTAACCACAAATGAGATAGGCAATTGTGGTCAGAGGGCTTGAGTGTCTGCCCTGCTATTGTTTAAAGTACTGGTATACCTGTAGTTCTGCTGTCAGTGACTAGGGTCCTAAATCTTGCATGAGTCTCTGCTTTTGGGCAGAATAAACTTTCAGTCAGCCACTGACTTTTTTGCAATGAATTAGTTTGGATTTATAATCAGTGTAGGAGGGGTGAATTGATTTCATCAATACAATGTTACTACTGCTTACTTCAGGCTGGAAACTACTCCCACAGACACCACAACTAAACCTTGCTTTGATTTCAGTGGTAATAGGAGACTTCTGCTTTATCTGTCTCGTGTTGGAAAGGATGGTGTTAGCAGTGGATTTGTTCCTGATTTTGCAGAACTGCCTTTTCTGCAATGTCTTTCAACTTCATGTAACCTTAAGGAATCCAGAATACAGATACGCAATTCAAACCTCCTGGGTTTCTCCCAATTTCACAGAGTACAGTAGGGATACCATAGATAATGGTACACAATCAGGCAGGAGGAGCCATCTGAATTGACTTTACAATGACCAGACCAAATATTTACAAAGTCAAAGAGGACTAGTATTTCCTCAATGGCTGGGGCAAAACTACGTCTGCACTATGCCTGTAGAGATGTTTTCTTCTTCCGTAAGTTCCATCACGTCAAAACTACAAGAAGCCCACATGTTTTAATTAAAAAAAAAAAATAGATTCTTATCCTAAATAACTTTTCTAAATTAATAATCAGTTCTTATAGATTTTACATCTAACCTATTAATGGAAAATCTTGAAAAGAATCATCTTCTCTATACTACCAGTATAGAGATCTTGCACCTCTTTAGAAGCAATGTTAGCAAAACAGAACTTTTCTTCTACCAATTTCATTTTACCTTGTGTGGCTTCATACTCTGTAGAATCAGGACAAAGATTATTCAAGTAATCTGTAGTAAACGATAAAACAAACATAGAAATCCAACAATCAGAATACAGATCGACATGATTTGTAGTGTTGTTAGCTAAAACATTAAATCCTAATCACAAAATCAGACACTGGTTGGGGTTGAAAGGGACATTAGGTATCATCTTGTTCCAATCCCTCTGCCATGGGCAGGAACACCTTGCAGCAGACCAGGCTGCCCATTCCAACCAGGGCTTTGAACACTTCTAGGAATGGGGCATCCACAATGATGTCCCACAGCAATTTATTCCCAAATAATTAAGTGTATATATACCCTCCTTCCAAAGCAAAACTCATCTTTGATGATATTTTACTTTCAGAATCAATGCAAGAGCATTGACACAGATTTGAGTTCACATAACTTGGCAGGTATAAATAAATAAACAGTGTCAAAATGTTTCTCAGTTAAGAGAATTGCTGAGTAGCAGCACTTCAAAAATAATAGTTTTTCTAATTAATTCTCTAAATAATTATAATTATTTAATATTAAATATAACAATAATCTATAATTATAATTAATAATTTATAATTAAATTAATTGTTTATTAATTATTAAATAAACTAATTATTACAAATAAAATTATAATAATAATTAATTACAATTAAATAGAATAATAAATTAATTTTCTAAATAATTCTAATTTTCCCAGCTGAATGAATGCTGTTGGCTATATTTACAGTTATAGTAAGTGAATCATATGCTTTTCATGGCACAGGAAGGAGACAATGGTTCTGTACAGGCAGGGTTCAAATAATTACTACTGAACTCAATTGTATTCTAGGTTCTGTAAGATAGCTTCAATAGTGCTTAGTGTGACAGCAATTATATTTGCATTATATACAAACCTTTAACCAGTGTTTTTTTGGACTACTTTTCTTGGACGACCTGAGTATTCCGTGTCCGGGTCTTTAGGCTTTTAAAGATTGTAGTATGTAAGTCCTACAGTTTTAAGACCCTAGTTTGGAAATACTTCATTCTTATATTGCTGATTAGTCCAGACTCCTAAATTCTGCATCCAAGAACTAGACCTCTGTGCTGAGAGTGGTGTTGTGCATGGATGATTGTTCCTTTGGATGTCTTATCCATACACATTTCTCTTGCTAGTGCTGTGCCTTCCCTGGCATCTTGAACTTCACCTTGCTTTTACTTGCATTCTGGAAAGCATCTGCCTGTACTCAAGCAGGCAGGAAGGGTTGTGTGATATCATCAGGCAATATGTAGTGTTCCTTTTCACCACTGCAAGCTCTCTCCTCAGCTATGGACTGAGTGGACAAATCCTTTTAGTTGTGGTGCAGTAAGTGGTAACCAATATTTTCATAAATACCCTTCCTTATCTGGTAGAATCAGCCAGTTAACACACAAGTGATAGAAGAGAATCTGAAGGAGTGCACTGTTCCAGACTCATTCTGTCCTAGCAGTCAAAGAGGGGCTTGGTTTCTTGAGGGGAAGAACTAAAGTAGTAAACCCATTTTCTGTAATATCTTAATCCAGCAGACTTTATCTCAGTATACACTAAACCTTTCATTTTCCCAGTTAGTGTCAGTACCTGGGGCAAGGAGGAGCTCAAGTTGTTTTAAGCATAGATGGAATCAAATCACTAAAGCCCTTCCAGCTCTCTCACAAAATACCATGTTGCATGTTTGCAATTTATCTTGCAGACCACAGAAATGGGAAAAAAGAGGATAGAAGGGCTATTTCTGGAATATGCCAATTCCTTTCACATAAATGCAGTATTTGTGTGCATGCACCACAGACATTATGGATCACAAGAGACTGCTAAGTACTGCAAGCCACAAGTCTGGGAAGATTCCCTTAATGTAGACACACCCAAAGAGAGAATAAAGTTAGACAGAAACTAAGTCCTAGTATGGGAATCCAGTGTTCATTTGTATTGCTTGTACTGAAACAGCAAACCCAGCTGTGAATAATGAATTGCATCCTTGATCAAAGTGTCTGGAGCAAGATGAAACTTCGAGTAATCTGTGCTGTTAATAAAGTTTTCATATGGTCACTTTGTTCTGCTGCTTTTATAGAAGGCCCTTCTAGTACGCTGTGGCCTTCATCTGCTGTATGGGCAGGGTTTATGGCTTCCTTTTTACGTGCATGCATGCATAACTAATCTTGCATCCTTGTCCACCCACACATATACATACTCCCAAAATATTTCTCCATATTTATGTCTATGGATCCTTGCTCTTTTGTGTTCTGACTAAATTACATGACAACACTGAGTTTAATTTTTACATTTCACCATTTCCTTCCCTAGCCAGCTCTAAACTTCCCAATTCTTCCTAGGGGCCACATCCTGCTTCAGAATGTCTGCTCTCCTCACAGGCTCAGACTTGCTAGATTTGGGGTGGCTTGCAGAGAAGGAACATAACCCCCTCTGGAGGGACTCAGGTAGTAGCTGTACATACAGTCCTGAATGTAAAGGGAAGGCATAACTGTAAATATAAAATCTGTAAGTGTACTGTTAATGTAAATTTATATCTCTGGCTCCTGTTATGCAGCAAAATTGGACTGGGTTTGTGACTAATCAGTAGCTTTAGGTGTACTCTGCACAGGACTTAAGGTGCAGTACTGGGTAGGACTGCTTTGTTGACAAGAAGACAGTTCTTGCCACTGTCATACAGGATGCAGTGCAGAGTCTCCTTGCAAGGTAGCCTGTCTTCTACTGTCTCTGATAACTACCCTTGACATAATAAAAAATCAAACCTATTTGTGTGCAGTGAGGCTGAACTCTGCCTCTCCTGATTCACAGAAGGAAAAAGCCAAGAAGAAATGGCTAAAAGCATCTGACTATGCTTTTTTGTGACCTTTCAACATGGCTGTCCTGTAGAAGTGCCTGCCTCTTCCCAGGCTGCCTGATACCTCCTGAATCCTGAACTAGGCATATTGAAGTTCCCAGGAAATCCCATACTGCTTTAGCCCTCTTTTAATTGTTATGGCATTCAATATGTAGCACAGTGGAGGCATAGAACATCAGGGGAGTGTTTCTATTTGGGTACATTTGAGAGTGATTTTACTGACCTGTGAGCATTACACGATACTGGAACACACGGTGTACCACTTTCAGAAGGTGGTGTTTCACACTGCAAGGGCTGTCACCAGAACTCTTCTGTCCTCAATGGAAGGGAAGAAACACAAAGATCAGGGGGGATGCAAGCTCAGCGGCAAATTGTCATCTTAGTTACAATCCTAGTTATTAACTCTAACACATCCTCAAAGAACTTGATAAGTTTAAAAGTGACTGAGAAACCACTTCACTGTGTTTCAGCAAAATATGCTCATGGATCTGTAGATTCACCAACACACGTTCTGTATGCACACACAGGAGTGTGTGGGCAACAGAGACAGAAACAAACACATCATGCACAAGTGAACTTCTCACTTCAGTTTTAGTACCAGGGCTGTGAAAGAAGACTATCTTCCATTTTACCCTATGTGTGAACGCTGGTGGAGTTCCAGAAAAATAAATCCTTGAGTAATCCCCATGGTAAAACTATGCATTAGTGCATGTAAAAAAACATGTGAGCCTTACCTCAAACTCCTGAATCATGGTAGCCAGTTGGGAATATTTAAGGCATGTTTCATCTAGCAAAGCCAAATTCCTGTCAAACTGCATAATGTATGCTGTGTGGTGATTCAGCCTTGATTTTCTGGAGAGAAAAACATCAGCAACTTTCTGGTGTTCATCCCTAAGGCCACAGAAAGAAAAGAAGCAGCAAATAAACAAATAAAGAAAGAAAGCGTAAAGGACAGCCATACTTCTTGCTTATTGTATTAGACCCATAGTGGCTCTGTACGCTGTGCACCTAAAGCCTAGGCTGAACAGCGGGAAAGAGGGAGCACTCCAGATCAGACTGACAGCACCACAGGCTGCAGTAGCAGGGGCACCATGGAGACCTGTCTTTTGGCTGTGCCTCTGCCGTAGCAGCACTGTAAGGCTCCTTCCAGGACATGGCTTCCGCTTCTGTAAATAGACCTTCCAACTGCTGCAGTGCTCTGAGCACTTTTTGTTTGTGGGGGAGAATATAATATTTGTTGTAATATCAGATCTTCAGCTCTCCTTCACTGTCTCTCAGCACTGCCTCACTGTCATCTCTCTCAGTATTCAGATGCACAGTATTGAAATATTTGTAAAGCATGTACAAGGAGAAAGCAGAACAAAATCTGAGTTCACGAAAGAGGAATCATGCTTAAGAGAGGAGTGTGAGTTCCTGGGGATGTCCAGGGCAACAGAGTGTCCGGGGGACTGCAGGCACAGGGAAGGGATTACTGGAAGCTTCGGCTGTGGTAATGACCTGGGAACCTGTGTTTTGTGCACGTCTGTAAGAATCTGTTGTGTTGGCAGTATTTGCAATACAGTCCTCTTCTATCCCCAGTGCCACAGAATAGTTCTGGACAGAACTCAGGGCATTTATGGTTGCATTCCTTTTGTCTTAGGGAACTGGCAGCATGCTGTTAGAGTAGGGTTGTGGCTTCTCTAGCACCCAAGACATTTTAGATCCCAGCTGGAAACACTATGTCTGTTTGTGTTCAAAGTATATAAATCATAAATCATAAATCATTGGTGACACTTTTTAAGTCTTTCTGCCAACAGTCCTTTGTTGGGCACAAACCAAAACACAGTTCCCTTTAGCCTCTCCTTTCCTTGCTTTGACTGGGAACTGCAGGGCTGCAAGGAGACCTGTGCCCTACATTTAGGAATGTTACTAAAAAATTCACCTCATTTAACTGACTTCCTTAATTGCTCAGCGGCTGTGCAGAAATAGGATCATCCATTCTCAGTGACCACTGCCTCCTGGAGTTTAGCAGGTTGGAGGTGTGGGGTTTCATGTTCCATCTTTCAGCAGAACCTGGCAGCCTCACTTAAGTCAGGGGCCTCCTCAGCTGAATGAATTTGGGAGCATTGTCTGTCCTAGTCATGGTCTTATTCTCTCATGGAAAGACTTTGCTCTGTAAGGATGCTTGATGGAGTCCCATTAGCAGGCTGCCAGCATCCGTTTGGAAGCCTGGGGTAGCAGATCTCTGCCTTGGTGCTGGGAGCAAGGGGCTGTCCCTTAATGGAGAGCTACGCAGATGCTATGTAAATTTCTTCTTTAGGATCAGTTCTGATGTAAGTCTTTCCTGCTTCCCCCAGCATGAGTCTGTGACCTTCAGGCCATGAGTGTGAAGCCACTTGGTGATGGCTGAGAACTGGCAGAGGATAATGCATATGAAGCTGGCTGGTTATCACACTGACTGATGGGGCCATTTCAGACTCCTGGGCCGTTCACTGCACAGATATTCCTGTATTTGATTTCTCAGCCTGACAACCTCTACATTTACTTCCTTCCTATCTGTATGCAAAATATGCTAAAGTAGTTCAGGTTCTACTCTTTTCACTTCTGCTGGGATGGTCAAGGGAACACCAATGAGTTCACCCACCTGCTGTGGAGGATATGTTAAGGCCATCAAACTATGCCATTCTGTACTTGCCATTTAAGGACTCTCTCTTCCAGTTCTTTCAGGATATCTTGATGTAATTCATAAATTTCAGGGAGTTCACGTAAACCCTGCTTGAGTTTAACTTCTTGTTCATTTTCGTCATCATCTCCAAGCACTTTCAAGATACCTTCATAGAAATCCTGTGAACAACAGCATTGAAGTGAGGCAAACACATTTAAAATATATTTTCTGAAATTATTATTACAATTTCTTGACTCCTAAACTATGCTTTCTAAGAATCAAAAGGTATGCCATCAACAGAGATAGTGTTCAGTATGGCAAGGAGATCATAGAACCTGTTTTCTTTGATCCATTAGTTCACACACAGCTTCAGCTGATTTCCACAATGCTATCAGCCTAAAATGGAACATTTCACCAGATCAAGCCATGAGATCTTTATGCATACAATTATTTGGTATCTTTTCATTTACCTTGCCTTTTCCCTCTGCTTTTCTGGGTGTGGTTTGTCTCATTTTTACAGTGTTTCTTAACCCAAACCATAATTTTTAAAAATGAAGGATGAGATTCTCACCTCATTGGATCCAATAACTTGATGTGAAAAACATGAACTACATGCCTTGTGCTAGAATTTGCACTAGCTACACTTCTGAACTTAAATTTAAGCTATGGAACAAATAATTTTCCCAATGAAACCTGAATCCTTTTTCCTCATCTTAGAAATGGTTTTCATTATGAAGTGGTTTGTAAATTGTGTAGGCATAGGGGCAGTTTCCTCTATACTAAACTATAGCCAGCTCTGGTACATAACAGGGCACCTATTTCAGAGTGCACAGCAAAATGCTGTCCCAGGTTTAAGTTGCCAAGAAATAAAATTCTGTTACCCAAACTTTTAGGGACAATCTTACGAACTTCCCTGGGCCATACTGGGATTTACCATGGCATTTCTCATGACTCTGGCTTCCATCTAGTTAAATTTTTTTAAGTAGATAGGGCTATTAAGGAGGAGTCTAAAAAGAACTGACTTCCATAAAACTTGCTAATGTCCAGGTATGAGCAACTCATCAGAGTATGCTTCACTATGAATCTACACTTTACATTGGATTGCCACTTTGGACTGATTTAATCAAGGTTGCTGTATTGATTTCATCATGGTGGGATCTGGTTGGTACGACTGTGATCCTGCTGAAAGGTTCTGTTCTTACATAACAGGAGAGACTCTAGTCAAAGAACTTCAAAATTCCTCTCTCACTGATAGGGACTGACTCCAGGCAAGTTCAGATTTTAGTCTCCTCAGATTCATTCCTGGCTTTCCTGTTGTTACTATCAACTGCAATGTCCACACTGGCTCTCTATGAACTGGGATGACTGGATTATCTAATGGATACTAGCCAAGCGTCACACGTGCACAATGTTGGGGGTTTGTAGCAACTAAAACAGCTGAAACATTTGTTTTCTGAAAAGCCACTAGAACTAAGTAAAAAAAAAGATCATGATGACAATTTTTTATTAACTATATCCTTGATAAAACAATATCATCACAATTTCTGAAAAAGTATTACTGTGTTTCCTAATTATCTGGGTCTGATTTCCGCAACACGTCCTCACCGAATACCATAAGTAATCCCAATGTTGTGCTATTAAATTTCTAATTTTTTCTGATGTGAGTTAGCCTATCTAAGTTCATGTTTCAGCCAGCATATAATGCAGAAGTTTTTCAACCAACTAAGCCAGTCAGTCTGTCTTCTGAATGCTTTTACTAACTCAAAGGAATATGCAACCTTTCAAAGTCTTCAGTCATCATAATTAATCCAGACCAGGGAAAGGGAAAAAATCTAAAGGGTTCTCTCAGCTTATTGTGCCTGGCCAAGTGAATAGCTTGTAGTTCATTAATGATGTGCTTAAGTAATCTGTTATATTACAAAGATGTCATCTTTTCCAAATTAACATCAAACAGCTCTGTATCTGTCCACTTTCCACCACAACTGAGCAACAGGATTAACACTCCTCTCCCACAGCATCTCAGTGGATTTAATTAGTTATTAATTGTCTCTCCCCTTGATTATAATGAATTCTCAGACAAATCATTAAATTCCAGTTGCCTGGATAGCCAGCTTTCTAATGATTAACAAAAACCCTGCAGCATAACAGTAATCACTATAAACATCCATTAAAAATAATTATGTCACTGTTGAAAAAGCTGAATGCCTGTGAAGCCTTTAATCAAATGCAAAGTGCTTTTCTGGTCTCACTAACTGTAATCAACCGTGGCACCTCAAGGTCTCTAAGTCTGTCACAAAAGCCCAGTGTCTAAGTACAGGAGGTACTAAACCCTGATGGATCAAAACTTCCTTAAAACAGCTTCATGAATTGAAGTTGCTCAGTTCAAGGTTCTGGTGTGATAGCTACATCCAGGGGCAGATGAGCCTACAGATCTCACACCAATCTTATGCCTGTACCTGCATGTGCATGGGAAAGCATAACCCAAGCTGCCTAGGTGACATAGAAAGTTAGCAACTCAGCTATAAAAATACATTTCTAAAACATAAACCTTTTCTTTACATTTTAGGCATCCATAAATAAGCCCTTTACAACCATCCAATGGCCATATCCTTAACATCCCTGATATAAACCTTACAAATAATGAAGTGAAACAAAGAGGATCAAACCCCACAGCCACAAAGGTTGTAGGTTTGGGTTTGTTTCTTTTGTTTGTGAGCATCAGTAACACACACAAGTTCTGTCCTTTCCCTTCAGGAATGCCTCTGAAGAATTTTGTTCTCTGCTGTAAATGGGGACTGTCACCTTGAGTTTGTTACTTGAGAGTATCAGACAAGGAGGAATGCAGGGTTTCAACAAGATCTTATGGTCTATGTGGAGCTCTACCTAACTGGCACATGATTGGCCCTTGGAAGAGAATCTGACACCCTCTGTGAGGTGATAAGCCTCCCTGCAGGATGCTAGGATATAAGATGCTTCACTGATGCTAAGAGTGCCTGCTGATGCTAACAGGAAACAGTGATTACAGGTGAGGTTTTTGGGGAAAAAAAATAGGTACGTGGCTCCAGGCTACAGCAACCTTCATACTTTTGTAGCAGGTAGTTACCGCCAGGTACTCTTTCAAAGAAGTCAGCCATGTCAGCAACCAGAGATTTTTGGTAGAGCACTTATCAAGAAAGTTCCATACAGGATTCAACATCTATACAAAATGTGATCTTTTAATAAAAGGGCAGGTCGTGTAGTTAATGGGACAAGAGTTAGTTCCGGGTTTAGCTTCCAGGATTTTGTGAACAGATGCAGAAACAGTGAATTTGTGTATCATTTCTCTCCAGCAATGGGGGTAAATGTGCTTTGGAGTCCACCTGCAAATTTCCACTGTAGCAATCCTGTGTACGTGTCAACAGACATTTTGCAAGATGGATACATCCCATACACACTGTTATCCTTTCTGTGGTTCAGCCCTGCTGCTAGTTAGTCTTTATTAGCTAAATGAGTTAAATGAGAACATTTAACCTTGCAGGACACTAGTGAAAGGAAGGAAAATCAATCTCTTGTCAGCTGAACTACTTGTCAGGCAGGTAGTTTACCTGGGAGAAAAAAACGCCTCTCTGTACATACATACATACATACATATATATAAGTATATGCTATGTTGGGTGATTCCTTTTCTTCTACTTCTACTTGAAAATAACTTGGAGTGCAGTAATTCATTCTGGATTCAGAATGTCTGTTTCTTTTTTCTGTATATAATGGAATAGGCCAAGTTAGACTGGTTCATCCAATGAGAATGAATGAATCCCTGGGAACTGGGGACTACTGCAAGCAGTCTAGTAGAGGTAGTCAGAAAACAATAGGACTGAAGTTATTTTCTACCTTTACTGATGGTTCTGCCACCCGCAATTGGTTGAAAACAACTATGAATATTAGAAAGTTGAGTATGCTAAAGGAGAGAAAGTTGGGGCTTTTTGACTTACAGGTGTAAACAGATAGCTCTATTTGAAAGAACAACTTTTAGAATTGTGCAAGAAATGGATCAGTTGCTAGATTTGCTTAGGGTTTCTTAATTTTTGTCTTCTAAAGCAGTAGCATAGACAATTCTAATCTAGTCATAATAGAAATCCTAGTCCTTGCATATTGAGCACAATGGCAGGAGAACAGAATGAGAAGAGAGTACTCCACCATTAACATTGTCTTTGCCAATAGTAATTTTTAGTCCTATGGTTTGACCAGCAGTTCCTCTGCGGGTGGGAATTGAGGTTCCTTCTCATTGGCTCACAGCATTGTGTTCCTAGCATCAGTCTTGCATTGAACTAGAAACTGTGACGTCCTAGTACAAAATGGTGATTGTAGAGCAAAGCCACTCTTTAACAGGCCAAGAGAAATATCTGAAACAAATAGTATTTCTGTGAACAAAAAATGCACATTATACTAGATGGAACTAGTGCAGACATGAGGTGCTGTACATCGTATCCAAGTACAGTATCCTATGAACCAAGTCTGATTCATGGTGGTTCTTGGAGGTATCTGCATCACAGTCAGCAGCTCCTCTCCTAATGATGAAAGTGGCATTCCTGAATTAAAAAGTGGCACATCTCCTATAGTAGACTGAATGACACCTGATCTGTATGGAGCAGTGATCTCACATTTCTCACTACTGAACTCAGCAGAAACAATGCCAGATGAACAGCAGAAAATGCTGTGGCAGCAGCCACAATTAGTCTCTTACCCTGCCATGCAGGGTACAATCTAGGTCAGCAACCCTGACCTCAGCACACACTAATATGCAGCCAAATAGATGCATTCATCCAATACGCTGCAAATGAATTTCAGAACCAGCAGACTGTACAGTATGCATGAGAATACTGTATCAGTGCAGCTTTTTAGCAGGGAATTGTCCTGATCCAGATGTGCTGGCGTGGATTCCTTCTCCTTTTAAGAGATATACAGATTATTTGAAAGCTATTTTGGCTCAACATTCCCACTGGGGAAGCTCCCTGGCCAATACACAGTTATTTTCCCACTGCCAGTGAACACAACAATGAATAAATAAATGAGAAAAAAATTCAGTCTAGTGTAAGTGAGGGCAGGCTATTCGTTTGTAACAGTCTGTCCTTAGGCTTCTGTAAGAGCTTCAGAAGGCCTAATAGCGAGCTAGCTCTTTGTTTAGCCAGCACGCTGCATTCACTAAAACATTTAATTAGGAAAGTAGTGACTTGATTGGTCCAGCAGAACTTTGAATATCATCCAAGAAATTCACAGTAGTAAAAAAGGCTTAGCAAATGATTCACTGGAAGTGTAAATAATTAGAAAGATGGAATTCTGTTTTGTCTAACACATAGCAGTGGTTCCTAAATTAGGCAGTTATTTTTTCTTGAGAATGTGCCACCCACAAGAATTCTGAAAGTAGAGCTTAATCAGTGAGGCTTAATCTCAAGAGAGGCTTGAGCACTAAGATTATTTTTTTTCTTTTTTATTTCCTGAGATGTATTTTGCAGTCATGAACATTGGGATGTCTAGTGCAGGGTTGAATTCCAAACTGCTCTGAACGCTGGAGAACCAGCACATATCTATTCTTATCATATGCATATCTATATCTCCATATGCTTAGGACACATAAATCTGGGTCTTTTTGTTTCTAACAATTGTGATCCATTGTTATGTGGAAAATGCAAACCAGGAAACAGGATCAATTTTCTTTTTAAAAGGAGGTGTTGGGACTGATGTCTTTTCAGTGCAGAGCTGTCCTTAATTCACTAAATACCTTGGAGGGAAGTAATAACTACTTCAAACTACTATGCACAGGCAAATAAGATGATTTTATGTACAAAAGCCAAAGGCAAAATACACATGAACATGGTCCACTATAAAAATGAAAGGCAAAATAAACGTGACCATGATACAATGCTTGGTCCCATACAGACTGGGATCCCGAAGCAGTCTGAGTCACACTAAGTTTTATTTATGTACATCTTGTAAAGTCATTTGAAACAGACCAGCTGAGGGGAAGCAAATAAACCATCTTGCATGAAATTTTAGGCTGAGAAAGCCACCTGCATCATTTTGTTCAGGAGCAAGTACTAAGAAAAGGATGTCAAGTGCAGCCTGCATTGCTGGGGAGGCATAATAGGAGCATAATGGCAACACTTGAAGATTAAATGATCCTGAAGGAAATTCAAAGACTAATCAACTTTGGAAAAACTGTGAGTACTAAGAGGTCATGAACTTGGACTAAAAGGCCCAGCCAGTTCCATCTGCTCAGACCAGAATGAGTGCTTAACTCACTGCTGCAGAGAACTGCACTACCTTTGAGTAGGGCAAGTAACAGCTAACCTTTCAGATTATTATCACTGCTGCCACACCAACTGATACCAAGTTTGTGAGCTAACACAATGTTTCCAGTCTTTCAGTTCAATAGCAGAGTGGGTGTATGGAAATGTCATCATTTTGGCAATCAATCAGTTTATTAAAGTCTCCACTGAAAGGCCAAACAAATTCTGTTATGCTGAATGAACAGCAGCACTAGCCAAGCCTGGAAATGAGATGGGAAATTGCACTTGCTGCAGGCTTAAGAAAAGGTTTTTTTTTCCTTTCTGAAAGCAGCTGGGGTGTGGTTTAGTTCTTTCCCTTTATTGCCAATACATGGGTTTACATGAGAAGATGAGACTTGAGACTTGATGATAAGCATTTAGAAACTGTTTTCTTGAGAAGGTTGGAGATGGGAAACAAAAATGTATGCCTGGGTTGAGGAATGTTGTCAAGGAAGCCTTTGGTCCTAACCGGCCAAGAATGGTCTGTTGTACCTTGAGAGCAATATGGTGACCGTGGTCACTCGTGGTTGCTTCTGAAATCTACCAGCAGAACTTGTGTCAACAGCAAGTGCACAGCATGATTTTTTGCTGATGTGACTATTCCTAAAACTATTCAAATATGGGAAAAGGAGCAATTAGATTATTGTAAATTTTAGTGTTATGGGAGTATTGAAAATATTGCCTTGATTAAGCAATATTATCCCAACATTCTAAGGGACTTACATGTAGTAAAATTGGTAATAGTTTCTCTAGATATTCTGAACAATACACTGGGCAACAAGCAAACATAAAGATCCAACATCAGTTGGGATGGAAAAAGTGACAGTGTTTTCTAGATTGAACATGTTTGCAATGGAGAAACCTGCTGATTATTTATGAATGCCACTGCAGTAGGTAGATATCACACAGACATCAGCCTATAGCAGTAGAGATGGGGTATGCCAGAGCGACAGGCAATCAATGAAACACAGAAACATACCCTCTGAGCCTATTCTAATAAAGATTTTTTACTTCTTCTAAACCAATGAATGCCTGAACTAGCAGACAAGTGTGAAAGCAGGCTGCCTGTTTCTCTCTTCTCCCTCATTCTCTGACCGAGGTACCATTCATGCACACATCCTCAGTAGTTAGAAAGCCAACTCATACAAACAAATCTTATCTGCGAAACTTGCTTGTTGGCTCTGCTGAAGAAAAGCCTCCTGTAACACCTAAAGCAGTGTATGGGTCAAGACACATAAGAACTTTTCCACTGTATAAGGAAATAATTAATCAAAATTGTGATTTTGCCTTTCTTAAACTTCATACAGTTGGTGATTCTTCATCTGTATTATGGCTCCTTCCTATTCTAAAATGGATGAGATTCTAGTAAACCTTCTAATCCAGGGAATTGGGACAGGGAACATCATAGTGCGTGGTTACAGGTATTCTGACATTTCACAGCCTTTAAGTGGCTTAACTTTTCCCACCAGTGCAGTCATTCAGGGTTTACTTTAGGCCCATTTCTTACTTTCATTTGCAGGTAGAAGCTACGCTTTGGCTTGTTTTTGTTTCTCTCTGGCTTTAGGAGGGAGTTGCTTTTGGGTGGCAACAGTAGTCCCCTGAGAGGCTGCATTTCAAAATCAAAAACTTTCAGAGTGATTTTTGCAATATCTGCCTGCAGCACAAGGCTGGCACTAGTTGGGGTTGGGCCACTGTTCTTTGTGTGCTTGAGAGTCCATTTCCTCCCTAGCCCCCATCGGAACAGGGACCCAAAAGAGCAGCACAGCACCAGCAGCTTAGAGGCTGCAGTGCTAATGCTGGTTGGATGCCACCAGCCTAAGGAACAGGCAGAGAGGCTGGCACTGCAGATTCACTGAGTTCTTCAGTTCCCAAGTTCCAGATGCCAGCCACCTTTGTCAATGGAGCTGCTGCTGCTGGAGAGATGAGAGGAGGGCTGCTGCCATCTTTGTCTCCCCACATGCAGCTGTCTGCGAAGGGCGCCATCTTGGGGGAAGGCTTGTCCGCCATTTTCCCTTTGTCTCAGACGCTCTGTGGGCTGCGGAGGGCGCCATCTTGGGGGAGGGGTTATTCTGCTCTTTGGAGTTTATCTTTGTTCTCGGGAGTCCCTGAGAGCTCATCAACTTTGTAACTAGTGAGTATTACTGTTATTTTTTGCCTGTTGCTGTTTCTTTTTTTATAGACTGTTATTTTTTCTCTTGTATCTATTCCTGTTCCATTCTCCTTATTGGTGGAAAGGGATTTGTTACACCAAAGGGGAGGTAACTCCTTTTAGAGTATCCCCCACTTAAATTGTCTTAAACCAAAACGCTGTGACACCCAGAGCACACTGGCTATTACCAATCTGCATTATCAGAAAACAAGAGGCTTAAATGGAAGCAGAGTGAGTCCACTGAAACCAAATCCCCATGCTTCATAGCTCTATTTCCATCTGTCTCACTCTGAAGTGAGAGTGTTCACCTGTGTTTATCTCCATCTCCTTCTCTGCACTAGGCTTATTCTGCATTTTACACCAGTCTCAGCCCCAACAAGCCCCAACTTGTTAGCCAACACTTTTCCCTCTAGATGACAAATCATAGATTTGAATGGTTCACAGTAAGCCATTCCTCCTCAAATTCACTTAAATCCTTTCGGTGTTTTTATGTCTTTCAAATAGCAGCTAAATAAAAGGGTATCTAGGTTTCAGTGATTAAAATTATTTACTTACCGTATGTAACAACTGGAGCATTTCCACATATCTGGGGAGAGAGACAAACTTTTATTAACTGGCATCAAATGAATAGATCCCATCACTGAAGGGTGGGCTGCATAGCTTCAATTTTAGAAGTGCAACAGGTAGGCTGTAAAAACAAACTCACGCTTTTTCTGAAGACATTAGCTCCTGGGCAATGAGGTAAGCTCTGGACTGGCCTTCTTTCTGTCAACAGAAGTCAGAAGCAATTAAGAAATTTCTCATTCTACAAAGCAAAGCAGTGTTAGAGAGCACTTTGAACCGACATATTTCTATAGTAAAAATGCTGACCAGACTTCAATTCTTTGTTGTTCAGTGTCTGGCATCCTGGACTTTCCACGACAGGCCATTTCCCCAGTTGAAATACTAGTAATATAGTACAATATAATAGCTGCTAATATAGATGGCAATTTTGAAAAATGTCTTGTTATTGAAGGAGGAGTGAAATTTTCTGTGCATTTTTATAGGTCCAAAATTTGTCAAAGAAGCAGAAAGTGCTTAACTTTGAACAGCCTAGCTTCACGGCTATTGAGGATATACCACATGGAAAAGGGAGTTCTTTATCAAAATTATCATATTCCAAACTTCTCTGACTGCTGTCAGTGAGACCTGTGGAAGCATATAGGGCAAAGTTTAGATGCTTTGTTTAGTAAGCACTTTATTGCATACTAAACAGTGTCTAAACTAAATGGCCATAAATATCTCCAGGATTACTTCAGTACTTCACCACACAACATTGTTTGAAATTTCAGAGGCATCTAGTTAACTGGTAGGCATCTTGGAAGACACAGATAACTGTGAAAAAAGCCAACTCTATGGTCTTAGGTGCAAGTGGCTAATAGTATTTTGCTCCTACTTCATGGCTCATCCTTATGGTTAGAGATGGCCAAAGCACAGAAATATGTACTGAAAGGATTGTTCTGGGAAAAGTTTGACTTTTTCGGCAGTGATGAAGTGGGAAGCTAAAACAGTAGTTGCAAAGAAATGCAGCCCTCAGTGACCTAAAGTGGACTTAGGGGAAATGAGTACAGTATGAAGTCTTTGTGACATTGCTTCCCAGACCAAATATGCTGGTGAGGAAGACTCGGTGAAGCAGAAAGTCAAGGGTCCCCACATGGCTGCCATGGCCTCCATCTGCTAAGCAAAGGCTTGGAGTGAGACCTGGAGGGCAGCTTCTGAAGAGGGAACTGGGAGAGAGCTGTACCACAGAACTAGGCACAACTGGCTACAGGGAGTAAGGATTTCTGAAATGCTGGCAGCTTTGCAGTCTTGTAATGATCACTTGGACTTTGTTTCAGAAAGTGAATAGTTGAGGGACTTGCACCCACTATATCCCCTGTTCCCGGAAATCTGTCTACAGACACTGTTGTGTATCTCAGAGTTCATTTCCTTTTTAAACAAACAGGAATTAAATAACACAAGACAGACAATACATAGAGACACTCTCAGACTTGCTTCAGACAGGCCATGTAACACTGAGGTCCCTGAATTTTGGCTAAGACATATTAATCATAAAGTTTGATGGCACTTTCATGACAGTACCAGTCACTCCCCTCTGAGCATAGTGCCAGCTCTCAGTTGTGCTGACTTAGCTGTTTGCATGACCTTGATCAGAACCAGGCTAGTCTCCTTAAAAAACTGAACCAAATTGATCCAGCTTAAAAAAATTGTGAGGCTGAGGGGAAAGCTGCCTCCATGGGGCTAGAATGGAGTTGTTTGACTTAAGGGCAACACAAGTAGATCACAGAACAATTTTCTAAACCAGAAGCATTAGTATTGTGCAAGTCCAGAGTACTCTTTTGGAGTACCCTCTACATTCAAAGCAGAGGAGCTACTAAAACATTGAAGTAGAATCTCCATCCCTGTGTGTGCCACTAACTTAACACACTAGCATGGACAAATTGCATCTCCTCATGCATTTTACTGTGTGTGTGTTGTACTTCAGAGATGGCTCAGCGTAGGTGTATTGTAGCTTGATGGTATTCAGACAAGAGTGCTACTGTCACAATCAGAGCTCATAGCAGATTTATAAGCTTCAGTCTCTGAGTGACTTCATAATGCCCCTTTTGTAATTATTATGCACTATGTAGCAGTTCACAGTAGTGTCAATTACAAGAACAATTCACTTTTTTAGGTTAGCTCTGTGAATCAGTGAGAGAGAAGGGAAAGCATCTGTCTTCCAGATCCCATCCTTGAAGAGCTAGATTGCAGCTGTCCTGGAGGATCTGCATAATTATCTAAATCAAGAGCTGTCCCTTGAGAGGCATCTGAATTAGGTGTTTCCTCAAGGCACACAAATCTGTAATTCCCAACTCCAGCACATTTCAGTTTTGTGTGTGTGCTCATGAGTGCATATTTTAATATGTTAAATGTTTGCAAAACAGAATGATTACTAGAGTCTAGAAACCAAGCCCACCCAGTGGAAATGTGTAAGGGGCAGCAAAGACATTCTTATGTACTGCTGCTGTTCAGTCAGTAGCTGCCCTGCTTGTTTTGAGACCTTCGAGACTGCTTACTGTTCCTTGGTTTTGTGCAGTGCAGGTCTTCTCCATTTGTCTTTTTTGACTCAATGTAATTTTAAATTCTCAAGATTGCAACTAAATGCTTTGGACTGTGACATTTTTCCTGACATTCAAGTCAGGCCTTTCTTGTGATTTATGTTGCCTCCACTGTCCATCTTCAGACTACATTCTTTGCCTTTACCACGTGCTGTAGAGGTAAATTATTCCTAGTGCAGTGAGGGAGTAAAGGATTGATGGCTCTGCCATTTCTAATTGAGTGCCAGACAAAAAGCAGAGAGAGCTGAAAATCCAGGTTCTTCTGAAAATTGCTTTTTCTTCTCCAGGTTTCATGCATTAACCATTTTTAGGGGGTTTTTTACCTTGCTTGTGAGACTGGGATCACCAAGGCTGCTCTCATCATCTTCCGAACTTTTCTGTTCCTCATCTGATGTGACAGTTTCCACTGGTGTAACAGAGACTGGGCACACCTTGTAGGGCTCAGTGTAGGCACTGCAGAAAAACAGAACAGACTAGCTCAATGGTGTTGCTCAGACATATAGAATCCCTGCAGAACTGCAGGGCTTGGAAAGCAAGATTTATTAAGCAGGGGTTTTTTTGGCTGCTAGGTTCAAAGGCAACCATTTAGGGACACACGAGATGCTGAAAGGACCAATGGGAAGTTAACTGAACTTGTTCAAGCTTCCCCAAAAGATCAATGTTCTGACCCAGTTTGGAGTAAAAACTTCATACTTAGTTGCAACCAGAACTGCTTTGCTTCTCCCTAGTCAACCCCCCAAAATAGATACAGTAAAATCACACTAACATTTTAAAATGGAAGTTAGATGTTATGACAATGGGTTTTCTGGGAAAACATCAAAAGGATGAGAAAAGTATAATGGTAATACCAATGCCATCAATTAAACTACAAGATACTCAGGTTCCAGAATCCTCAGGTTGTTTCAAGGGAGTATGAATTCACTCCACAAACCCAGAGAAAGCTGTGAAGTAAGAGTACTGGACCTGGTGTGAAGCACAGGCCTGTGTAATACAGGCCTGTGGCTTCACAGCATTTTATTTTCAAAAAAAAATTATTTTTAATTAAAATTGCCAGTGAACTCAAAATGTCCATAAAGCATGACTAAAGCTGATTTGTATATGCCTAGCTCCAAATTCCAGTTGCTGGATCTTGTTAAACCTGGTGGCAGTCTTCCAGATTTTGTTACTGTGTTCTCACAAGCTGTATTCAAGTTGTCCCTTCATTTTGACTTTTATATGAAATGGATGCAGATTTTGGTGTCTTACTACGTCACGGCACCTATGATTTAATAATTCTAAAATCTCTGAACTTCATCCAGTTATCCATTAGCGTTATTCAATTTACCAACCATTTTACCATCAGCTTTTGCTGCCATCAAATTTTGATATTGCTCTTGGTACTGCAACACGTAACTCATTATATCAGCACTGGCAAAAGATGTGTACCAAGCCGTATATATCAGCTGTAACACCCATCTATTCCTACTTGACTTTACTGAGTTGTCACATTCAAGGATCAGATTTGGTTTTTTTACCACAGTGTCATTCTGGGAGTTTATATATAGCTTATACACCACAGTGGCCCCAAGCCTTTTACATTTCCAGGGCAAGGTTTCAGTGTTCAGCCAACAGGGTGAGTCTTTTGTCTTGAGAAACAAAATCTGACATCTCCATGTTTTCCAGTAGACATGTTGGCCAACCTGGTCAATCTGTAATGTGGGCCTGGATTACTCAGTTTATGCTATTTCTATACTTCTCATTTCCTCTGAAATATTAACTTCCTTTCATAGCTCTCATTCATCTCTTTATTTTTCTTTAATATTCCACTTGGAGATCCCAGATGTGAACAAACCCAACACTTCAAAGCCAATACTAGAGTAACAGAAGGCTGGGCAAAGACGGGCTAATCTAAGTGAGAGGACAATGATGAGACTCCTAAGGTCACTGACCAGATTCTTATTTTCTTTCAGAAAGAAAACTCCCTACATATCTGCATTTACTTCTAAGCTGCAAAACTTCTAAGCTTCTAAACACATAACAGGGTTATGTGTCTCCCATGCAAGTGTGGCTGTCAGCCTTTCTGTTATGCCTGCAGCTTTTCCCTCATGTGTGGGGTCCAGGAGTTCTCACAAGCTGCCGAGTGCATTTGTCATGACTGGGCAAAGGGCCAAGCAAGTAAGACTGTTCCTCACCATTGTCTACTCTGGCTTATTAGTAGTAACTGAAGTTTTTCAGTGTGGATGGCATCACCACACTTTTGAAAACCTGTGCAGCTTCAACAGCAAAGGGACCTTAGTACAAAAGCAAGGAAAATACAGGAACAGCTCAGGAAACTTATTAATAATTTAGCCAGTCTCAGTCCTTATTTACATAATCCTTCTGCAGTTTGTAATTGTTTGTCCCAGAAGACATGAAATTGAGGTATTCCTTCCTTTTCTCTCTCTCTGATAAATTACTGCATTATGTTAATATAAGAACACATAATTTGGGAAGAATGTCTCAGTATATTAGTCTTGTAATCATTATAAATGGCATTATTAAAGGTTCATACAGTAGCAGAACTTGCAGTATTGCTAAACTATTGCACAGGCTTTGCTTGCAGGACACCTGCATCCCAGTGGCACCAACCTGAGTTTAAGGAGAAGTCTCAAAATGTTATGGATATCATTTGGACACGGGATAGGCATGGGTAAATTTTTGCCACCATCTCCATTGTCCTCTTCTCTGACCACTCCAATAGCACTCAGGTCTTCTGAGACTGTTCTGCATTGTCACAGAAGCTCCTGGGCAGTGCATCTTCCCTGATACCCCGCATGCACTTAATCCAATGAACTCACATGTCATCATCCATCTCTTATGTCTGTGCTCCTGTGATCTCCTAGTACTTCTAGCTTCTGAAGGCTTGAATTGTGCCCAGTAATGACTAAATGATACTTTTCTTTAGTTTATTAAAAGCACTGCTAACTGAGCTTACTAGAAGCAATAAACTTTAATGCAATGGAAGATGCAAATAAAGGTGTGGGTGTGAAGAATAAGGGAAGAAATAGTCTGAGAGTTTGCAGTATCTCAATAGACATGGTAATTCCCAATTAATTCTCTTCCTTGTAGCAATGATTTGGCTGGATGAGAACAGATTGCTGGCACATTATCTGCTGCTCCTACAGCAATTGTCTGTCATCATTCCAAGGGTGAGCCATCACAACAAAGGGAGCAATGGGCCTTCTGGGACAGCCTGACATTTAACTGACTGAATAAATGCAGGAGGATGTGGTGCAGCGGAAGTCTTTTTAGTTAGCACCAGTTACATTATAATTAGCAGAGCTGCCGATAGGTACAGAGTAGGGAGAAGCTGTATGGATGCATCCTACAAGTTATTTGTGTTCTTTTGCCTCTGCACATGTATTGCTCCATCCAAAAAAGTGGTCTGGAGTCTATAGTCTCTGATTATCCTGCCCCTGTAGTATGCTTACATTTGACCTCAAGTGACCTCAGTGACTGAGGGAAGGTGAAGCCATCATGGAGCGGGAAGCTGAACTAATCATTGCATTAGCACTTTGTAAATAAAGTCCAGACACAGGTCTCCACTACCTGCAGAACCCGGCAGAACACAGGCTGGGAAGTTTGAGCACAGATGGTGCATGCATGAGAGAGCACTGTTGAGATACACAACAGGTGTGAGAGCTCACAGAACATTATTCACAAATTGACAAATACTGTATTTTCTCTTGCTTGGATGTGCAATTCTAAAAGAGATACATACCCTTCTTTTAATTTCACATCTGTCCTTCAAATGGCCTTGCAAATTCTAACCCATTCCTCAGCAATGATCACATCATTTTTTAAAGATTTTTAGAAGTTATTCAGTCAGCATTAGTGAGATATAAGGATTTTAACAATTGCAAAAGTACCCAGCCAAGGTTATTATAATAAAGGCCTCTGAAGACCATATATTCTTGTTTGCAAAACAATACAAATGCACTTGGCTGTATGTTCATCTCTTGGCCACACTCCCAAGTGATGTCTTGTTTCCTTCTTTAGAGTCACCAACTGCATGAAAGAACCAGACAAACAAAACAAAATCTGAGTTGGTGAAGATCTAAACTTAAGGCCTGTGACTTCCACTGGAGTGATATAAGTCCTCTGTACCAATAATGATCAGATTGCTTGCAGTTTGCTTTCAATGAATTAAGTCACGCATCCTAAAGAAAGGCTCATAAATCTCACTTGCTTTCTGCTTCATGGTCTATGCCCTAGCAGCAATCATGAGGGGAGAAGGGGAGTCCTCTCTCCTGCAGGCTACCACTCAGCTATGCTTTATGATACCTGAGGAGTATTCATCCTTTCTACCAAGTGGCTCCTTGTACATCTGAAGTGCAGCTGATTAGGCTGTTGAAATATCCTTGCAGTATATTTCAAATGCTAGTGCAGTAGATCCACCCTAGTGTCTAAAAGTTATCATCATGTATGTTGGGACAGAGTTATAGCATATTTCTACCTTGCAACCGATTCTGCAGCTGACGGTGGAAGTGTGCTAGAAATTTGTTGGTCAGTCAAGAGCAATACAGCATCTCCTTGAAACAGTAAGAATTTGTGCAGGGTTCAGATGTCATGCAGTTTTAGTGGCACAGTGATCACAGAATCATTGAACAGAATTATAGGGCAGTTTGGATTGGAAGGAACCTTAAAGATCATCTTGTTCCATCCCCCTGTCACAGGCAGAGACATCTTCCACTAGACCAGGTTGCCCAGGGCCTCATCCAACCTGGCCTTGAGCACTTCCAAGGATGGGACATTCACAGCCCTCTTTAAGTATTGGAAGGCCACAATGAGATTGCCTCAAGACCTTTCTTCTCCAGGCTGAACAACCCCAGCCCTCTCAGTCTGTCTCCAAAGCGGAGGTGCTCCAGCCCTCAGAGCATTTTTTCCCCTCCTCTGGACCTACTTAACAGATTTATGTCTTTCTTTTGCTGAAAACTCCAGACCTGTATGCCATACTCCAGCTGGAGTCTCAGGAGGAGAGAGTAGAGGGGGAGATTCATTCCATGTTAATCATATGGGAAGGAGCAGGTCAGCAGGAGATTCCTGTGACTATACCCATCTCAACAAGTGTTATGTGGCCAGTGAGGACATCACAGTTCCCATCACAGATTACTGCATCACAGCTCCTGATTACTTCCATCATTCTCATCTGTCTGTCCCGGGACCAGGGACTTCTATAATTGGATTTCCATATTTCAAAATGCAATTTCTGTAGAAGACAACTGGGTGGCTTATCATTAATCATCATCACCAGTTAACCTGAATTAATTTCCCTGGACTAAATTGATTTCTTTTGGAAGTAAGTTTCAATGTATTTCAGACTAAATAATGGTATGAACAAGTGCAGCACTTAAGGAACCTCTGCTGTGTTCATATCTGAAATGAACTAATAATTTGTCTCCATAAGATACATACTGCAAAAAGGATTATCCCAGCTAATAAAACTCAAGAGGTCAGCAAATGATACCTTGCTTAATGAGTTCCAAAAACTGTCCAGGGTGTGATGTTTCAACCATTGTGATATCATTCTGTTAACAGCAATGTTAACTGTTCAGCATTCAGACACCCCGACTGCCTGGATTACCTCCTTGCTGCCTCCCTGTGGTCTTTCATTCTGTCTCCCCAGTCAGTGTCAGGACAGAGAAGGAGAGAATAGATATTTTCTTTGCATATGTTGCAAACTGCAAATTGGACAATGCAAATCAATCTGCTTAAAGGCCAAAGAGCTCCCAATATATTTTCTGAAAATTTCTTATTGTTTAAAAAGTGCCTGCAAGTAAAGATCATGGCAATATTTGGCCAAAAATTTCACCACAAGATGAAGAAAGCAGTAGAAGAGGCTAGAAATCACATCCTTGGTCCCATTCCTACAGTGGAACCAATATATTAAAGGTCAGTAATTATCAACACAGGGCTCACCATATTCATTGTTTACAAATAGTGGCAATAGGAAGAAAGTAAACTGCCTGAGTTTCTGAGGTAAGCACTGACTTCTGCTCTGCCTGCTGTGGAGTAACAGAATGTCTTTTTGTCTAGGATGTTTCATCCATTCATTAATGAAACCATATTTCTGGCCTGCTAAAAGACAGCCCTTTCAAATATTTGCTAAAAATAGAATGGTTGTGGTGTTGAGTTCATTTAGACCTAGATCCACCAAAGCTCTGAAATGAATGACAGTTATGACCCTAAATGTTTTTCTGTGTGTATCGGTGATTGCTTTGGCAATTATTTGACCCGAGTCAGCAAAGCAAGCTTATAAGAACTACCTCAGAAGGTACAAACAGGTATTCTTTCTCTGTAGAGTAGATCCTCTACAAGTGTATCTTCCCTGAAGCCAGCTGAGTGGTAATGAGCTTGACACATCAACTCAGATCATATGCGCTAAATTTACAAATGACTACTAAATTGCTGTCATAACCTTCCCATCCACAGACCCCACCCTGTGCCCATTTTAACTCCTCTTTCACAGGAATCTTAGCTCATAACTAATTATAATGTATTGGATGCAGGACCAGAATCTCACCTGGACACAGCTGGGTTATGCAAAACCCACATATATAAAATTCATGCTATCAAGTGGGAAGGAAAAATAATCAACACTTGCAAAGACCCCAGCTCTCCATTGTTGGGCCAAGAGGATTGAATCCAGCCTTTTTCTGCATGCAGTATCCCTATCCCTATCTCAAGTCCCAAGCCCAGTAGTTACTAGTTCAAACTCTCAGTCAGTGACATTCTTACTGCAAAAAATTAAAATCATATTAACTCAATGCAGTGATAGTAATTTGGGAGATGCAATGGGGTGCTGAAGTACCCTGTTTTACTAAAACTGATTATTTACTTCCCTGTATCCATTTGTAAATGACTGTTTGAATTCATTCTGCAAAAGGAAGAGTCATTACTAAAGGACATTAAAGTCCAAATGCATTTAAAGCCAATAAAAGGAAATGCCTATGAGTGCAGCATGTGTTTAGCCAGTCAGTTCCCTATGACAGATCATGAAGGCAAATATTTCATCTGAAGTCTGAAAAGGGCAAGAAAGACATGATGTCTGCTAATAACATACACAGCCTGTCAAGGCAAGGTAACACGGGGGTAATCACATTTCACACTCTGAGGAATAAGCTGTTTGCTTGCCAAGGCCAAAAAGGTCCTCTTTTGAATTCCACAAGCATTTCAATTTGAATATTACTCTTTCTTGCATTGCTGTGGTGCAGAATACAGGAGAGGGGAAGAGGATTTTTGGTCAGATGCATAAGGCTTTTGCTGTTTTCCAGACAATTTTAGGGACAAAACTCTCCCAGCTTCAACCAGTGCTCCTGGAGCTGCTCACAGAACAACAGTGCCGGTGCAGGTCTAGTTTTGGAAGGGAACGCAGGAAGTGAGGAGCACAAAGATGTTTGGGCACCATCTTAGCGAATGTCCTCTGGCCCAGCCTGGGGCACTATCAGTAGAGAAGGGATAAGAGAAAGCCTGAAAGTGAGGTTTCACTAGCTGTGTCCCAGATGTGCTAGGATGGATGGCTTTGAGGCTTTTTCTTTGAGGCACCTGGGTAGCCAATCCACACTTCAGGGTCAGTGACGTACCCTGGGGTGCACCGCTGTCTGTGAGCACCTCTACTTTCCCCAGCCCTGTGGCTTTAAAACACTAGGTGAAACAAAGCAGCAGTAAAAGCTGGACATGCCTGAAAACAAAACACAGTGTCCTTGGGCCTCAGACAAGTGGCATACCCCCTTCCTGCTCTCCCAGGCACGAGGGAGAGGCATTGAGCTGTGGTGGCCTCAGCTTGTGCTCAGCTTGGCCCTCCGGCCCTTGTCCTGCATTTCCTGTAAACAGGGAACAATTCCTCCCCAGAGATGACCTGGCAATGAACTAGCGAGGTCTGACGCTCAGCTGCACCACACCCAGTGCCCCGCTGTGCCAGAAGGTACAATGGGGTAGCCAATAATACATAATATGTTACTAAAGGCAGCTCTACCCTTTAGAGACTACTTTGAAAATATTATTTACATCACATGTCAGCCACCACAGAGCTTTCAATAAATCATTAGCTTCACAGGCATCCCAGAGCTTTTATATCCAACAGCCCCAGCAGAGGTTTTCCTTAAGATTCTTTCTATGCTTCTCTTTTCCTTTCCCTTGCTAAATCACAGCCCTGTTGATTCCCCATCTGTGGTAACCTTTTGCTATGTTGAATCCTTGCAATGCAAAGGAGATGGGCATAATGAAGACCTGAGTGCTTGGCAGTGACAGAAGTACTGTGCTGTGAAGTTCTTCTTCCTTACCAGACCATGCATACCATACATCTACATTATGTTGAAACTCCATTCTGCATTACTGTCAAGGGACAGAAGGTAACAAGGAACACAATCACTAATTATCAGGACAGGTTTCAAATGATTTGCTGAGTAACCCCTAGTCACAGCACAAATGGCCTCTGACTGTGAAACCTCCCAACACTCTTGCCCTATTCTCCTCTATAAAATTACTTATCTCAGTGACAGTCTGACTTTGGATACAATGATGTAAAATTGTGGAGGATTCATCCTGACTTCAGTGGAGTCACTTTATATTTATACTTGTGATCTTTGAGCAGCATAAGATGCTCTGATTTCACTCCGAACCCTCTGTAAGACTTATTCCTCTCTATAAATCATTGACAGAATAAGCCAACCACCTAGAACTTCATTAATAAAGAGAAAGAAAAGATGTAAGTAGTGACTTTCAGCTGGTCACCTGATGGTCATCTCAGAATATGAGAAGTACACCTCTCTCAGGAGACCACTGTCTGGGAAGCAAAGCTGAAACCACTGCTCTACTACAAATTCTTTGTTTTAATCTTTGGCATGTTTCTAAACTTCACGCTTTGGCAGTCAGTTGTGTAAGATGGGTAATCCCAGAGCAATGTCACATTTAGAGTAAATGTTAGACCGAATGCTTTGGCACTGTAGATCTCTACCAGGATCTAAACCAGAACTGATTTGTCCATCTCTCTTAAGGCACAGTTTTACTTCTCTTCTTCCTCTTTACTGCAAACTAAAAGGGATTTCACTTTGTCCTTAAAACAGAGGGATGGGTACCCCAGGATTATGCCCATGTTTAAGGCACAGAGTAATGCTTTTATTCTTATGGCCAAGCTGAGATACAAAAATATACCTGGAACTTTGTAACAGTCATGCTTGCTAGTATTGCTGTTTTCTGCTGGCAGTGAGGGTTCTTGAGTTATAGGCTGTCAGTGGCTTTCAGGCAGCCAAGTTGGTGTTTTCTGCACAAAGGCACACACTGGAGAAGAACACCAATAATGACAGATTTAAGCAGTACTACTTGTCCAAAGAATTAGAATTCATAAAAACCATAGCAGATAGACACTTCAGAAAAAAGGTGTGGGAGTTTCACAAATGGAACCAAGCAGAACCAAGGCATGTTTGTCACACACAGGGCTCCCCTGGAGATGTTCCGTGTTGGTGGATGTTTGTGCTACTTTTACAAGCATAATACACAAGTTTAAAATTTTGTATAGGTAAGAGTTTGGTCCAGATATATTTAATAGCTGCACAAGGAGCTTATTGACTACTGTGAGCTACACAGAACTAGAATATCTTTACAAGTCCTCTTCCTTAGTGTGTCTAGGTTCATACACTACAGCAATTCTCTGTACTTTTGCACATATATAGTTCTGAAACTCAAAGTACAGCCAGGATTACACTGTTGATTCTGGAATCTAGCCTGGATGAGATGTGATTAGGTGTCAGTTAGGCAAATGGGATCATCATAGCAGCAAATGGATGCAACTCATTGTAATCCTTTCAGAATATCCAGTTTAACATAATTATAAGTGATAATAGGAGTGAAAACTCAGAGGAGGATGGCAGCCTGGAAATTATGTTAGTGAAAGACAAATACCAAACTGAACTTGAATCAATCATCACCTGCTGCAGACTTTTTAGTGATCTGTTTATGAAAAGAAATCTGAATTCTTGGCACCTGATTCCAAAAGACAGCAGAACTGGTGGAAGACAGAGGTGTTGTTTTTTCTGGTAGAGAACATTGCCTTTTTAAAAAGCTGTTCAGAGTTGTACTGGGAAAAAACTTAAAATTAGAGCCTTTTAGATTACAGAAAATGATACTTCCAATGCAGGTAACGACAGTTTTCAGGGTTTTTTTTCTTTTTTTTTTTTTTTTTTTTTCAAAGAAAGCATATTTTTTCTAAAATTAGGAAAAGTAGCAGTAACACAACACCAATACTTCACAAGTCTGAATCTGCTGTGATAGACAAAATACTAATTTCATGCAAATAGTACCTTGCTTAGAAATGAAGCTACAAACACTTTGCACAATAATGATTCCTAATACAAGAATTGTCTCTAAGCATTGTTATAGTATTACTGAATTCAATTTCATTCATGCATAAATAGAATAACAGTTGGTTACGTACATAGTGGAATAAGGGCAGAACATGGAATTTCAAAAGTGGTATTAGGAATGGTAGGCCACCCTTGGTTTGTAATTGCCATTTCCAAAATTGAAATGACACTTATAATGTTTGGGTTTAAGAGCTCCCCTTCAATGCAGTAATAACAACAGTCTGTCAGATCCAGCAGTAGAAGAGTACCCAAGAGTGCAGAATGTAGAATGGAAAACTGATTACTGCAAAGGCTGGAGCATTAGCTCAGTTTGTACAGGACTTGACCAGGAGACCACTGTTTTTCTTTGCTGCAACATCTGGGGTGTAAGAATTTATTTTTGAACCTCGGACAACTGAAAAGGAATTATTTCAGATGTTCTAGAAATAAAGCAGGACTATGTCCATTTTTGAGTTTTGAGACCAAAACCTCTGGGTATTTCCTTCTCCCTGTGGCTAGTGTTTTAGGCATTGGGTTGCGAGAAACTCAGAATCTAACTACCAGTGCTGACTGAGTCAAAGTCATCACTCAAAGTGATCTGGAAAACCAGTCCTGTGAGAAGCAGAAACTAGGTTTTCTGTATCTTAGGCTACAGCATATAGGAGTTTCTTTAAACGCTGTCAAAACAGATATATGGTTCACATACGATTCTTTTGTGAAGGTTTCCCTTTTGGAAAATGTTTCAGCTCATTCTAATTTCAGGTTCTAGAGTAAATCATCAAGGCAGTCAAATCACAAATTGCTGCTCATATCCTCAGAGGTACAAATGTACCCTAAATGAGCATTTTGCATAGTATCATTTGTCATCCAGATTCCACTTATATAGTCACTTTTCCAACTATGACACATTTACTAATGTTCTTCTGACTATGAGTCCTGGATCCTCTTAGAAAAAGATGATACATTTCACAAAATGAAACTGTCTGTTAATATGGCACATATCATAGATTGGAGATTAAGGAAACGCTCCTGATTATTATTACTTTGGGGTTTTTTTGGCAGTGTAATTTAGTCACTAAAACTTGGTACCAGAGTCTTATGTTCTCTTTTCATTTTGTTGCCAGTTTGTTATTCCATACTTTCCATGGAAAATATTCACAGTAAGTTCAACATAATGAACACCACACTGCCCTGCAGGACTCTTTAAGATGGAAGGTGAATTGTTATTTCCCTGTACTACCAGGATCAATTGTTTTATCAACTTCATGCAGCCAAATCTGGGGAAAAAACAGGGGAAGCTAGGATCAAGACAAGAACTTAGTCTTCTTGCATTTCAGAGAGTCATCCAGTTGTTAAAACAGAGTATTTCCAGAAGGAGAGAAACAGAGCTTAACTGCTAATCTGTAAGGCTGAAGGAAAGTGCTCTCTTCTGTCTTCTAAGAAGTAAGGTTCATTTCCCAGATTAAAATTAGAGTTGGCTGTACTTTTGCTTGGCTGAGGTTTTTAAGTTGGAAAATCATGTTTGGAATGATTAAAAATTACATAGATTTGTAATATTTGGCTGGGATGAATCTATTAAATAATTCTAGCCCCTCTCCCAAATAATTGTGGAAAATGAAAACCATCTTAATTCTGCAACTCAAAAATATGGTTTAGTTCAGAATTTACCTCAGTATATATATTTTTTTACTTGCAAATGAAACAATCAAAAAAAATGTCATGAACCACAGAATTCCTTTATTTTGTTGGGTTTTTTCCTCAGGCTTTTCTATTAGGCATGCATATTTTATCACTCTTGTAGCCACTGAAGCAATGTTTTTGCTTAAAACTGCAGTCAAATGGCAAGATAAATTACTGGTCCAGAGAACTTAATATATGTCACTCTCACAGTGGCTCTTTACCCTGGATGTATTCACTGTTATGTAGTTTTATCTCACTGCAACTGTCTGGAGTTTTTAAGCATAGCAATGTGAAAGTAGAAAGTGTGAAGGAAAGATTTTGAGGTGCCCAGTTTTACCTCACATACTGCCCTTTTCTATTTAAGGACCAGAAGATTTGACTTCAAAAGATGTACTGTATGCAGTCCATTACTTCTGTAGGCATGTGTGCTAAGGAAGAGTCTTTTCTGATTTCTTCTAGCCAACTCTCAGAACTAAGAATGCAGACTGATACCTGAAATGTAAGAGGATAAGAAACTTCCATCAGAAACACCAAACTAGCTATCTTTGATGCGGTCTACCTGCCCAGAGGGCCTATCAGGGTTAATATCCAAGTTTTGTAAATGTATTCAAGGCATAAGGACAAACTGCCAACAGACCGAAGAGATATTTAATTTGGGACAGCTGAGAATAGCTGGATGGAGACCGTGGAGCAGACATGCAACTATCCCTTGTCTTAGTTCATTAGAACCTAGATGTTTTTCTTTTGAGAAAAAGAAGTTTGAGTATCCCTGTGATACTGATAAAGCTGGTGTAGCATGAGTCAGAGCACCAAAAGGTGCTCACAAACAATAGGTCTAAATCTGTTTGCTCTAGGCCTTTGATGGATAGCATATAATTAATCCAGGCAACTACTCAAGTGAAAAGATCCTTTTATAAGCTCTTTAAGAGGGTTCTTGGCAAAACAAATAGCACCTCTTAAATATGTTCTTCCATCCATTAACTCTAATTGGTTGATTAAAGTAAAATTAATTGTTGTATGCCACTGAACACCAAATTTTGAGAGGGAGTTTTTACATTAACTCCTCTTTGGGTCCTGTAAAAGAATAATTCTTGTAGGATAATTAAGAATTTGTTGTTCACTAAAAATAACTTTCCTGGGAGGTACAACAAACCATAAACTACTAGACTGGATTTGCATTCAAAATGCAATAGCATTCTATTGCTTTAGTTACAAATCTAATCTAGAGATATACCCTATGTCATGGAGCAGTGGATTCTGGAAAGGCTACAGCATTCTAATGTGCAATCTCTCCTTCAATAAGTCTTCTCAGTAAGGCTCCTGCTGGGGGAGAGGAGAAAGGCATGCACAGAATAGGACATGCAATAACATGTTATGTTATTGATAGTAAAAGGCCTGACCATTACAAACATTTCATCACCCTGTCTGCAGCACATGCTTTCTTTCTGCATGGTGATAGGAATGCTTAAATCACACCAATATCGCTTCTGTGCTCCATAAGCATTATCCAGGACAATTCTGCATTACACAGCAGACTCTCTCTCCTCTTGTGTAACCCCACTGAAATGTATTTCTTTTTCATTTAATGAAAATAGTGAAAACAGAGAAGTTGACCCAGGCATAAAAGCCCTCAGGACATGAAGAGGGTGATGTGTACACATTCCTTCTTTTCTGCACTGTAATTTGATCATTAAAATAGCCATCACAATGGAGTCCATCTGCTAATAAGGGCAACGTCTGCTGAGGTCTTTGGACCTTTTCCTGGGAGGTATATGAGACTGTGATTTCTCATAAACAAAGCCAGTGTGAGATCTAGCACACTGCGTCTGAGCAGCAGCAGCTCTCTGAGGCTGTGCTGTGTGTGCAGGATGGTGATGTGCAATGCAAAGCTGTGCTGGGGGAGCACACTGGCTTCCTCATGACCTATATTGTCCCCACACATCTGCACCCCCAGCATGAACCAAGTCAAACAGCTCCACAGACATGAGGAAACAGGAAAGCAGTCATGGAGCTGTTGGAAAATGGATACCTGCATGTGGGCAATGTATTAAAATCTTTCATTCTTTGGTATTAATATAACATTACTGATACTGTCTAGAGACACTTCTCAGAGGTGCTTCTTAGAAAAACTCTGTCATCCAAGAGAACTTAATATCTTGTTTTTCTAATTCCTGACAATGCAAGGTGAAGCATACCTTGTGCCCAGCTCTCAGCAGCAACGGGTTATCTCACGCAGACTGCTCCCTGTCTATGAGCAGCTTGAAGTCCTGCATTAACCACTATCACGTTCTAATTCCCTGCTGCAATTCAGACAATACTCAAGTAAACAGAAATAAAAACATGACTTGTGTCACAGCTGGCCGCGGCTGTTGTCAAGATTTTCAACAGGTTGTGCATGGCCTGAAGTCAAGTATAGTACCAGGATCCCTTATTCTGCAACGAACTTACAAAGCCTTCTTTCAGGTTTATGCTGCAAAATTCAAGAACTGGTGAAAGCTCATGAGATTTTATTTTCCATCATATTCACCAAATCACAATTTAAAACATCTCTTTCCCTTGTTTCTAGGCTCAGTCCCCAATCCTCCTTCCCTCTGTGACAGCATTTTTATGGGACTTTCTCTACAAGATCTAGCGCACAGCACGTGTCACACTGACATAAAGAAAAACTGTGTAGAGATTTTTATAAGTGATTTAAAAAAAGAATTATGTTTCTTTAAAAAATCTCTCACAATGCTTATGATCACTTTGGTTCTCTTCGGCTTAATGACTGTCAGCAAAATTCCAGACAATTGACCCATACAGGTCTTTAAAGGAGCTAAACCCCATTAGTAGACCACTTCTGTGCTACCTCCATAGCAAACATTAATGTATCACCAGCCCTGGGAAATGCTAGACCTGCAAAACCAAAATTCTGTCTCTTGTAAAGCTTCTCATCAATGCTATGGGTGCATGCTAGCTTAGTGTAGTCACAGAGCAGAGATTTAAGAAGCAGAGAACTGGGAACTGAGCGGAATCAACAGCTAGAATTTGTTTTCCTGCAAAAGCAAGAAAAGGAAAGGATGGGAAAATCTTTCCCAAAACAATTATCTAAAATCTATGCTGAATCTGTAGCTCAAAGCCTGCTTTGCCTAGATTTGTCTCCAGTATAGATAATATCCTGCCTCTATTACTAATGCAGGTTAATGTCAGCAACCTTGCTATTATCATATAGCAGTGAGCCAAAAGACAGCTTGAACTGTCTTGAACATGTGTATCTTTTTTAGATATCCTCTGACAGCCATGTCTGTACTGAGCAGCTCTAGCTAGGACAAGCAGAAAAACAAAGCATGAGTTGATTTCATCTTCTTGACAAAATTCTCCTTGAGTTTTACTATAAACAGGAAAGTATGGTAACTGGATTGCTCACTGGGATGAGAAATCTTGATATGGTCAGCATATGGGCAAGTGTTGTACAGGTCAAAACCAGCTAACAAACTATGTCTTTTTTCTGCCCCTGTCTTCTGGAAAATGTCAGAAACATCTGGAAATTTGGTGTTGCTTCTCCTTTCACAACCACTCTAGAGGTTATTTTGATTATCTCTAGAATGCTTCCCTCTCATTTGCTCTTTGTTGGGACAGAAGCAACTATAGTCTTATGGTTTTCTTTGGGCCACAGTTCACCTGAATTAATTGTCATAGGAAGGGGGAGGTTGCACCTGTATAAAAATCAATCAGATGCTTTAGCTGTATCTATTGCTTCAGCTGCATTTTTTATCCAAGGAGTGACAGGCTTCAGGAGTTTCTAGTGACCATTCTCCATGCCCATCTAAAGCAATATCACGGCTGTATTTCTCAGAGCTGATTAAAATCTTGGTATTGCTGTTAGGATTCTCCTGCTTGCTGCATAGCAGCACACTTCAACTGTCTTTCCTTTTAAGCAAGAAAATTAAATTGTGAATCTTCTCATCAGAGAGTTTCTGTGAAGTCCCCTCCTGCCCTGTTGTTCCCCAGTCATACA
This sequence comes from Acrocephalus scirpaceus scirpaceus, assembly GCA_910950805.1. NCBI lineage: Eukaryota > Metazoa > Chordata > Aves > Passeriformes > Sylviidae > Acrocephalus > Acrocephalus scirpaceus. Next base: position 21,749,390 of record OU383782.1, read on the forward strand.
CAGTAGAGAAAGTTCCTGGTTTATAATAATCTCTTATAACACTCACATTCTGTTCTCTGAAGTGCGATAGAAGAGTTGTACTTGGCTATTCATCAACAACGTAGCAATTCCAGAAGGTATCATCGGATGCTAAACACAAGTGCTCTACAGGTGAATGCACAAAAAAGTTCTTGGGCTAAAATACCATGTATTTCAGGGGTTTAATCCAACACACTTGTAGTCTCAAACAGTTGAAAAAAGCCTCTGGACATGAGCAAGCTGCAGTTCAGAGAAATTTTTATCCCTGTGTGGTTGTGGTAGAGGTATTTTGATAGGTATTCTTACTAGAAATCTTAAATTCATGGCAAGGCATTTTAGGCCAAAGTACTTTAGCAGCAAATAAAACATCCATGTCTAAAGATCATGTATACATGTGTAAATAAGTGCACCTGCTTGTACAATTTGCTTTGCTTTACAATTAGACCATACACTGTTCCTTCAAGTTTGTTATGCCACTGGATATGTATGTACATGGGATGTGTATTTACATTTCATCAAAGCTTTTCAGGCGTGTCTTTGTCCAAAACATGCTGACAAATACAGCAAATAATAGCTATCTCAGCAGTAATTATGTCTCCCTGGTGCTCTTCCCCTCCACCCTGGTTATCTTGATAAAGGGGCTGTACAGGAGCCTAGCCTTCATTTCACCCCCAATGCAGTAAAACTGCATGCACAACATGCAGCAGGCTGAAGAATTATGTTCACGCCTTGACCTCGAGACTTCCTGAACCAGTTTGGATTGGCTCTCCCTTTGAAACTACAGGCTTCCACAGGAAGTTCATAAATGGGCCCAAGTCACAGCAATTGACGTAGTCCTAATATTTTTAACTCGGTTCCTCAAGAACTACCTAAAATGAGTGGTGTTTCATGGACACAAAGGACTGGCCACCTTTTCAAAAGCAAATGTCAGTGTGCTGGGTAAAACGCAAACCATTGAAAGCAAGCAAGTAATGTAGCTTTTGCTGCTCTGGGGATGTGGCGGTGGTGTGCTGTGAAGCTGCACTGCGCTCTACCATGTCCCGGTATCAGCATCACTGGAGCTGCAGGCAGCCATCTTCTCCAAAGAGCTAAACCACAGGCCTGTGTTCCACATCCCTCAGCTTCATTTGGATCCACTGCTTAAGCCTTGATGCAATCTCTTTTCCCATGTCCTACTCACTACTTCACATCATTTATGTCTTAGAAATGGTTTGCAAGACTCATTCAGAGGTGTTAAGGAAAAGTTCTTTTGCTCCCTAAGTCTAAAATCCCCCAAGAGGGGTTTGTGAAATGCCCATAGTTTGTTCCATCCACAATGTCAAAGAGAAACGACCAGAAAAAATAAATGTTGCACAGAAACACAAGTATTAACTCTTTTAGAGAATGATGGATGTAAATAGGCATGAAAATCTTGCTCTAACAAAATGCAACTGCATTAAAGACATTCTTTTTCATTCATTTGTTTTGCACCTTGTTTTCTCATTACCTGCTAAACATGAACTTAATGGAAAACACTCTTCTTATTTACATCTCTGCATCCCACTGATTGTATGCTATAATTTGACAACAGGTTCAAATTCAAAGGTGTTGAGTGCATTGCTCCTACGTTTCTATGAAAAAGACATTTTCTTGTTTGCAAATAACCTAATGGAATGGGATGAAAGATTGTTATTAATGTTAGCAGTGCATATGATTTCAGAACTATTTAATTCATTTATAAGTTAGCAGCTCTGTCCAAGGGCCATGACAATCCTTAAAGCAAGTTCTAAAATTCATTGTCTAGTCTGATTAGTTCATGATTTGGGATTTTCTGGTCTATATATAACTGATGTACTTTAAAACATAAATTATATATATATTATTGTTTTGAGAAAATGACAGGAATTAAAAAAAGAAGCAGGACCCCTTCCAGCAAATAGGCTCTCTTCTCATTCAGTCAAGAAGTCAGAAACTTTTCTGACTGGAAAAGAAAGCAAGTCATTTCCCCTGCCAGCCGCAAAAATTAGATCCACTGGATAAACCAAATATTTTTGAATATTCTTTGGTTTCTGCCTGCAAATCATAGGATCTGGATCCAGTATTCATTTACAAAGTAAGGAGTTAATTTGATGTCTTTTTTTTTTTTTTCACTGATAAAGGCTTATCTTGTATTCTTCCAATCTTTCTTGTAAGCAATTCCTGAGAGGGGTGTAAGTCAGCCAAAATGGAGAATCTGCCTATGATACCTAGCAGGGAAGGCCTTGTTTGTTTGGCCAAGGCTAGCAGGTCTTACATAATAATTTATTACAGTACCTTTCCGTTTCCTGGTCTGTGGTTTGCTGCTTGTTCTCAAAGCCAGTGAAGCTGCTCATATCCACATAGCCATCGTTCTCATTAGCAGCGGATAATGCCCTGCTGGGATCTTCAAAAAACTCAGTAAAAGTTCCTGCTCTGGTGGATCTCCGAGGAGGAATTTGTATGTTTTCATAGTCAGAGCTCATAGCAGGAATGTTCTCATAGTCAGATGTGTCGGCATTGGGAAAAGAAATAGACCTAGGTTTTGTTAATGGGAGTGGCATGAAAGGAGGTCTGGACCGGTCCTCAAAGGACTCCACCCTTGACACACTCCTGCTGAAGGACTTGGGTGTTCCCTTTCTTTTACCATCCTTGTAGAAAAGAACAGCTGAGGGAGACTCAGATGCACGGAGCTTCCCCACATGTGATTTAAGTTGAGGTGAGCTACTTAGGCTCCTCCCTTCCAGCTCCATCAGTCTGGAAGGTCCATGATAGCTGGACTCTGATGAGGACCTTGAAGAAGAAACATTAACATCTACATGGACTTTATTTTCACTTTTCTTCTTGAACTTTAGAGTAAGAAACTTCTTAAAAGAAGATTTCTTTTTCTTGCAATACTTAGCAGGGGAGTCATTCTCTATCAAAAGTGAAGGTGAACTTTTAGTGATTGGCTTTTTGGTGATGTAGGCAAGTTCAAATGGGGGTGGTATATCAACAACTGAGGATGGAGTAGATATGCCACATGATGAGAGATGATTTTGCTGGGAAAAACTACCTGAGGAACCATTGACACAAGGCAAAGACAAGTTGTCTTCTGTCCTTTTTATTCTAACACCGTCCAGTACACAGACATCACTTTCTCTGTAAACAGATATAGGTATCTCTCTCCCTTCAACAGAATAAGATCGAGGATATAAAATAAAGTGTCTTGACTTTGTTGGTAAAGCCCTGTTGGCTTCCACTGGTTTTCCTTCCAATGAAAAGGATTTATTGCTTAAGTCTTCTGTCCCAGACCCATTTTGAGAAGAGAGTAAATCAGTTTCAGGTCCAGTTTCTTCTGGAACAGTTTCTGGGACATAGCCTGGCATTCTCCCAGAGAGAGATCGTGTTCTAGTGACAATACTTTTACGATCAATGGGCAGCAAATTGTTTTCACCATGAATGCCTAATTCATCCCTTTTACTGTGATCAGCTCCTAAATCAGTCTGCACATCATGGACAATTTCATTTTCTTCAGGAAGCACATAAGGATCATCTAGAGAATCACTGCTAGTTTCTCTTTCCTCCGATTCATCAGTCACAATGACCACTTTAGGGACTGCTAGATTTTCATGCAAAACATGTTCGGTCCCACATTCTATGTTAATTTTTCCATGCCTACAGATTTCTAAGTCTTCCTCAAGTGGGACCTCTTGAGGTGAACTTGGGACACTTTTGCTGAGGCTATTTGCTTCCATCTCATTGTCTTTGAGTTGCAGCTCATCTGACTTAGAGGCTTCCATGATATTTTCACTATGCTCTTCAACAGTCACATCTTCCAGCTCTGGCTCCATCCCTAGACTACAAGGTAGACTATCAGAAGTCATACCATCTTCATGCAGAGAGGCCCCTTTTGTTTGAGGATTCTCATCTGAATGTTCCACAGGTATTTCCTTACCACATTGATTCTCACAAGGTGCAACCTGACAGCCATCATCTATATTCTCTGCATTCACAGTTTCTTCTTCCCCTTTCCCAGAGTCTTTGCTTGCTTCACAGGCTACCTCTGATGTCTTCTCACCTCTCCTCTCAGTGATCTGGCAGCCATCACTGGCATTTCCTGCGTTTGTATTATTGTGCTCATTTGGGTCTACTTCCTCTTCAGCTGCTACTTTATGGATGAACTCTGCTAAACCATTTTTGGCACCGAGTTCATCTCCACACAGTTCTAAGCCAGGACCTGTTTCTTCACTGGCCTCCTTAGGCAGCATGTCACGGCTTGCACAGTCATAATTTTCTAAGTCCCCTTCCATGTTCAAATCAAGATCTGCATGCACGCTGTGGTCAGCATTATGTGCTAGACATCCATCTGCCATTTCTAAAATCTCAGGCAGTTCCTCCTCCTCCTCTTGCCCTGCCTTCTCACAAGCTGGGATTGATTCATCTGCAGGCAGTGGCATTGCAATGATATCTCTATAGGTATCACCCATTAGTTTCTCATCTCTATTCAAAATGTTATCACTGTCAGTCTCACAGTTACTATTGTTCTTCTCCAGTTCCAGGTTGTAAGAAGTTTCTGGCCTGGTTTTGGTTTCAGTACAATCACCTACAACATCCTCATCTTCATCTACATTCTTGGTAGCATTGTTATCCCCATCTGGGGCATCTAAGGACTCCTCACAAAGTGCTTTGGACTGGTCACAGTCTCTGAATGACTCCTCAGAGTCTGGTTCCCTTGGTTCAGCAGTATCTGAAGAGTTACAGTGCTCATCTTCAATGACTTCTTGATTACTGGTATTCTCATCACTAGCAATGTTATCCTCTTCCTTCTCTACCTTTTCTGGAGTTTCTGAGACTTCACTTTCCACAGAGGAATCTAGGTTTTGATCATGCTCATGTTCCAAATCATTACAATCTTTGCTGGGCAGCTGAGCTTCAGGAACTACAATGTATTCATTATCTGCCTCAGATTCTAGGCAATCAGCATTGCATTGGTTTCCTTCACACAGCTCTCCATCAAGACACACCAGTTTCCCATTTGCACATTTATTTAAATTATTGTTGGTAGAAACATTGGTTTTGCCCTCAGTGTCAGCTGAGAATTTTGGCTTGGGAGCAATAGGTGGTTTGGGACCCCTAGACACAGAATTCGGATTATGAAGAATATCAGCTCTTGGCAGTGAAGGAGAAAATTTGGACACAGGTGCTGGAGAAAGATGACCAATAATCTTTGGTTTCGGTGCTAATGGTGGTTTTGAGATTTCTGGAGAAAAGAGACAAAAGTCACGTTAGTCATATTGGTTTCTTATTAAAGCCAGCAGAATGTATCCTGCAATACACTTTATCAGTGACTTGTAATGCAGAAGTAGTCCAGCCAATAAAAGGCTGAGCTCTGAAAAGAGAACTGAAAGAGCAAAGCATATCAACTGTCCTTCCATGTGGCACTGTAGCTATTCCAGTGAACATAGTTTAAGATCAAAACTGAAGTGAACTAGATGCAGCCCTAACACACTTGGGGAAAGATGTACAGCTGCAGAGCCAAGGGTGTATCATACCTCAACCCAAAACATGAAGAGATGTACTGGTTTAAACTCAAGTTCTATTTTCAGTGTACAGCTTCTTGAGCCCTTTAGTCAAAAGATCCTCCATTTCTCCTGTAAATGCCAGGATCCCTTGCAGGTACAAACTTCTCTAAACATCAAAATGTGTTTTAAAAAGTTAATTCTCTTGCAATATAAGGCCAGCCTTGTATTTCTAGTGGTAGTGCTGACACATATGTAGGGGAAATCAAGCAGATTGGTAATAAACTAGATTGAAGCTATGTGAATTAAATTATGTCTATATCACCATTTTACTCAGTAGTTTGCCTGCCACAGCCATTTCCAGCTGTCTTGGTCCTGAAATTAATATTCTCCAAAAACTAAATGAAATGCTGCAAGGCTGCATAAATAGGCAGCAATAGGGATACTCCTTTGTGAGATTTTTATGAGATAAAATATGCCATGTGAAGAAGCTAGCATACAGATGGTAAGAAGTAGGGAGAAGTGGTTTCCTCCTATTGCTGTTTCCTAGCCATCAACAGATAATTACATAGTTAAGTGATCAGAAATCTCTAATTATTTTTATAATTTTAATTTACACATCGTGGTAGAAAAAGGAGAGCTCTCCATTGTAAGGAAAAGCACAGGACAAACTATTCTATCATGACAGAGACAGAAACAATTCTTTGCGCATAATCTTCATGACCTACTCACAAGAAAGAACAGCATCTCAAAAGACAAAAGTTGGGACACTGTTCCTATGTGAAATCCAATCCAAAATCATGGTATAAGTTTCAGAAAGTGTAGCTACTGTGCTGCTGTATTTAGAGTATTTTGAAATGAGATTTTAGGTATGTAGAAGTGCAGACAGTTAGAACTGAGCTGTGCACTGTACTGAGAGTAAAGGAATACTGAATGCAAACTGCTTCAAAAAGATTCTCTGATTGTCCCAATATTTGGTGGCATGGCACTTCTCTTATTGTTATCCTAGTAATATTAGAGTAATTTGTACTGAACTAATACTGGCCTATTTGTTTGGTTAGACTCTGAAAGACATAAAAGGCTGTTTCTTCAGTTCTTAACCTTCCTGAAATTTCTTCTAAAACTCAGAAAGAAGCTGACAATTTGGCATTTTGATGTAATCAGAAAACAGTCTTTCTAGAGTTATGAGACACCAGAGAGATTTCATCTAAGTTAAAAACTGAATCAGTGATCTCAGCCCGGAAGGAACAAGAAGTCTGTTCTAAGTAGGCACCTTGTTGCATATACTGCTTAAGAATTATTCTGTATCTGGAGTTTTATCCAATCCAGCTGCATGTGGGAGGCTTAACTCATGACAAAGGAGGGAGAGAGAACTGTGTATTCACCAGTCTGCAGATGCGGTGGTGTTTCACAGCATCCACTGCTGCTTTAGGCTGCTGGGTGTCTGTCAAATCACAAAATGGGTAACTCATCTTTCCCTCCCCATTAAGTCAGAAACTTTATGTGCCAAACACTTCACCTTTGCTAAAGTAACATTTCACCTTTTGCAGGCAGCAATTGAAGGCTACAGAGTACTGGAGACTTACCAGTTAAAAACAGGGAGGCAATAGAAGTGGGCTTAGTATCTTCTAAGCCTGATGCCTCAGTCAGATCTATCTTTTGCATTTTTTAATTCAGTTATTGAAATCACTGAACATCCTAAACTAACTTTCTGGTAGTAAAATGAAGGAATTTTTTATTAGCAAAACTGAGTCTTTACACCTTTACCATCGTAATAAGACATATTTAGGACTGACTCCAAGAAAAAAACCATCGGAGGTACTACACCACTTTCTGCAGTGCCTGGCCTTTCCTAAGAATGTATATGCAAGAGTACGATACACTAGTCTGTTCCTGGAATGTGACAAATCTTGAAGTTTCTACATTCTCATCCTTGTTCTTGTCAGAGAGTGTCTCTACTGAAATAGTGAATAATGAGGCAAAGAGCGCACTTTAGAGAATGCCCGGACCTTCCAAGTTTTGTCTTACAAATGAATTTGAAATCAAATAATGACATGAACTCATTTCCTTTAAGTAAAATAACCATGGAGACATCCACTTAAAAGAAATACAGCTTAAACAATTACCCACTTTCCCTCCAGTGATAATTTTTCCACAGCAAAAAGATAACATAATCTTGAGATTTTCCTTCTGCTACCTTCAATATCAGCGCTGTTGCAAGAGAACTTATGGTAATGGACCCTGCTCACAGTCTGGTAATAGGCATTGTCATATCCTTCTCTTACTTACTTACGCCAGCTACTGGTCACTACTGTTTCCTTACATCGTTTGTTTTTCCTAACTGCTCTGTCCATTGATCTTGCCTTTCATGAGGCTCCTTAGACAATTTTCCTTTTTCTTTGTTGGGGGTGTGAGGAAGAGCCAGTGGGAGGAGTGCAAGTGTTTGTTTAAAAAATAACCCAAACAAAAGAAAGCACAGCTTCTTGCCTTCTATCACAACAACTTCATTCTGCTTCAATTTCTGCTTCCTTTGCTGTCTGAACCACTTGAAAGGTTCTGGCTGTAACTTCTAAATGGACACAATGCAACATTACACCTTAAGTAATCTGTATGGTCACAAATAATTGTGCATGTTTATTTTAGGATGTATTTTATTTTGGAGGGAGACACACCCATCTTGTGCTTAAAAGGAAACTCTTGGGGAATACAAATTCCTTTAGCCTGCTCCTCCCCTTATTGTTCAGTGCTTCCTTGTACTGACAAGGACCGCTTCCTTTCCTTACCCACCTTCCTTCAGGCAATCCTGCATAGTTCTATTCCTGCCATGATCCATATGAAATTACATTACATTAGTCTCCTCCCATCCAAGTTTCTAACCAGTCAACAATAGTCGAGCAGCTCACCTGGAATTGCTCTCCTGGAATAGCAATCAACCCATTCAGCCTTCACTGTTTTTTGAAACAATATACATTTTGTAGTGTGGTATTACCAGAAATACTGCAACTACCCACTTTCAAATATTTTCAAGTTTAGGATTTCAAATTTAGCCTAAAATTTAATTAAGGCTTATAAGGGACCATACCTACAAAACACTACCACTGAGAACTAACTAAACACTGAGGTTTCACATTTGCCTGGATATATGTAGACATGTCCCAGGGCCATGGTCTTTGCTAGTGGCTCAAGAAAGTATATAGCTCCACAGTGCAGATACTGGTTCCAGCCCTGACTGGTGCTGCTTTTAAGATGCTGAAAGTAGCTTTTTCTGACAAATGAACTTTAGCAGACCTGTGTTTCCTTCATGCCTTTGGCATTAATTCAACTCAGACATATGTGAAAATGGGAAAGGCACCGAGGACAGAGGGCAGAAATGCATTGTTCAGGGATTTGCAGAGCTTATTGCTGGAAGTGACAGGGCAGGTGAAGGGACAGTATTGCAACAGCGGAATGGGACTGCACCAAACCCAGAATCCCGGTAGAAACCAAGTCTTGTCTGCCACTGCTTCTGCCCAGGAAGAAGGGATTGAAATCCACAGATGGAGAGTGTGTGAGAAGCAGGAGGTTTCAGATATTCTCAGAGGGAGAATTATCCAGACAAGGACATCAGAAAGTCTTGTTCAACTCTCACCAGAAGCTTAATAATTTCACATAGCTGTATCAGAATGAAGTTAAAACTGATTTTCTAGAAGGCTTTGGTCTAATGTCAGCAGAAGGTGAACTATACACCTTAGTATGATCGTAACCTGTAATTAATTGTTAATTTAAAAAATTAAGCCCTTATTTCCAGTTAGTGCTGCCTTGCTTCTGTCTCGACTTGTATCTCCAGCATTTATTTATGTTTCTTCCATTGAAACATTCAATTTATTGTTGTTTCTTCCATAAAATTAATTGTTCAATATTTGATGCAGAAATAGTTCTCTTTGTTTTACAGCATATACGTGCATCACTTATTTCACACTGCTGGAGAAAAGTCTGAGATTACAAAAATTACATAAGAAGTGAAAACAGTTGCATGGGAGTCATTTGAAATGGAAAAGGTATTCAGACTAGGATTTTCAAATGGTGTAGGAGTGCAAGTCTTCCTACAATTGGGATTTCAGTCTAGATTCAGGTACCATTTGACTTGAACAGGTATTAGATACTTACATGGCTTTTGAGAATTTGGACTTCAGGAACTTGAAATACGAGGTCCTGGTCAAAATCGGCAAGCCCCTAAATGCCTGAGATATTTACAAAAATGGTACTTCATGTTCTCTGCAAGTCTGAGAAACATCTATCCTCTCTTATCAGTCTATGTTCTTTTGATCAAAGGTACTCTATATATAGCAAGAGGGCTCCAAACTGTGAAGACAGACCTATAATCAGTAGTAACTGTCCCAACAATTCCCATGGGAATTTTATCATCTTAAAAGTCATACCTGCAATATTAACAGCTGGGCTGTCAAAGCACATCCTACTCTGCAGAACTAAAATGCTGCTATGTACAGTTACAGCAATATATCCTCTATGATTAGATCAATGCATTATGGCTCTGGGATATCAGATCAATACCTTACAAATTTCTGTTACTATATAGGCTTTACTGCAGTCATCTGTAAATATAATACCACAGCATAATATCCCACAGTGAAACACTGTTGAAGAAGGGACAAAAATCAAAAGGCAATAAAATCAGGAAGGGGTATGTTTCTGCAGCAAAAACATCTTGATCCTAAAAATTCTCCTATGTTTTCACTGTCTCTAGCAGACTGTACATATAAGTCTTGCTGGTGGGCTCAGCTATGAAAAACCACATGTACATGACAAACTTGGTTCTAAACTAATACCATTTATTTATTTTTAATGTAATTGTGAGTGTTTGTGATGTTACCAGTTTGGCTCTGTTTTCACAACAGTTACTTAACACTGAGGCAGACAACCTGTTGTTTCATATATTGCTTCCTAGGAGCCAAAGAAGATGGTTAAAGTTCTCTGACAGGTCCATACATCATCTTTTCCTACATCACTTTCAGTAGCAGCTGAAAGAATATACAGTCTGCTTATATCTCTGAACAATCTGGAGTCTAATGTCTGTACATTTTTCCTATGGACAGCATTTTCCTATAATTTCAGCACCTGGCAAAAAAAATTACTAGAGGCTGGAAGGTCCTATATATGAGGCTGGTCTGGTGTCTTGTCTCTTACCACAGATTTCCTGTGGCCTTGGGTGGGTTGCTTCATCTTTCTTTGCATATCAGTTCTGCATCTCTGAGGATAATCCATATCTCCTTTCCTGTTCTCTGTCTGTCATTATGTTAACTTCTGTGGGATCAAGGCTGCCATATATGCTTGCACATATGACTCTACTTACTGGTGCTATGCATTAATTACTGCAATACAAAGATAGCTAATGCTGGTGCCCAGGTTGTACCAGTTAATAAATATCCCTCTCCTTCAGCTTCAGTAGGAAGTTCTGCTTTGCACTGATGGGGAAGACATTCCTTGCATTGTGCAAACATACAAAACAAAGGCTGAGAAGGGATATGAACACTCTATAAATACAACCTGGAGGTAAACACCAGAAGGGGAAAAGAACTATTTTTAAGCAAAAGGACAATGTATTCACAAGACTAAATGGTGTTGAATCTGGTCTGGAAACCAGGAATAGCAGGAGAGCTACCTGAAAAGGTTTTGTTTAGGACATAATTGGAGGAATTAATAAGAGCAGTAGTAGCAACGGGTGCCGCTTTTGATAATGAAGGCAGTCGTATTCAGTCCTACATTCCTAAAAAATAAAAACTGCTAATAAATTTTAAGTCTTTACAAAGGGATACATCTGATATTCCTTACCCTGTACTTCCACTGACAACAGGAGTAGATTAGAGCTGGTCTGTTTTAAATAATGGAAAGATGAAGAAAGAGAGGTAGGAGTACCATTGCTAAAGTTATTTTGGGCTGGCTTCATTTTCAAATGAGTTTTTCTCCTGGGATGGACAGAATCCAGTCCAGACCAGGATCAGAAAATAGAATGGAAATATCATCTGATTTTAGGAAAACGTCTCACTCCCCAGTCCAAGAGGAGAGCAAACCTTTTTGCTTTAAACTCAGAGGAGTGGTATAACACACTGATACAACAGTGGAGTGCTGGGTTTGACCTAAAAGAGCTTTTTCAATCCTGTGTTCCTATGCTTTGGCAAGCAATGATTCACAGTTTCCCAACACAGAACAGTTGTAGTGCAAGGTATCTAGTGGTAAAATCTCTGGGCTTCAGGATGTACCCGTACATTGCAAGTGAGGTGCCCAGCAATATTCATCTGGAGCAAGGAAACACAAGGGAAAATTTTAGGGCTAACAAAAAAGAGCTGCTGCTCTTCATCTTTAATTCTAGAAGCAGCTTTAAATTTTTCTAAGTAACTTCAGTTAGCAATAATTGTTTCCTGTATTGTAACATTCTTCAAACACAGGCCTCACCCCTAAAAATCAGAAAGTCTTGGTGAGCAGCTTAAAGTTTACGCCAATTTTCCAGCGGCTTCTTTTTATGTTTTAACTGTTGAATGCCTTGTGCCCTTATTCTGTCTCTTTCACCTTCCCAGTTTCCACCAAGGAAAAATTCTGAAAAGCTAACAGAATGGAGGAGGAAGGGTTTGGGTTTGCCTTAGCAAATTCTGGAAAAAACATTACCTTCCCCCCAAAAATATGCTCTAGGAACGAAAGTCACAGCAAATTCCCTAGGAACTTCGTGAACGGTTGAGTGTATCCAATGGAGTAGTGGGCGCACAGCCGTGTCCCTTAGCAAGCGCAGCCTTGCCGGTCTGCCAGCCTGGTTGTCCCCGGAACACCTAACCTCGCCCGCCCTTGATGCCTTATCGCTGGGCAAGCAATGGGGCACTCACAGCCTCGGGGAGCCATTGAGCACCTGCTGGATCGCGGGGAAAAGGAGGGCCGGCCCCGGACGGAGGGTGCCCGGGGGAGAGGTGCCAGCCCCAGCCGCACGGCCCAGAACCTGCCGACCCCGAAGGAGGGATGCCAGGAAGAAGGGGGATGCGAGCCGCGGAGGAGCTGTGCCCGGGTCAGGGGGTGCTATCCAGGGGATGGGATGTGCCGGCCCGAGGGAAGGAGGGTGCCGGAGGAAGGAAGCCCGCGCGGGGATTGCCGGCCCCGAGCAAAAGATGTCCAGAAGCAGAGACCCTTCCCGGCGGGCCCGCGCACTTACCGGCGTCGTTCATCTTCCACCCCAACTTCGCTCGCCGGCTGCTCCGGGCGCTCAGCGCATGGCCCCGGGGGCCCCGCCGCCCTCGGCCCTCGAGGCCGCGCCCGGCCCTACAGCCCCTGCGGGGGCGCGGGAGCGCAGCGGGACGGCCGGACGCGGACGGCGGGCTGGGCGGGTGGCGGTGCCGGCCGGGGGCGGTCAGCGCCGCGCGCCTCCGCCCTGCCCCGCGCGCGGCCCGTCGGGGGGCGGTGGCGGCGCCGGGGCCCCGCACGGCCGGCGGCGCGCGGGGCCGGAGCGGGCGGGGCAGGACCGACTGCGTGCAGGCAGCGCCCGCCGCGGGGCGAGTCCGGGGGTCCCCGCGGGGAGTGGAGGGCATGGATGAGGCACGGATGCCCAAGCGCGCCAACATTTAAAGGTGCAGCGGGATCCTTCGGCCTCCTTTTCGCGTGCCTCCCTTCGTGTCCTCACTCCCTTTCCACCGCCCTTGGCCCCCCTTTGCGCTCTACTTGGTTCCCTTCACCCCCTTCTCCATCCCCTCTCCCGCCTTCTCCCCTCCCTCTGTATGGCCTCCATCCCTCCCCTCTCTCCTTCCATCCTTTTCCCTCTCTTCAGCCTTTTCCTCCTGCCCATTCTTCCCTTCTCTCCATAATTTCCCCCCTTCCATCCGTCCTCAATCTATTCATTCGCACACACACCCGCTCCATTCCCCCGAGGAACACGACCGCCCCAACCTAGGACCCCTCCAGGGGACGAGGCTCTGGAGATCCCGCCCCGCCCCGGGCGTCTTTCCCTAACCGCGAGCATCCCTGCAGAGCCGACAGCACCTGCTGCTGGAAGCGGGATCTGAGTGCAGAGGAGCCAGGCACGGTCCCTCGCATACAAACCACGCTTGCTCAGAGCAGTTTCAGGCAACTGCAGGCTGCTGTCTGCAGCCTTCTCCCATAATCCAGCATCTGGCTCAACGAGGGTAATGCAGGCACCTAGTTTTCGGGCTGGTAGCAGCACTAACACCCAAACAAAATTGGATCGCCCCCTTCCTCTCAATGGAGGCATAGTATAGCCTTGCTACTTTTCCCAGTGGGGCTGCTATTTCTCACGCAGGCAAGCACAACTTGGCAGATTTCCCTCCCCTGGCAAAGCGGTCTCGGGAGGGCTGAGCTGACCTCAAGATTCGCTTCCCTAGTCGGGGAGGGACCCTTCCTTCCCAGAGCAGGACGGTTGTTTGCAGCAAGCCCAGAGTCCTGCAGGCTGGGTATGGGGAGAAGTAGCACATTGTATCTGCTCAGTGTCCAAGTGGGGGTGTGAAGCAGTCAGTTCTTGCTTTGACATTTTGAATCCCCCAGGAACCATGACAATTGCTGACACCATCCAGAGAAACTGAATTTTACCTGCTGTTTGTTTTTGCAAAGTGCCTAATAACTAACATCATCCTGCTGGCAGGTGCTCTATAGTATAGGCACAGCTCTTCTTCTTGACCTTTCAATGTGGTCTCATTGTGACTACTGTGCCTTGCACTGTAGTGCACAGACCTCTCAAGAGAGAAAGCAAGCAGTGAGGGAAATGGGAGTTAAACCCTTCTTTCTATGGACTTGAGTGTCTCCCACTGATGCTGGTATCCAGGAATGCTGAGTTGTGGTTCTCTAGAGAACCCTGGTTGTATCACTATGGCTCTAAGCATGCATTTGCAATCCTGTATGATTTTGGAGATGGATAAATTCCCAGTAGCACCTCTTTCATTACTACTCTGACTGACAGAAAGGCCTATATATTCCCTCATAGCATAATGTGTCTGGTCTGTGCCCTGGTGCAGGGAACAAAATGGGTTTGCCTGGTCCACCTTTGACCAGCTCTCATGCAGCCTTCTCCCATCTTCATGTACTGGTCCCTGATTTTTTTCTGCCACCTGCAGCCTTGATGTCTGTGTCAAGAAACATAAATAACATGTCAGTAGAAAGCAGCATGTGAAAGAGCTTCAAGAATACAGATTTAAGATCTTGCAAAAAGTGGGGGAAAGTTTATGGGACATATTGGAAAAAGAATGCACAATTTAAAAAAAATCAAGCACAGTACAAGTGATTTGGAAAAATATTCCTTAAATATGTTTTCCAGGGGAATAACCTTTTGGTTAAACAGCTGCAAAACCCTGAATGGTAGAGAAAGGAGCAGAGGGAAGGCAAGAAGCATATTTTCATAGAAGAATTGAGAATGTTGGCTGCAGAATTTGGGGGAATTTCCCAATAAACTGAAAAACAGTCTAGATTGCAAAGTTTTCTCATCCCTAGATACATAATGGAAGAATGATTAAATATACTACTATCAAAACAAAGCCATCTTAAAAGAGATTTTGCAAATAGACTAGATCGTCTTGTAATTAATGTGCTATTTCTACAGTGTCTTTCACATAAAATCTTTTTTGGTCTGCTGTAGGACAAAGAACCATGATACTTCACAGGGTTTGAGCCAAACAATTCATTTGTGAAAAATTGCACGTTTTCAGTGGAAGTAGCTGAACACTCCAGCGGAACCCTATACTTAATGACAAGGAGACAACTCCTGCTCCTAACGTCATGCCATTAGCTCAAAGCCTGGCTAAGGGGCAGGCATTGCCCAAGATTAATTTTGTCACCTAGCTCTGTAGAAGCTTAGTGCTTTTCACAAGTTTCTGGCTGCCTGTGCTCAAATCTGCTTCCTACTGTGAAGGGCAGGGCGCCAGGGTACCTCCTGGAGTTGCTGACTCCTTTCTTTTGTCAGGTCTGATTGGTTTGAACTTTGAACTGGTTTGTGGTAGTTAAAAATGTAACCAATGCACTGCTACAAGATATTGTACTCCTCACCAAAGAATGTGTTCTTGAGCAGTTCAGATGAATTTTGGGCACAGAGAACTGCTGCATGGGCAATTAGACTACAATTTGGGTTCAACAGGGAAAACCCTCTAAAATCTGTGCAACTAAAGGATACTTAGTAAGCAAAAGCCTTATATTCTATTTTATTATTAGCCTGAAAGACAATCCAGGGTGTAATTTCCTGTACTGAAATGATGAAAAGCTGTGAGAATTTTGTAGCTAAAGGCAAATAAGAACCATAAAAGAGCTGCTTGAAATTTGTCTGTTTACTCTGTAATTGTCTTGAAAAATAATGGGGAATAATCTGTATTACAAATGGAAGAATGGGAAGGAGAATGCATGCCAGCATGTTCGGGAGATGCTAAAGGGTCAAATCAAATTTTTGCAGCCAGAAGAGGAATCTCTGCTTTTGCAAACATATCCTGCAATTAAGGTTTTAAAGGGTGGAGTGCGCACCACATAACTCATTCCTTGAAGCAAGCAGAGTTCAGAACAGAAAAATCTTTTTCCCCAGGGAGAACCCTTGACTTAATTGACAAGAGGTGAAATCAACATATCTAGTATCTTAAGTCATCTATTGCAAGAAATGGAGCATATATTTAAAAAATAATTTTGACTAGTTTTTAATAATGAGATATCTTTTAACAAAGGATTACATAACATAATAGGGATTAACATAACCCAACTACCCATTTCATAAACTTTATGAATTTAAAACTCAGATAAATGTTCTATGTTTATAGGTCCCCATCCAGCAGATGTTTTCAGTAGATATTTAAACCTAAGCAAGTGCATATAAATCTGTTCTAAGTAAGGTTACTCCATATACTTTAGTGCCCTGCTAGATCAGAGCTATCTAGCATGCTGGAGTCTTACTTTTTTTAATCATTGTAACGTAAGCTAGCACTCCTTTTGCCATTTTAATGGAGCTCTATAGAGTCTGTCTATCATAATACGTGACCTATGCACCTTAATTGTTATTTTTAAGCCTCTTTATGTTTTTCCATAGAGGTGTTTGCCAAGATGAGGTTTGCTTCCTTATAAGCAGTCTTTCAGGGCATTTTTCATGAACTTTCACCCTCCTGACTCCTTTTCTTTAGGGTTAACAGGTTTGGATTTCAGGGTTTGGAGTTTCTCTTTCACTATTTTGGTGTCAGTGGCCTTACTAAAAGAAATTTTCTGGCATTGAACTTATAATACTGGGCGAGGGCAAGGGTGTGTTAGACCTCAAAATGACATTGAGCTAAACTTCTTAGTTCCTAGTAGGTAGAATTTCGGAAACCAACATTGTTTTATAAGTCTTTATATGCATCTGGTCTTAGTTGCCTGAAAAATCACCTATTTTCACATTATTTTGATATTACCTGGCACATTCTAGCTAGTAGTATGCCACCCAAGAAACCACAAGACAGAGAGAAGTGGTTCAACAGCACATCTTTCTTGGTGACCTGGCAAACCCAAGTGTGGATCTATAGCACAGGATACATAGGGTAGTTAATACCTTGTGTTTCTCTTCGTAAGTGTGCTTGGGACATCTGGAAAGCTGAATGTGTAGGGGAAAAATGCTATATTGGCAGGGATTAATGCCAATAAGGCCTACTTTAACATTATTCTACAAAAGCATTTCAATTATTGCAGTAAAGTGGTGCTGCATGTCACAAGAAGTGAAATAATTTACTAAAGCAGGATGAAAAAAAGCGTAGATGTCTTAATAACTGCAAGCATTCTTTGGTATGTCAGACAAATTTAAATGTAAAACATGGGCAGCTGTGATGACCTGAGTATAGTAATAGGCAAATACGGTAAATACTGGTAGGTAAACACTTTTCAGTTATTTATCTTTGCTGTGATGTAGTAGCACTGGAGGCAGATGTCATTGCTAACTGGTAACAAATTCCTGTGTCTATGGAACTTTATATCCTTCAGTGACCGGCATGTCATCTCTGAGTTTCTTGGTTTCTTTTTCCTCTATGCTCAAAAGCCTGGCTGACAGCAAGTCAGGCTTAGAGACAAACTTGTAGGGAGTGCTGTAGTAAGAATCCTGACCAGTCAATACTCCCCAGTATTGGGGCTCAGGGAGCCACAAGAGATGTGCTGTATTAGAGTTGGCGTTGCATTGGCAGGATGTGTCTTAAATTTGTAGTTCTGTAGCACTCCAAGTTTCTTCGGTGTGAAGTTCATACTCTCTTGGGAGTTCTTGGTACAGAAGGAAGTTGAAGGACAATCACTCAGATGAGATCTCAAAGATTATTGGTGAACATTTCTTTGAAAGACAGAAATAAAAACAAATGTTGTCATGTCCATAGGAGACTGAGATTAAATCCTTTACCCTGCAGGACCCCATTGCCTGGCTATAATAGAAGTGTCTGAAAGCTAAGCTTATTCATGTCAAAATTTGACAGCACTGTCTGCTCATCTCAATGCTATTCCATACAATACCTTCTGGCATATAATGGTAATTTTTTCCTATCTTGAGCGCCAGTGTACCTTTTATGACGAACAGTTTTCTTGCTGCCTTCACTCTACATTTGTGTTCTTTTTTACTACTAAACTGATTGCAAAGAATGTGTTGAATATATGTCATAGCCTTGGCCCATGGTTTTACATCCTCATTAAAGGCAGGAAAAGCCAAATGAAAACACACACGAACGGAGTGGAGAGGGAAAGAAGAATGGGAAAGTTATAGCTACATGATGAGTATTCTGTCCCATACAGGCAATTTGTTACTTTGCAGCATACATTTTTTCACAGCACTATTTTGCAATAAAAGAGAAGGGGTTACAGTTGCCAGTTATTAATGACTAACACCACAAACGTGCTGTCCCTTACCTAGTTTAGAGAGCTCATTTCATACTACAGGAGATACTAGATTTTGAAAGATGATTGATGTATAGAGACTCCAGCATGCCATAGGAGAGGGAGGCTACAAGGATAGTGGTGCCAGTACCTGGGAAATTAGTCTGTGTTTTTATTCCTTACAAAGGAATACAGTTATGAAATACTCCAAATATATCCTTGACTCTCACTTGATCAAATGAACATCTGATTGCTTCACTCACCATTTTCAGTAAAGGGCCCCTAGCAAGAGCCCCTAGCAGTCCTCTCAGTATGGAGATTTATGTGTTTAGATTCAGGCTCATGGTGCCATCAACATTCTTCTAATGCATCAAGTTTATGAGCTTTTTACTGCTTAGTATAATTGTAAGAAAAGAATATTTGTAGTCAATTCTAGTCAAATGCGAGAAACCTCACATTTGGGTCTATTCATTGCTTACTGCCATGGAAATTTTCTTTGCTACTCAACTGCCCAGATACCTAATTCTCATGTCCTGGCTCAGTTTTTGCCAATGTCCTACCCAGGTGTAGCCTCATTTAATGTAACTTAGCTTGGGCAAGGGTGGGTCTGGAAACATGTCTATCTTTACTCAATGGCATGTGACAGTTCTGCACTCCAAAGCACTTGGTGCCTGTATTTGGAAAATGTCAATACAGCTCTGTGGGAAACAGAGAAGCAGCTGAAAGTACACTTCTGTGGATTGGCCTACTGCAGTTACTTATTTTTCTCCAGATTTTCACACCCTTGCACAGATGCTGTCCGTTACATAAAGCACAAGAGGAAATAGCATCACAAAGAATCAAATGGTGAGCTGGGAGCTGAAGGATGGCAGACAGGTGCTTCAGACATAAGTCAAAATAACCAAGTGTAAGTGAGGAACAATACTATTGAGAGTCCAATGTTATGCAGGTATAAAATTGATGTCAGTGAAATAAAAATTGGTCACCAAGTGAAAAAGGCTGAGACTTGGCTTAAACAAACTCATCAGCACTGGGGACAGAGGTGAATTTCAGTTCTTGAAGTCAATAAACACTCTTGCTGAATTTCATTTGAAAAAGGGGGGTAAGTCCCCTCACCCAGCTGGAGAAATTTTGACTGGTTTCCTGTGTTTGATGGGACCATGCATTTGATACACTCAATAAATGCAAAGGCAGTGGGTCATAAACAAGAGAAAAGGTTACAGCAATGATGGTTACTCTGAGCATTGTTTTGAACCACCACAATTAATCACACATCTCATTTTATCATGGCTATGTACTGGGTGCAATCTGTTGTATGAGAGCTACATATAGGGAGGAAGACAAACGCCCATTTCCTCTCAGTATTTGGATTTGTTTTGGTCTCATGCCAGTGAAAGTCTCAGTCCAGGCACCTTCCACCACAAATCCTCACTTTAACTGTGCAGCCTACTTATCAGTAGGGCCTTTTTGGCTGTGGTAAACCTTGCCTGCATTGATTAGCACAGCTACTGACCCAGAGTGGGGCTGGCAGCTGCATTCTCTATTTCCTGCCCAGGCATCTGCTGCCTGATTGGAGGAAAGTAGTTCTTAAACCTTCTTCAAAACAGGAAATTTCTCTTCTCCCTGCTTCCTGAGATACAGGAACCGTCTCCGAAGCAACCCGTAGACAAAGACTTGTATTAACTAGTGGAGTGCCATAACAGATGTAGTGGGAGTTCATAATTCAAGCCATAACCTATCCTGAAAGCTTGGAAAGTGCCTCTTGATGCACCATTGCTCCCACATCTCTGTGCCTACACTGCTGCCTCATTAAGCAGTCTGGATGTTAATTAGCAGATGATAATCCTATTCATTGAAAGCATTCCTAAACGCTTTTCATCTTCATGATTAAGTATTGATTTTGTGCCACCAATCTCTGGAACATAAATATGTAATATTTCCCCTCTGACTTTGCATTGGAGAGGTGACTGAACATGACAATGTTGCCACTCTCTCTTTTATTTTTTTTAATGACAGTACAAGTATCCTTTGACCAAAAAATACTGATATCTCATGCTTTGCTCATTGAGTAATTTCTTACTTATGATCAAGCCTCCTTTAGTAGTCAAAAGTGGAGCTTTCAGCAAATCACTTGCAGTTTGAATGCAGTCCATTGAAGTTTTGGAGAAAACGACATGCATGCTTATAGTTTGTAGTTTGTATCACTGAAGGCCTGTTACTAGCAGAGCCAGTGAAGCATAGCTGAAATTAGTATAAACTTCTCTAATTCTGCATTCATAGAGAGTGTCAAAAATTTTACCCTAAAGTTCTGATTTGGTGGGTACCTTCAAAAGAGCCTGCAGGTCAGCTGTATGTGATAGGGAATTAAACTGCACTTCAGAACATAAAAACCAATGCAGCAGATGAAAATGATAAACAGTGAGAAATCTTTGTTCTTGTTATTTGGTTTGGACATAAATTCTACCTACATGATCATCTTTTCACACCAAATGCAAAGCCCCTGTCAGCTCCACCCATAAAACTGAGTAATTCGGATGCCTGAGTAATTTTTCTAGTGTTAAGCTTAAGGAAATAGAGCAGTAGGATATAGCAACGTTTAGAAGTCACCCTTGCCTTTGCATTCAGCTACTTTCTCACCAAATACTCCCTGACAATAGAGTCCTGCAATGGAGAATCCCCTCAGACTGTCCGATTTCCTGCCAGCAAGCTATGCTGTTGATCCTAGAGTGGCTGCCTTCAAAATCTAGACTAATTATTTTGCCTATGACTGTACCTCTGGTAATCAGCAGGTAACAGGGGAAACTGTTACGTACTTGCGGCTCATGCCTGCTAACCCAGGCCACCTGAATTCCCAGTAGTGGACAGAGATGCCTTACACTGGAAGGGTTTCTCATTGTTTCCCATGATTTTCATACACTCAGAAGCCTGTCCTGTCACTGCAAGTGATTTTTAACAGGAGAAGCAAAGTTTGCCAAGAGAAGCAATTTATCTGGATAAGTTGATCTGGGTCATAAGGCAGACAAGCTCACCTTCAGTCCTCTCACAAATTAGGGGAGAAACCAGTATGTTTTAAGCTAAATACCAGTTTTATGTAACTTTTCTTGTTTTAGCCTAGTCATAAATGTGAGAAGAATGTAATGAGACACAAGCTTGCTGCTATGGTCTTCCTAGTTAATGCGTGTTTCCATTGATTGTTCTGTGGAAGAAAAAACTTAAACCTAGCTCTTAAAAGGTTATGTTATGCTGCATGAGGAGAGGTAATACAAAAGTGGTGTGATCAGAATATGGAAACATTTTTCACAGTGACCTGGATTGTGGGATGAGCTGCTTGTGATATATCTATCCTCTGGGGCCAGTTATGCTGGGATCCTTATTTGGGATGAAAATGTTGTGAAATGCCCAAAGTTTCCTATTTTGAGCACCTCCCTCCTTGTTTCTTCAGTCTCTCTCATAGGCAACCAAGACCGTTTTTTTCTAGTCTTCCATGTCTAGAGGAGGCCAAGTGGTTCCAGGGTGTTATTCTATGTCCTCGCTGCAGTGCTTCATGAGTCAACATGCTTCAAGTGGAAGTACTCATGAGGAAGGATATGAGGCATTCCTGCAGTTCTGACTAGCTTCTCACAAAGCCAGGCAATTAACTTTCTGAGCTTGCTCTTGAGCACTGGTATGGATGGTGAGAAGCTCCACAAATACTGATTGTAATTTGGCAAACAGGCAACAGAGGATGCATGAAAGCCTTATGGAACCAATGCACTTAGGAATGCTTCTCATATGGAGCGTCAAAACTGAAACCTCTCTCTTCTGCCTTGCATTGCTTTGCCTCTAGCAAGCATTTCTAATTACAGCTGCTTCAGGGTGTAAAGGTCCCTTTTATCCCCAATTTTGACGTTAGGTTTCATTTCACTGAAATTTCTCTGTGGAAGGTATCTGAGCAGCCTACTTTGGAGCACTTCTTTGATGTCCTCTAGGCAGAACGGCCAAATGAATATTGTTCCTGAATGAATTAGTCCCCAGTTACATATTTTGAACATTTTTAGATATCACCAGGAGAAGAATGTGTACACAGCCACAAGAAAGTGTTTGTACAACAATTCTGTCAAAGCAGAGCAAGAGTATCTTCTGCCTATTTTGTGCAGTACTGTCTTTCAGAAGCATTGAGCTGTGGAATGAATGAAACTTGACTTCTCATAAATTTGTGTCATTCATGGTTGCCTTTCAAGTGGAACATAGTGTGAAGTCTGATTTAAAGGTCTTGCCTGTAGCTGGGATGTAAATAAAAAACTTTCTGAATTCACTAGCATCCGATAAAGAGTGGACTCATACTGCAGTTTCTCCTGTACTGATTCCTCCTCTCTTGTCTACATGTCCATCCTAGACTTCAATCTTCAGTGAAGAGTATCAAAAGGAGAGAAACAAAGTTCAGCTGAAGGAATTTTGATGTGGAGGACTGAAGTGACGAGACACACAACATTTGTATATGTTGGGTGGTAGCACTTAGGAACCTTTAAAGCTGTGTCAGAGCTCCTAGAGTCTGCTTCTGATCCAAGCAGAGAAAAAGGGACAAAATTTAATCAGGTGACAATATCTAAAGCTATTTAATTTTCTTAAGTGTTTTGATTCATGAGGACAGAAAAGACACAATAATACCTCATTATTCATATGCCTTTGAAGCAGTTTGCCTCTCCCTACTCCCTTTTCTCATATATTCATTAATGTAATTGATTCTAATAAGTAAGATAATGTCATCAATGTCTCTATCCTTTCTCAGTGCATGTAATCAGGAGACTTCCACAAGTTCTTAGCCTGCACCATTTTTCAGATTGTTCATTCAGAGCTATGGAGGCACTAGCTTGTATACTTTCAGTGTGGATAAAAGTACTTTGCTCTCCTAAAATCAGGATATTGGATTTTTTTTTCCCCAGGAAGCTAGAAAACATTTTACCTGACTTTCCATTGCTCTAGGACATCTCTATTTTTGCTTAGCCATGGCAGAACCATACACTTTCCATGATTTTTGTATTCCTTAGTTAAGACAACAGTGATAAAAGCATTTTGTACTGATTATAGTGATTATAGCTGATTATTTCATATCATTAAAACAGAGATACAGAGGCCTCTTTAAATTTCTTGTTTCGCTCTGCATACCTTTTCACTAAATTAGAATTCAGTTCATGCTAGTTCTGCAGCATTTTTTGCAGCTCTATGTATTTTCGAAGTGTCCTTCCTGCCGCAATGAAGGATTCTTCCAAGTCTTGTGAAGTTCTGTGGTTTCAGCATAGTGGGCACTGAGAAAATGAGATGGGGAAATTAAGAAAAACAATTTGTTCTAGCCTTTTTTTTTTCTTTCCTTGGGCACCTCTTAGTGGGAGAAGAGTTTAAATCCATTTTTGCAGATCCTGTTGAGCACTGCTATGTCAGGACTCTGAAAACAAGAGTGTTTCTTTTGGGAGGAACTTTCTCTGCTGTAAGCTGAAAAGAAAAGGGAGCCAGAGAGGCTGGGAAGAAAGAGGTCTGTTTCTAGAGGTCAGTGTGAACTGTGAAAGGAGTTTTGCTCCTAATTCACAAGACCATCCTGGACACTGAGACCTGCCAGACTGCTTACATTAAACGAGGGAAAGATTGCCTTTGACTGAATTGTGCATCTGGTGTATTCTACAGAGACCTCACCCACTGTGGATCCTTTACCCCCCAAAACCAAGACCTTTCTGAGGGCAGTCTGCCAGGGCTCCTATTGCTCCAGCTACTGTGAATGGTGTGCACACAGCCCCGACTCTGCCTATGTACCCATCCTTGGCTGATTATCTAGCCATTATTTACAGCACCTGGATAAATGAGTGGGTTTTTAAATTATCTCCTCTATGGTTAGCTTTGGTGACATCCATTCATGAAAAAGGAAGACTTTGACTGACCAAGGGGCAAAAATACACTGGATAATACTGCAGAATTGAGTGGCAAAAGACCTAATCAAGTTTTAGAGAGCAGTAGAAAACCCCACAAAATCAGCAAATGAAAAACATGTTTTTCATTTTCCAACAGCAGGGACTTCAGTGTCCTCCATTTTTCAGTGAAAAAAGGACCCATTTGCTCCTGGCTTTCAAAAAGAGAATATTATTTTGTATGTTTTGCCAACAGCTGATAAATTTTTCTGCAGATGGACTTTCAAAGAAAAACATGTTTTCCTGTCTCTACCAGCGTTTTACTTCCTTGCTTTACACAATTGCAGGAGAGAGAGTGAGCAGTGAGGAAGGTGGGAGTAGTTGTGCCTATTACTATATGTCCTTTTTTTCCCACATCCAGTTTTGTTTACAGATTTAAGACATGGCAAAACATGTTTTTCTTCATCAGGAGAGTAAATTTTTTTTTGCTGCTGACTTAAAAAGAAAAAAAAAAATATATTTTTATATATATTCTTGTCCCAAACACCCCCACTCCCCTTCCCCCGGCTCCAAGAGTCAAACAGATGTCTTGCATTTAATTTGTAAGTAACATTTTGAGACCTGCTGGCATTTTTCCGATTGACAGCTGAACAAGTGCTTGTGAGGGCTTGTGAGTTTGAAGAATAAGTGACAAAAGATATTCAGAATGATTGTAACTAGGCATCTGTTGTATGTATGGAAATAAAATGTTCTTACGTGTACTGGTAGGTCTGTGCAAATCCATAATCTGATTCTAAATTCAGAAACGGTCCTAAAGTTTTCAGCATGGTAAAAGCTGAAAAACTGAGTAGTATTGGCTCACTTATATTGCAGTTATTGTAGATTATAACTGTAACAGAGTGTCTTGTAACAAACGCCTTGGTCCTTATTAAACATATGTACAATACCTAGGTGAGCTTTTTCTTAATTTATATGACATAGATATACCAAATGCAACTATAATTAGAGATGCTAATTATAGCAGTGTAAGTAAGACCTTATTGGGTCTCAAGTACTGCTCATGACTGTACATTCTAGAAAACCAGGATGTAAATGTACAAGCATATATTATTGAGTGTGTATGAAATTTTCAGATGCAGTTAGTGTGCCTAAATGCTTCAATTTTGTTCCATCCTGAGCTGTAGAAAGGCTGTCTTACAGCTGTAGTGGCAGCTGTAGGTGCTGTGGATGTTAATGGAATAAAAATCTTTAATTGGCCTTGCAGAAAAATGAAGAATCTGCATTTTAGAGGCCATTTTGAAAGTTTCTTTATGGTTGTTCTCTGCTTTTAAATTCTTACTTGAATTCACATATTATATCTAATTAAAATACTTTGGCTTTTGATGGAGTGATATGAGTGAATAGAAAACTACATGACTCTAGACGAAGCTATTGTCTTTACATTTCCTTGGAAAGCTGTATGACCACAAGGGATCTTGTGCAGCTAAAACATGGCTATTTCGAATTTTAACAAAGGTGAAAGTGAAATAAAATCTGGGGGTTTAACAACTCTATTGATAGTGTAGTAGGTGTTGGTGAAATAAAAATACTTTGTCTGGCTTGACAGTTTGTCAACAGCACTTTCAATCTGTATTAAACATTGAGTACTGTGTTAAATATGTTCCCTGTTACCTGTAGGGGAAGTAACTGTCATCTGCCTTCTTCAGGTGATTGTGCCAAAAATGACAAAATCTAAGCGTTGTTAGTGACATCATGCTGGCCAGTGTGTGCTACACAAAGGGAAAGCCTTCTTTTAATTAGGTATTGGAAGAACCAAAATTTTCATGGGGACTGTTAACCTGGAAGCTGCTGTGAATTGCTTCCTGTCTAGCTCCACATCACAAAACCTGTTTCTTCCAGCTGCCAGGGAAATCTCTTGGGATGCCACGTAACTGCATGATGCCATTGAATGGAATTAAGGCGGTTTGTAAAATACAGGAGAGGAATGCCTAGACAGGCCAGCTAGCTCATGACCATCACACATATTGTACTTTTGCCAAGAATTTGGCTTATACCTTGCTCAGTTTTTTCTGTTGCAAGTATTACTGTGATGGACAAGTAGACAGATTCTTTGGACTATGCAGCATGTGGCTGAGTAGGTCATCTGTTATTTTACATACCCCAAGTCTACATGTTGTACCTCTGCTATCACTGACTGCTGAGCAGAGTTCACAGAGCTCATTGCTATTCCTTGAGGAGAAGGTCTGATGTTCATTTTAATGTGTCCATTTTCCATGGGAAACGTTGCATCTTTTTGCTTATTTTCATTCTGGTTGTCTTCCTCTTACTTGGATGCTTTTGGGAGGGGTAGAGGAGTCTATACCAATTCCCTGGTGCATGACTTGCATTAAATCCAAGACACAAACACTTTGGCAGATCTTTTTCCACCTAAGAAGTCAATAGGGACAGGCAGAGAGGAACATTGTCTTTCCCTGACCAGGTAGGTGCTACTCTTAGACATGTACCACTGTATAAGTAACTGCTGGTGAGCACTACAGTAACATAACGTTGTGCAGGAACTTAATTTAGTGCTTTTTCACTTGGGGGAGAGTTCTGCGAAAGCAATAGAAGTCTCCTCCCTCAAAACCCCAGCACTTCTGTTATAATTATTTCCTTGGAAAAATTAGCTTCCCATTTCTAGCCCCTTTCCAGAAGATCTTCCAGATTCCCCTGTGAAGCTTTGACTTTG
Source organism: Acrocephalus scirpaceus scirpaceus (assembly GCA_910950805.1). NCBI lineage: Eukaryota > Metazoa > Chordata > Aves > Passeriformes > Sylviidae > Acrocephalus > Acrocephalus scirpaceus. The sequence continues at coordinate 21,776,335 of OU383782.1, forward strand.
GCAGGCTCAGGAGACCATGGCAGTATCGCTTTACCCTGGCTGCCAGAGAGGGCCCTGGGCCTCGCACAGGCCCTGGCAGTTCACACCCCGCAGGCACTTGGCCCTTCAGGCTTGTGCCTAGGACACTCAGCCCCACGGCCCACCCCTGCTCAGCAGCTGTGGAGCAAAGGGGTGCAACTGTTTCTGGGGCTGTATGGCAGGGCAAGCCTTCGGTTTGGTAGAGCCGAAAGGGACGCTGCCTGTGTCAGCTTGAATGTACAGAGCTGTTGTTTATTGTCTTGTTTTTCAGGGAAAGCCTTTCAGTACGTTCAGCGACTCAGGGAATTTCCACTATTTTTCTTAGCGCTCCCCCCACTCCGTTGGCCTTCAGACACACACATTGTGTTGTTTTGACGTAATTTCAAGCAAATATTTTGCCACCGAGAGGCAGTGCAGGGTCACAGAGGTCCTCCAGGCTTGGGCTTCAGGCTTTCAGCCCTCCCCAGTAAACAATAGCTCTATAACTCATTAAAACTCCCTTTTGATTACTTTTTCCTGTTTCTGATTGTTTTGGAGCAGCAGGGGTGGATTCCACACTAAACAAACTTCTTTTTCCTGCTGCTAAATTTAAATGTCTCTGAACTGAAAGGATTTGCTAATGTCTTTGGCAATAACTCCATCAAATAGAAATTACAACTTTAAACAAGATTTAGACTATTTCTGAATGCTACAAGAGAATTATGACTTGGTTTTGCAGAACAATTTTTCATGTCTAGGATTTTTATTTTACTCTCTCTCTCTTTTTTTTTTTTTTTTTTGAAAGACAGAAAAGTTGCCCAGACCATCTCTGTTGGCTATTGTACCCTCTTCAGATTTAGTAATAGTCATGTTTTCCCATTGTGGCCTGCATGAAACCAAGCTGGTAATCTTGCTTATCTCCTATTTTCTTCTAATTCATTCGTTTTCTTCAGCTTCATGTCATTGATTCAGCACTCCTATTTCTGTCTCTATTCTCTGAAATAGAGACAGTCTCTTGTCTTTTTTTCACTGCATGGTTTTCTCCTGCTTGCAAGTCACCTGATCTACATGACCTAACTATAAAACTCCCTCGTCCAGCTGACTTTCTTGATAATTTCTGTATTCCATCTTTTATTTATAGCAGGGGTAAACTCCTGAATTGTTTTCAGCAACCTCTAATTTCCTTGCAGGCAGATATAGATTAATAAATTAATAATTTTCTTTGATGGACAGCAAGGAGAATTTAGGAAAGTGAATTGCAAAAATTCCAATTCAAGGGAAAAATATGTGAAAATTTATCCATTCACATCCTTTTATTACATACACTGGCCACACATACCTAGACATTAATCTGCTCAATGTGTACTAATCTAGCATGAAACCTGCTTTTCGGATACAGTGCAAAAAGTGATAAAATAGCGAACTGAAATGTAATCTGTATAGCACAGGTCCCTATGTGGATTTAATTAGCAAGACAATAATTTACTTCTGTCATTTTTAAACCCACAACTAGGATCTCTGGGAGAACCATGTCTGAACATGTATAAAAGATGCAGTGCGTCCTGACAACCTCCTTGGAAATTTGCTGTTATTATTAAGCATGACAAGGAATTTTTTTACTTTGTAACAATTATTTTCTAAAATATTACTATAATTACAATTTAGTTAGCACGAATCACATCCATTTATAACAACCCGAAGGTTGCAGCCTACAATCTGCTGCAGGGTTAGAGGGGAAAGCGTTTCACTGACATTTCTACACTTGGCTATAGGGGCAAGTATCTAAGAGGGGTGTTAGCGAGTCCTTTAGTCTTAAAGAAGTAATTTCTGCTGCTCCTGTCTTGTATCTTGTGTTGCAAAGCAGTGAACTTTCTTTTGCATACCTAAGGAGTTCAATATCTGTGTCCAACCTGTCACTGAATGGTGATCCACCTGCCACTCCTGATTCCCTGATTCATTTCCTGTGCAGCTTTGACCGCATAATGACAGGAAAGTTTGACTGCTTCCATAAAGATTTTTGAGGGAAAACACTTGAGAAGCAGGTGATGTAAATAATCTGCAACCTATGCTCCAAAGACATAAAGTTAGTTTTGATGTTGAGAAGACAAATCTTCCCGGACATTTGCTTTAGACCAGACTCGAAAATCAGATCAGCCATTGTTTATGGCACAGATCAGACTTTGTGGAAGCAAGATTTGCCCTTGGGTTTGCCTTGGCAACTTGCTGTTGAACCCGTGTGCTATATATAATCTGCATAAATTAAAGTGCACCTTTCATCGAGCATTCAGGAATAGACTCTGTTAACAGCTTGTGTTCAAAATAAAGATTGCTCCATTCAAATCTGTATTATGCAAGTGAAGAGTGGATCATAAGGCTTCCTGGGAAAATCCAGATTATGGTTATTTCCATGAAAATAAAAATTGATCTTGATTATTCCTAGACAGTTCTTGCCCAGGAGTTGAAATGACTTGTCTAAAAATAGAGTAGCAGCTCTCCACAGACACAGTGTGGTATTTATGTAGAAAAAATTGTTAGGAGCCCATGGTGCTTTGGAGCCAGCAGACTGCCTGTGATCATCCTCGCAAAGATGTTCCCTGGCCATAGACAGAGAAATGCAGCTGCCATCTACATCCTGGGTAGGAAAAGGATCACAGCAACAGTCAGTGGGGATCTGAGACAGTGAATGAAGAGGACAAAAGAGCTGAAGATCTTCCTGTAGGGTTGTCTCATTTCTTAGATCTGAATCTATCTGAATTTCATCTTATTCCTAACTGCTTTATGAGGTACCTCAAGCTGTGTAAACAGTAAAGCAATAATAGCAGGTCACAATGCACTCATCACAGACCATGAAGAATAATAGCCTATGAGTCAAGCAATATGCCCTCTCTAAACGATATAATGCTTCTTAAAGACAGGAATATTAATCACCCCAGGAACTGACAGGATCTGATGGGAGAGACTGCTATTAATATTATCTCCCTTGGAAACATTTGCAATGGCAAGAGTAATTTTAATAATGCTGGAACAAAATTAACTGGGCTGGCTAGCTTCGTAGCAAATGGGAACAGTGAGGAAGGCAATACAAAAACAGAGAGACTAATTCATGAAGGAGGTGGACCAGATTTTTCTGTTGACAGCTCAGACATGATAAGGAGAGGGGGAGGGAAGTTTTTGTTTTAAAGGTTGTATTTGTGCCATCAATTGTCAAAATCTTGTTAAAAGTCTAATTCAGTTACCATGTTTTTGTTGCTGTCCAGAGACCGAATGTATGTATTCGAGGGGCCTTATATACAATTTTTGCCACAAGCAGTTTACTATGATTATATTATTCCAATCTGGCTGGTTCCCATGGAGTCTCTGAAACCAAATCATATCAGAGGAAGATGAATATTAACAATCCTGTCTCTCTCAGGAGAGCTAATAAAAGAATGGCGATCTCGCGTTTAGGTTCAACACAAAGAGCTTTGAAATGGCCATAGAATTATTGACATCACTTCTCAAGAGACCTAGTTCACTTATTTACTGCTTGGCTTGGTCACAAGCCTTTTCTATACCTGTGCCAAACCCCAGCAAGATTACAATGGAAATAATGAATTTGTAAGCTAAATAATGAGGCATATGTCAGAAGGAGAACTGTCATAAGGGTTTAGTAGGAAAACAAAGTGCTAAGAGCACTGCATTTGATTTCTTCCTTTGTTACATTCTGCTTTACACGAATATGCCATCTGCCTTAGAGTATTATATACCAATTAATAATGAAAAAACAGATAAATTGGAGCAGTGCTTTAGGCAGATGGCAAATTGCTATTTTTTATAAATATTAAACCAAATAACCCTAATGGATTTAGACTTATCTCTGAATACCCAGTATGAGACATTCAAGCTGTGTTGATAGCTGTGAGTCCACCAATGCTGTATTACATTCCCAACTGGAAAATTATAATCAGGCATTTGGCTTTAAAACTTCTCGGCAAAAGGAGGAAAAATAAATTAAATTGTAGAAATGGAGACATTTTCAAACCTTTCTTTCTGAACCAATTCTCTTAAATAGCAGTATCAACTAAAGAGAACATTTAGGCTCTTCTCAATGTATTTACAAGATGTACAGAAAATAACTACCCATATATGAATTATCTTATCCCTGGAAAGGGAGTGGTCAGACCCCTATTTAGTTGCTCATGTAAACAAGATGCTGATAAGAAATTCTGAAAAAAAACCCCTCTCCCTGGTTGTCTCCATTCCAGACTTTAATCATTTAAAAATGGGAATAATACTACTGTTCCAGCCCCTGCATATTGCTGCCTAAGATGGATATCAAGCTCCATTCAAGATTTTAATAGACTGTAATGAGACTGTGTTGTTACTATGGCCTGATATCTCAGTTCTCTATTTACAAGAACAGCTACTTAGGACACTTTGGTTAAAAGGAATTTCTCTAGGAAAAGACCAGTTTGTCTGAAATGCTTTGAGCAGGGAGAGGGCAAAATGATGGAAATTAATTTGTGCCTTTTCCACAAAGCAAACTTATTTTTAAATGAAGGATGTGACAAGGGTGGCTCTGCAATGCCTACTATCAGTCTCTCTCCCGAGCATGAGAAATATCACATCAATTAAAAAAGGCAACAGTGACTATTCATTATTTCCTGCTGTCTACTTGGCATGAAGCTGATTGTAGAGCTAGAAAATTCCCCTTTTCTTTGGTTAGGTTTTTCCTGGTCCCACATGGATCTGCATCTAACTTTGCCAGTCAAAAATTGTCAAACAGGTCCCCAATAACTGGTTGCCTAATGTGGTGACTAAATTCTGAAACCAGGGTTAGTGACCACAGAGCAACCATATGGATAAACCATGCAATGGAATATGCCTATTTTGGATAAACAAGTCTCTCTTCAGTCAAAACCTCCAGGCTCAGCACAGCATGTGTATGTGACAAAGAATAAGCATGATGTTATTTTTCACTTGTAGTTGCTGGTGCTCTCCTTCTTTACCAACATTATCAATAAGCTTGAATTAAAACATGAGTTCAACCATTAAATGTGGTAAAAGGAGGTGACATAGCAGACATGAGATATGGACATATTTTCACTTGGAAATAGCACTTTCAGCCTCTCGAGTGCCATAGAAGCTACAGCATAAAACTGCAACAAAAGCCTTTCGAATGCCATAGTAGATACTTCACTCACTACTTCTGCCTTGTCAACTGTCTTACAAAGATCTAAGCAAAGAGCCTTCACATGTGTTCCTTCTCTGCTCCTTGACACAAGTAGGTCAGTCAAAGAAGGAAAACATCTGTCAATAACAGGAAGACACTAAATAAAAACAACCACATGAGATGCCTGTGACTCTCTCAGAGGGGTAGTCTTTGTTTGGAGAGAAAGAAGCTTTCAGGACCAAACACCTAACATTCCTACTCCTTCACAGTAATATTGTGAGTTCCGGAACCCCAATCCAGCAACACCTCAGTACCACCAGTGATCGCTTCACGTCAAAAGAGCCACAGCTAATTTCCTTGCACTTAAGAGCTATTGAAGGAGCAGACAATACTGGGACTATATTACCTATAAAACCTCCCCCTCCTTCATTGCATTCTGAGTTTTGTGACCTTATAGTGGCCCCCCATATGATTTTGCTCTTGGGAAATGTCTCAGTGAAGAGAGAGGGTCAGAGCAGCACAATGTACAGGATTGCATTTGTCTTTGTGTTTCCACCCAGAGGGGCTTCAAAGTAACTTATGGTAGGAAGGTGAGACACATATATAATGTCCCTGTGGTTATGTGAGGAGGGGTTTTGTACACTAGAGCAGTGTTGAAACACATCACCATCTCCTATCTATGAGGGACACAGGAAAGCTGCTTTAATTTTCGTATTTTGTCTCAGATGTAGAGAAACAATTTTAAAGAAGGTACAGGAAAGTGGAAAACCCAGCATAAAAAGAAGAGGACCTCTTCTTTTTATGGAGAGGGTGACTGCTCCTAATATATTTCTTCTCATGATTGCTAAATATAATTGTCTTCTAGAGACTTTCTTTTAAATGGCAAAGGGGTTTGGTTAGCTTTTTCACTCACTTGCAACCTTTGTTGTAGTTTGGCAGTATTTGAAGGTCTTTTTGTAAAAGGGTCTTGAGCCAAAATTAAATTTTGTGCTCCAAACTGGTGCCCACAAAAACATGATCTCTTCACTTTCTGCTCCATCAGGTTCACTTACAATCTTCTGGGAAGAAACAAGAAAATCAGTAAATTCCTATGGGGCAGAGAGCTATTTAGGCAGTGTTGAGAGCTGACAGCTGCCAGAGGCATACTGAGGAATGCGCCCAGGTGGCATGTGCCACAAAATAGCCAATGCCAGAAGAATTTGCATACCTCCTCTCACCTGGTAGGAAATAGCTAATATGCAGGAGGGTGACTGAGAGAAGTGGCATGCTTAATATCAGAGAGGCTGCTTGGAGCCCCTGCTTGTCCCAGCAGGTCCATACTGAATCTCCAAAATTATGCCTGGATGAACAGAGGATCAACACCTGTTCTTGACTTGTATTGATGTCTTAAAAGTAGGTGTGGTATTTTCCTGGCAAGGAGAATGTGGAAAGCCTGTAGGAAGCATGATGTTAGTTAGGATAAGCATGTGCTGTGAAATTCAGATCTATCTCAGAAACAGGTTGTCTAGTTTTGATACTCTAGACCAAGCATATACTGGAAACAGGTAGTAAAAAGAGAGAAGCAGGAATTAGGCACACACCTACAGTAATCTTATTTTCGTGGTCTAATCTTAAGGGGCTCAGATCCTGTGCTCCTACTGGAGCATTTCTTGAAAACCCTCTTCCTATTCCCCAGCTTTCAATTCCTGTGAGTTGTGGTGATGAGGAGAATGGCTTTGCCTTGCCCTGCAAGAAAGAACACAACTACTTCAGCACCCTCCAGCCTCTGCCATCTCCAGAATGTACTTCTTTATCATCGGACTTCAGCTGCAACTGTCAACTGAAGAAAACTAAAAGTATTAGATATGAGAAATACCTCCACCAGGCCGACTCAAACAATGACAGAACAACCCCTTAGTGTCCAGGCATGGACATACAGCCCGCTGTATCTCTGTCCACTGCAGCACCAGCCAGGAATTCCTGACAACTCATTACTGAATGCATTCAGATATTTTTTCTGCATAAATAGTGACATTGAGAGTTTGTCTTTACTTTGCAGTAATTTATTATCCTATTATCACTGTTTGCAAACATCTATGCTCAGCACTTCTGGCCTTGTAGCACTGAAATACTAAGTGTTCATAAAGCCTAACCGTCAGCTATAAACTCAATAAACTGCTGTATGCACTAATGCGGAATTAAAACCATTCTTTGAGTGATCTTTTTTTAGCACATATGTGACAAAGGAGCCTATAAAAATTACAGGCTGCTTGTTTTCTTTTTTCCTCTGCTGCTGTAACACTTGCAGTGATTAGTTGGCATTTTAAAATATGTTTGGGTGTTAGGGAGGGTTCTTGTTGTGGGGTCTGGGTTTGGGTTGGTTTTTTTTTTTTTTTTTTGGTTGGGTTGTTTGGTTTTTGTGGGTTGAGGTTCAGACAAACATACGTAACCCATCAAAACCTAAAGCTGAAAAGTGATGTATTTTTTACGGCTGAAATCTTGGCTTGGACTAAATGTCTTCCTGTTTTGTTCAGGGCTCTCAAATCTGGGGTTTTTTATCTGGAGCTCTCTTTGCTACACATTCCTCTTAGCTGGAGATCAGGAGCAAAGGCGAGGGAGGCCGGGAACAAAGAACCGAGCACCCTTTTGTCCAGCGGTAACACTTTTTGGCCACCCCAACCCTGCGCCGTACCGACCGGCGGACGCACACTGCTGCCTCTCCGGAGAGTGAAGCCGCTATGCCTTGCTCCCTTGCCGAGCGCCGCCAGGACAGCAGCGCGGCTCAGCCGTGAGGGCGGGGCGGGCAGCCGGGGCTCGCCCGTGCGCTGCGGCGTTTCCGTCCGAGCCGCGTTCGCGTCCGCCCCACGCTGCCGCTTCTCTCCCGACTGGCGGCAGCACGCCTGAGCCCCGGCCAAGTAAACGCATTCGCGCGGGTGGCCTCGAGATGTTTCCTGCCGCCAAGGCCGCGTCCCTCCCGGGGCAGAGGAGGAGGCGAGGAGGGGCCTGGCACTGCGCCGGGCGGGGGCCGCTCGGCGCCCCGTCTCCCGCCGTGGCTCTCCCGCCTCGTGGCCGTGCCTGCGCTCGCTGGGGAGCCCGTGGGGCTGGAGCAGGCTGCCCCGGGCAGCCGCGGGCGCGTGGTCTCGCTGGCGCTGCCGGGGCTGCTACCGCGGCGGCGGCTCCTCCCGAGCGAGGGGCTGGACCTGGCCGCGGGTGACGCACGCAGTGCCATGGGCTGGTTTTACTGAAAGGTGTCTGAGCGGGGCGGGGGGTGTCAGAAATCTGTGTTGCTATGAAATGCTTCCTGCCATCTCATTTCCCCCCCTTAAATTCTGTTAACGAACGAATACAACCGAGCTTCCGTGTCTTGCATTAGAGAACCTGGGGACCTCGGTAGAGACTGCAAATAGATTATATAAACTGCTTTCTTTAAAAAAAAAAAATCTGCTTATCATCATGGGCATCGTTTTGGAATGGCTTTAATACTCCCCCTGAAACAAATACAGCAGCTGTAAGTGAAAAAAAAAATCAGAGGAAATTTCGCTATATGTATGGATCACTGGCTAGCATAAGATAGAGCCGGTGGTCTGTAGCAGGAGATAGAAAGATTTGGTAAGTAATTCAAGCCTTCAAGAGTAAGGAGGGAATTAAACAAAGGCTGCTTATATTTTGTCATCCACAGCAATCTGGAGAAATAAAAAAGAATGAAGCAGACTATTAAAAATAAGTTCAAGAAAATTATAGGGCAATATCCTGTATAATGGTCTGAAAAATAACCACTGATATTAGCAGCTTTATGAATAGTAATATGATGTAGCAATAAGTACAACCTCCTTTGTCATTTGTAAGTAATATGAACAGTCTCAATAACTCATGCACCAGTTTACATCTGTGGCATGTTTTGTTTGGTCTGCCCATGCTCCACAAGTGCATGACACCCTAAGGATCCTGAAGGTGATCAGTGGCAATGGGAAAGACATTTTAAGATAAGAAAAAAGGAGTTTAATCTCTGGTGGAAGGAGCAGTAAAAGAAGCAAGAAACAAAAATGGGATAAATTAGAATCAATATATATGGTGACTCTGAGGCCAAGTAATGGGGTTTGAAGCTGAAGGAAAAGAAATATATGTTAGAACTTGTCCTAGAAATGGAAGGTATGAGTCCAGTATCATGTGAATGGGATGAGGGCAATGGAGCAGATGAATGACAGCTGCACATTTTTCAGTTTTCCAGCTCCAGGGGTGAAAAATTGTGGACTTAGTTGTGGATTGGCTGAGAAGGACAATTGCTGCATCATCAGTTTGAGAAGGCTGACTTTCCCTCCAAAATTCTCTAAAAATTCCTTCTCTGAAAATCAAAAGAGGGAGCTGTAGTTTGACCTGGTTGCGTATTTTGACCCTGACACCACGTATCACAGCAAAGCTGTGCGTTGCTGGATTTTTTCCCTTATATTTATTCTATGCCACATAATAAGGTTTTTAGCAGCTGTGGTGAATTATTCTATAATTGTTCTGTTGCAAAAAAATATAGGCCTCTAGTACTAATAGTAGCAACTGAATTAATAATGAGCATGGAGAGAAGCACTATGAATGCACCTTTGAATGAACATTGATTGTTCTCTTCTTTCCCCTGACTCACGCCCTGAACTGGCCAAAGTGGATTTGCAGCGTGTAAGTGCTGAAAGGCTGAATGGTGTTTGGTAGGAGACTGTGGTTACTGCCTTTTTTGCACTCCAGCGTCTGCCTCTGGAGGATGAATGGTCATGATCAACACAACCACACAACCGCTTGATCTCATCCAGACACCGAGAAAGGGATTAAGAAAAGAGGGTTGGAGAGCTTCAGAACACCATCATTTTTAACTCTTCAGCAGTCTAGCTGCATGTATATGAGTGAGATGCATTATACAGGTAATCATTCACACATGGCTCATTCATTCATACCTCCTGAGTTGATGCAGTGCTTGGGAGGTTATACCAGAAAGTCAGCTGAGACAGCTCACGTTATAATTGGCATTCCAAAAGCTTCCAGCTTTTGAATGAAATGAAGAGCTTGGAAAACCTGTAGTACAGGGCTTCTAATTTCATATTGGCTTTATACAGTTATGAGGCTTAGGTTTACAGTCTCATAACTGTATAATATGTTGCATGTGTTACTAGCTTCTCCAGAATACAGCTGATGACAGAACTACGTGTATTTGGAAATGTACATTTCAAAAGCCATAAGACAGGTCTTGGTAATTTAATTTTGGTTTTCTTGTTTTCTTTGCTTTGTCATACAGTGTTTGTCAGCTGCCAAGTAAAAAAGATGAAGAGGCCTGTCCACGTTAAAGACTTTATTAGCCAGTAAAGGTAAGAATGCATCAGATGCTTGGTACATCATGGGCATTTGAAGTTTTAAATGCAAATCTCTACTTTTGCATTCCAAATTTGGCATTTCCTAGGTATCTAATTTCTTTGTGAAGACACTGTGCAGCCGCAGGTCTGTATAATCCCTTATTTGCAAGAATACCATACTTCAGTTTACAACTGGAAGATGTCTCTTTAATTTCAAATTTCAGATTTATGTCCTACCTTATCACCTGGCTTTGGCATTACTTCTTACTATGGATGTTAGTACGATAACCATGCAGTTGTTGAAAGACAGTTTTTACAGGTTCAGGGCAGTTGTATTGGACCTTTCTTGATTATGCTTGCCATTTTTGCAACATGCCTCTGTGAATGTGAAATATGCAAAATTCTGGAATATGTGCACTTAAACAGGCAGTAAATCTAGAACCCATGGATGGCTGAATTCCAAATTACTTGTAACCTCACACTTGTCTTCAATGTATACTTTTCTTTCATTAGACAGATGCTGCCTGGAGCAGAGACAAGGTCAGGAGGGCCAAGACACAGCTGGAGTTTAATTTGGCAAAGGATTTGAAGAATAATGATAACGGTTTCTACAAGTGTGTTGAACAGAAAAGGAAAGAAAATGCACATGTCGCACCCTCCATGCTCTCCTGCGGAAGACAGGAAGACAGATAAGGAAGACAGGAAAATTAAAGTCAACTGTCACGGAGAAGGCTGAGATACTCAGCAATTTTTCATCTTAGTTTTCTGTGGTAATCTCTCTTCCTACATCTCTCAAGCCCCTGAACCTCCAGACAGGGACTGAGGGAATATATAATAGTAGCTGTCAAAAATGAAGATCAGGTTTGGGACCACACGAGGAACCTGAACATACACAAGTCCATGGGATGCAATCAGTTGCATTCCATGGTCCTGAGGGAATTGGCTGATGTAGTTGCCAGGCCATTCTCAATGATACTTGAAAAGTCATGGCAGTCAGGCAAAATCCACAGTGACCGAAATAAAGGGAAACATTACACGCATTTATAAAAAGGATAAAAACAAGGACCATGGGAACTGCTTTCTGGTCAGCCTCACCTTCATGCCTGCTAAGATCACAGAGCAGTTCCCCCTGGGAGACAAGTCGAAACACTTGGGAGACAGAGAGGCAGTTAAAGACAGCCATTAAAAGAAATTAAAGAAATCCTGGCCTGAGCCTGTCAGGACGAGCCCCATAAACTCAACCAAGTCCCTGAACCCTCCATGGATGTTTGAAACTCTTCCACAGAAAGCCAAAGCAGTCATGACTCCAGAGGAAAATTTGTGGGTGATGGCTTATCACCGGTGGAGAATTTCCTTGGGAATTATGAACCTCACACATACGGAATTTTGGAAGTGGATCCCAATTTCAGCCTTGTGCACCTGCAGGAGAAGAGGGATCCTTATCCACAGCAAGGAATGCCCGGTGCCACAGTGTGTCAGACAATGAGGTGTCCCTGGAACGAGCAGCAAATCCCCTCTGCCCCTGTCCTCACACTCGGAGTGGCAGCCACAGGTGAGAGCTGTAAAGGATGATGAGTGGGCGGAGCCTGCCAGGGCTGCTTTAAAAAGGGAACCTCAGCTCAGTGTGGCTTGGAGCTCCTGGAGGAGAGAGGTTTGTGCTGTGCTGCTGAGGATGTCTTGTTGGATTTAGGGGAGCATGTGGATGTGGTGCTTTTCCTAAAGAAGATGCTGAGAGATGGACTTTTGTACCAGCTGAACAGGTAAGCTAGTGTGGATTTATATGGGGGACTTTTCTCTTTTCCATTTTCAATTTTGCTTTGTTAATCTGTCTGTGGTGCCTCTAGAAAAAGAGGGGAGGTTATGAGGTCAAAAAGTTTAAATTGAGAGAAGAAACTCCTCTTTCGCTAAAAAAACCCCTCCGTTTCCCTACCATTTATGAGTTTTGAAGGAAAATTCTCTTTTTCTGTTTTTGTTGGGGACAGAGTTGAAAGAGAGACTACATTTACTTGCTGTTATATTGGTTTAAGGTGAGGCCAATGCCTGCTGTTGCCTCAGTTTTCAGGTGTTAAATTGAAGGAAACCTCGGCTTTTCCAGCCCTTCAAGGGTTTAAATCGGGTTCTGCTGCTGTCTTTGGGGACGCTTCCGGCTGTGCCCCGGCCACGAGTGCCTTGCGTGGATTCACCGCTGGCATTCATTGTTTTGGGGGGGACGGTGCAGCTGAGCGGGGTTGGGAGGTGGGAGCCGTGGCACGGAGCTCTCTGCCCGCTCCGGTTTCGGCACTGCCGGGACACCCCCGGCCCGATACCGCGGGGCAGGTGGGTGGGTGTCTTGTACAGGGCAGCCCCAGACTGGCGTAGGAGCGGCTTTGGTACCGGGAGCTGGGTTCCGTTCGGTGCCGGGAGTGCGGGGCAGCCCAGCTTGCCGGAGGGGCGGCTTTGGTGCTGGGAGCACGGGGCCGGCCCGGGCACCGAGTGCCGCCGCTGCCGGGGCTCGCGGGGTCTCCCCGGTCCCCCCACACCGTGAAACGGTGCCAGCTGCGGAGTGAGTCCAGGCACTGATGTTTTTCTTTTTTTGTAGCTGACAAAGAGACAACAGCCCGGTGACAGCAGGAAATTCCCAGATGGCGAGACAGCCTTCCTTCACACCTGACGTGGATTCTCATCCCCGGACATCCAAAAGATAAGTGGGGGGGCTATGGCTCACAGAGGGGATGAAAGGAGGGTGGCGGGGAGGGGGAGGATTTTTGAGTCAGGTTTGTAGGGCTTGAAAGGTAAAGGACTCAGGGGCTAGAGAGCACGCAGTGAAAATGAGGGGTACAGGCTAGGACACAAGTTAGAGTACAGGCATACCAGCACTCACAGCACCCCACACACCACCCCTGTTTCACTGAGGGCAGGTGCAGGCAGCAACCCTAGTGCAGGACAATGCCAGAAGCCCTAAACCATGCTGGCAGTAACCCTAGGGCTAGAGCCAGGCCAGGAGGATAGTGGGGAGCAGGGTCGACAGGGTTGGAGAAACAGGGGGTTTCCCGCCCCGCTCCTCCCTGCGGTCTCCTGTCTCTCCGCAGCCAGGGATTGCTTCCTTCCTTCCCTCCTCGAGGCGGCGGTTGGTAGGCTTCGCGCCTTTGCCACCGCCAAGAGTTCGGCTCTGTCAGCCTCTGCCCTGACCTCAGGGCCACCACTCCTTAGGGCAGGCGAAACTGTGGATTTTGTGCTCCCGGCGGCGGGACACTCTTGGGACCCTGTGTTAAGGAGCGTCCCTGGCTGCAAGTGTAGGGTCTTAAAGAATTGGTGTTCAGCACAGGGGTGTGACTGTGACAGTGACAGACAGAGGCTGAGGGAGAGCTTGAAAGGTAAAGGACTCAGGGGCCAGAGAGCAGGCAGTGAAAATAGGAGTACAGGCTAGGATGCAAGTTAGAGTACAGGCATAGTGCCCCTGTTTCCCTGAGAGCAGGTGCAGGCAGCAACCCTAAGGCTAGGGCTAGGCAGGGAGAGATAGTGGGGAGCAGAGTCTGGAGGGCTGGGGACAAGTGGGGGATGCCCACCCTGGGATCCCTGTCCCGCTGCAACCAGGGATGCTCACACCCCTTAGGGAGGCCGTGTGTGCTCAGTGCCAACAGCTCTGTGAAGGCTTCAGCTCTGCAAGTGTCACCTTCCAAGTGTGTGCGGCCCAAGGACCCAGGCATTCCTAGGAGAGGGTGAATAGCAGAATTGTGGGGGTTTGGGTGATGTCCTGATAAAATCAGGCTTTGATATTTGGTTTTCTTCATTGCAGCTGACTGAGAGACAACAGCCCAGTGACAGCAGAGAATTCCCAGAGGATGAGTGACCTTCTTTCGAACCCAACGTGGATTCTGATCCCCGGCTGTCCCAGAGATAAGTGGGGGGCTATTGGGGGATGAAAGCGGGGTGCAGGGTCAGGAGTCAGTGGGGGGAGGGATTTTTGAGTCAGGTTTGGAGACAGGGATGTCCAAGGTGTGATCCCTTGGACTACATAAAGGAGAAGTCTCATTTTTGATCACAATGCTGTGGTGTGCATGGCAGAGCAGTCCTGGTGAGTGTTGTGTCACTTGTCTGTTGTGCCTTCTGTGTCTTTTGTGTGTCTTGTCTTTTGCCTTCGCCCTCAAGGGGCCTCTTGGAATCCCTGGCATCAGTCTGAGCATTTCTGAGCTTGGACAGGCATTGCAATCCCATCTCTCTTCAAAGCATCCAGTCCGATTTCTTTCCAGGTCTGGTTCCCAGCTGTATTGACAGCTGTGCCCTGCCCTGATCCATTAAGGTGGGTTAGGTCTTGTAAGAGTGCAGAGATAGGCAGGGGATTCTGACCACAGCATTCTCAGGCATCCATCTTTGTGGTTCTTGGAATAATTCATCCTGTCATCATGTTGTTCCTTCATGGATCTCTGAGCCTGGCCAGCTCAGCATTGCTCTCATCTCGGTCATCTCATTCTGAGTTCTCTTGGTCATCATGGTCATTCTTGCAGAGAGTTTCCTGTCCCTGTTGTGTCCCCTGGTTTGTTGTGTCCTGTGTCACTGGTGTTGGTGTGTGTTTGGCCTGGACTGCTCTGCCCTGCTGCACAGCTGGGTGTAGAGGTAATAGGACAAGTGCTGGGGACTTGAAATTTGTAATGCTGGGTGTAGATGGTATGTGTACATTGACACGAACTGTCTGGAGCTGTCAGTTTATCCTGCAGCACTCTGACTTCTGTCCTAACTTTCTTTCAGATGCAGATGGATTTAAATCCATGGCAGAGCAACCCCTGCTGGGTGAGGAGGGAGTTCCCCTGTGCAGGTCAGTCACTGTTTCTGTTTGTAGAAGTGTAAGTGGTGGCTCTGTTACAGCTCTGTTCTTTCTCTTTATTTGTAGGAATTAAAGGCAGATATCAGCAGTCAAGGTGAAGTCAGCAAGGTGAGCAGTGATGGGTGGACAGAAGCAGTTGCTGTTGCTGCAGTCTCACTTTCTGGTGCAACTCTAAGCATCCATTCCTGTGTGTTTAGGGCAGTCCCACCCACATGAGGCCGAACATCCCTCACCAAGGGGACGACAGAGCCGGTTCTCCTCCCTCGTGAGCCCTCCAGGAGCGTGACAGGAGTCTGTGATGAAGCCTTGATCTTCTCCATTTGAAGGTGCCCTCCAGGTACACTTTGGTAATGCCTGAGGAGTTTGGGGTGAGTCGTGGAGGTAGGGAGGAGGAGCGAGGGTCCCCTCAAGTTTCAGCAGTGCCCCATCACCTTGTCTCCTCTTTACCCAGGCTCACCCTGCGCCATCAGCGTCAGCCTCTGAGCGGGGCCCTAGGCGTGCGGGCCGAGGGCATTCCTGGGAGAGGGTGAGTAGCAGAGTCGTGGGGTTTGGGTGATGTGCTGCTAAGCTCAGGCATTCATGTTTGGTTTTGTTTATTGCAGCTGACTGAGAGACAACAGCCCAGTGACAGCAGGGAATTCCCAGAGGATGGGCGGCCTTCCTGCATACCCGATGTGGATTCTGATCCTGGACCATACCAAAGATAAGTGGGGGGGCTACAGGGGGATGAAAGTGGGGTGCAGGGTCAGGAGTCAGTGGGGGGAGGGATTTTTGAGTCAGGTTTGGAGACAGGGATGTCCAAGGTGTGATCCCTTGGACTACATAAATGAGAAGTTTCAGTTTTGATTTTAATGCTGTGGTGTGCATGGCAGAGCAGTCCTGGTGAGTGTTTTTTCACTTGTCTCTTGTGCCTTTTGTTCCTTTTGTGTGTCTTGTCTTTTGCCTTCGCCCTCAAGGGGCCTCTTGGAATCCCTGGCATCAGTCTGAGCATTTCTGATCTTGGACAGGCATCACAATCCCATCTCTCTTCAAAGCATCCAGGCCTTGTTTCCAGCTGTATCCACAGCTTTGCCCTGCCCTGATCCATTATGGCAGGTTAGGTCTTGTAATAAGAGTGCAGATATAGGCAGGGGATTCTGACCACAGCATTCTCAGGCATCCATCTCAGTGGTTCTTGGAATAAAAGTCATCTTATCATCTTGTTCCTTCACGGATCTCTGAGCCTGGCCAGCTCAGCATTGCTCTCATCTCGGTCATCTCATTCTGAGTTCTCTTGGTTCTTACAATCATTCTTCTTGCTGAGAGTTTCCTGTCCCTGTTGTGTCCCCTGGTTTGTTGTGTCCTGTGTCACTGGTGTTGGTGTGTGTTTGGCCTGGACTGCTCTGCCCTGCTGCACAGCTGGGGTAGGGGTGATAGGACAAGTGCTGGGGACTTGAGATTTGTA
The DNA here is from genome assembly GCA_910950805.1 of Acrocephalus scirpaceus scirpaceus. NCBI lineage: Eukaryota > Metazoa > Chordata > Aves > Passeriformes > Sylviidae > Acrocephalus > Acrocephalus scirpaceus. The sequence goes on from OU383782.1 coordinate 21,793,038, forward strand.
ATGTGGGGTGTAGATGGTATCTGTAGATTGGCACAAGATGTCTGGAGCTGTCAGTTTATCCTGCAGCACTCTGACTTCTGTCCTAACTTTCTTTCAGATGCAGATGGATTTAAATCCATGGTGGAGCTCCCCATCCCAGGTGAAGGGGTTCCCCTGTGCAGGTCAGTCACTGTTTCTGTTTGTAGAAGTGTAAATGGTGGCTCTGTTACAGCTCTGTTCTTTCTCTTTATTTTTAGGAAGTAAAGCTGGATATCAGCAGTCAAGGTGAAGTGGGCAAGGTGAGCAGTGATGGGTGGACAGAAGCAGTTGCTGTTGCTGCTGCTGCAGTCTCACTTTCTGCTGCAACTCTAAGCATCCATTCCTGTGTGTTTAGGGCAGTCCCACCCACATGAGGCCGAACATCCCTCACCAAGGGGACGACAGAACTGGTTCTCCTCCCTCTTGAGACAACAGCCCCGTGACAGCAGGAAATTCCCAGAGGGCGAGCGACCTTTCTTCAAACCAGACTGGATTCTCATCTCTGGCCATCCCAGAAATAAGTGGAGGGCTGTGAGAGGATGAAAGTGGGGTGCAGGATCAGGAGTCAGTGGGAGGGGTTTTTGAGTCAGGGATGTCCAAGGTGTTTCCCCTTAGGCAGGTAAAGTGCAAGTCTCATTTTTGATCACAGTGCTGTGGTGTGCATGGCAGAGCAGTCCTGGTGAGTGTTGTGTCACTTGTCTGTTGTGCCTTCTGTGTGTCTTTTCTCTCTTAGCTGTCAAGGGGCTTCTTGGAATCCCTGGCATCAGTCTGAACATTTCTGATCTTGGACAGGCATTGCAATCCCATCTCTCTTCAGAATCATCCAGTCCAATTTCTTTTCAGGTCTGGTTCCCAGCTGTATTGACAGCTGTGCCCTGCCCTGATCCATTATGGTGGGTTAGGTCTTGTAAGAGTGCAGAGATAGGCAGGGGATTCTGACCACAGCATTCTCAGGCATCCATCTTTGTGGTTCTTGGAATAATTCATTTTATCATCTTGTTCCCGCAGAGTTCTCTGAGCGTGGCCAGCTCAGCATTGGTCTCATCTTGGTCATCTCATTCTGAGTTCTCTTGGTCCTTACAATCATTCTTCTTGCTGAGAGTTTTCTGTCCCTGTTGTGTCCCCTGGTTTGTTGTGTCCTGTGTCACTGGTGTTGATGTGTATTTGGCCTGGACTGCTCTGCCCTGCTGCACAGCTGGGTGTAGAGGTAATAGGACAAGTGCTGGGGACTTGAAATGTGTGATGTGGGGTGTAGTTGGACTGTAGATGTTGTATGTACATTGAGATCAGATGTCTGGAGCTTTTAAATTATCCTACAGCACTCTGACTTTTGTTCTAACTTTGTAACTGATACAGATGGAATAAATCTGTGGATACAAATAAGATTGGAGTTTCTTTGGGTTGTTGCTCCCACAAAATACAAATAATTTTTGGATAGGAGTTACTTGGTGTGTTTCATTCCCTCTTCCCCTTAAAATCAGAGCAGAGGAAGCAGATTTTAAATCATCATTCCATGGATTTCACCAACTTCCTGACTGTTCCAAAAGTTTTCAATGTTAGAAATTCCTGAGCTTGTTTTTCAGACAAGCTAGGATTTAGATGTTATTAATTCCTGTTATTTGATGTTTTTCCTTTCTCTGGTTTTAGTAAGGGAATATTTACTTTTCCCAATTTTCCATCCCAACTGGAATTTTTGTACATCTTAGGGCACATTTCTAAGGAAATATATCAAGTGAATGTTGGTAAATCAGGAATTGTTCAGCACCATATCCACAGAATTCTGTAAATTCCCAGGAAAACTTGCTTTTAGTGTTTAATTGCCATAATTCATCTCTTTGTAAAGTGGAATTCACTGCATTTTAAATTACATAAATCCCATTGCAACTTCAATCCTGGCCTAATTGCTGGGGTGGTTCTGTCCTGCCTTGGCACATTTGGAGGTTCATTTGAAGTGACATTCCTGCTAAAATAGAATCTGTTTCCAAGAACAACTGGGAATTGTCTGGAAAACCCTATTTTCTGGGAGGCACTGAGTTTGTTTTGCCTATCCCTGCAGAATTGAGGATACTCTCAGAGCTGTGTTAGGCAGTGGCATGAGGGGAGAGCTGCATTTATTTAATTTTGTATTTATGCATTTTATTTTTTTTTTTCGTTTTGTATTTGCTTGCTTTTGCATGCTTTTATTTTATTGTGCTTTATATTTACATGTAATTTTAATTTGCATTTGATAATTTTTAGTTTTGTATTTGCTTGCTTTTGTATGCTTTTATTTTCTTGTGCTTTATATTTGTTATGTTATTTTTTGTTTTGTGTTTTTAAACAGGTTTTATTTTTGATTTCCTCTATTTTTATATTTTTATTTTAATTTTTTTCTTATATGACTTTATTTTTAATGCCTCTATTTTTTATTATTTCATTTTATTATTTCCATGTTATTTATTTTGTATTTTTATTGTTTTATTTAATTTTTAAAATTTTTAAAATTTCATTTTATTGCTTTTTATTTTATTTTTTTTACTTTAAAATTTTATTTTTAAATTTTCATTTGTTTATTTTATTTTTAATTTATTTTTTCATATTTTCTTTGTTCCTTTTTTCAAGGAACAAAGTGGAAGTTTGGCTATTGGCAAGAAAGAAGCTGAGAAATGATGTCCATGTCCACTGGATGTCTGTATACAAGTGGGAGTGCAGTTAGCAAAACTTATGTATTTTCTGCTAAATTAAAAAACCTGAATGGAGAAAGCTGTAAACACTGTGGTGCTGTTTTTTTCCTTTTTACACACTAACAGTTCTCATTCCACCCATTTACAGAATTACCAGCAGTAACTTGATGTTGAGGTGTATTTCAGAGTTCGCAATAAAGAAAGTAGACTTTTTCTTTTGTAACACTCCAAATCTCATTGTTTATTAACAAAAAATTCCAAGATAAAGCAAACAAAAAACCCCAACCCAGAACCAATCTCCCACCCAAATGAGCACAGAAATAGAAAATATATCAATATTATTTTAATAAAAACTAAACATTTCCTTCTTAGAAAACCATGCTAATTTTATTCTGATTTATTGTAGTTCTGGTGTGTTAGGCTAATGAATTCATATAGTTTAAGATATCATTTCAAACATAAACAAACAAACAAGAATTTAAAAAATATGTAAATAAATGTAATTAAAAAAAGGAAATATAAACCATGAAAAATAATATCAAGGACATAAATACATATATCATATTGCATACATTATTATGTATTATATGTCATTTCAAATATAAACAAACATGAATTTTAAAAAAAATACAAAAATATGTAAATAAATGTACTTAAAAGAAGAAATATAAAACATGAAAAATAATATCAAGGATATATATATACATATACCATATTGCATACATTATTATATATTATATATAATTTCAAATATAATCAAATAAACATGAAATTTAAAAATTAATACAAAAATATGTAAATAAATGTAATTAAAAAGAGAAATATAAAACATTAAAAATAATAAGGATATAAATACATATACCATATTGCATACATTATTATGTATTATATATCATTTCAAATATAAGCAAACAAACATGAATTTTAAAAATAAATACGAAAATATGTAAATCTATGTAATTAAAAGAAGAAATATAAAACATGAAAAATAATATCAAGCATATAAATACATATACCATATTGCATACATTATTATATATATTATATATAATTTCAAATATAAGCAAACAAACGTGAATTTTAAAAATAAATACAAAAATATGTAAATATATGTAATAAAAAAGAAATATAAGCAAACAAACGTGAATTTTAAAAATAAATACAAAAATATGTAAATATATGTAATAAAAAAGAAATATAAAACATTAAAAATAATATCAAGGATATGGATACATATATCATATTGCATACATTATTATATATATTATACATGCATATGAAGAGAAAGATAAATGGTAATTATGAAAATAATAAATATTAAAAATATTAAAATATAGCTTTCAGTAAAGGCTTCTTTTGTTTGAATTTGGCTGGTGGCAGGGTTCTTTTAGTTGTGGCTGGGAGTCTTTCGGGGCATTTATTTTACAGGGTTTGGGAAGGGGATTTTTTGTCACGTTCTTTTTTGCCTCCGATCTCTGCCTGTCCCCCGAGGTCGGGGCGGTGCTGGCACCATGTGCATACAGAGCGGTACTGCAGCTCCCTCACCGGCTATACCGGGCTGAGCACGGGGCGGTGCTGCCACCTGGTGCATATAGAGCGGTATTGCAGCTCCCTCACCGCCTATGCCAGGCTGAGCACGGGGCGGTGCTGCCATCCCGTGGGCACACAGCGGTACTGCAGCTCCCTCACCGCCTATGCCGGGCTGAGCACGGGGCAGTGCTGCCACCATGTGCATACAGAGCGGTATTGCAGCTCCCTCACCGCCTATGCCGGGCTGCGCACGGGGCCGTGCTGCCACCTGGTGCATACAGAGCGGTACTGCAGCTCCCTCACCGCCTATGCCGGGATGAGCACGGGGCGGTGCTGCCACCTGGTGCATATAGAGCGGTATTGCAGCTCCCTCACCGCCTATGCCGGGCTGAGCACGGGGCGGTGCTGCCATCCCGTGGGCACACAGCGGTACTGCAGCTCCCTCACCGCCTATGCCGGGCTGAGCACGGGGCGGTGCTGCCATCCCGTGGGCACACAGCGGTACTGCAGCTCCCTCACCGCCTATGCCGGGCTGAGCACGGGGCAGTGCTGCCATCCCGTGGGCACACAGCGGTACTGCAGCGCTCCCGCCTCGCCGGTGGCACCGCCTCGCCGGTGAGCACGAACCCTCACAACAGGAGAAAAACTATTATGTCTCTTTGCAAAAACCTTTGGCTACATCAGGGTACTAATTCAGGGAACTAACACTTCATCTTTAATGTTCTGTGCTCTGCCATCGCCACGGTAAGCCTGAAAGCTTCCTGAGCTGTTCTCATACAGACCTGTTTGGTCAAAAAAAAAAAAAAAACAAAACCCCCAACATCACTATTTTTTACTGTGTGCAAACTCAGGGCAAAGTTTTTATTCAACATCTCTAAGTAGAAACATTAAAGCCCAATATCTCTTTTCTTGAACAGTCTGTAGACACAGTATTACTTATATCATTTTTTATTGCAGGCATTTTTAACTTTTTAAAGAACTAGAGCACTGTTTGTGCATGTGTGTGTTGGTAATTCTACCCTCTCATCCAATGCAGAAGGGGAAAAAAAGGCTGCAGAGCTTCCTACAATGGGCTGTAAGTGCAAATAAGGAGGAGCCAGAGGTTTTAGTCATGATGATTTACTATTTCTTAAGAACCCGGTTGATTTCGGATACCAAAACCAGTATGAATAGAAGACTGAACTCAGGATCATGATTGTCTTTATGGCGTTTAAAAAGCTTTAATGGCTTTTAAAAGACATTTATATCGACTGT